>JAGSMR010000102.1:0-677500 GCA_029286605.1 Sericinus montela
TCAACAGATTAGAAACATTCGCCCCGCTCGCAGAGGCACGATGATCTATTTCAAGTCTTCGCTACACTGTGTGCCAATTGACCTTCCGTCTCTTGTCAACATGGAAGCTTCCGGTTGTAAGATCGCAATGACAGGCCATCAGCCCATCACTGTGATATCGGCTTATCTCCCGCCTTTGAAAACAATTCTAAAGGGCGACATCGAGGCACTACTAAATTTAAGCGACTCGGTGTTAATAGCCGGGAGACTTAAACAGCAAGCACTCTGCTTGGAACGCCGCAAATGAAAATAATAATGGACTCGCCCTCCTAACTCTAAGTATGAACCTAAACTTTGACATTATAGGTCCCTCAAAGGCCAACTAGAATACCCGCGCAGAGGAACCAGAATCGGACATTCTCGATATAGCTCTCTTAAAGAATATATTGCTACCTCTTGCGAAAATAGAAGTTCATCACGAACTTAATTCAGACCACCGACCGGTCATAATGCAGCTAGGGCAGCCGCATGGTCACTTGACAAAACCGTGACGAACTGGCGTAAACTCGAGGAATACCTCAGTGCAGATTCCCCGAGTTAGCAAACATACCGGAGGTCATTGATAATAAAGACACGGCACTTGCCGCCGTCGTTCATCTCACCTCTCACCTAAAACCGCCGTCAGTGTATCCTCCAGGCGGGTCAAAGCGGCAAACGACCGCCGCTTTGAGTTGCCTGCTGAGCTCAGACAGCTGTTGAGAGAGAAAATGCTGCCAATAGGGCATACGACGGTATAGGACTGACGCAAACCGCGTTAGGATGCGCCAACTCAAGGGAGGTTAAACAGCGCATGGCTGGAGTTGAGGGGCAAAGATGGGACAAGCTAATGTCGGACATCACGCCTTCGCACACTGCCTACTGGCAGTTGGCGAGTCGATGAAGTCCGACTCTGTCATATCTATGCCTCCCCTGAAGATCAGTCCGACAGTTCTATAGCTTTTGACGATAGGGAAAAGCCGAATGTTTAGCCGACAGCTTCGAAAGTCAGTGCTCTCCAAGCGCAACCCACAGATCCCGTACACATTCAGAATGTGGACGACTTCGTATCATGAAAATGACGCAGCCACTAACGGGTGAACCTCTCCCGCCTACCTCACTCGAAGAGGTTAAGGGTATAATTAAAACCTTAGGGTACGTAAGGCTCCAGGAGCCGACGGCATCTCAAATAGGTTAGTTAAAACTCTCCCAAATTCATTGCTATTACTATTGGTAGCAATCTTCAATGCCCTTCTCACAAGTTACCTTTCAGACTCCTGGAAAGAAGCCCACATAATAGGGATCCATAAACCCGGGAAACCGAATAAACAGGCCACTAGCTATAGGCCCATTAGTCTCCTCAGCGCACTGGGAAAATCTACGAGCATAATTCTGATCCGCCTCAGGACGGCGCTCAGTCACTAAATGTCATTCCTGATGAGCAGTTTGGCTTTAGAGCTAAGCACTCATGCGTTCGGCAAGTGCACCGCCTCACGGAGCACATACTCGAGCGCCTAAATGATAGCCCCAAATATAAGGTAGGAGCACTCTTCTTCGATGTCGCGAAAGCGTTCGACAAAGTCTGGCACAATGGCTTGATATACAAGCTATACAACCATTATGTCAGACGGGCTTGTGCACATCATACAAGCCTACTTGTCGAATCGCACCTTCCGCTACAAAGTCGAGGCACTCTGTCCTCCAGCAGAGACTTAAAGCCGGCGTTCCGCAAGGCTCAGTCCTCTCGCCCACACTGTACACGCTTTATACGAGCGATATCCCAAAAGACCCAAATAAAAGGTAGAATTGGCCTTATTCGCCGACGATACCACTCTATACTCTGCGGATCATAACGCATCGAGAATCTACATTCGCCTCCAAGCCGCGGCCACCGCCTTAAGCGAAGTGGTTTAGGAAATGGAGAATCGACATAAATCCTGAAAAACAACGCGGTCTTGTTCAGCAGGAATCACAAAAACTCGAATCGCCCTAACAGATTCAGTAAAATAACCCTCTTCGACAAACCCATTCCTGGGTGTCCAGTAAAATATCTTAGGTCACCTTAGACCGTAGACTGAACTTCAAGAAACATATTAAAATTGTCAGGATAGAGCGGCCTTCATATCCGGCCGCCTCTTTAACCTACAAATAGCCGCAACAAAATGCTGCTAAAACACAAAATACGCCTATACACAACTTGCGTACGACCCGTCATGTCATACGCCAGTGTAGTATTCGCGCACGTCCCCAAAGTACGTTTGAACTCACTCCAAGTGATTCAAAATCGATTTATGCGCCGCGCAACCGGCGCTCCCGCATATGCGGAATGTAGATCTGCATCGCGATCTCAAACTGCCTACAATGGCAGCGCTATTTAAAAAGTTCTCCATCGACTACTTCGATGGGACGAACTTACATACAAATCCGCTAGTGGCAGCGTTGAAATTACACACCCGCGCGCGATACTCCACCTCAATTGAGGCGCCCGAAATGCGTCATCATAGACGATGATGACGCAATCCCGCCGGTCAACAATGCGTATGAGGCCCGCCCTACGTACTTTCGCACACATACAGACACAAGCCGCGTTCTGCGGCACACCTGCTCTCGCCATCGTTGTAATTTCACGACTGGCACGAGACTTTCTCGTGGTCGTAGTCGTCATTAAAGGTTATCACAAGGCGATCCGAGGAGATTTTCCTCCAAACCAACTGGGGCCCTCGGATCGCATGGCCCCTCCCCATGTCGGAAGTCATCTCTTTCGTTCCAGGGGACGCAGCGCTTCGCAGCAGCAGCCATTATTGTCTTCAACTCTAACTTGCGAGCCTCTCCTCGCAAGTCTCCTTGAACAAGCTGTAAAGGCCTCCGGGCCAACAGCATCCGTGGATGGTTTTAGTCGGTATGCTTCTCCTTCTGAGATTCAGGCCGACACTGTTCGTTTCAGTGGCCTCCCGGCCAAGGAACGTTCGTGCATAAAACATTTCCTCCATGGTTATCAAAAAAAAAAAAAAAAAAGGCCCTATTACATGCAAAACAGCCGATATATCGGTTGTAGGGTTCTCAATTACAGGCTCTTTGATTCCTTCTGTATATCCGAGAGACAGACGAACGAGTTTCGGAGATTCGGAGATAGAGTTTTTGATAGATTTTTATAATGCTGACGGTAGTGGTTGGGTGATCGGAATTCGAGTCGAGAGGGTTTAGTTCGATACCCTGGTGGTAGGTTCGTACCAATGGTTATTACAAAAACATATGTCGTTCGTTTGGACATAAAGACAGCGACGTGCTCACCACCGCGTCGGTGTTGTCAGTCGCGTTGTCCCAAAAACATCATGTTTTCCTCTACCTACCCTGTATTGGGAATGGCGTGAATATATTTTTATTTGGGTTTTACATAAGTTAGTCCTTTTAAGTTTCTATTTTTCTATATTTGGAATTCTAATTATTATTTTTGTTAAAGTCCTGATTGCCGTGTGGTTGGTTAAATCGAATCAGGATCTAATGTTATGGGGATCAAGCTAAGAAGAATCCTAGTACCAATGAGTTTTTAAACATACTTTTGAATTGTACCGTTGGCTTAGACTCTAAGACGGGGACGAGCTCACCACATGTCACTTTATCCCAGACACGCTCCGGTGAAATGCCTGTCAAAGGACTAAATTGTATACTTTGAGATGTCTGACCAATATTCTATCGCACCAATTTGCATATATACTACATTTATATCAATTTTATTCGGAAAAAATCAATTTCATCGGTGAAAAGTAGTACAAAAGGAATAATTGTCTGGACCACTGTATGCCCCAGTATCGGAAATAGCATTAAGAAACATAAAATATTAGTGTTATATTTCTATAAGTAACTATTTAGTGTTATATTCCTATTATAATATTAATAGACGAGTGTCCTGAACACTAGCGTAACACTGAGTCAGTCTGCGGATTCCTCTCCCAGAATTTTTGTATTGCAACTAATGTACATTTACTTCATTATAGCTCATTTATTTTGCGATCATTATAATGGGATCAAACTTTTCAAAACTTCGTAAAATAAACTCAACGTAAAATACATTGAAGGCTTTTATAGGTTAAACTCAATTCAGTCAGAACTGGAAACAACTCCGCTATATATATATTCGCTTGAGAATGCCTTGGTTTATGGCGAAACACGTGTCGCGTTTTCGGTGGTGGTATATATTACCTGGTTTGAGTGTGGTGGTGGTGGTGCATAGAGTGGAATTAGTGCACGCATCTGTGGGAGGAAGGTGGTGCACAAGAAGTGCAGCCCAGGTAACATATACCTCTTTTATATTTGCATGCGAAATGGTGCAAGGTAACTATCAATAACAACTTTAACTCGGCTACTGTACGGTGGGTACCGCCTCATATCAACGTACAGCCCACCTTATTGATTGATTTCCTTTCCTTCGGTTTAGGCAACTCAGTAATTTCAGGTGGCGGTGAAATATATTTCTTCGATACAGAATCTTTCGACTTGACTTTTTTAAAATCGCACCAATTAAAGTTATTTTATAAGATACGAAATAAAAATCAATAAATTCAATTATAAAAATTTTGATTTTCAATTTATGACCGAAATGTTTAATACATAATAATCTATGTGGTTGATTTTAGATACAATATTTAAAAATATAATATTAACGCAACAATAGAGTGAACAGATAATAAATTTCAAAACCCAACTGCGAAAAAATGTTTGTCCGTCACAGTTTTTTATTTACAAACTTCTAATATACATTATGCTATCTATACAGCACATAGTCTGCGCGAGCTCAGAAGAATATTAAGAAATGTTGAGGTGAGGGCCTGGAGCAGTGATTTAGTTGATTAGGTAATTGTAATTGTATTCTTATGGGCGAAAAGGTCTTTCATAAGCCATTTTTCTGCCTGTCACAGCTCGTGCTAGAAGCTTCTATTGTACTCACCGTTCGTTTCTTCATTAATTTGTGCGCATTGTATCGATATGAACAGCTATTTTAAACTTAAAACGTAACGTGCTACTTTTTTATAGAGTAGGAAGCAATCGAGCAGGTGGCTCACGTGATGATAAGTTATTACCGCCGCCCATGAACACCTGCAATTCCAGCCGTTGCCAGCCTTTGAAAGGTATAGGCTGTTTTAGGCAACTTAAACAATATCCAGTAAATATAATAATGTTCAGCGGACAAAGGTTAAGTCTAGTCCTTCAACGTCAAATTGCCGCCAGTGTCTTTGGTACCATGCCACAAGGGTATTACTCTACGATTATTGTAGTTTTAATTTTAGTAGTAGTAGAAAAAGAAGAAAATTCAAAAAAAAAAAAATTAGACGCCATCTATGAACATATTCTCCCGTCAAGCTAACACTCGTGTGGGAGAGCACATATGAAGCGATGGCCAGTGACCAATTCCTCGGAGCTCGCGCGTGAACTACACTATTTGTGGCCTCTGCATTTTAGCGAGAAAATCGGTACCTGTCTTTTATTTACTTTATTTGCATCTACTAAGAACCTGATCTACATACATAAACCGTACCTATTTTTATTTGTTTTGACTTGCTGTGTACTTTTGTCATGTAGAACGTCACATAGTACGAACATCAAAGGAGAATTTTTGAAAAACTCCACAAAATTCAATGTGTACTAGCAAAGAGACGAAGAGAGAAAGGAGAGCTTTGAATAAGCCGGCTGTTGGAGGCACTCGAAGGCATCCTGTGCTACTGTGTTAAGTTTGGACAGTAAGGTGGTCTATGTGGTATTTTATATTATTACAATATAAATTAGTATACTTTTTATTTATTGAGCCGGAATTTTAGTCAAGAAGCCCGAATCCGACCCCAGGTAGGTTCAATAGCAATAGGTTTTGTCAAAACTTACATACGATTTACATCGTTAGCTTGGAGATAAATGCGACATGCTCAACACTTGAAACACTGTCCCAAAACGGAGCTCATCCGTTGAAATATTGATCGAAAGGCTAAATTGTTTAGACTTCTCTGACTACACACCTGTATTAGGAATGCGTGAAGGAAAGAAAAACTATTCGAAATTAACCAGCCTTCTTTACTACAGGACTAAATCAGGGTGAAAACTAGTATTCCATGGTAAAGAAACAACAATAAATAATGCATACAAAATATTTATTTTCACAATACGACACAGTTAAAATAAAATATCACAACATGAAGCATAAAAGCGCAATAAATTTAAGTATACACACTTAATACTGTGTGAGGTGCTTCCCAAATAATTTTCCTGATCCGATGATTAGGAGTTCAATGTAGAATGTTTTACAGCAAAATATTAAAGGTACAATTTGTTTTATTTTAAATGTTTTAAACTAAAAAAAATAATTTGTATCGATTTCGTTATGAATTTTTACATTTTACTAAGTAGTCTATAGCAGAAAAGTTTGGGAAACCCTGCTCTACATAATACATATTACAAATTATACAATTGGATTTTATATTCAAAATCATTTGCAAGATAATACTGCAGTACTAAAACCAAACTGTCATTGGAGATGTGACTAGTACATAGTTATTATTCCATCCACTAACGTGTCACAATACCTAAAAAATACTTCAGGACTAACATCACTATTGGAATAAAGGTCGTATTCTAAATACATCATTGAATATACCTTAGTAGGTCCCAAAAATTTCGACAAATAAGATTTTCTTTTCAGTTTGAAAATAGCACAAAATTTAACCAAAGATAAAGCTTTTTAATAGCATAAAGCCAAAGTTAAATTTACTTTAATAAAACAGAAATATTCATGTTGTTGAAACTTTTATATTTCACCTAGATGAAACGTGCAAAAAAGTATTATTTATCCAGTGAATTAAAAGTCTAGCCCCTACATGTTTATATAACTATAATATAAGATATAAGATTACCATACAACACATTTGCCAATCCATTATTGCAGATTAAAAAAGTGAATAAAAGAACCCGTTTTAATACTGGCCGAAAAACAAAATTTTATTTAACAAAAAAAATTTTATCGTTCCATGTAGAATACTGAACAATCAAAATATTTCTTTTAAGAAAAGGTCCAGTTCGGTTCCGCCCGTGTCAGTAGAAATTTCAATTGTATCTCTTATTTTAGCCAACAAACTGCATTGAAAGCTATATTATATCCTACAGCAGCGTTTCAGTACCACACAATTTGATAAAGGCTTATTAGCAGGAGCAAGAAATCGCCGCTCCATACGAACAAGCAGTAAAAACATTTCGATCTCTCATCAAGATCGAAATGTGTTTCTTTATCAATATTTCCGTGTATGAAATAAATTTATTCGACTTCCATGGCATATCTGTTTTCAGAGTTACGCCAGCTCCGAGGTGGTCGGAATTTCGAGTCGAGAGACCGAGTTCGATCTCTCCAGGTGGCAGGCTCGTACCAATGGCTTTTCTAAAACTGATGTACGAATTATATCGTTGGCTTGGACATAAAGACGGCGACGGGCTCACCACCTGTCACGTAGTCCCGAAAATATCTTCGGTGGAAGGAGGGTCGAAGGGACTTAATTGTCTAGACTAGACCTCTGTCTACCCTGTATTGGGAATTGCGTGAAGATATTTATTTATTTATTTATGACAGCGATGAACTAATTATTACCAATTACAACATTACTTGAACTGTTATGTATTTATAGGAGAATATTTTGTTAAAACTTAGACAATATGACTCCAATAAAATATTCTGATTGCTATAACCATGGTATCTAGTACCAAATATACGTGATAGAATTTGCCTCATTCTGGAATCAAATAATACATAATCTATATCTTCGAATCTGATAAATTATGGTATTATTTTACAGGGTGGGCCATGAATTAGTTAACATTTGAAAAAATCGTATAAAAAAAACCATTTAACATATTTTACAAATCGTTTACTTACGAGAAAGTTAATTAGTTGTAATTTATTTTTTAAATATTATTTCGTCTAAATGACCACCGTTTCGGTTTTTGCACTCATCTAAGCGAGTCCTGAAGTTTTCGAATACTCTTCTGCAAAGAGACCGCGAGATCGCCGACATCTCTTCGATGATTTTTTCTTTAAGTTGATGCAGTGTATTCGGTTTATCAATGTAGACACGGCTCTTTGAATAACCCCATAAAAAGAAGTCTGCTGGTGATAGATCTGGACTTCAGGGTGGCCATGGGATGTCACCCAGTCTGGGTATCAGCTTCTCCGGAAACATGTCCTTGACCACCGGCAAGGGCTCGTTCGATGTGTGACACGTGGCTCCATCTTGTGGAAACCATGTGTTACGATTATAACCAGCAAATTCCAGTAGCATCGGTGCTAAGAACTCCCGTAACATTTCACATACTCGGCAGAATTAACAGTAACTGAATGGCCTCGAGAATCTTCAAAAATAAGGTCCGATGATTCCTTTGCTGAAATTGCAGCCCATACAGTTACCTTAGGAGGTGAAGTGGCCTCTCATGTTTAGCTTAAGGATTTTCGCTGCTCCAATACCTGCAATTCTGTTTGTTTACATGTCCATTTAGGTGGAAATGGGCTTCGTCAGAAAATAAGATGTTGTGAAATTTACTGAAACAGGTTAACATTGTTTCAGCATATGACTTACGCAAATTTAAATCATTAGGGTTTAGTTCTTGCACTAGCTGGATCTTATATGGATGTAATTTCAAATCTAATTTCAAAATACGGCGTAATGATGTGCGAGATAATCCTAATTCATCCGAACGTTTGCGTGTTGATAAATCTGGATCACGTCGAACTGAAGCGGAAACTTGCTGCACGTTCTTTTCGCTCCGAGAGTCCGTGGGCCGCCGGTTTGTTCACATTTAGTGTAGATCCGGTCTCTTCGAACTTCTTCGCCCATTTCTTTATTAAAGGAGCACTTGGACACTGACTTAAGTCGTGTAAACCATATTCATCATGAAATAAGCGTCTCACAGTAATGAGCGAAAAGTCGTTTAAATAAAACTGTTTCACGCAGTAAGCGGGTTGCGGCCCCGTGAAGCGATCCATTGCGACTAAATTTCCAAGAAGCGAGCTAGTGCTGTATGATCCGAAGCTGGTACTTACCTACACTTCCATTCCTTAAAAGAAATGTAATGAAAACCAGTTAAAAGTAAAAAAATCAAAATCGGTTTACTTATTAGAGAAGTTCTTCTTTTTAAGTCAGTTAAAAACATAATATAATACTAAAATATAATGCGGAGTCATATTTTTTATATTTAACCTTATAATATACAAACACGATTGAAATGCGCCATCTTTATTGCCATAATTAATCGCGTGTTGCTTTCACGCAGTTGACACGCGCCTCGCCGCCATTTTGTTATATTGCGGAACTTACGCTGCGAATCGTAAGATGGCGGTGTACTGCAACAACGTAATATAGGTTAATCGAACAAGATCAGACGTAAGAAGAGGACAGATATAAGAAATTTTGTCAGCAGGCCCTATTACATTCAAAACAGCCGATATATCGGTTGTAGGGTTCTCAATTACAGGCTCTTTGATTCCTTCTGTTTTTCCCGGAGACAGACGAACGAGTTTCGGAGATTCCGAGATAGAGTTTTGATAGATTTTTATAATGCCACGAAAGCCGAATGTTTGGGTGATCGGAATTCGAGTGAAGAGGGTTGAGTTCGATACCCAGGTGGAAGGTTCATACCAATGGATTATTACAAAAACATATATCGTTCGTTTGGACATAAAGACAGCGACGTGCTCACCACCGCGTCGGTGTTGTCAGTCGCGTTGTCCCAAAAACATCTTGTTTTCCTCTACCTACCCCTGTATTGGGAATGGCGTGAATATATTTTTTATTTAGGTTTTTACATAAGTTAGTCCTTTTAAATTTCTATTTTTCTATATTTGGAATTCTAATTATTATTTTTGTTAAAGTCACGATTGCCGTGTGGTTGGTTAAATCGAATCAGGATCCTAATGTTATGGGGATCAAGCTAAGAAAAATCCTAGTACCAATGAGTTTTTAAACATACTTTTGAATTGTACCGTTGGCTTAGACTCTAAGACGAGGGACGAGCTCACCACATGTCACTTTATCCCAGACACGCTCCGGTGAAATGCCTGTCAAGGACTAAATTGTATACTTTGAGATGTCTGACCAATATTCTATCGCAATTTGCATATATACTACATTTATATCAATTTTATTCGGAAAAAATCAATTTCATCGGTGAAAAGTAGTACAAAAGGAATAATTGTCTGGACCACTGTATACCCAGTATCGGAAATAGCATTAAGAAACATAAAATATTAGTGTTATATTTCTATAAGTAACTATTTAGTGTTATATTTCTATTATAATATTAATAGACGAGTGTCCTGAACACTAGCGTAACACTGAGTCAGTCTACCGGATTCCTCTCCCAGAATTTTTGTATTGCAACTAATGTACATTTACTTCATTATAGCTCATTTATTTTGCGATCATTATAATGGGATCCAAACTTTCCAAAACTTCGTAAAATAAACTCAACGTAAATACATTGAAGGCTAAACTCAATTCAGTCAGAACTGGAAACAACTCCGCTATATATATTCGCTTGAGAATGCCTTGGTTTATGGCGAAACACGTGTCGCGTTTTCGGTGGTGGTATATGTTACCTGGTTTGAGTGTAGTGGTGGTAGTGCATAGAGTGGAATCGAATACTCTTCTGCAAAGAGACCGCGAGATCGCCGACATCTCTTCGATGATTTTTCTTTAAGTTGACGCAGTGTATTCGGTTTATCAATGTAGACACGACTCTACTTTTTATAGAGTAGGAAGCAATCGAGCAGGTGGCTCACGTGATGATAGTTATTTTGCCGCCCAAAAGAACCTGTAATACCAGCCGTTGCCAGCCTTTGAGAAAGGTATAGGCTGTTTAGGCAACAAACAATATCAGTAAATATAATAATGTTCAGCGGTCAAAGGTTAAGTCTAGTCCTTCAACGTCAAATTGCCGCCAGTGTCTTTGGTACCATACCACAAGGGTATTACTCTACGATTATTGTAGTTTTAATTTTAGTAGTAGTAGAAAAAGAAGAAAATTCAAAAAAAAAAAAATTAGACGCCATCTATGAACATATTCTCCCGTCAAAGCTAACACTCGTGTAGGAGAGCACATATGAAGCGATGGCCAGTTACCAATTCCTCGGAGCTCGCGCGTGAACTACACTATTTGTGGCCTCTGCATTTTAGCGAGAAAATCGGTACCTGTCTTTTATTTACTTTATTTGCATCTACTAAGAACCTGATCTACATACATAAACCGTACCTATTTTTATTTGTTTTGACTTGCTGTGTACTTTTTGTCATGTAGAACGTCACATAGTACGAACATCAAGGAGAATTTTGAAAAACTCCCACAAAATTCAATGTACTAGCAAAGAGACGAAGAGAGAAAGGAGAGCTTTGAATAAGCCAGCTTCATTGGAGGCACTCAGAGGCATCCTGTGCTACTGTGTTAAGTTTGGACAGTAAGGTGGTCTATGTGGTATTTTATATTATTACAATATAAATTAGTATACTTTTATTTATTGAGCCGGAATTTTAGTCAAAGCCCGAATCCGACCCCCAGGTAGGTTCGTAGCAATGGGTTTTGTCAAAACTTACATACGATTTACATCGTTAGCTTGGAGATAAATGCGACATGCTCAACATGAAACACTGTCCCAAAACGGAGCTCATCCGTTGAAATATTGATCGAAAGGGCTAAATTGTTTAGACACTCTCTGACTACACCTGTATTAGGAATGCGTGAAGGAAAGAAAAACTATTCGAAATTAACCAGCCTTCTTTACTACAGGACTAAATCGGGAGTGAAAACTAGTATTCCATGGTAAAGAAACAACAATAAATAATACCTGGTAGCACCTAATACGAAACACAGTTAAAATAAAATATCAACACCGAAGCATAAAAGCGCAATCAATTTAAGTATACACACTTAATACTGTAGACAGCCCGCCTACCTCACTCGAAGGGTTAAAGGGTATAATTAAAAACCTTAGGGTACGTAAGGCTCCAGGAGCCGACGGCATCTCAAATAGGTTAGTTAAAACTCTATCAAATTCATTGCTATTACTGTGGTAGCAATCTTTATTATCTCTAGGTTACTTTTCAGACTCCTGAAAGAAGCCCTGTGGGGATCACATAAACCCGGGAAAACCGAATAAACAGGCCACTAGCTATAGGCCCGTGAAGCGATCCATTGCGACTAAATTTCAGAAGCAGAGCTAGTGCTGTACCTGATCCGAAGCTGGTACTTACCTACACTTCCATTCCTTGAAAATATAGCCAGAAACCAGTTAAAAGTAAAAATCAAAATCAGTTTACTTAATGAGAAGTTCTTCTTTTAAGTCAGTTAAAAACATAATATAATGCCTAAAATACTATAATAATGCGGAGTCATATTTTTTATATTTAACCTTATAATATACAAACTGATTTAAATGCACTATCTTCTTCATAATTAATCGCGGTATTTTCCGCAGTTGACACGCGCCTCGCCGCCATTTTGCCCTGTTGCGGAACTTACGCTGCAGATCGTAAGATGGCGGTGTACTGCAACAACAATAGGTTAATCGAACAAGATCAGACGCTGAGAGAACAGATATAGAAATTTGTCTGGCAGGCTATTACATGCAAACAGTGATATATATCAGTTTGTAGGGTTCAGTACAGGCTCTTTGATTTCGCTTCTGTATATCCGAGACAGACGAGCAGGTTTCGGAGATTCGGAGATGGAAGTTTTGATGGAGATTTTTTACAATGCCACGAAGCCGAATGGTTGGGTGATCAGATTCAGTGGAGAGTTGAGTTCGATACCCTGGTGGTAGGTTCGTACCAATGGTTATTTACAAAAACATATATCGTTCGTTTGGACGCAGGAACTGACGACGTGCTCACCACCGCGTCAACGGTGTTGTCAGTCCTTGCTTAAAAACATCATGTTTCTCTACCTACCTACCCCTGTATTGGGAATGGCGTAGATATGTGTTTTAATTTTGGGTTTTTACATAGAGATTTGGTCCTTTTAAGTTTCTGGCCCTATGTTTAGATTCTAATTATTTTTTTGTTAAAGTCACAATTGCTATGTGGTTAAATCAGATCAGGATCCTAATATTTATGGGATCAATGAAGAATCTAGTACCAATGAGTTTTAACATACTTTTGAATTGTACCGAACGACTTGGAGCTCTAAGACAGGACGAGCTCACCACATGTCCTTCTTAGACACACTCCGGTGAAATGCCTGTCCATGGGGACTAGATTATACTTTGAGATGTCTGACCAATATTCTATCCACTGTTTATATACATTTATATCAATTTTATTCGGAAAAAATCAATTTCATCGGTGATAATTACAAAGACAATTATCTGGACCATTGTATACCCCAGTATCAAATAGCGACAAAACATAAAATATTAGTGTTATATTTCTATAAATAACTATTTAATTATTATATTTCTATTATAATATTAATGAGCAAAATTATCTAGCGTAACACTGGAGTCAGTCTACCGGATTCCTCCCAAATTTTTGTATTGCAACTAATGTCTACATTTACTTCATTATAGCTCATTTTATTTGCGATCATTATATGCAGTTCAAACTTAACTTCGTAAAACCGACTCATCGCGTAAAATGCATTTATTTAAACTCAATTCAGTGATCAGAACTGCATGGAAACAACTCCGCTATATATATTCGCTTGGTACCTTGGTTTATAGCGAAACACGTGTCGCGTTTTCCGGTGGTGGTATATGTTACCTGGTTTGAGTGTAGTGGTAGTGCATAGGTGATCAGATGCTGCTGCAAAGAGACCATGAGATCACTTGGCTTATCCTCTTTGATGATTTTTTCTTTAAGTTGACGCAGTGTATTCGGTTTATCAATGTAGGCACGACTCTACTTTTTATAGGTAGGAAGCAATCAGTAGGTGGCTCACGTGATGATAAGTTAATACCGCCGCCGCGAACACCTACAATACCAGCCGTTGCCAGCCTTTGAAAGGTATAGGCTGTTTAAACAACTTAAACAACTATCAGTAAATATAATAATGGTGCTAATGGTCAAAAGGGTTAAGTCTAGTCCTTCAACGTCAAATTGCTAGTGTCTTTGAGTACCATACCACAAAGTGTTACTCTACGATTATTGTAGTTTTTAATTTTAGTAGTAGCCATGAAAAAGAAAGAAAATTCAAAAAAAAAAAAAAATTAGACGCCATCCCACTGAGCATATTCCCGTCCGGCTAACACTCGTGCTTAGGAGAGCACATATGGGCGATGACAGTTACACAATTCCTCGGAGCTCGCGCGTGAACTACTACACTATTTGCTGGCCTCTGCATTTTGGCAGAAAATCGAGGTACCTAACTCTTTTATTTACTTTATTTGCATCTACTAAGGAATACAGTCTACATACATAAACCGTACCTATTTTTTTATTTTATTTTGACTTGCTGTGTACTTTTTGTCATGTTTAGAGACGTCACATAGTACACGAACATCAAGGGAATTTTGAAAACTCCCACAAATTCAGTATGCTATGAGAGACAAGAGAGAAAGGAGAGCTTTGAATAAGCCGGCTTCATTGGGAGGCACTCAAGCATCCTGTGCTACTGTGTTAAGTTTGGACAGTAAGGTGGTCTATGGTATTTATATTATTTACAATATAAATTAGTATACTTTTATTTATTGAGCCGGGAATTTTAGTCAAAGCCCAGAATCAAACCCCAGGTACAGGTTCTTTAGCAATGGGTTTTGTCAAAACTTACATACATTTACATCGGTAAGCTTGGAGATAAATGCGACATGCTCAACACTTGAAACACTGTCCCAGTGGAGCTCATCCGTTTGAAATAATATTGGTCGAAAGGGCTAAATTGTTGAACCTCTCTGACTACACCTGTATTAAGATACGTGAAGGGAAAGAAAAACTAGTATTCAATTAACCAATACTTCTTTACTACAGAGACTAAATCAGGAGTAGAAACTAAGTATTCATGGTAAAACAACAATAAATATTACATACAAAATATTTATTTTCACAATACGACACAATTAAAATAAAATATCACAACAACGCGAAGCATAAAGCGCAATCAATTTAAGTACACACTTAATACTGTAGACAGCCCGCCCCCTCACTCCAGAAGAGGTTAAGGGTATAATTAAAACAACAGGGTACGTAATTCAGAACGACGGCATCTCAAATAGGTTAGTTAAAACTCTATCAAATTCATTGCATATTACTATTGGTAGCAATCTTCAATGCCCTTCTCTGAGTTGCCTCGGACTCTGGAAAGAGGCCCACGTAATGGGGATCCACTGAAGCCCGGAAGCCGAATACGACGGGCCACTAGCTGGGCCCATTGGTCTCCTCATCAACGCACTGGGAAAGAGTCTACGAGCGCATGGTCTGATCCGCCTCAGGGACAGCTCAGTCACTAAATACTCCATTTCCATTTGAGCAGTTTGGCTTCTGAGGCTAAGCACTCATGCGTTCAGCAGGCTACGCCCTCACGGAGCACATACTCGAGCGCCTAAGTAGTGATCCCAAATATAAGGTGGACACTCTTCTTCCCGATGCTCGCAAGCGTTCAGCAAAGTCTGGCACAATGGCTTGATATTACAAACTATACAACTACAATGCATGTCAGACAGGCTTGTACCTGTTTGCTTGCCCATGCCAGACTCTGCACGCCTTCCGCTACAAAGTCGAGGCACTCTGTCCTCCAGCAGGAACTTAAAGCCGGCGTTCCACCAAGGCTCAGTCCTCTCGCCCACACTGCTTACACGCTATACGAGCGATATCCCAAAGACCCAAATAAAAAGGTAGGAATTGGCCTTATTCGCCGACGATACCACTCTATACTCTGCGGATCCTTGGCATCGAGAATCCATTCGCCTCAAGCCGCGGCCACCGCCTTAAGCGAGTGGTTTAGGAAGGCTGGAGGATCGACATAAATCCTGAAAGAGCAACGCGGTCTTGTTTCAGCGGAATCACAAAACTCGAATCCCCTAACAGATTCAGTACAGGCCTTCTCCCCGACAAACCCATTCCCTGGGTGTCAAGTAAAATATCTTGGAGTCACCTTCAGACCCGTAGGCCCCAGACTTCAAAACATGTACAAAATTATGAGGATGGGAGCGGCCTTCATATCCGGCCGCCTCTCTTTAACTATACAAATAACTTTTTTGTAAATGCTGCTAAAAGTACAAAATACACGCCTATACACAACACGTACGACCCGTCATGTCGCCGCCGGTATAGTATTCGCGCACGACCCCAAAGTACGTTTGAACTCCTCCAGAGTGATGGTTTCAAAATCGATTTATCACGCCGCGCAACCGGCGCTCCATATATGCGGAATGTAGATCTGCACGCATCGCGATCTCAAACTGCACCTCTAATGGCAGCGCTGGTATTTAAAGTTCTCCATCGACTACTTCGATAGGACGAACTTACAGCCACCAAATCCGCTAGTGGCGGCGTTGAGGATTGCACTTACGCACGCGCGATACTCCACCTCAGATTAGGCGCCCGAAATGCATCTGTACATAGACGATGATGACGCAATCACCAATAATCAACAATGCGTATAGGGCCCGCCCTACGTACTGTACACATACAGACACAAGCCGCGTTCACTGCGGCTTACACAGCTCTCATACGCTCGTCGTAATTTCACGACTGGCACGAGACTTTCTCGTGGTCGTAGTCGTCATTAAAGGTTATCACCAAAGGCGATCACTCCAAACCAACTGGCGGGGCCCTCGGATCGCATGACCCTCCCCATGTCGGAAGTCATCTCTTTCGTTCCAGGGACGCGGCTTCCGCGCTTGGCCATTATTGTCTTCAACTCTAACTTGCGAGCCTCTTCCTCGCACAAGTCTCATAGACAAGCTGTAAAGGCCTCCCGGGCCAGCAGCATCCCGTGGATGGTTTTTAGTCCAGTATGCTTCTCCTTCTGAAGTTGAGCCCGTACTGTTCATTTCAGTGGCCTCCAGCGGGAACGTTCATTATAAAACATTTCCTCCATAGTCATCAAAAAAAAAAAAAAATTCTTCAAATAATTTTCCTGATCCGATGATTGAGTTCAATATAGAATGTTTTTGTAAAATATTAAAAGGTGCAATTTGTTTTGGTACAAATAAACTTTCAACTAAAAAATAATTTGTATCGATTTCATTACTAATTTTTACATTTTACTATATTAGTCTATAGCAGAAATTTGGGAAACCCTATCTACACTTTATTACATATTACAAATTATACAATTTGGATTTTTATATTCAAAATCATTTGCAAGATAATACTGCGAGCTACTAAAAATGAGCTGTCATTGGAATGTGACTAAGGTACATAGTTATTATTCCATCCACTAACGTGTCACAACACCTAAAAATACTTTGGGACTAACATCACTATTGGGAATAAAGGTCTCGTATTCTAAATACATCCTTTAGAATATACCTTAATTAGGTCCCAAAAATTTCGACAAATAAGATTTTCTTTTCAGTTTAGAAGAAATAGCTAAAAATTTAACTTCAAAGATAGCTTTTAATAACATAAAAGCTAAAGTTAAATTTACTTTAATAAGAGCGAAATATTCATGTTATTTAAACTTTTATATTTCCTGAATGACATGCAAAAGAGTATTATTTATCCAGTGAATTAAAGTCTAGCCCCTACATGTTTATATAACTACTGTATTATAAGATATAAAAGATTACCATACAACACATTTGCTGTCATTGTTGCAGTTAAAAAGTGAATAAAAGAACCCGTTTTATTATGACCCGAAAAACAAAGAATTTTGTTAACAAAAAAAAATTTTATCGTTCCATGTATAGGAATACTGAACAATCAAAATATTTCTTTTAAGAAAAGATTGATTTCAGTTCCGCCCGTGTCAATGAAATTTCAATTGTACTCTCTTATTTTAGCCAACAAACTGCATTGAAAGCCTATATTGTAATACTACAGCAGCGTTTCAATTACCACACAATTTGATAAAGGCTTATTAGCAGGAACGAAATCTCTGCCACTCCATACAGACAAGCAATGCATTCTGATCTCTCATCAAGATCGAAATGTGTTTCTTTATATGTTAAATGTATGAAATAAATTTATTCGACTTCACATATCTGTTTCAGAGTTACGCCTAGCTCCGAGGTGGTCGGAATTTCGAGTCGAGACCCGAGTTCGATCTCAGGTGGCAAGGCTCATACCAGTAACTTTCTAAAACTTATGTACGAATTATATCGTTGGCTTGGACATAAAGACGGCGACAGGCTCACCACCTGTATCACGTAGTCCAGTATCTTCGGTGGAAGGAGGTCGAAGGGACTTAATAGTCTAGACTAGACCTCTGTATTGGGGTGCGTGAAGATATTTATTTATTTATTTATGACGATGAACTAATTATTACCAATTTACAACATTACTTGAACTGTTATGTATTTATAGGAGAATATTTTGTTAAAACTAGACAGCAATGTAACCAATAAAATGACTAAGATACTATAACAGTATCTAGTACCAAATATATATGATAGAATTTGCCTCATTCTGGAATCTGATAATACATAATCTGTATCTTTGAATCTGATAAATTATTATTTTACAGGCCGCCCAATTCGCGTTAACATTTGAAAAAATCTAAACAAAAAACCATTTAACACTTATTTACAAATCGTTTTACTTGAAAGCTAATTAGTTGTAATTTAAATATTATTTCATCTAAATGACCACCGTTTTCAGTTTTGCTCTTCAGCAGAGTCCACCAAGTTTTCAGATACTCTTCTACCCAAAGAGACCGCGAGATCACTCCGACATCTCTTCGATGATTTTTTCTTTAAGTTGACGCAATTAGCCAGTTTATCAATGGGCGGCTCTTTTGAATAACTTTATAAAAGTCTGCTGGTAGATCTGGACTTCAGAATTGGCCATGGGATCCTGCCCGTCTGGATATCAACTTCTCCGAAACATATGTCATGACCACCGGCAGGGCTCTGTTCGATAATGTGACACGTGGCTCCATCTTGTGAAACCATGTGTGTTACGATTATAACCAACAAATTCCAGTAGCATCAGTGCTAAGAACTCCCGTAACATTTCACATACTCGGCAGAATTACTGACCAACTGGAATGGGCCTCGAGAATCTTCTAAAAAGTAAGGTCCGATGATTCCTTTGCACAAATTACAGCCCCAGCCACAGTTACCTTAGGAGGTGAAGTGGCCTCCTCATGTTTAGCTTAAGAGTTTTCGCTGCTCCAATACCTACCACCAATTCATTTTATTTACATGTCCATTAGGTGGAAATGAACTACGTCAGAAAATAAGATGCTGTAAGGTGGTACGACAGGTTAACATTGTTTCAGCATATGACTGCAAATTGCAAATCATTAGGTTTTTAGTTCTTGCTAAGCTGGATCTTATATGGACAATTTCAAATCTAATTTCTCAGCTTCTCTGGCGTAATGATGTGCGGGATAATCCTAATTCATCCGAACGTTTGCGTGATAAATCTGGATCACGTCAGACTGAAGCGGAAACTTGCTGCACGTTCTCTTTGCGCTCCGAGGAAGTCCGTGGAGCCGCCAGTTTTGTTCACATTTAGGTGTAGATCCGGTCTCTTCAGACTTCTTCGCCCATTTCTTTATTAAAGACACTTGGACACTGACTTAAGTCAGTATGAAGCCATATTCAACACGAAATAAAGCGTCTCGGTAATGAGCGAAAAGTCTGTTTAAATGAAAACTGTTTCACTGTTAAGCGGGTTTGCGGCCCCGTGGAGCGATCCATTGCATTCATTCCAAACTGACTGGTACCGCTGATCGAAGCGCGGGTACTTACCTACACTTCCACGGCTGTCAGAAATACCAGCAGAAAGCCAGTTAAAGTAAAAAATCAAAATCGGTTTACTTATTAAGAGAAGTTCTTTAACTTTTTTAATCCCAGTTAAAAACATAATATAATACTAAAAATATAATGCGGAGTCATATTTTTATATTTAACCTTATAATATACAAACACGATTTAAATACGCCATCTCTTTATAATTAATCGCGTGCGCTTTCACACCCAGTTGACAGCACGCGCCTCGCCGCCATTTGTTATATTGCGGAACTTACGCTGCGAAATCGTAAGATGGCGGTGTACTGCAACAACGTAATACTAGGTTAATCGAACAAGATCAGACGTAAAGAGAACAGATATAGAAATTTTGTCAGCAGGCCCTTACATGCAAAACAGCCGATATATATCAGTTTGTAGGGTTCTCAATTACAGGCTCTTTGATTCCTTCCCCTTAACATCCGAGAGACAGACGAACGGGTTTCGGAGATTCGGAATGGGGTTTTGATAGATTTTTATAATATACACGAAAGCCAGATAGTTGGGTGATCGGAATCCAGTGGAGGTTGGGTTCGATACCACCCTGGTGGTAGGTTTCGTACCAATGGATTATTACAAAACATATGTCGTTCGTTTTGGACATAAAGACAGCGACGTGCTCACCACCGCGTCGGTGTTTATTCAGTCATGTTGTCCCAAAAACATCCATGTGTTTTCCTCTACCTACCCCTGTATTAGGAATGGCTTGAATATATTTTAGATTTAGGTTTTTATCAGTTAGTCCTTTTAAGTTTCTATTTCTATGTTTGGAATTCTAATTATTATTTTTGTTAAAGTCACAATTGCCGTGTGGTTAGTTAAATCGAATCAGGATCCTAATGTTGACTTACTGGGATCATGAAGAATCCTAGTACCAATAGGTTTTTAAACATACTTTGGGTGTACGTTGGCTTGGGCTCTAAGACAGGGACAGGCTCTACCACATGTCACTTTATCCCAGACACGCTCCAATTGAAATGCCTGTCCATAGGACTAAATTGTATACTTTAGGATGTCTGACCAATATTCTATCGCGCAATTTGCTTATATACTACATTTATATCAATTTATTCAGAAAAAATCAATTTCACATCGGTGAAAAGTAGTACAAAAGGAATAATTGTCTGGACCATTGTATATTATCGGAAATAGCATTAAAAACATAAATATTAATTAGTATATTTCTATAAATAACTATTTAGTGTTATATTTCTATTATAATATTAATAGACGGGTCTCCTGAACACTAGCGTAACACTGGAGTCAGTCTACCGGATTCCTCTCCCAAATTTTGTATTACAGCGCTAAATGTACATTTACTTCATTATAGCTCTGTTTATTTTGCGATCATTTATAATGGGATCAAACTTTTCCCAAAAACTTGTAAAATGACTCAACGTAAAATACATTTATTCAAGCTCAGATTCAGTCAGAACTGGGAAACAACTCCGCTATATATATTCGCTTGAATGCCTTTGGTTTATGGCAAACACGTGTCGCGTTTTTCAGTGGTGGTATATGTTACCTGGTTTTGAGTGTAGTGGTGGTAGTGCATGGGTAAGATACTCTTCACTGCTGAGACCGCTGAGATCGCCGACATCTTCGATGATTTTTTTTCTTTAGAAGTTGACACAGTGTATTCAGTTTATCAGTAGGCACGACTCTACTTTTTTTTTTATAAGTAGGAAGCAATCAGGCAGGTATTCACGTGATAAGTTATTACCGCCGCCGCGAACACCACAATACAGCCGTTGCCAGCCTTTGCAGGAAAATTATGGGCTGTTTTAGAGCAACCAAACAATATCAGTAAAATATAATAATGTTCAGCGGTCAAGGTTAAGTCTAGTCCTTCAACGTCAAATTTACCTGCCAGTGTCTTTGGTACCATACAAGATGTTACTCTACGATTATTGTAGTTTTAATTTTTATTAGTAGTGAAAAAGAAAATTCCAAAAAAAAAAAAATTAGACGCCATCTATGAACACTTATTCTCCCGTCAAAGCTAACTCGTAGGAGGCACATATGAGCGATGGCCGGTGACTAATTCAGGCTCGCGCGTAGAACTACACTATTTGTGGCCTCTGCATTTGGCAAGGAAAATCAGTACCTGTCTTTTATTTACTTTATTTGCATCTACTAAGAACCTAGTCTATACATAAATAATGCCTATTTTGTTTGTATTTTGACTTGCTGTGCTTTTGTCATATGGGGCAATCTGGGTACAGGCTCAGAAATTTTTGAAGAAACTCCTAAAGATTCTAATGTGTACTATGAAAACCCAGAGAGCTTTGAATAATGGCTTCATTGGGCCTCAAAGGCTCCTGTGCTACTGTGTTAAGTTTGGACAGTAAGATTGGTCTATGGTATTTTATATTATTACAATATAAATTAGTATACTTTTTATTTATTGAGCCGGAATTTGGTCTAAAGCCCTTGAATCCGACTGGGTAGGTTCAGCAGCAATACGTTTTATCCAAAACTTGTACGATTTACGTGCTTGGAGATAAATGCGACATGTCAACACTTGAAACACTGTCCCAAAACAGAGCTCATCCAATTTGAAATATTAGTCAGAAAAGGGCTAAATTGTTTGGACCTCTCTGGCCTACCTGTATTAGGAATGCGTGAAGGAAAGAAAACTATTCCAAGAATTAACCAGCCTTCTTTACTACAGGACTAAATCAGGGTGAAAACTAGTATTCCATGATGAAACAACAATAAATAAGGCCATACAAATATTTATTTCACAATACGACACAGTTAAAATAAAATATCACAGCACTTGAAGCATAAAAGCGCAATAAATTTAAGTATACACACTTAATGCAGACGTGCTTCCCAAATAATTTTCCAGTCCGATGATTAGGAGTTCAATGTATAGAATGTTTTACACAGCAAAAATATTAAAAGGTACAATTTGTTTGTTTTTTAAATGTTTAAACTAAAAAAATAATTTGTATCGATTTCATTATAAGATTTTTACATTTTACTAAATGGCGTCTATAGCAGAAAAGAAGTTTGGGAAACCCTGCTCTACATGGTATATTACAAATTATACAATTGGATTTTATATTCAAAATCATTTGCAAGGAATAATACTGCAAATTACTAAAAAAAACCAAACTGTCATTTGGAATGTAGCTTCCATTACATAATTGCTATTCATCCACTAACGTGTCCTGATACCTAAAAAATACTTCCAGGACTAACATCACTACTTGGAATAAAGTCGTATTCCTACGTACATCATGTAGATATATACCTTAAATGGGTCCAAAAAATTTCGACAAATAAGATTTTCTTTTTTTTCAGTTTAAAATAGCACAAATTTAACCAAAAGATAAAGCTTTTAATAACATAACAAAGCCAAAGTTAAATTTTTGTCACAAGCAAGTGTTCATATTTATTCAGAGAGCTTTTACCATCTTCACCTAGATGAGCATTTTTAAAGTATTCTTCAGTAGATTAAAAGTCTGGCCCTACATGTTTATATAACTATAATATAAGATAAGATTACCCTTTCAACACATTTGCCCAATCCATTGTTGCAGATTAAAAAGTGAATAAAGAACCCCGTTTTAATACTAGCGAAAACAAAATTTTGTATTTAACCGAAAAAATTTTGTCATTCCATGTAGAATACTGAACTTAATCAAAATATTTCTTTTGAAAAGGTCCCGAGTTCGGTTCCGCCCGCAAAGTGTCAAGTAGAAATTTCAATTTGTATCTCTTATTTTATTAACAACATTGACTATATTGCTGTATCCTACAGCAGCGTTTCGGTACCACAATTTTAGTAAAACGGCTAGAACGAAATCGCCGCTCCATGCAGATAAACGGTAAAAACCTGCGCTGATCTCTCATCAAAGATCAGGAAAGTGTGTTTTCTTTATGTATTTTAAATGTATGAAATAAATTTATTCGACTTCCATGGCATGTCTGTTTTTCAGAGTTGCATAGCTCCGGGTGGTCAGGTTTCGAGTCGAGACCCGAGTTCGATCTCAGGTGGCGAGCTCACGTACCAATAACTTTTCTAAAACTTATGTACGAATTATATCGTTGGCTTGGACATACTGAGACGGCATGGAGCTCACCACCTGTCCTGGTCCTGAAAATATCTTCAGTGGAAAGGAGGGTCAGAAGGGAGCTTAATTGTCTGAGCCTGAGCCTCTATCTACCCTGTATTGGGAATTGTAGAAGATATTTATTTATTTACATGACAGCGATGATAGACTAAAATTATTACAATTACAACATTACTTGAACTGTTATATTTGCTAAGAATATTTTGTTAAAACTTAGACATACTGGCTCAATAAAATTACTATAACCATGAGTATCTAGTACCAAATATACGTGATAAATTTTCCTGTTCTGGAATCAAATAATACATAATCTCTATATCTGAATCTGATAAATTGCTGATATTATTTTACAGGGTGGGCCATGAATTAGTTAACATTTAGAAAAATCGTATCACGAAACCATTTGGCACCTGTTTTACAAATCGTTTACTTACGAGAAGCTAATTAGTTACCAATTTATTTTTAAATATTATTCCGTCTTAAGCTGATACCCGTTTCGGTTTTGCACTCATCTAAGCGAGTCCTGGAGGCTTTTCCAGATACTCTTCTGCAAAGACCGCCCCACGAGATCGCCGACATCCTCTTCGATGATTTTTCTTTAAGTTGACGCGCAGTGTGTTACCAGTTTATCAGCAATGTAGACACGGCTCTTTGAATAGCCCATAAAAGAAGTCTGCTGGTGATGAATGGACTTCAGAATTGGCCATGGGATGTCACCCCGTCTGGATATCAGCTTCGGAAACATGTCCTTGATACACCGGCAAGGCTCGTTCTGATGCTGACACGTGGCATGCCATCTTGTGAAACCATGTGTACGATTATAATACGTAACAAATTCCAGTAGCATCGGTATAAGAACTCCCGTAACATTTCACATACTCAGCAGAATTAACGGTAACTGAATACTTTCGAAAAGTCTTCAAAAAAGTAAGGTCCGATGATTCCCTTTTACTAGAAATTGTATACAATACCTTAGGAGTGGTAAACTCTCAACATATTTAGCTTAAGTTTTCCTTTGCTCAATACCTCAATTCTGTTTGTTTTTACATATCCATTTAGGTGGAAATAGGCTTCGTCAGAAAATAAGATGTGGTAAAGTGAAACGAGTTAACATTGTTTCAGCATATGACTTTTGCAAATTTAAATCATTAGGGTTTAGTTCTTGCACTAAACTTTGGATCTTATATGGATGTAATTTCAAATCTAATTTCAAAATACGGCGTAATGATGTGCGGATAATCCTAATTCTAGCCGGGCATTTGCGTGTTGATAAATCTAGATCGCGTCGGGCTGGGCGGAAACTTGCTGCACGTTCTCTTTTCGCTCCGAGGAAGTCCATTGGGCCGCCGGTTTGTTTCCACATTTGGTGTAGATCCGGTCTCGCCAGACTTCTTCGCTTCCATTTCTTTATTAAAGGAGCACTTGGACACTGACTTAAGTCATTAGGCCATATTCAACGCGAAGAATAAGCGTCTCACAGTAATGGGCAGTCCGTTCATCCCGGCTGGCTTTGCACCAGTAGAAGCGGGTTGCAGCCCCGTGACGATCCATGCGGCTAAATTTCCAAGAGCGAGCTAGTGCTGTATGATCCAGAGCTGGTGCGCACACCTACCGCCCCATTTCTTAAAAATGCGAAAACCAGTTAAAAGTAAAAATCAAAATCAGGTTTTACTTATTAGAAGTTCTTCTTTTTAAGTCAGATTCAAAACATAATATAATACTAAAATATAATGCAGAATTCATATTTTTTATATTAACCTTATAATATTTTAAACACGATTTTTAAATGCCGCATCTTTGTACCTGTAATCATGTTGCTACCCAGTTGACACGCCTCACGCCATTTTGTTATATTGCGGAACTTGCTGCGAATCCTTAAGATGGCGGTGTACTGCAGCAACGTAATATAGGTTAATCAGAACAAGATCAGACGCCAGAGAACGAATACCAGAAATTTTTGTCAGCGGGCCCTATTACATACCAAAACAGCGATATATCAGTTTGCTTAGGGTTCTCAATTACAGGCTCTTTGATTCCCTTCTGGCACTTAACTCCGAGACAGACGAACGAGTTTCAGGATTCGGAATCGCCAGTTTTGATAGATTTTTATAATGCCACAGCCGAAGGGTTGGGTGATCAGATTCAGTGGGAGAGGTTAAATTCGATACCTGGTGGTAGGTTCAATACCAATGGATTTATTTAAAAACATATATCGTTCGTTTGGACACATATGAAGACAGCGACGTACTCTTTACCGTAATTATTTGTGATCTTGATTGTCCCAAAACACATCTGTTTTCTACCTACCTACCCCTGTATTAGGAATGGCGTGAATATTTTTTATTTAGGTTTTACATAAGTTAGTCATAAGTTTCTATTTTTCTATTTGGAATTCTAATTATTATTTTGTTAAAAGTCACAATTACCCCATGTGGTTAGTTCACGATCTGAATCAGGATCCTAATGTTGTAGGATCAAATAAGAGAATCCTAAGTACCCAATGGGTTTTTTAAACATACTTTGAACGAATTGTACGTTGGCTTAGACTCTAAGACAGAAGGGACGAGCTCACCATATGCTATCCCAGGACACGCTCCAGTGAATGCCTGTCATAGGATAAATTGTATACTTTGGGATGTCTGACCAATATTCCTCCTTTAGTTGCTTATATACATTTTATATCAATTTTATTCGGAAAAAAATCAATTTCATCAATTGAAAATATTTAGAATAATTGTCTAGGATATTTATATGCCCCAGTATCCAAACGAAATAACATTAAAAACCGCAAAATAATAGTGTTATATATTTCTACCAGGCTAACTATTTAGTATTTATGCACCCTGTATAATATTAATAGACCAGTGTCCTGAACACTAGCGCCTTTTCAATTCAGTCTACCCGGATTCCTCTCCCAGAATTTTTGTATTACAACTAAATGTACACTTACTTCATTTACTGGCTCATTTGTTTTGCGATCATTTATAATGGATGACTTTTCCAAAACTGTCAAAACTGACTCAACGTAAAATACATTCCCCAGCTAAACTCAGATTCAGTCAGACTGGGAAACAACTCCGCTATATATATTCAGCAGGAATACCTTGGTTTATGGCAGAAACACGTGTCAACATTTTCCAGTGGTGGTATATATTACCTGGTTTGAGTGAGCTGACTGGTAGGTACATAGAGTGGAATCGGAATACTCTTCCTACTGCAAGGGGCTACTTGAGATCGCCACAACATCTCTTGATTTTTCTTTAAAGTTGACGCAGTGTGGCAGTTTATCAATACAGGCGGCTCTTTGCGATGGGAAGCAATCAGGCAGGTGGCTCACATCTGATGATAAGATTATTACCGCCGCCCGCAGACACACAATACAGCCGTTGCCAGCCTTTTGAGAAGGTATAGGCTGTTTTAAATAACAAACAATATCGGTAAATATAATAATATTTCAGCGGTCAAAGGTTAAATTATTAACGTCAAATTGCCGCCAGTGTCTTTGGTACCCATACCACAAGGAGTGTTCTCTACGATTATTTTGTAGTTTTAATTTTTAGTAGTAGTAGAAAATTCAAAAAAAAAAGATTAGACGCCATCTACTGAACATATTCTCCGTCTAAAGCTAACACTCGTGTAGGAGGCTGCCTGTAGGCAGTGGCCCGGTGACCAATTCCTCAGGCTCCTAGCAATAGACTGCACTATTGCCCATTTCCTCTGCCATTTTGTGAGAAAATCAATTTTATCTTTCTTTACTTTACATCTACTAAGAACTGATCTACCTTATAAACCGTACCTATTTTATTTGTTTTGACTTGCTGTTACTTTTTGTCTATAGACATCCATAATTACAGACAAAGGAGAATTTTGAAAACTCCACAAAATTCAATGTACTAGCAAAGAGACGAGAAAGGAGGCTTTGAATAAGCCGGCTTCATTGGAGGCACTCCAGGCATCTATTCTTTCTATGTTAAATTTAAGGACACAGTAAAATTGAGTCTATGTATTTATATTATTACAATATAATTAGTATACTATTTATTGGGCCGGAATTTTAGTCAAAGGCCCAGATCCAGGCCCCCATTGGGGTTCATGTAATAAGTTTGTCAAAACTTACATACGATTTACATCGTTAGCTTGGAGATATTAAATGCAGCACTTGAAACACTGTCCCAAAACTGGGCTCATCCTCCGTTTCAAATGATAACCAGATCAGAAAGGGGCTACGTTAGCTTTGGGCCTCAGCTCTACACCTATGGGAAGCTAGAGGAAAGAAAAACCTTCGAAATTAACCAACCTTCTACTACAGGATTTCGTCAGGGTAGAAAACAAACATTACTGGTAAGAAACAACAATAAATAAGCCATACAAAATGTTTATTTTTCACAACCGACACAGTTAAAATAAAATATCACAACACTTGAAGCATAAAAGCGCAATAAATTTAAGTATACACACTTAATACAGACAGTACTTCCCAAAATATTTTCCACAGTCCATTGATTAGGAGTTTCAATGAATGTTTTACAGCAAAATATTAAGGTACAATTCTTTTTATTTTTTAAATAACAACTAAAAAAAAAATAATTTACTATCGATTTCGATGAATTTTTTGGTTTACCTCGTGATCTGTAGAAAAGTTTGCAGGAGCCCTACTCCTGTCCATATTACAAATTCTACAATTTGGATTTTATTCAAAATCATTTTGCAAAGACAATACTGCGGGTACACTAAAAGGCCAGAAGCGTCATTGGAATGTGGCCTAGTTACATAGTTATTATTCATCCACTAACAATCTCTAGAAACACCTAAAATGCTTCAGGACTACTTGTCACTATTGGAATAAAGGTCGTATTCAAATACATGTTGGAATATACCTTATTAGGTCCCAAAAAATTTTCAAACCGATAAGATTTTTCTGCTGTCAGGGTTTTGAAGAAATAGCACAAAATTTAGCAAAGATAAAGCTTTTTAATAGCATAAAGCCAAAGTTAAATTTACTTTAATAAAACAGGAATATTCATACTGACTGAGAACTTTTTTTATATTTTACACTAGATGAAACTTATTAAAAAAGTATTTATTTTATCCAGTGAACTAAAAGAGATACAAGCCCTACATGTTTACCTTATAACTATAATACAGATATAGTTACCATACAGCATTTGCCAATCCATTGTGCAGATTAAAAAAGTGAATAAAGACCCCGTTTTAATACTGCTTCCGAAAACAAAATTTTGTTTAACAAAAAAATTTTGTATCGTTCCATATAGAATACTGAACAATCAAAGATAAACTACTGAAAGGGTCCGAGTTCAGTTTCCCTTAGTATCAGTAGAAATTTCAATTGTATATCTTATTTTGGCCAACAAACTGCATTAGAAGCTATATATCCTACAGCAGCACGTTTCAGTACCACACAATTTGATGAGGCTTATTAGCAGGAGCAAGAAGTCCTTACATCCACTTTGAACAAGCAGTAAGAAACACATTTTCGATCTCTCATCAAAGATTCAGAATGTGTTTTTCTAATTTTAAATATGAAATAATTTGACTTCCATGGCATATCTAACTGAGTTACGCCAGCTCAAGAGTGGTCAGATTTCAGGTCAAGGGGCCGAGTTCCCGATCTCCAATGGCAGGCTCATGCCAATAGCTTTTCTAGAACTTATGTACAGATTGTAACTCGTTGGCTTGGACATAAGACGGCAGGGCTCCTATACACACCTGTCACGTAGTCCCGAAAGTATCTTCGGTGGAAGGAGGGTCAGAGGGACTTGGTGTCTAGACTAGACCTCTACTCTACCCCTGTATTCGTAGATTGCGTAGAAGATATTTATTTATTTATTTACCAGCGATAGACTAATTCCTTCCACCAATTGTATTACTTGAA
Organism: Sericinus montela; assembly: GCA_029286605.1. NCBI lineage: Eukaryota > Metazoa > Arthropoda > Insecta > Lepidoptera > Papilionidae > Sericinus > Sericinus montela. The sequence goes on from JAGSMR010000102.1 coordinate 29,903, forward strand.
CTTTGTTATGCTTGTATTTATAGGAAAATATTTTATTAAAACTTAGACAATGGCTCAATAAAACCTTCCCAGTTACTATAACCATAGTATCTAATGCAATATACGTGATAAATTTACTCATTCTGGGAATCAAATAATACACTTAATCTACCTCTTCAGATCTGATAAATTGTAATTGACTTATTTTACAGAAAATTCGACCATGAATTAATTCTTTATTTGAAAAAATCATATAAAAAAACCATTTAACATATTTTTACAAATCGTTTTACTTGAGAAAACTAATTAATTTATGAAGAAATTTATTTTTTAAATATTATTCCGTCATAATGACCACACCAGTTTCGGTTTTGCACTCCTCTAAGCTTAGTCCTGGAGAGTTTTCGAATACTCTTCTGCAAGGATACTTCGAGATCGCCGACATCCTCTCTTCGATGATTTTCTTTAAGTTGACGCAGTGTTCAGTTTATCAATGTAGACTACAGCTCTTTGAATAACCCATAAAAAGAAGTCTGCTGGTGATGATCTGGACTTCAAATTTGTGCAAATTTTCACCCCGTCAGATGTCAACTTCTCCGGAGAGCATGTCCTTGACCCCACCCCAGCAAGGCTCGTTCCTGATCATGTGACACGTGGCTCCATCTTGGAAACCATGTGTTGAATTATAATCAACAAATTCCAGTAGCATCAGTACTTCTGCAGAACTCCGTAAACATTTTCACGCCTCGGCAGAATTGCTGATAACTGAATGGCCTCGAGAATCTTCAAAAGTAGGTCGATGATTCCTTTTGCTGGGGTGCAGCCCATACAATTACCTTAGGAGTGAAGTGGCCTCCTCATGTTTAGCTTAAGTTTTCGCTGCTCAATACCTGCAATTCATTTGTTTACATGTCCATTTTAGGTGGAAGTGGGCTTCAATCAGAAAATAAGATGTGGGTGAAAATTACTGAAACGGGGTTAACATTGTTTCCAGCATATGACTACCTGAAATTTAAATCATTAAATTTTAGTTCTTGCACTAAGCTGGATCTTATATGGATGTAATTTCAAATCCTAGACTTTAAAAATACGGCGCAATGATGTGCCCAGGATAATCCTAATTCATCGAACGTCATTGATAATCTGGATCACGTCGAACTGGAAGCGGAAACTTGCACATTCTCTTCGCTCGAAGTCCGTGGGCCCGCCAGTTTGTTCACATTGGAAGTGTAGATCGATCCTCTTCGAACTTCTTCGCCCATTCTTTATTAAAGGAGCACTTGGGACTTTGTGACTTGAAGTCGTATAAACCATATTCAACGCGAAATAAGCGTCTCACGGTAATATGAGCGAAAGTCGTTCATCACAAAACTGTTTCACGCAGTAAAGCGGGTTGCAGCCCCCGTGAAGCGATCCATTGCGACTAAATTTCAAGCGAGCTAGTACTTTCTATGATCCGAAATAGTACTTACCTACACTTCCATTCTTAAAAGAAATGTAATGAAAACCAATTAAAAAGTAAAAAATCAAAATCAGTTTTACTTATTAGAAAGTTCTTCTTTTTAAGTCAGTTAAAAACATAATATAATACTAAAACTATATTTTGAGTCATATTTTTTTATATTTAACCTTATAATATACAAACACGATTGAAATGCACCATCTTGTACCGCAATTAGCTCACGTATTTGCTTTCCGCAGTTGACACACCGCCTCACCACTCATTTTGGTATATTGCGGAACTTACGCTGCGAATCGTAAGATGGCGGTGTACCAACAACGTAATATAGGATTCCCAATCGAACAAGATCAATGAAGAACAGATAGAAATTTTGTCAGCAGGCCTATTACATACCGACAGCCGATATAGCTATCGGTTGCGCCGGGGTTCCTCAATTAGGCTCTTTGATTCCTTCCTGTATATCCGAGGAGACAGACGAACGGGTTTCAAATTCGGAGATAGAGTTTGATAGATTTTATAATGCCACGAAAGCCGAGTAGTTGGGTGATCAGATTCGAGTGGAGTCCCCTATTATTGGGAATGGCGTGAATATATTTTATTTGAGGTTTTACATAAGTTAGTCCTTTTAAGTTTCTGAATGCCATCTAGATTCTAATTATTATTTTAAAGTCTGCAATTGCCGTGTGGTTGGTTAAATCGAATCAGGATCTAATGTTATGGGATCAAGCTAAAGAGAAGAATCCTAGTACCAACAGTTTTAAACATACTTTTTGAATTGTACCGTTGGCTTAGACTCTAAGGCAGAGGGACAGAGCTCACCACATGTCACTTTATCCCAGACACACTCCGGTGAAATGCCTGTCAAGGACTGATGTATACTTTGAGATGTCTGACCAATATTCTATCCTTTTAAATTTGCCTATACTATTTATTTATCAATTTATTCGGAAAAAAATCAATTTCATCAGTAGAAAGTAGTACAAAAGAATAATTATGGACCGACTATACCCCAGTGTCGGAAATAACTTATTTAAGAAACATAAAATATTAGTGTTATATTTCTATAAACAACTATTTAGTGTTATATTATAATATAATATTAATAGACGAGTGTCCCTGAACACTAGCGTAACTTACTGGAGTCAGTCTGCCGGATTCCTCTCCCAAATTTTTGTATTGCAACTAATGTACATTTACTTCATTATAGCTCATTTATTTTGCGATCATTATAATAGGATCCAAACTTTTCAAAACTTCGTAAAATAAACTCAACATAAAATACATTGAAGGCTTTTATAGGTTAAAACTCAATTCAGTCAGAACTGGAAACAACTCCACTTCTACTGCTATATTCTTGAGAATGCCTTGGTTTATGGCAGAAACTTACATTATCAACGTTTTCGGTGAGTGGCGTATATATTACCTGGTTTTGAGTGTAGTGGTGGTATTACATGATGGAATTAGTGCACGCATCTGTGGGAGGAAGGGTGGTGCACAAAGTGCAACCCAGGTAACATATACCTCTTTTATGTTGCATGCGAAATGAATTTACCCAGGTAACTATCAATAACAACTTTAACTCAGCTACTGTACGGTGGGTACCACCTCATATCAACATACATTACCTTATTCATTGATTTCCTTTCCTTCGGTTTAGGCAATCAGTAATTTCAGGTGGCAGTGCGAAATATATTTCTTCGATACAGAATCTTTTTCGACTTGACTTTTTACAAATCTCTCTTTTAATTAAATCATTTTTATAAGATACGAAATAAATCAATAAATTCAATTATAAAAAAATTTTGATTTTTCAATTTATGACCGAAATGTTTAATACACTTAATAATCTATGTGGTTGATTTTAGATACAATGTTAACAATATAATTTTAACACCAACAATAGAGTGAACAGATAATAAATTTCAAAACCCAACTGCGAAAAAATGTTTGTCCGTCACAGTTTTATTTACAAACTTCTAATATACGTGCTATGCTACCTTTATAGTCTGCGCAGGCTCAGAAGAATGTTAAAGAAATGTTGAGGTGGGGGCCTGGGCAGTGATTTAGTTGATTCATTAATTGTAATTGTATTCTTATGGAGCGAAAGGTCTTTTTCATAGCTTCATTTTCTGCCTGTCACAGCTCGTGCTAGAAGCTTCTATTATGCTCACCGTTCGTTTCTTTATTATTAATTTGTGCGCAGCTGTATCGATGAACAATACTTTTAAACTTAAAACGTAACGTCTTTCTTTTTTTATAGAGTGAGGAAGCAATCAGGCAGGTGTCACATGATGACAAGTTATTGCCATATGGGCACCTGCAGACTGGCCGTTGCCAGCCTTGAGAAAGGTATATGGGCTGTTTGGAAGCAACAAGCCAATATCAGTAAATACTATAATAATATTTCAACCCAGGACAAAGGTTAAGTCTAGTCCTTCAACGTCTAGGTGCCGCCAATTAATCTTTAATTGCCATGCCACAGGAGTATTGCTCTACGATTATTGTAGTTTTTAATTTTAGTAGTAGTAGAAAAAGAAGAAAATTCAAAAAAAAAAAAAAAAAATTAGACGCCATCTGTAAGACATATTCCCATCAAAGCTAACACTCGTGTAGGAGAGCACATATGAAGCGATGGCCAATGACCAATTCTACCTCAGGTGAGCTGGCATGAACTACACACTATTTTGCTTCAGCCTCTGCATTTTATGAGAAAATCGAGAACACCTGTCTTTTTATTTACTTTATTTGCATCTACTAAGAACCTGATCTACATACATAAACCATTACCTATTTTTTTGTTTGTTTTGACTTTGCTTATTACTTTTTTTTGTCATGTAGAACGTCACATAGTACCACGAACATCAAAATTTTGAAAACTTCCACAAAATTCAATGGCATGTACTAGCAAAGGACAGAGAAGGCTTTGGATAAGCCGGCTTCGTTGGGCACTCGAGGGCATCCTGTGCTGCTGTTAAGTTTGGACAGTAAGGTGGTCTATGTGGTATTTTTATGTTAACCTTATAATATACAAACACGATTGAAATGCGCCATCTTTATTGCCATAATTAATCGCGTGTTGCTTTCACGCAGTTGACACGCGCCTCGCCGCCATTTTGTTATATTGCGGAACTTACGCTGCGAATCGTAAGATGGCGGTGTACTGCAACAACGTAATATGGGTTAATCGAACAAGATCAGACGTAAGAAGAGAACAGATATAAGAAATTTTGTCAGCAGGCCCTATTACATGCAAAACAGCCGATATATCGGTTGTAGGGTTCTCAATTACAGGCTCTTTGATTCCTTCTGTATATCCGAGAGACAGACGAACGAGTTTCGGAGATTCGGAGATAGAGTTTTGATAGATTTTATAATGCCACGAAAGCCGAGTAGTTGGGTGATCGGAATTCAGTGGAGTCCCTGTATTGGGAATGGCGTGAATATATTTTTTATATTTAACCTTATAATATACAAACACGATTGAAATGCGCCATCTTTATTGCCATAATTAATCGCGTGTTGCTTTCACGCAGTTGACACGCGCCTCGCCGCCATTTTGTTATATTGCGGAACTTACGCTGCGAATCGTAAGATGGCGGTGTACTGCAACAACGTAATATGGGTTAATCGAACAAGATCAGACGTAAGAAGAGAACAGATATAAGAAATTTTGTCAGCAGGCCCTATTACATGCAAAACAGCCGATATATCGGTTGTAGGGTTCTCAATTACAGGCTCTTTGATTCCTTCTGTATATCCGAGAGACAGACGAACGAGTTTCGGAGATTCGGAGATAGAGTTTTGATAGATTTTATAATGCCACGAAAGCCGAGTAGTTGGGTGATCGGAATTCAGTGGAGTCCCTGTATTGGGAATGGCGTGAATATATTTTTTATATTTAACCTTATAATATACAAACACGATTGAAATGCGCCATCTTTATTGCCATAATTAATCGCGTGTTGCTTTCACGCAGTTGACACGCGCCTCGCCGCCATTTTGTTATATTGCGGAACTTACGCTGCGAATCGTAAGATGGCGGTGTACTGCAACAACGTAATATGGGTTAATCGAACAAGATCAGACGTAAGAAGAGAACAGATATAAGAAATTTTGTCAGCAGGCCCTATTACATGCAAAACAGCCGATATATCGGTTGTAGGGTTCTCAATTACAGGCTCTTTGATTCCTTCTGTATATCCGAGAGACAGACGAACGAGTTTCGGAGATTCGGAGATAGAGTTTTGATAGATTTTATAATGCCACGAAAGCCGAGTAGTTGGGTGATCGGAATTCAGTGGAGTCCCCTGTATTGGGAATGGCGTGAATATATTTTTTATATTTAACCTTATAATATACAAACACGATTGAAATGCGCCATCTTTATTGCCATAATTAATCGCGTGTTGCTTTCACGCAGTTGACACGCGCCTCGCCGCCATTTTGTTATATTGCGGAACTTACGCTGCGAATCGTAAGATGGCGGTGTACTGCAACAACGTAATATAGGTTAATCGAACAAGATCAGACGTAAGAAGAGAACAGATATAAGAAATTTTGTCAGCAGGCCCTATTACATGCAAAACAGCCGATATATCGGTTGTAGGGTTCTCAATTACAGGCTCTTTGATTCCTTCTGTATATCCGAGAGACAGACGAACGAGTTTCGGAGATTCGGAGATAGAGTTTTGATAGATTTTATAATGCCACGAAAGCCGAGTAGTTGGGTGATCGGAATTCGAGTGGAGAGGGTTGAGTTCGATACCCTGGTGGTAGGTTCGTACCAATGGATTATTACAAAAACATATATCGTTCGTTTGGACATAAAGACAGCGACGTGCTCACCACCGCGTCGGTGTTGTCAGTCGCGTTGTCCCAAAACATCTTGTTTTCCTCTACCTACCCTGTATTGGGAATGGCGTGAATATATTTTTATTTAGGTTTTACATAAGTTAGTCCTTTTAAGTTTCTATTTTTCTATATTTGGAATTCTAATTATTATTTTGTTAAAGTCACAATTGCCGTGTGGTTGGTTAAATCGAATCAGGATCCTAATGTTATGGGGATCAAGCTAAGAGAAGAATCCTAGTACCAATGAGTTTTTAAACATACTTTTGAATTGTACCGTTGGCTTAGACTCTAAGACGGGGACGAGCTCACCACATGTCACTTTATCCCAGACACGCTCCGGTGAAATGCCTGTCAAAGGACTAAATTGTATACTTTGAGATGTCTGACCAATATTCTATCGCGCAATTTGCTTATATACTACATTTATATCAATTTTATTCGGAAAAAATCAATTTCATCGGTGAAAAGTAGTACAAAAGGAATAATTGTCTGGACCATTGTATACCCCAGTATCGGAAATAGCATTAAGAAACATAAAATATTAGTGTTATATTTCTATAAATAACTATTTAGTGTTATATTTCTATTATAATATTAATAGACGAGTGTCCTGAACACTAGCGTAACACTGAGTCAGTCTACCGGATTCCTCTCCCAGAATTTTTGTATTGCAACTAATGTACATTTACTTCATTATAGCTCATTTATTTTGCGATCATTATAATGGGATCCAAACTTTCCAAAACTTCGTAAAATAAACTCAACGTAAAATACATTGAAGGCTAAACTCAATTCAGTCAGAACTGGAAACAACTCCGCTATATATATTCGCTTGAGAATGCCTTGGTTTATGGCGAAACACGTGTCGCGTTTTCGGTGGTGGTATATGTTACCTGGTTTGAGTGTAGTGGTGGTAGTGCATAGAGTGGAATCGAATACTCTTCTGCAAAGAGACCGCGAGATCGCCGACATCTCTTCGATGATTTTTTCTTTAAGTTGACGCAGTGTATTCGGTTTATCAATGTAGACACGACTCTACTTTTTATAGAGTAGGAAGCAATCGAGCAGGTGGCTCACGTGATGATAAGTTATTACCGCCGCCCATGAACACCTGCAATACCAGCCGTTGCCAGCCTTTGAGAAAGGTATAGGCTGTTTTAGGCAACAAACAATATCAGTAAATATAATAATGTTCAGCGGTCAAAGGTTAAGTCTAGTCCTTCAACGTCAAATTGCCGCCAGTGTCTTTGGTACCATGCCACAAGGAGTATTACTCTACGATTATTGTAGTTTTAATTTTAGTAGTAGTAGAAAAAGAAGAAAATTCAAAAAAAAAAAAATTAGACGCCATCTATGAACATATTCTCCCGTCAAAGCTAACACTCGTGTAGGAGAGCACATATGAAGCGATGGCCAGTGACCAATTCCTCGGAGCTCGCGCGTGAACTACACTATTTGTGGCCTCTGCATTTTAGCGAGAAAATCGGTACCTGTCTTTTATTTACTTTATTTGCATCTACTAAGAACCTGATCTACATACATAAACCGTACCTATTTTTATTTGTTTTGACTTGCTGTGTACTTTTTGTCATGTAGAACGTCACATAGTACGAACATCAAAGGAGAATTTTTGAAAAACTCCCACAAAATTCAATATGTACTAGCAAAGAGACGAAGAGAGAAAGGAGAGCTTTGAATAAGCCGGCTTCATTGGAGGCACTCGAAGGCATCCTGTGCTACTGTGTTAAGTTTGGACAGTAAGGTGGTCTATGTGGTATTTTATATTATTACAATATAAATTAGTATACTTTTTTATTTATTGAGCCGGAATTTCAGTCAAAAAGCCCGAATCCGACCCCCAGGTAGGTTCGTAGCAATGGGTTTTGTCAAAACTTTCATACGATTTACATCGTTAGCTTGGAGATAAATGCGACAGGCTCAACACTTATTACACAATATTGGTCGAAAGGGCTAAATTGTTTAGACCTCTCTGACTACACCTGTATTAGGAATGCGTGAAGGCAAAGAAAAACTATTCGAAATTCCAGCCTTCTTTACTACAGGACTAAATCGGGAGTGAAAACTAGTATTCCATGGTAAAGAAGCAACAATAAATAATGCATACAAAATATTTATTTTCACAATACGACACAATTAAAATAAAATATCACAACGCGAAGCAAAAAAGCGCAATCAATTTAAGTATACACACTTAATACTGTAGACAGTGCTTCCCAAATAATTTTCCTGATCCGATAATTTGAAGTTCAATTTCGAATGGTTTTACACAGCAAAATATAATTTGTTTTATTTTCAAATGTTTTAAACTAAAAAAACATTTTTTAACGATTTTAATATTTTTAAATTTTACTAAGTGTTCTATAGCACAAAAGTTTGGGAAACCCTGCTCTACATAATACATATTAAAAATTATACAATTAGATTTTTTAATTCAAAATCATTTGCATCAAGATAATACTGCGAGTACTAAAAACCAAAATATCATTGGAATGTGACTAGTACATAGTTATTATTCCATCCACTTACGTGTCACAATACCTAAAAAATACTTCAGGACTAACATCACTATTGGAATAAAGACGTATTCTGAATACATCATTGAACATGCCTTAATAGGTCCCAAAACAGATTTCGACAAATAATATTTTCCTTTCAGTTTGAAAATAGCAAAAATTTTACCAAAGATAAAGCTTTTTTTTATTGGGTATTGGATATAAATAACATAAAGCCAGAGTTATAATTTTCTTCAAACGTAATGTTTATGTTGTTGAAACCTTTATATTTTACCTAAATGAAACGTGCAAAAAAGTAAGTCCAGTGAATTAAAAGTCTAGCCCCTACATCTTTATATAACTATAATATAAGATATAAGATTACCATACAACACATTTGCCAATCCATTATTGCAGATTAAAAAAAGTGAATAAAGGAACCCGTTTTAATACTGGCCGAAAAAAAAATTTTATTTAACAAAAAAAAATATCGTTCCATGCAGTATACCGAACAATCAAAATATTTTTTTAAGAAATTGTTATTTTTGTTTTCATTGATCTAAATATTACAAGCCAGATACATTAAGTAGTTAAAAGCAAAACGTCTTCGATGACGAAAAAGTTCCGTTGTAAAAAATAAAACACGAAATGCCAATTATAATAAAAAAAAAATAAACTACTGCCGCTGTCGTAGTGCTGTAGAGTGCGGGCGCGGCACGGCGGACTGGGGCCGCGCCAGTCTAGTGCTGGGCCGAGTCGCGACCGATGAATAGGACAGGTAGCGATCCGAAAGATCCGGTGGCTCCACCTGTTGATAATTTATATAACAAGTAAATAACTATATATCCCGTTGTTATATCCATCGTATGAGGAGTGCAGTGGTATCATCAGCTCAGAATCATTATATGATAACTCGTAGACACAAAGAACTTAATTTCATCGCAAAAGAGGCGAAACACTCAAAGTGCTTTTAATACTTGAGGCGTTTTCTCGATTTACTTGGGAGTCTATAATCAGATCCCGATGTGGTGACAATCAACCTGCTGGAAGTGTAACCTTTTAAATAAAAAAAAAATATTTTCAAAATCGAATCGTTAGTCACGATATCCGCGTGGTAGGGTGGTCGGAAATTCGAGTCGAGAGACCTGAGTTCGATGCCCAGATGGCAGGCTCGTACCAATGGGTTTTTCAATAACTTATGTACGAATTATATCGTTGGCTTGGACATAAAGACGGTGACGAGCTCACTACCTGTCACGTTGTCCCGAAAATATCTTCGGTGGAAGGTGGGTCGAAGGGACTTAATTGTCTAGACTAAATCTACGTAAAAACGTAAAAAAAGCTACGTCTGTCTACCACTGCATTGGGAATTGTGTGAAGATATTTTTTGAATCGGAGTTATGAGGTAAAAAAGTTAAAAAAAACATACAATTTAATTGAAAACCTCCTCCTCCTTTTTTGAAGTCGGTTAAAAATGTATCCTACGTAAGTTTGTGTCCATAAGACGTGAAAGTAACCTGCGGATCGACTTTTAATTTCTAAGACAACGTTGTTTTTTATGTGACAGTGTTTTTATGTATTATCTGTTCTGAATTTGACACAGCGGCATCGGGAAATTTAATGATGTGTCCTCGGGTTAAATCTGAGAGTACTGAGCCACGTGGGAGCGTGGTTGGGCCTACTTAGCGTTTGATAAACAAAAATATAATGTATTGAACAATCTCACATTAATCTTCGTCTTTATTAACTGTCAAAACAAGTTGCAAGTAAGGTTTTCTGTTCAATGTGCAGTTACATGTACCCTGTACCCATGGTAATACAACGTGGATAAAGACTAATATAGTTTACAATATAGTGCACAATACAGTGTACAATATAGTGTACAAGACAATATGTAAATGCCCATTGGTTGAGTAAAAGCAAAGGCTTTCTGTAGTATATTTTTGGAGTAGGTTTGGCGCGAGTTTTTGTTTCAGTAAACCAACATATCGGATCGCATGCTCAATTGCCAATGTGCGGCGTTTTGAGCCGCGCTCGAACGTGTTTGCGTGCGTATGAGCATGTACGCACACATTACAAGTCATGAGCTCACGTGTCCACGAACTTTACTGGAGTGTGTGTGCGTGTGGCTATACGCTCTCGAGTCAATTAGCAGGCTGTAAACCGCACTGCTGAGTGTGTGTATGTGTGTGTGTGCGACAGCCAGTGCGCATGAAGCGAGCCGCGCTGGTGTGTGTGTGTGCGTCAGTGTACGTGCGCGTGCGTATTTACACTCACGTGTCTGTGCGCGCGCTGCGGGCCGCGCTGGTGTGTGTGTATGTGTGCGTCAGTGTACGTGCGCGTGTGTATGTACACTCACGTGTCTGTGCGCGCGCTGCGGGCCGCGCTGGTGTGCGTGTGTATGTGTGCGTCAGTGTACGTGCGCGTGTGTATGTACACTCACGTGTCTGTGCGCGCGCTGCGGGCCGCGCTGGTGTGTGTGTGTGTGTGTGTGTGTGTGCGTCAGTGTACGTGCGCGTGTGTATGTACACTCACGTGTCTGTGCGCGCGCTGCGGGCCGCGCTGGTGTGTGTGTATGTGTGCGTCAGTGTACGTGCGCGTGTATGTACACTCGTGTCTGTGCGCGCGCTGCAGGCCGCGCTGGTGTGTGTGTGTGCGTCAGTGTACGTGCGCGTGCGTATTTACACTCACGTGTCTGTGCGCGCGCTGCGGGCCGCGCTGGTGTGTGTATGTGTGTGTGAGTGTGTGTGTATGTGTGCGTCAGTGTACGTGCGCGTGTGTATGTACACTCACGTGTCTGTGCGCGCGCTGCGGGCCGCGCTGGTGTGTGTATGTGTGCGTCAGTGTACGTGCGCGTGTGTATGTACACTCACGTGTCTGTGCGCGCGCTGCGGGCCGCGCTGGTGCGGCGCGCTCATGTTGTTCCCGGTGTACGCGACGCACTTCACCTGCCACTCGCCGAGCTGCTCGTTCCAGTGCACGTACTTGTCGATCAGCGCCTGCCACATCGATACCGACTCTTGATATAATTTTCTTTTTATTTATTTATAATAGAATACTGCCCGCTCACTTCATACTCGCATTAAATGTAAATTTTCTTTTAATCACCATAATCAAAACAGCCCGTATTCCCAATACATTACCAAAACTTCCAAAAATTCTTTTAGGAAGAATATCTTTAAATCTCTCCCACGTAAAACGTATTCTATACATGTTAATGTTATTTTTAAAATTATATTTTTTCAAAATTTATAAAAAAAAAATACAAAATGGTGGTCTTAATGCCTAAAGGCATTCTCTACCAGTCTTTTTTTTATAGAAAAGGGAGGCAATCGAGCAGGTGGCTCACGTGATGGTAAGTGATTACTGCCGCCCGTGAACACCTGCAATACCAGAGGCATAGCAGATGCGTTGCCTCCCTTAGAGTGCCCCCCTCCCCCAGAATTGGGGGACGTTTTATCGATCGTTATTTTTAATCTACCACCGTTTCGTAATGAGGTTCCTCTAAAGACGGCGACGGGCTTTCCACAGGTCACGTAGTCCCGAAATGTTTTCGGTGAGTCGGAAGGACTTAAATGTCTAGACCACTGTCTATCCCTGTATTGTGAATGGCGTGATGAAATTTTTTTTCTCCTTACCAGCAGAAGGCGGCGCTTTGCCTCGTACGCAACTGGCCGTTATGCTATACCACGCTGATGGTCCAACCACGCAGGGAAGCCGTCCACCTTCGACCCACCTGGTACTCCTTGGGTATGTAGGAGTCCAGCACGAGGTCGGCGAGCTGTATCTCGCGGCGCAGCGCCCGCACGCCGTCCAGGATCCCCTCCATCTCGCGCTGCTGCTCGCGCTGCTGGTCCGCCAACTCCGCCTGAGGTGGTAACGCAGATAATGAGGGGTAGACAGAGCTCCACGCAACAAGTAGTTTCGACCCACCCACCACCGAAGAAATTTTCGGGACAACACGACAGGTGGTGAGCCCGTCGCCGTCTTTATGTCCAAGCGAACGATATAAATCGTACGTAAGTTTTTGAAAAACCCATTGGTACGAGTTTGCCTCCTGGGGATCGAACTAGAGTCTCTTGACTCGAATTCCGACCACCCAACCACCGGGCAATCATGACTCTTGAAGCGATAGGAGATAACACACGATACACAGGCGGTATACTCTTATACGTTATTAGCTGAACCCACCCAACACTTGCAATGGCTCCAGGGGTGATCAGAGATCTAGAAAATTAAGTGCTTTCAACCCACCTTCCACCGAAGACTTTTTTTTTTGGGACAACGTGACAGGTGTTCAACCCGTCGCCGTCTTTGTGTCCAAGCCAATGATATAAATCGTACATAAGTTTTTAGAAAAACCCATTTTGTACGATATTACTATTTGAACATCGAACTCGGGTCTCCCGATTCTAATTCCGATCACCCGGCTATCGTGTTTTTTTTTTATTTAAACTTTACCTTCGCGGAGTTGAGCAGTTGCACTGCGCGCTTTAGCTTCCTCGTCTTGGCGGCGTTTTCCTCTTGCAAGCTGGAGTACCTCTCCTCCAGGTCTAGCCTCTCAGCCTAGGGTTAACAAAAGTTACGTCGAATCAAATCAAATTTTTATACACTAGCCTAGACAATAAAGATATGTTCGGGACAACGTGACAGGTGGTGAGCCCGTCGCCGTCTTTATGTCCAAGCGAACGATATAAATCGTACGTAAGTTTTTGAAAAACCCATTGGTACGAGTTTGCCACCTGGGGATCGAACTAGAGTCTCTTGACTCGAATTCCGACCACCCAACCACCGGGCAATCATGACTCTTGAAGCGATAGGAGATAACACACGATACACAGGCGGTATACTCTTATACGTTATTAGCTGAACCCACCCAACACTTGCAATGGCTCCAGGGGTGATCAGAGATCTAGAAAATTAAGTGCTTTCAACCCACCTTCCACCGAAGACTTTTTTTTTCGCCGTCTTTGTGTCCAAGCCAATGATATAAATCGTACATAAGTTTTTAGAAAAACCCATTTTGTACGATATTACTATTTGAACATCGAACTCGGGTCTCCCGATTCTAATTCCGATCACCCGGCTATCGTGTTTTTTTTTTATTTAAACTTTACCTTCGCGGAGTTGAGCAGTTGCACTGCGCGCTTTAGCTTCCTCGTCTTGGCGGCGTTTTCCTCTTGCAAGCTGGAGTACCTCTCCTCCAGGTCTAGCCTCTCAGCCTAGGGTTAACAAAAGTTACGTCGAATCAAATCAAATTTTTATACACTAGCCTAGACAATAAAGATATGTTCGGGACAACGTGACAGGTGGTGAGCCCGTCGCCGTCTCAATGTCCAAGCCAACGATATAATTCGTATATAAGTTTTTGAAAAACCCATTGTTACGAGCCGGCCACCTGGGGATCGAATTGGGGTATCTTGACTACAAATTCCGGCCACTCGACCACTCGACTATCTCGACATATATAACATCCATCGATACCAAGGTCGTCAGGAAGAAATTGCTTTTTAGTAATAAGACCGCCTTCTGTACCACTTTGTTGTACCTTGTCATTGTGTTTTTTTTTTTTCATCGATACCAAGGTCGTCAGGAAGAAATTGCTTTTTAGTAATAAGACCGCCTTCTGTACCACTTTGTTGTACCTTGTCATTGTGTTTTTTTTTCATCGATACCAAGGTCGTCAGGAAGAAATTGCTTTTTAGTAATAAGACCGCCTTCTGTACCACTTTGTTGTACCTTGTCATTGTGTTTTTTTCATCGATACCAAGGTCGTCAGGAAGAAATTGCTTTTTAGTAATAAGACCGCCTTCTGTACCACTTTGTTGTACCTTGTCATTGTGTTTTTTTCATCGATACCAAGGTCGTCAGGAAGAAATTGCTTTTTAGTAATAAGACCGCCTTCTGTACCACTTTATTTGTACCTTGTCATTGTGTTTTTTTCATCGATACAAGGTCGTCAGGAAGAATTGCTTTTAGTAATAAGACCGCCTTCTGTACCACTTTGTTGTACCTTGTCATTGTGTTTTTTTCATCGATACCAAGGTCGTCAGGAAGAAATTGCTTTTAGTAATAAGACCGCCTTCTGTACCACTTTGTTGTACCTTGTCATTGTGTTTTTTTTTTTCATCGATACCAAGGTCGTCAGGAAGAAATTGCTTTTTAGTAATAAGACCGCCTTCTGTACCACTTTGTTGTACCTTGTCATTGTGTTTTTTTTTTTCATCGATACCAAGGTCGTCAGGAAGAAATTGCTTTTTAGTAATAAGACCGCCTGTTGTACCACTTTGTTGTACCTTGTCATTGTGTTTTTTTTTCTTAAATTGTGGTGTATAATAAAGAATATATACGACGACTTTCGTGGAAGAGTGGCGTGAACACCGGTTTTTATGATGTCGACATCTCTGACGTCCCGGGTTCGATGCCCGCTCGGCTCAATGTAGAAAACCACTACATCGCTAATCGCTGTGGTAATCACGTTGTTTCCGAATCCATAACACGAGTTGCTTTGCCTACTTACTTTGGGATCAGAGAAATATATGTGATGCGATGTGCGTATCTAAGTATTTTTTAAAACTGACATAAATAAATAAATATAAATATCTTCACGCAATTCCCAATACAGGGGTAGACAGAAGTCTAGTCTAGACAATTAAGTCCCTTCGACCCACCTTCCACCGTAGATATTTTCGGGACAACGTGACAGGTGGTGAGCCCGTCGCCGTCTTTATGTCCATGCCATCGACACAATTCGTACATAAGTTTTTGAAAAACCCATTGGTACGAGCCACCTGGGGATGTAACTCGAGTCTCTAGACTCGAAATTCCGACCACCCAACCACTCGGCTATCGTGACTTATAGACATGAATCTGAAATAAGCGAAAGAGGTTCGTGAAGATCGAATCGCTTGGCGATCTGTGCCCTCTGGCTACGCCGTGAGGGACTGCGTGGAGATTACCTCTTTCTTCTGCAAGTCCTCCTGCAGACGCAACTCGTTGAGGCGCCTCTGCTCGAGCTCCTTCGCGGCCTGCTCCAGCAGCCGCCGCTGCGCCTCCGCCTTGTCCAGGAGATTCTCGCCACCGACTAGGACCTTCGACTCTAGACGCTGGAGCTTCTCCTTTAACTCTTCTTGCTGTTTCCTTTAAAGACAATTGGGTGTATATTGGAATATTAATATGAATATTTTTATTCGTCGACCCAATAGCGTAGTTGATATATCTATATTATATATAGAAATTATATATAGAAGTCACGATAGCTGAGTGGTTTGGTGATCGGAATTTCGAGTCGAGAGACCCGAGTTCGATCCCCAGTTGGTAGGCTCGTACCAATCAGTTTTTCAAAAACTTATGTACGAATTATATCGTTGGCTTAGATATAAAGGCGGCGACGGGTTCACCAACTGTCACGTTGTCCCGAAAGTATCTTCGGTGGAAGGTGGGTCAAAGGGACTTAATTGTCAAGACTAGACCTCTGTCTACCCCTGTATTGGGAATTGCGTGAAGATATTTATTTATAAGATATAGCGTGAGGGAGTGAAGACTTGCAAAATATTGCAGGAAGTCGATGGATGCAGGTGGCTGGGGAGTGTTCGTTGTGGAAAGCTTTTGGGGAAGCCCTACGTTCAGTAGTGGACTCTTGATATGCGGTAAAGAAGGACGAAGACGATGAATAGCGTAGTTGGTAGTAGTGACGCAGTCGTTTGTTTGTTTTTCATTTGTTTATTGATTAACATTCAACGTACATAGTAATATCGAATCAGTTATAAGAATATAATGTAGTTTAGGTAAATAAGTATAATTTATAAATAACAAAGCATATTGTAAAGACATTAATGATTCTAAATCAATGATAGAATTAAATCAGTTGTTGTTATGACTGTTTCGATTTATGAGTGTCAAAATAGGCTGCATAAAACAGCGCCAAATGTTACAAACATTTCGTAAGGACTATACGTCGTTACGCTGCGCAAATATGATGTACTTCAATAAGTTTCCAAGTGTTTGTACAAACATATGTTTAAATAAATATTTAGCTTAGTTAGCACAATGTATTGTTTTATATTAACTATACGGATCTTGCGATACAGGCTCTGCTTTGTGCAGCATCTTTTGATAATGCTATTTGTTAAGTTCGCAAAACAAGTACGTTAAATTAATTGTTTAAATTTGTTTTTCTTTTCTGATACATTACATACAATTCATAACATTACAGGTTTTTTTTTAAATTTATTTCTTGTATTTTTTTATTTATCTGTAGTATAAGACGACAACAGGCTCGCCATATGTCACGTAGTTTCAGTTGAAATTTGGATCGAATAACTGTTTTGTGTAGACCTCCGACTACCCCAGTATTGGAAAAAGCGTGGAGATATATAAAAATTGCTTAAGGGAAGAAGTCTCTCCTTCTCAAGTAAACTTTCAACTCCTAATTCACTCTCTTAGCCCTAAGGCACTATATTGAAAAATGTCGAAGTGCGTATAACTTTATCTACATAGAAGTCACGATAGCCGAGTGATTGACCGATCAAAATTCGAGTTGAAATCCCGAATTCGATGCCCAGGTGGAACGCTCGTACCAGTGAGTTTTTTCAAACTTATGCAGGATTTATATCGTTGGCTTGGTCATAAAGACGACAACTGGCTCACCAACTGTCACCTTATCCTATAACTTTCGATTGTCTGGACCTCTGTCTACTCCCAATAGTCAATGCTCGTTGGTCGATGTTTACCACATAAATGGCACCGGCTGCCAAAATTTAAGGTCATAATATAAGTCCTAATGGAGACTTTAGACTCTGCATAGACGAATCAATCAGTAAGTCCTTAATAACACCGAATCGATGTTAAAACGTTAACAAAGTATCACGCTCACTTGGTCCTCTGCAACTCGGCCTTCTTCTCCTCCAGGACCTTCCGCGCGTGATGAGCCTTCTCTCTGTTCAGCTTCTCCTGATTTAACCGAGAAAGCTCAATGAATCTTCTATACATTACTTTTGTGCACGACAAACAAAATCTATACATACACTGAAAGGGGGTGAAAAATAGATGATGTCCGATTCTCAGGCCTAACCAATATGCATACAAAATTTCATGAGAATCGGTCGAGCCGTTTCGGAGGAGTACGGTAACTAACATTGTGACAGGGAAATTTTATATATTAGATATATGTGCAAATATGATTAGGGAGACGCTAATTCTGCGTCTAAATATATAAACAAAATTGAAACGTATGTTTGTAATTCAAAACTACAATTACCTTGTCACCAAACACACATAACATATATATTTGGTTTGTAAAGTCACGATAGCCGAGTGGTGGAAGAGACCCGAGCTCGATCCCCAGATGGCTAGTCGTGGAAGGTGGGTCGAAGGGACTTCATTGTCTAGACTAGACATCTGTCTACCCCTGTATTGGAAATTGCGTGAAGATATTTATTTATAAGATATAGCGTGAGGGAGTGAAGACTTGCAAAATATTGCAGGAAGTCGATGGATGCAGGTGGCTGGGGAGTGTTCGTTGTGGAAAGCTTTTGGGGAAGCCCTACGTTCAGTAGTGGACTCTTGATATGCGGTAAAGAAGGACGAAGACGATGAATAGCGTAGTTGGTAGTAGTGACGCAGTCGTTTGTTTGTTTTTCATTTGTTTATTGATTAACATTCAACGTACATAGTAATATCGAATCAGTTATAAGAATATAATGTAGTTTAGGTAAATAAGTATAATTTATAAATAACAAAGCATATTGTAAAGACATTAATGATTCTAAATCAATGATAGAATTAAATCAGTTGTTGTTATGACTGTTTCGATTTATGAGTGTCAAAATAGGCTGCATAAAACAGCGCCAAATGTTACAAACATTTCGTAAGGACTATACGTCGTTACGCTGCGCAAATATGATGTACTTCAATAAGTTTCCAAGTGTTTGTACAAACATATGTTTAAATAAATATTTAGCTTAGTTAGCACAATGTATTGTTTTATATTAACTATACGGATCTTGCGATACAGGCTCTGCTTTGTGCAGCATCTTTTGATAATGCTATTTGTTAAGTTCGCAAAACAAGTACGTTAAATTAATTGTTTAAATTTGTTTTTCTTTTCTGATACATTACATACAATTCATAACATTACAGGTTTTTTTTTAAATTTATTTCTTGTATTTTTTTATTTATCTGTAGTATAAGACGACAACAGGCTCGCCATATGTCACGTAGTTTCAGTTGAAATTTGGATCGAATAACTGTTTTGTGTAGACCTCCAACTACCCCAGTATTGGAAAAAGCGTGGAGATATATAAAAATTGCTTAAGGGAAGAAGTCTCTCCTTCTCAAGTAAACTTTCAACACCTAATTCACTCTCTTAGCCCTAAGGCACTATATTGAAAAATGTCGAAGTGCGTATAACTTTATCTACATAGAAGTCACGATAGCCGAGTGATTGACCGATCAAAATTCGAGTTGAAATCCCGAGTTCGATGCCCAGGTGGAACGCTCGTACCAGTGAGTTTTTTCAAACTTATGCAGGATTTATATCGTTGGCTTGGTCATAAAGACGACAACTGGCTCACCAACTGTCACCTTATCCTATAACTTTCGATTGTCTGGACCTCTGTCTACTCCCAATAGTCAATGCTCGTTGGTCGATGTTTACCACATAAATGGCACCGGCTGCCAAAATTTAAGGTCATAATATAAGTCCTAATGGAGACTTTAGACTCTGCATAGACGAATCAATCAGTAAGTCCTTAATAACACCGAATCGATGTTAAAACGTTAACAAAGTATCACGCTCACTTGGTCCTCTGCAACTCGGCCTTCTTCTCCTCCAGGACCTTCCGCGCGTGATGAGCCTTCTCTCTGTTCAGCTTCTCCTGATTTAACCGAGAAAGCTCAATGAATCTTCTATACATTACTTTTGTGCACGACAAACAAAATCTATACATACACTGAAAGGGGGTGAAAAATAGATGATGTCCGATTCTCAGGCCTAACCAATATGCATACAAAATTTCATGAGAATCGGTCGAGCCGTTTCGGAGGAGTACGGTAACTAACATTGTGACAGGGAAATTTTATATATTAGATATATGTGCAAATATGATTAGGGAGACGCTAATTCTGCGTCTAAATATATAAACAAAATTGAAACGTATGTTTGTAATTCAAAACTACAATTACCTTGTCACCAAACACACATAACATATATATTTGGTTTGTAAAGTCACGATAGCCGAGTGGTGGAAGAGACCCGAGCTCGATCCCCAGATGGCTAGTCGTGGAAGGTGGGTCGAAGGGACTTCATTGTCTAGACTAGACATCTGTCTACCCCTGTATTGGGAATTGCGTGAAGATATTTATTTATTATTATTTATATTAGGTTTGGTATTTTTTTGTCTATCTGTCTGTTCCAGCTAATATTTGTGACCGATTTAACGGGACTTTAAATTGGCAGAGTGCTGATATTATAAGAAACGAGGACAGCTAGTTCAAAAGAAAACATAAAATAAAATACCTTCTCTTCTCTTCTCATTTTCCGACGTATCTTCCTCTCTTCAGGGTCGAGGGATTCAAGCTCGGGATCAGTGAGGGTTTCATCGCTGAGTTCTCCTTCACTGCCCTCCTCTTCCTCTGCCTCCTCCTCCTCGATTTCTGAAGTAAGTAACGGTTTTATAAACTACGCCCATAAACGTAAGATCAATTTTTTGACAGCGATGGTGTTCCGCTAGGTTTCTCCCATGGACTTTGGCAAAAATTATATCATATCTGCCTTAAATAGGCAAGATAGCCCAGTGGTTGGGTGATCGGAATTTGAGTAAAGAGACAAGAGTTCGATCCCCAGCTTATAGGATCGTGATCGTACCAACCGAATCAAATCATTGGCTTGGACATAAAGGGGGTAATATGCTCACCCCGGCCACATTTTCCCAAAAAACTCTTCGGCGGAAGGTGGGTCGAAAGGACTTAATCGTCTAGTCCTCTGTCTACCCCTGTATTGGGAATGGCGTGAAGATATATTTAATGTATTTTTTATATTTAAATTCTTACCATTAGCAGCCTCCTCCAATTGCTTCTTGAGCTGGTCGATCTCCTGCTGGAATCTGAATGAATAAATTACCGTTAATTTTTTTTAGAAAATCAGTTATACACTTCTATTTGTATAATCAATCCTATCCCATGTATATATATATATATATATATATATATATATATATATATATATATATATATATATATATATATGTATATATATATATATATATATGTATATATATATATATATATATATATATATATATATATATGTATATATATATATATATATATATATATATATATATATATATATATATATATATATATGTATATATATATATATATATATATATATATATATATATATATATATATATATATATATATATATATATATATATATATATATATGTATATATATATATATATATATATATATATATATCATGTAAATGTATGTCCATATATGAATATTGTGCCGTTGCCTTGGTCACTAATATGGTGTTACCTGTCACGTGGTTCCAAATGAGTTCGGGTGAAAAGTTAATCGAAAATGGACTAAATTATTTCGACCACTGTCTATGCTAAGAATGGAAAATGCGTGAAGATTCTAATAAAATAATTATATAAAAAGATATATATTTAAAACCATGTAAAATGGCAATTTTGAAGGTATATATATTTACGAAAATCTCTAAGTATGGATTTCATTGGCGCGATTTTTTGTTTAAAATTAAAAATAACGCAGTTACATGCACTATCATACAATATCAAATCAAATCATTCATTAACTGACATAAGAACGTACATTCGTTTATCGATAGTCATTTTTTAATCTACCACCGTTTCGTAATGAGGTTCCTCTAACGGAGAAGAAACCGGCGAAAGAAACTTCTGTAGGGATCCTCTTTTTTTGGTCAATCTTTTTTTTATATTATACTGTGTCTAGAAAATATGTTAGGTGATGTGATATTTTCTGGAAATAGCTTGGGAGCGATCACCTCATTCCCTGGGGTTACTGTCGTTAATATATTCATTTGTATTGTAATAAAAACTCTTACAAAGATTTTCTTTACTGAATTTCTTAAACAACTTAATAGGTGCGAAGTCACGATAGCCAAGTGGTCGGGTGGTCGGAATTCGAGCCAAAAGCCCGAGTACGATCTCCAGGTGGCCGGCTCGTATCAATGAGTTTTTTCAAAAACTTATGTACGAATTACATCGCTGGCTTGGACATAAAGGCGGCGACGGGCTCACCACCCGTCATGTTGTCCCGAAAATATCTTCGGTGGAAGGTGGTTCGAAGGGACTTTATTGTCTAGACTACACCTCTGTCTACCCCTGTATTGGGAATTGCGTGAAGATATTTTTATTTATATTTATATATACAATGTTTATTTATAAAATAGTATATTTTTTCCTGTCTCATTCTTTGCCGGCTTCATCCTACACATATTTGTATGTGTCTCTCACCTGTCGTTTATTCCGTTGCGTCCGGTTTGAAATCACAACGATTCTAAAGAAGTTTCACTTCAATAGTATGTATTCATCGAGCGGATTTGATCGACGCGATTTATATTTGAAATATAAAAAAATAAAAAAGTTTGAGACACATCGTTGGCACAAACGTTGGTTTGCTGGTTGGGACCAACGATGTTCGCTCGAACCGCACGTCAAGCGAACGGTATTGGAGCAAACGTTGGCCCCAACGTTCGGAGTTGGCGTCGCGGTTACCTCGTGAGCAGTGCGTCCCCGGGCTCGCTGTTGACGTGTGTCTTGTTCTCGATGTTTTTCGCGCGGTTCGCGTAACGCAGCGTGCTGATCGTCTCCACGTAGTTGGACTCCGCCGGTCCGATTGTGGCGATCTGAACCCAACGGGTTACGTAATAAGGATGCAATTCAATTGTCGGTTGAATTTGTATTTCTATATGATAGTGCGCACTACACGGACAAGGTAGCTCTGAGGTAAGAGCTTTGCTTTGAGGCAGAGGTCGCGGGTTCGTATTGCGCCAGTGTCAGTTGTTCTTTTTTCTAATTTCACATTCATATAGTAACTAGATGTTAACATAAAATATGTATAGAATTGTGAAACGAATATGAAAGAAGTATAATCCAGCATATTGCTCGTAAAGGTACAATGGTACACGAATACCTAGACATGTGTGAATGAAGAAAATGATGAATTTGGTATGTGTTAGGTATGTGGAAGGATCATGACACTTTGCGATTTGTTCTGTCTGGCAACCCCGTCAGGGATTATTAGAAAGAAAGAAATGAGATGTGTTATAACGTCGGAACCAACGAAAGCACCACAAATACCCAGAAAATGTAGAGAAAATAAGTTTTTTTTTAAATTTACCCGGCCGGGAATCGAACCCGCGACCACATACATAACGACTTCTTAAAAACCGGTGCTTTCGGCACTCATCCACTGAGTTCGTCTATGTTGTATTATGTGTTATGTATTTATGTGTGAAGATATCAATTTGTTTTTTAATTTACACTCGTAAGTGCAGTTTCGTTAATTTACAAAGCCTAATAAGCTCTGCAATAACGCAATAGAGTCTAAACTCCCTCACCATTACAGTCTTGGAGTTCCCGCCGAGCGAGTCCTGCAGGAGCCTGGTCAGTTTGGAGTTCCTGTACGGGATGTGAGTGGACTTGCCGTCCACCAGCGCCGAGATCACGTTGCCCAGCACCGACAGGGACTGGTTGATCTTCGTCGCCTCCTTCAGCCGCGTGCCGGTCGCTTGAGTCTTGCTCTGGCGCTCCGAACCCTGGGAAACAAAGAGAAAGAGAG
This sequence comes from Sericinus montela, assembly GCA_029286605.1. Taxonomy (NCBI): domain Eukaryota; kingdom Metazoa; phylum Arthropoda; class Insecta; order Lepidoptera; family Papilionidae; genus Sericinus; species Sericinus montela. The sequence goes on from JAGSMR010000102.1 coordinate 53,547, forward strand.
ACGACACGATGAGAGGATAACGAAGACGTTTAATTCTTATTTAGACTTTAAGTAACAGTGGTAGAGCCACGCATCAGCTTTTGTTGTAGCATGAATGGGCCGGCTCGACAGGGGATGTACCACGACCTCACAGAATACCGGCGTGAAGTAGAAGTGTAACAAACTTCTGCGTTTCGTCTGGTGAGTGCAGGTAACCGGTGGCCCACGCATCCCCCTTCCCCAATTCTGGGGGGGGGGGCAGTCTAAGGGAGGCAACGCATCTTCTATGTCTCTGGTAATGCGGGTGTTAATGGGCGGCGGTAATCACTTACCATCACGGGAGCCACCTGCTCGTTTGCCTCCCTTTTCTATACAAAAAAATTAACTTTTTTTATGTTCTACGAAAATTCTCAGTCAATCTAAAAGGTCTAGACAATTGAATCCTTGCGAGCCACCTTTCAGCGACGCTTATTTGTGCCAGTAGGTGGTGGCGGTGAGCATATCGCCGTCTTAGTGTCCAACCTAAATGTACAATATACTTATTAATAAATAAATATCTTCATCGCGCAATTCTCAATACAGGGGTAGACAGAGGTCTGGTCTAGACAATAAAGTCCCTTCGACCCACCTTCTACCGAAGATATTATCGGGACAACGTGACAGGTGGTCAGCCCATCGCCGTCTCTATGTCCAAGCCAACGGTGTAATTCGTACAAAGTTTTTTAAAAACCCATTGGTACGAGCCTGCTGATCGAACTCGGGTCTCTTGACTCGAAATTCCGACTACCCAATCACTCGGTTATCGTGGCGCTAATATACTTATACTTATACAATATACTGACCGTTATTATTATCGATTTATATTTATTTGGATAAAGTCAAAGAAGTCACGATAGCGTGGTGGTGGGGTGATCGGAATTAGAGTCAAGAGACCCGAGTTCGATCCACGGGGCTCGTACCAAAGGGTTTTTTTCAAAAACTTATGTACGATTTATATCATAGCCTTGGACATACAGACGGCGACGGGCTCACCACCTGTCAAGGTGTCCCAAAAACCTGAATTGGAAAAAGCGTCAAGATTTAAAAAGAAATATTCATATATTACACCCCTACCCTATAATTTACCCTATAAACAACCACGACTCAGTCACAACACTCAGAGTATAAACATTCATATTCATTACTACTTTACTTTTCCAATTTGACACTTACCGCCAAGTCGACAAGGTGCAATTTTCCCATCTTCACGTGAGTTTTCCCATCGGCGCCTTTCTTGCTGCTCTCGACCGTGATGGAGAAGATGGCGTGAGACCGGGAGCTCTCGATGTTCATGGCGGTGGCACCGATGTGCCGGTTCTTGTTGCCCACCGCCATTATCTTCTCCAATTCGTCCGCGTTGTGAACGACGTAACCTGGCCAAAGATTATGCGATCAACTGTTCGAATATTTAATTTAGTTCGAATTTAAAAGTAAAAAATAGCATATAGTTTTTTAAAAAAATAAAAACGCTTTTGTAACCAGCCAAGCTGAAAATTTAAAATAATTTTCTATGATTTGTTAATATCATTAAGAAAAAATTATTTTTCCATAAAAAGAAAGAAAGAAAAACATTTATTCACGGTCTAGTCACAAACAAATACAAAACAAAGCAAAAAAAAATTAAATTACACAGAACATAAAATAATACCACCCTAAATTAACAAAAATGTGAAAATAATTTCAAATGAGTCTGAGTAGCAGCATAGGACCGTGAAATGGACAGGACTCAGTAAACATCGAGATACAGAAACACAAATTGCTCTGATCCCAACACTAGATTTCAGTCCGGTCCGCACAGAACCGGACTGAACCGGACCAAAAAGCGTGTGGTGCTTGATGTTGTAAATAAATAAATAAATGAATAAATACATACATACATAGGGACCACATCACATACATTGCTCTGATCCCAAAGTAAGCAGCTTAAGCACTTGTATTATGGAATCGGAAACAAAGAAGTTACCACAAACACTCAGACCTGACAAAATTTTAATTTTATTATTATTTTTTTTTATCTTTTTTTTATTTTTATAAAGTATGAACCTGTTATTGGCAATAAGTATAATTTTAAGATTTTTTGTTATATTTTTAATGTGCTGTTGGTTCTATGATAATAAATAAATAAATAAATAAATAAATGTAGAAAGTCACAAAATTACTTTTATTATACGAGTCAATACCCGTCCGGGAATCGAACCTGTACATCTCTAGATTGCTAAGGTCATATTAATATATCGATTACCCGTAAGATCCTTAACGAATACACCGATGTCGGGACGCTCCTTGACTTCAAGACTCTGATGCGGATTGTTCCCGAGGAGATCCCGCACTTCCTCGTTGTAGATCTCCAGATACGTCACGCAAACTAGAAACCTGAGAGCAATTTAATATGATTATACACTTTTTGAAATCTTTACGCATTCCCAATACTGGGATTGTCAGAGCTGTAGACAATTTTTGGGTCATCATCAATACCCTGCTAGGGACCTACATAGGGGCGAAAGTCACGATAGCCGAGTGATTGTGTGAAAAACTGGTGTGTACGCCTCTCGTCCATAAATGTCATATATTTAGTGATTGGAGACCAACACTTCTCTCTTTCGTAACCTATACCAAGTCCAATTTCATCATCAACAATCTTCATTGCTGCCTAATACTAAAGGGCGGTTAATTGAAGGAGAGACAAGCGACAGCTTCAGTCTTTACGTGAAAGGCCCACTGAATTAGGAGCACGACCTCACAGAATACCTGCGTGTCTTTGGCTTCTATTTGTCTTCCAGTGGGTGAGGTAGCTGGAAGCCCACACATCTATGCTGGGCTTCCAGCTACCTCACTTGACATAGAGGAGTCTATGTTCTAGGATAGAGGCATCTATCTAAGAGATGAATTGTGACAATCTCTCTACTTGCACGCACCTGAGACGCTGATGCCTATCACCGGTCTGCTTAATTTTCGTCTGGCATTTTCCACATGTCTATCCCGCCATATCTCAGCGGCTATTACAATTCATAATGCTTTTCTCTCGTTCCTTTGATGGGAATTTCGGCAAACTTGCATTTTTATGGGAATTTGAGCGAACTTGCGATTAACTCGTATGGTGATGATAACCGACTCCATGTACACCCGCAGCTCTATATGGGCTGCGGACGCGTTGCCTATATTCAAAAAAGGAATTGGAGAAGGGGAAAATATCGGTTTGATTGGGAGAGAATGCCGATAAGGCTTTAAACTCGCCCTATGTTATCCTTATTTTAAGTACAATGAAGTATAAATAAATAAGAAAAATAAGTAAATAAAATATATCTTTATTTTCCATTCTGTTATATAATTTAATAACTAAATGGTGTCAGCATATAATATAAAATAATAATAATGAAATACCCTCTATACCCGTAGGAGTCGTAAGAGATGAAGCCTTGAAAATCGCAGACTTAACCATCTTGAAGAAAACTAGACCAAACGCCAACCCGAAGACGGACAGTGGCGTTTAAGGAATAAGGTGTCTTTTACTGCAATCGCCAACCCGCTTGCCAAGTGTGGCGATTACGGCAAATCGTTCCGTATTGGAGAGATAAGCCTGCAGTGGACTTTACACACTTTGATACACTCACTTCTCATCATCTTTCGCTTGCGCGATGTGACTGAAGATGTGGGCGAAGGAATTCGGTATGATGCCGCGCAGTTCCGGCGCCGAGTTGGAGCCGGCCATGGTGTAGGTCTTCCCGGTGCCGGTCTGCCCGTACGCGAAGATCGTGCCGTTGTACCCGCGCACCACCTGATCTACGATTGGGCTCGCCGTTTGCACGTAGATGTCCATCTGTGAAAACATTAAAATGTACTCACGCAATTACCTAATGCGAATTTAGAAGTCACGACAGCCGAGTGGTTGGGTGGTCGGAATTTCGAGTCGAGAGACCCGAGTTCGATCCCCAGATGGCCGGCTCGTACCAATGTGTTTTAAAAAACTTACGTACGAATTATATCGTTGGCTTGGACATTTAAACGGCGACGGGCTCGCCACCTGTCACGTTGTCCTAAAAATATCTTCGGTGGAAAGTGGGTCAAAGGGACTTAATTATCTAGACTAGACCTCTTTTATTGGGCGTGAAATTTTTTTATTTATTCCCTTTGTTTATTTATTATTTATTTAGTATCTATCTGAAGTCTAGACAGAGCCTATATTGGAACAACGTGACAGGTATACAATGGACCAATAAGGATCCAAATTAACATTGTTCTTTTCTATATATTCCGATTTTATACACACTTCGTTTTTTCGACGTTCCTTACAAATACCAGAACCAGTTTTATTTTATAGCACAACTGTCAAGATATTTCGGATGGTTACGACTCATCACCATTAGTCTCGCATAATCATTTTTTAAATAAAAAAATATTTTCACGCTATTCCTAATACTGGAAAGATACAGTCCTTTCGATTCACCTTTTACCGAAGACTTTTATTTCTGGCAACATGATAGGTGGCGAGCCTGTTGCCGTCTTTACATCCAAGCAAACGATATAAATGATACATAAGTTATGAAAACTGTCATGGTTTCGAACCTACCACCTGGGGATCGTATTCGGATCTCTTGACTCGAATTCCGATCACCCAATCACGCGGCTGTCGTGACTATGAAAAGGCGACTAAGGGAAAAAGTTTGTATATTGCAATAGCTACAGACAGATAGTTTAATAAACATTTCGTAAAATACCAGACCGATGTCATGTCTCAGATACAAGATATCCCACACTGCTACAGGCTAAATTGCAAGATGTCTGGTACTGCAATCGCTAATACACATGCCAAGAATGGCGATTATGGCAAAACCTCCCTTACTAGGCCTATGTCCCACGTACGGTGGGCATTCAGAGTCCGTAAAAGTAAATATATATCTTAACGCCATCCCCGATACAGAGGTAGACAGAGGTCCATACCAATTAAGTTCTCCCGACTCACCTTCTACCGAAGTTCTACCGAACATGTTTTAGAAGAAGGTTTTTATGTCCAAGCCAACATGTATATGTAAATCTTAAAAGGTTTTTGGAAAAAAAAAAAACCCATCGGTTGCAACTGAGCCTTGAGGATCGAACTTGGGTCTCCATTCCCAACACAGGGGTAGACAGAGGTCCAGACAATTAAATCCTTTCGACCCACCTTCCACCGAAAACATTAGTTGGTACAACGTGACAGATGGTGAGCCCGTCGCCGTCTTTATCAAGTCCAAGCCAACAATATAAATCGTATATAAAATTGAGTGAAACCCATTTGAGACCCGAGTTCGATCCGCAAAGCTTGTAGCCTTGGGGATCGAACTCGGGTCTCTTGACTCGAATTCCGATCACACAACCAATCGGCTATCGTGACTAGCTGATGATGATGTGATCTGATCTGGTGATTGATACGATCCGTATAAAGTTTGAATTGGACAAAAAGTTTTAATGTTAATATCACACTGGCAGTCTAAAATTTTCATCATAATATGTCCGAGCTTTTAAAATACATTCGAACAAAGACAGATTCATGGACACAAGCCAGCATTGATAAAACAGATTAGACTCATAGCGACAGCGGGCTGCTATATAGGGCAGTGGGACAGGGTTATTGATTCGACTCGCTCATCCTAGCCCCTCCCCCCTACCTTCCACACACCCGCCCCTCATACCCGCTACATATACCATCCGCTAGACGCGTAACATTGTTAACTGAATTTTCCGACACATATAATAATAAAGGTGTACATCAGATCCAAGTAGTCACTGTTCCAATAATTATATAATGGAAACTAGGTAGTGCAGGCCTTTCCCATTCACCTTCCAGAGTAGCGTAGGCTTTTAGTAGTAAAAGACCACTGGCAACATTTGAAAAATTCAGACGAACGAGTACATGACAAAGAAAAGATGTAGGTATAGAAACCGGAGATCATGAAAAACAAAGAACCTTTTATTTATTATCACAATACTTTTTCAATACCATAACGCCGTCTATGGACACCCACCATGATTGGTCACAATCTAGACCGAATATTTTGACTGGTACATTCTTTATCTCTATACTAAATTTTTGTTATTTTGTGTGGATCAAAATTGTTATTTTATACTTATTTGTTTAGTTTTATTTCTTCAATATGTATTTTTATATTTATTTCAAACATTCATTTTTTTATGTTATCTGATTATTGCACCACCTGCCAGGTATGTGTAGCGCAGTTTCTTCACACCTTTAGTTGCCTGGAAGAGATCGCTATGCAGCGATAAGGCCTCCAAATTGTACACAATTTTTATTAATGATTTTAGATTTCGTGGTGTACAATAATAGTATATTAATTCGTTCATTAATAAATTTGATGGTAACACCAAATCTCCAAATTTAGCACATGTATAACCTAATCTAATTTATTTATTTTATTTATTTAATCTTTATTGCCACTTAAAGAGAAGAGAATGCCTATAGGCAATGGGCATTCTCTTCCAGTCAACCTATGGTATGGTGAAATTTGTGGTTGGCGCAAAGAAGTTAAGGACAACGAAAATATAACACTTAGACATACATACACATACATATATATATATATATATATATATATATATATATATATATATATATATATATATATATATATATATATATATATATATATATATATATATATATATATATATATATATATATATATATATATATATATATATATATATATATATATATAAGCTTGGCGATTACGGCAAACCGTCCCTTACCGTTCTGCAGTAGATTTTAGAAGGTTATGTGTGTTTGTAAGCATAGCCGAGCACAACTTCTAAAAGTGACGAGCATACTTTTTATTTCAAGAAATTAAAGAACCCTTGGTAATTTTTATTAAATCCAAACGAAGCCACGGGCAAAAACTAGTAAAAAGATATTTTTGTAGGCGTAGCTTGATAACGTAACAAAAAAATTTCGTTACACCATGGAAACGAAAAATTGTGACATCGGTTCAGTTCTAAAAATGTGTTACAAGGCCAAACTCATGGGCAAATTATACCGTAGTGATAGTTGAAAGTTAACTAAGTCACGAAAGCGAAATTGTTAGCCAATTATACGAAGACCTGGAGACAATAATTCGATTGGAGAATGGAATGGCCACGGGAAATGCTTCACATCGATGAGTTTTTCAAAAATTAAGTACTAATAGGAAATTAAAGAGAACTTACAAAAATCAACTCAAACTTTTAAAAAATCTCTCTTTCTCTCTCTCTGATCAATATCTGTAATTATCAACCCCTGGTTTCGATTTGATTAGCGAGATTTATTAATGTTAATTTTAGTTAGCGAGATTTATTGCAGAGTGGTTGGGTGATCAGAATTTCGTTCCATCAGTCTCGTTGTCCTGACAATATCTTCGGAGGAAGGTGGGTCGAAGGCACTTAATTGTCTAGACTAGACCTCTGCCTACCCCTGTATTGGGAATGTTTTTTTATTTGTGTAATGAATCTTGATACGGGTAAGATTATTCACGTAAATTGCAATGGAATGAAAATGATTAAATGTAATTTGAAAAATCAAATCATTATGGATATAAGTGACAAACATTAAATTCCGCTTCGTAATGAGGTTCTTCTAACGGAGAAGAAACAGGCGACAGAAACTAGGTAGGTTATCTTTTTGAAAAAAAAAAAAATTAATACAATATTCAGCAGAATAGAATTAATTAAAAATAGCATGGGCGCGTACAATTCATTCCCAGGGGTTACTATCACTAATGTATTCTTATATTATGATAACCCCTTTTTATAAAGCTTTTCTTTATTAAATGCCTCGAACCTGTTTATAGGCAGTCTGCACATTTACTGGGATTTTGTTAGCTTACTCTGTGGAGTCTAGTAACTGGTAACGCCAGGTTACAAGCTTGTGTTCCTGGTATTTACATTATGCACATCAGTATTTTTATTAATTTAATAAGTCACGATAGCTGAGTGGTTGGATGATCGGAATCCGAGTGAAGAAACTCGAGTTCAATCCCCACGGCGCGTACCCATGGTTTTTTTACGTACGATTTACATCGTTTCTTGGACATTTAGACGGCGACGGGCTCACCTTGTCCCAAAAATGTGTTCGGTGGAAGGTGGGTCGAAAGTACCTAATTGTCTAGACCTCTATCTACTCCTGTATTGGGAATGGCGTGAAGATTTTGTTTAGTATTTTAATTAAAATTATTAATGTTTTTATGTGCATACATTATTTAGTACTTAATCATGATATTCGAAGTCGAGACTTTCAAGGACTTTTCAATTAACGAAAACAGTCTAGCGCGAGTTAAAACGCGTAGAGTTCTCGGTGTATGTGAGAAGCGTTCCATTTGTTTTTCAATGAGATTAGAGTGAGAAATAAAATAAATAAATATCTTCACGCAACTCACAATACAGGGGTAGACAGAGGTCTAGTCTAGACAATTAAGTCCCTTTGACCCACCTTCCAACGAAGATATTTTCGGGACAACGTTGTCACGTTGAGCCCATTATGTCCAAGCCAACGTTATAATTCGTACACAAGTTTTTGAAAAACCCATTGGTATGGGCCTGCCGCCTGGTAATCGAACTCGAATCTCTTATTTAATCGTACTTCCGACCACCCAACCACTCGGCTATCGTGACTCTCGAAACTAGAATGAGAAACAAGCTAAAAATGCCAGGTGCATTTTTAGCTTGTTTCTCATGGAAAGTGACGAATGCAACACGTATCATCAAACCATTTTAATTTAAATAAAATTATTTAAATACAGTAATTAAAAATAATTATTCTTATATGTTAATAAAGATTATGAACTAGTCTGTTTGAATCCGTTTAGTCGTTTTCGTGTGATTGAGTAACAAACAAATAAAACTACAAACTGTCACATTCATAATGTTAGTAGGATGGTAACATTCACGTTTAATTGATGTTAGGTGAATGCTTTAATTTTCAAAACCCCATTGGTATGGGCCTGCCGCCTGGTAATCGAACTCGAATCTCTTATTTAATCGTAATTCCGACCACCCAACCACTCGGCTATCGTGACATGACAACAATTCAATAAAGAAAACAAAATCTAAACACACAGTGTTACAGGAAGTATGGAAATATGCGTCAAAATGTATATTGAAAGAACTTCACGTATATTCTAACATTAAGTAGTTTGATGTCAGATACGCGTCGAGATAAATTTTCCTCGGAAGAATGAAATTAAATTTCGTTTGCGACGTTCGTTGCGTAACTCAAATGATGACGAGTTAGAATAACATCTCGCAACTACAATTGAGTTATGTTGAAGATATAATTGCCTTAGCACTAGTAATATGTAAAAGTATGCCATATATAATTCTTTTTAAAATTTCAAGGTTCCCTGTTCCTTGATACATTATATATGCAATTAATTTGCCACCTAATGACTAATACCAAAGACAAAAGATTAGATATAACCAGAGATAATACGCTGCTCCGGCAGTATTGCGCATGTGCGGTGCATCCTCAGCCGTTCGAAACTGCCAAACCCTATCGGCCATTTTGTTTTACACATTTACGTATACTCATTTGATAACAATGCAAAATCTTTGTCCTTTACAGACTATTTAAATTCCACAGCTGTGCTGCAGTGTCCTAAACCACCTGCATCCATAGATCTTAACTCAGTTGAGTCACGATAGCAGAGTGGTTGGGTGATTGGAATTTCGAGTCAAGAGACCCAAGTTCGATTCCCATATGGAAGGGGACCCGTACCAATGGTCTTTCCGAAACTTATGTATGAATTATTTCATTGGCTTGTACATAAAGACGGGCTCACCACCTGTCACGTTGTTCCGAAAATATCTTCGGTGGAAGGTGGATCGAAGAATTAATTGTCTAGACTAGACCTCTGTCTGCCCCTGTATTGGGAATTGAGTGAAGATATTTATTCAATTTACTTGAAAATATCATGATTATATATTGATATATGATTTTTTTTATTAATAGTATGTTATATCAATTCCACAAAGTTACAATTTCAGCGTTAAATTTTATTAAAACCCGTGGTATCCTCCAGTCGACCCTGGAATTGTTATATTATTCTTTTTATTTACATTTTTTAATAATTTGTAAATTTTTACAACCTTTTCGACGAATAAACTTCGTATGAAACATTACAGACATTTGAGAAGTTCATTTTACGATTATAAACGCGAGTAATCTTTAGCCTGTCTCTGGCGTCATTTATAACTGCAAGGACCAGATTAGGATTAAAACTGTTTGGGAGACATGAAGGACACAATTACGTTAATAATACTATTGTGTACCTTTAATACACTACAGCACTAATAATATTAGTTTCAAAATAGATAGTAGCGATTGCATCATCTGTTGTTCGAAAACAAGCCTCTAAGTAAATAAAAATAAAAAGAAATAAAATGACACGAACAGCGTAAGCTTAACAACGAAGCTCTTAGGAAACTAACACAGAAAGAAAGAAGAAAAGAAACAAAGGAACTATGTTAATCGAAAGCAATAATTCAGTAATAAATAAATAAAGAGGTATCTTCACGCCATTCCCTATACAGGGGAAGACAGAGGTCTAGACAATAAGATCCTTTCGAGTCACCTTCCACCGAAGATATTTATGGGACAACGTGACAGGTGGCGAGCCCGTCGCCATCTTAATGGCCACGATATCGATATAAACCGTACACAAGTTTTTGAAAAAAAACCGATCACCCAACCACTCGGCTATCGTGACATGACAACAATTCAATAAAGAAAACAAAATCTAAACACACAGTGTTACAGGAAGTATGGAAATATGCGTCAAAATGTATATTGAAAGAACTTCACGTATATTCTAACATTAAGTAGTTTGATGTCAGATACGCGTCGAGATAAATTTTCCTCGGAAGAATGAAATTAAATTTCGTTTGCGACGTTCGTTGCGTAACTCAAATGATGACGAGTTAGAATAACATCTCGCAACTACAATTGAGTTATGTTGAAGATATAATTGCCTTAGCACTAGTAATATGTAAAAGTATGCCATATATAATTCTTTTTAAAATTTCAAGGTTCCCTGTTCCCTTGATACATTATATATGCAATTAATTTGCCACCCCTAATGACTAATACCAAAAGACAAAAGATTAGATATAACCAGAGATAATACGCTGCTCCGGCAGTATTGCGCATGTGCGGTGCATCCTCAGCCGTTCGAAACTGCCAAACCCTATCGGCCATTTTGTTTTACACATTTACGTATACTCATTTGATAACAATGCAAAATCTTTGTCCTTTACAGACTATTTAAATTCCACAGCTGTGCTGCAGTGTCCTAAACCACCTGCATCCATAGATCTTAACTCAGTTGAGTCACGATAGCAGAGTGGTTGGGTGATTGGAATTTCGAGTCAAGAGACCCAAGTTCGATTCCCATATGGAAGGGGACCCGTACCAATGGTCTTTCCGAAACTTATGTATGAATTATTTCATTGGCTTGTACATAAAGACGGGCTCACCACCTGTCACGTTGTTCCGAAAATATCTTCGGTGGAAGGTGGATCGAAGAATTAATTGTCTAGACTAGACCTCTGTCTGCCCCTGTATTGGGAATTGAGTGAAGATATTTATTCAATTTACTTGAAAATATCATGATTATATATTGATATATGATTTTTTTTATTAATAGTATGTTATATCAATTCCACAAAGTTACAATTTCAGCGTTAAATTTTATTAAAACCCGTGGTATCCTCCAGTCGACCCTGGAATTGTTATATTATTCGCTTTTATTTTGTTTTAATAATTTGTAAATTTTTTACAACCTTTTCGACGAATAACTTCGTATGAAAACATTGTGTAACATTTGAGGGCGTCTACTTCTTACGTATTATAAACGCGAAAGTAACTTTGTGTCTGTCTCTGGCGTCATTTATAAACGGCAGACCAGATTAGGATTAAAATTCGTTTGGGAGACACAGATGGACATAATTACGTTAATAATACTATTGTAGCAATTTTAATATAATTATGAATACTATTATTATTAGTTTTAAAATAGTATAGTAGCGACGGGCTCACCACCTGTCACGTTGTTCCGAAAATGTCTTCGGTGGAAGGTGGGTCGAAGTGACTTAATTGTCTAGTCTCAACCTCTGTCTACCCCTGTATTGGGAATAGCGTGAATATATTTATTTATTTTATTAAAATAGTATCACCAGCTGTGCGGCCTCGGGTACTATTCGCTGACGGGTCCATATTGAAAACCAACATTTTTCCATTGTCTCGGGTCTGGGTGTTTGTGGTATGTGGTCCGATTGCATACAACATGTACATTATAAATAAATAAATATCTTTAAGCAATTCCCAATACAGAGATAGACTGAGGTTTAGTCTAGACTTTTAAGTCCCTACGACCTACCTTCCACCGAAGATTTCGGGACAACGCGTGAGCCCGCCGCCGTCTTTATGTCCAAGCCAACGATATAATTCGTACATAAGTTTTGGAAAAACCCCATTGGTACGAGCCGGCTATCTGTGGATCGAACTCGGGTCTCCTTACTCGAAATTCCGATAACCCAACCACTCGGCTATCGTGGCTATCTTACATGTACTTTACCTTTTTGATAGTGGTAGAGACCTCACAGAATACCGGCGTGAAGTAGAAGACTAACAAACTTCTGCGTTTCGCTTATAAAACTCTATTTCAACTTGTTAACTCGTCGTTGCATGATTTTATTGAACATCATAATATCAAATGACCCCGATGCGATTACCAACTTGACCCAGATGCCTGACGAGGTGGCATCATATGAACATTTTTGTGACCCAAATTCGTTTACTAGTTACATGGGAGCCAGAGTCGTGTGACGTCATGGGGCCTTATTCAACTATAGTAGGGCCATACAAATATTTCACACCATCAGATGATAGAATCATAGTTTTATTGTGCAAAATGTAAACGTGTAGGTTAACTTAAGGGCCTCTCCCTTTTAATAATAAATACATACATAGTTGGAATAACACTCCGATACCAAAGTAAGCAGCGAGCAGCGAGAAAATGTAGAAAAGGTGTTATCTGCATACACCAGACTGAATGAAACTGGGACCTTGGAGCTGGCGACACTATGAAAACCGCTGTGTGAGCCACTCGTCCATAAAGGTCGTCATCTAATGAATATATATCTGTTAGAAGAAGCCTTAAAAACTGACAAAACTTACAACAAACAAAACTCAGAGTTGGCAACGCCACACCGTGTGTGGCGTTGCACACCTTCCTTTTTTTTAAATCAGATAGGGACAACATCACATACATTGCTCTGATCCCTAAGGAAGCAGCTCAAGCACTTGTAATATGGAATCAGAAACAACAAAGCATTACCACAAACATCCAGACTCCAGACCCAAGAAAATGTAGAAAAGAATAGAGAAAAAGTGGTTTCCTACATTCACCTGACCAGGAATCGGACCCAAGACCGCAGAACTGGCGAGACTTGCTGAAAACCTGTGTTTACACCAGTCATCTACGGAAGTCGTCAAGATTTGCCATAAACAACACGCTCGGCAAGCGGATTGGCAATCGAAATACCAGACACCCAGCACTGACCATAAGCTGTTATGCGTTTGACAATGACAGTAACTATTTGAGATAACGTGACAAACGATAAGCCTGTCGTCTCTCTACCAACTAAGCTACCGGATCGGGCACCTTTTTAGGCTTACATTTACTTCAAATTAATGAACAGAGAAATATATGAACCCAATAGTTATATAAAGTAGGCTCTTATTTATGATACTTTTTCTACATCGAGTTGTACACCATTTTGTGTAATGTGTAAGGCAGAATACGGGCTGAACAGTAGCCTTACATAAAACATTGCTCTATAGACAATACACGTACTGCGTGAATAAAGAACTCTAATGTCAATGTACTAAGGTACATATTACAATGCTATAACACTGAGGTTACCAACTGCTTACCTACACAATGTAATTCAGCTAATATTATGGGACTCTGATAGCGACCGATATTATATTATGTCGAGGCTTACGAAATTTGAGACGACATAGGGAGGCTTCACATTACAAAAATTCATATCATGAATATATTTTTTATGAAATATGAGACGACTAAGAGCAGTATCACATTAACAAAAGAAATGTTGTTCTTTTTTAATTTCAAACGTAATCATGAGCATATCATCTTTACATATAAAAGCAAAATAGCACTTAAATCACTAAACCGTAGCACGTAAATGCTTAAAATGTAAAAATAGTGGGTATCCGCGAAGTAAACGTTTTAGGAAACTTTTTGAAAGAAGGTTTTTGTAGAACAAAGTTGGATTCAAAGTTTTTAGAAGTTTGTCCCCTGAAGGTGAAAATTGGGAAATTATATTGTATAGCGTTGACTTTTACATAAAGTCGGCGACAGGCTCACCGTCTGTCACGCTGTACCAATTAAGTTTCGGTTAAAAATGGGTCAAAAGGACTTCAATGTCTAGACCTCTGCCTACTCCGTGGGGTATCGATCGAGCCTATCGTCGTCTTAATATCCAAGCTTACGCTACATTTTATTTATACATTTACTGTATATGTATGTATGTATATGTGTGTTTATACGTAAATATTCATATTTACACATAAACACTCATTTTTTGCACCAATCGAAAAGTTTGCACCTATCGGAAATAAAACCAACAAAAGGTTACGAACTAAGCCATAGTGTCGTCATTAGTATTATTAAGAAAATAAAAAAATATGCATCAGAGTCACTAATTACCTAAAACTAGAGAAACTACGAGTGTGACACCAAAGTCCGCGCAAACGCAGAGGTCCCGGACCCCGCCCGTTTCCTCCGGACCAATTGGTCGATACCATCTGACGGCTCGGACCGGAGCGCCGGCGTACCGAGAAGTATAATCATAATATACATACTGAAACCTTATTCAATCAGTCTGTTTGTTATCAAAAAAACTTAAAATACAGTCAGGTCATTTCTTTTAGATGAAAACTAAAGTAAATAATTTGTATAAATAGTCATTAATGGAATATATTTACAGAGCATATAGAGTTTAATCGGGTTAGATTTAGCTTATTTTTTTATATTTTTTTATTAGTATTATAAGAACATCTTCACGTCACACCATTCCCCAATACAGGGAGTAGACAGGTCCGAAGACATTTTTGGGACAACATGACAGGTGGTGAGCCCGTCGCCTACTTTATGTCTAAGCTATCGACATAAATAGTATATGTTTTAAAAAAAAACCTATTGCTTCCTAGCAATAGGTTTTTTCAAAAACTTATGTCTTGGGGATTGAACTCGGATCTCTTGCCTCGGATCCGATCACCCACTCGGCAATTGTGTATTACATTATTATTATTCATATTGCATTTTAAGATATGTTAATGTCGGGCGACTGCTCGAGGATTTTTTTGTTGGTTTATTTATATATTTATATTTCCATGGCTCCGACAGAATACCAGGGCTGTAGTTGTGATAACATGGCTACACCATTACGATGAGTTTAAAAATTATAGTTATATCTTTTTTTGTGTTTTTGTTTTAATATATTAATATATACTGGGGATTCATTATAAAGAACAATACAAGTAAAACTGAATTAGATCTCAATTCTGAGATCTAGATCTAGACAATCTAACCCTTTTGCTCTACACGGGAGTCATTTTTTGGGATAACGTGACAAGTGGTGACTCTGTCGCCGCCTAGTAGTGTCTAAGCAAATGAAAGTAGCTTCATCGTCAAACTTATGTACGATTTATATTATTGACTCGGACATAAATACAGTGACGGGCTCACCACCTGTCACGTTGTCCCATAAATGTCTTCGGTGATAGGTGGGTCGAAAGGACTCAATTTTTTAGACCTCTGTTTACCCCTGAATCGGGAATAGCTTGAAGATCTAATCTTTAAACAATATTTTTCACCTTAATGACCAATTACCAAATTTAAAGAAGACCGTCCTTGAAATAAAAAGTGTAAAATTAAGTACAAACATAACCTATACTAGTTTTTTTTTATATAATAATACACATTACCTAATTTAAATATTTTCCTAATTATTATTGATTATTGGGGTAAACGGTTTCGTTTTTTGATATTATGACGACATAAATTTATATTTAACACTAACCACAGTGATTAGTTACAGCTACTAACCGCAAAAATATTACTCCAGTATGACGAATCAACGACTGATCCGATTTTGGCTGATCCGATATGTTTGTATGAAAGAATTGTTTATGAAAACCCCACCACAAAAGAAGTATCTATTACAGGCAAAGGAAAATTTTTTTTCTACGATGCTTTGTCGCTAATTGATTACAATGAGCAAGAGAAATAGGTTTTTTATTTTGTTAAAACGTTACCAATAACATTTCATTGGTCACTATCTGTCGGATCAACGAGTTTGTAACAAAATAATACCTTTATTGTTACGATAAAATACAAGCTCGACACTTCCTCTTAATAAAACTTCGTCTTAACGGACGTCTGCCACCACCTCAAATAATCTATTACAGCATGTGTAACCTATTCAGCTATTGTGAAAATGTGCTACGCACCTTAAGGCAAAAACACGTCGCAGAAATCGCGGAAGAAATTATACAAAAGACTTGAAACACTCCCATTACTAAATAATTTTCTTTTCTTTTTCGACAATTACTGAAAATTTATACAAATAAATAAAATTGAAGTGTCTGTTTCAAATTTCAATTTATTAACAGCTTTTCACTAAATGCATACAATCTCTGAAACGGTTGGACGATTTTGAACGGGATTTTCACTGGCGGATAGCGGATGTTATAAATAGTATCTTTAGGCGTATATTACTTTACAAAAATTGTTAGGACTCCGCGTGAGCGTAACCGTGGGCGTGTGTAAAATTATAAGTCTTAAGTTAATCGCATCATCATATATCCAGAAATCACGATAGCCGAGTGGTTGGGTGGTCGGAATTTCGAGTCAAGAGACCCGAGTTAGATCCCCAGGTGGCCGGCTCGTACCAATAGGTATTTCAAAAACTTATGTACGAATTATATCGTTGGCTTGGACATAAAGACGGCGACGGGCTCACCACTTGTCACTTTGTCCCGAAAATATCTTCGGTGGAAGGTGGGTCAAAGGAACTTAATTGTCTAGACTAGACCTCTGTCTACCCTCTTTATTTATTTATCATTATATCCTCGTGAAGACATAAGTACATCTTAAAACAAATTTAGATGCATATTAGTCTATGGTAACAAACTTAAAGCTAATAGTAAGTACTTCCAAACAACCTTACCACGCCCTTAATTCCAGCAGGGGTTGTAAGAGGCCTCAACCGTCTCGAAGAATACCGAACGAAAATTATGCACATTGATAACGGGAAGACTAAAAAAACAACGCAAAGACTCTCCAAGTCACGAGTCTAAAGTACGAAATATCTTAATACGCAATTTTTTTTATTGACTTAAACCATATAAGTTATGCTGAACTTTTATGTTATTAAATTAAAGAGAAAAAAAATAATTAAAAAAAAATTCTCTTTTATTTAATACGAAATATCTCATACTACAAACGCTAATCCGCTGGCCAAGTGTGGCGTTTATACTTACTCCTAATTATGGGTGAAACCGATGTTCTACAGTATACTTTTGGAGGCCGTTAAATAAATCCGACCCTGTGACAAAACTATTAAAGTCGATTCTCAAGAAGCATAGTTTAAACTTTTAGAAGGGCGATGGCTGCCACATGCATCATGCTTCTAAACAGGCGCTGCTTGTGGGGCTGGTCATCTCGGGTCCGCAATCCTTTGACCTTCTGTGGGACTATTCATTGCTACCTTCATAAAGGCTTGGACTTGTATAACATGATAAAAAATTACATAACAGATCCTCTGTTATAGGTAACAAAAATCGGCTGAAAAACTACGTAGGTAGGCCAGCGTAGTTTTTCAGCCGATTTCCTCTACTTCAGAGGAACCTCATTACGAAACGAAGGTAGATTTAAAATACGATGAATGAAGTCATTATTAATGTACCTATGTCGCAGAGTAATGATGTCCAGAAAACCTACGTCATTTATAGATTATATGAACATAGGTAGAATCGAGTTGTTGAAGCATTGTAAATGTCTAACTGCGCTTGTGCATACGTCTGCCATGGCAACGGTGCACCGGCGGGGTCCATCGATCGACCCATATTGCTCCAGGCTCAACTAGGTCAGCTGCCCTGCCCCTCGACCCCGATAGCTCGGTTCCACCTCCCCTCCCCCCTCCCTTGCAGTTGGGTAAACACTATATAGTGTTACATGGTAGGCATATGTCAAACACGCAAAATTCCTAGGCATGCCTATGATTACAGTACCTGTACGTACAATGCTAAATATGAATTTCCACCCATCCCAACATTAGAATCTAAAGTACTTGTGGTGTGGAAATAGGAAACAACGAAGGCACCAAAACGACAACTTAGTTTAGCCTTAGTTGCCTCTGTCGACACCCACGGGAAATATAGAGGACATTTTATACTTGACTTTGACTTAATGATAATTTGAACTTCATTAAAAAAATATCTTCACGCAATTCCCAATACAGGGGTAGACAGAGGTCTAGTCTAGACAATTAAGTCCCTTCGACCCACCTTCCACCGAAGATATTTTTCGGGACAACGTGACAGGTGGTGAGCCCGCCGCCACCTTTATGTCCAAGCCAACGATGAAATTCGTACATAAGTTTTTGAAAAACTCATTGATACTGCCACCTGGGGATCGAACTCAGGTCTCTCGACTCGAAATTCCGACTACCCAACAACTCGGCCATCGTGACTTTTTGTTGAACTTCATTAAATCCACCTAATAACCTTATTAGATTTATTAAATTCAGGAACAACATTCATTGATTTTAAAGAAATTCGGTGGGTTAGCTGGTTATATAATAAGCACTCCAAACAAAACGAATAAAAAAATCGATAATAGACACGAAAACATGAAAAAACTAGTTCATAAAACTTGAGTTAGTATTTTATTATGCTTTAGTAGATTAATTCACTCATATTATAAGATAGTATGTTCGAATTCTAGACGCTAGATGGCGTTGTTGCATAGTTACGTTGCACTGTGGTTTAATTTCGTTAAACCCTCGTAAGTTTATTGTTTCTTATTAAACGTCTGTGTTTGTCACATCTTTGATTTTTCTTAAACGGTGCTAAAGGCAAATAAAAAAGAATCATTCTTAATGGTTATTCGAATATAACTAATTTTAGATTACGTAACGACTACCACGGTGAGCTAATCTATACGAGTACATATAAATAAAATTCGAGGGTCTGTTTGTCCCAATTAACAGCTTTTTACTAAATGCTATGCAAGTGTATGCGTTACTTACAAGAAACAAATTTTTATCTGTCTGTATGTTTGTTCCGACTAATCTCGGAAACCGATTTTACTGGGACTTTTCAAAAAATTGAGTACGACTTATAGCGTTGACTTGGATTAAAGGCGGCAACGGGCTCACCACTTGTCACGGTGTCTCAAAAATATCTTCAATAGAAGGTGGGTCGAAACGACTTAATTGTTTAGACCTCTTAAATATTTCTTGTATTTGAATACATTTTAAATAAAACGATTTTCGGATTTCATCGCATTTTTAATTAATATTTTTTTTTGCTATACTATTTTTATTTTATCTTTTATGCTGTAAAGCATCCGTGACGTCGGGAAAATCTGAAAATCATTTAGTTTAAAATGTCTAGACCTCTCTACCCCTGGGAAAGCGTGAAGATTTATATTTATTTATTTATATTTATTAATATTTATTTATTGATTTATATTTATTTTTGTATGGCATTGTGCGGTAATTGATTAACCAAATTTCAAAAATATCGAAGCATCAGCTTGCAGAATCCCTATCAGTCAATCACTGCACAATCAGGCATTGAGGCCCATCCCAATATAAACAACTCGGTGATAAAAGGGGGTACTGCAAACGGCTTGGAATTGCTCTAAAAATAACGAAAACACACGTCCCTCACTCAATCAAATCAATTTAAAGAGTATTTTTTATAATAAAAAATTATAATAAATACTTAAATAATATTTAAAATATTTTAAATAATTTCCCCATTACAACTTGTTGTAGTGTAACAACCCGGATATCCTAGCCATTGAATTTCTAAAGAATCTAATTTTACCGTTGCGCGGTATAGTAGTGAATTGTATTTTAGGTCGGTGACCACGGGGTACCGGGACAGTTCGACGCAAAGGACTGTCTGACCAAAACCATGACATAAATGTCATCAACATCAAGCCATCTCGAGACTACGAACACCCCAGACCTGAATGGCATCAGGGATGTCATCTCCTCCAAGGCCTTTGCAGCCGTCCCCCATCTCACTCTTAAGTGGCAAATGTTTGAATAGAATAGAAAAGAATAGAAAAGAATTAATATAAATAAAATAAATAAATATCTTCACGCAATTCCCAAGACCTCTGTCTACCCCTGTGGTAGACAGAAGTCTAGTCTAGACTATTAAGTCCCTTTGACCCACCTTCCACCGAAGATGTCCAAGCCAACGATATAGATTAATATAGAATAGAATATTTATTTGTGAAATGTAAGGTAAGTGTTTTACAGATGGCGGTTGCTTAAAGAAAATACCATGTGGCTATGAAACCATACGACCGCCACAGGTCTGATGACAATGGAGACAGAATGTTACAGCTTCAGAGGGAGGTCAAGGAGCGCATGATTGAACTCAGGGGCGACAGATGACAGTCTGACAAAGAACGTCTCGCTATTACATATGGCCTACTAGCAATTGGCAAGATCTCTGTAACCATCTCATCAATGCAACCCCTAATCAGCTCCGATGGACAAACAGCTTTAGAGGATAGGGAAAATGCAGAATGCTTTGTAGACAGCCTGGAGCTTCAATGTTCACCCAGCTCCCAGCCAACTAATCTACCGCCGATAGGTTATCCACTGCAACCAAATAATAGAAGAGGCCAAAGTATAGTTCGCGACGTCAAAACCAAAAAAGCTCCTAGAGTTGGTGGTATCTCTAACAAGATAACTAAAGCACTCCTAAATCCACTCCTGATGCCCTTAGTAGCAATGTCAATACCCTATTGTCCAGCAGCTCTTTCCCGGAAGCCTGGCAGAAGGTCCTGTCATAAGTATTCCCTAACCATAGATGCCGAAGAACCAGGCTTCGTGCTATCGACCCATAATCTTCTCAGTTCTCTTGGGAAAACCTATAAATGTATAATTCTTGCTAGACCCAATCACTAGATATCATTCCCGACGAGCAGTACGGCTTTCGAACCCAGCATTCATGTACTGCGTGTAAACCGCCTCATGGAGCACAACCACATACTCAAGAGCCTCCACATATCTAAACCCGAGTGGGTGGAAACCTTTTCCTCCACGGAAGAAAAAACATTGGTATTTGAAGTATACACACCTATTGCCAATTTCATTATTCGATGAACCCAGTTTCTTTTGTGAAGATTTATACCAGTTAAGAGCTGTTCAGCGCTATTTAAAAAACATTACAACACTACAGCCTTGGCACACTTACGAAACGGCGTCTTCGAATATTTTCAGTTACTATTCAACATGTACATTTTAAGCGAGGCTATTTGAAAACATAGTCAAAGCTTACATTTCTGTCTATAGAGACAATATTCATTTACATAACACACATACCATGTAATCGAGGTAGGTATTTTTAGAGACATTCGTCTTGAAAAATACCTTACCAAAATTCAGAAAACCGGTGCGGCAGTTGAATCCAAGTCTGCTTGCTTAGCGTGGCGATTAAGGACGAGGCGACTAAGGACATAAGTAGGTCATTAACTACATATTTTCTTTTTACTATATGTATATCGAGATCCTTATCGCCCCGTCTACCACTCGCTGTCACGGTATATAGAAATGGCCCTTAGTCTCCTTTTAGGACACCCGAGGGTAGAAAAGGGGTGGTATAAAGTTACGTTGTTACAACATGGTGTTTTAATACAAGATTTACATTTCCTCTTATATTTATCGTATTTTATTGAGTTACCTTAAAAAGTAATTATCTGAGAAATAACTCTCCATCTAACCTGATCAATTTAGTCAAGTTTTTCCACTACACTTTTATCAATGTTATAAGCATCTTATAACTTTAATAGATAAGGGCGTGCTTCAATGGTTTGGGCACGCTGAGCGAATGAATGAAGATCGAATGGTGAAGAAAATATATAGCGCCAAAATATAACACTGAAGGGGGTCGAGGTAGGCCGAATCTAACTTTCTAAGACGATGTGAGCAAGAGGGGAGGGTCAAGAGTACTCGGATACCTAGTTGCGCGTATGAAGAAAGTTATGAAGTTGAAAGAAGCAAGAGATGTATTGAAGGATTGCGATTCTTGGCTGTCTGGCTAACCCGACAGGGCTATGCGTGATGATATTTATTATTATCTCAAGACTTGAGATGTAAGGCAAAGATGGCATGTCATTCTTAAGTATACATATGTGATATTAAAAAAAACACACGTATATCAATTTATAAAAAATAATAACTTTAAACAACACTAAGATAATACTGTAAGTACTAAATAATACTGTATTCATCTTACGTACACGTAACATGAATGGAGTTGAAGAGAAATAGAATGTATTACACCACCAAATTGACAATAACGGTCTGTGGTCTACAAGCCACAGACCGTTATTGTCAATTTTTGGTTCACATAAAGGCATCCCGGAGGTATCCGCAAACAGAATACAAAGGTACGCACTATTTCTAAGCGCTTATAATTATGTGATAGAATATGTGCGTAGTTGTAATAATAGCGCGGACTTCCTTTCGCGTGCAAGTGTTGAGGATCCTGTCGCAGAGTCGGGGCACAAGGAAGAGCTGGATAGGGCAGCCTATGTGTGTTTTGTGACGCAAGGTAGTTTGCCCGTGACAGCAGACCAGCTTCGGCAGGCTACGATTAACGACGCGACCCTGACTAAGGTTATTCATTACATACAAAAAGGTTGGCCAAAGCGGGTTAAAGATACAGAAATTAATCCGTATTATCAATATAGGGTACAACTATCGTATGAAAACGGGTGTGTACTACGAGGCCATAAGGTGGTGATCCCCTTTTCATTGAGGCAACGCGTTTTATCGGAATTACACAATTCTCACCTCGGTATTGTAAAAACCAAAGCTGAGGCTCGATCACGATTTTGGTTTCCGGGGATTGATGAAGAACTGGAAAAGATGATTGGGGCCTGCGAAGTTTGTTTTCAGTTGCGAGCATCGCCGCCGCGCGTACCTAACTCACCGTGGCAGTTACCTCCCCGACCGTTCTACTCTTAGACCTGCTGGGACCGATAAACGGCCGTCTGTATCTGGTCATAGTCGATGCCTACTCGAAATGGGTCGAGGTATTCGATATGTGTACCACAACTACTTCTAGTGCGGTAATAGACAAAATGATCGAGTTTGTTTCTAGGTTCAGAATACCTCACACCTTGGTTTCTGATAATGGCACATCGATTTGTTCCATATCATCCGGCTAGTACTGGTCAAGCCGAGAGCTATGTGAAAATTGTCAAAAGGGTATTAAATCTAGTCTCGTAACAAGTAAAAATGCAAGAGAATGTAAAATAAGCATTCTACAATATCTGTTCAATTATCGTAATTCGGTTCATTCTACCACAGGTTCATCACCTGCTCACTTAGTTTTTGGGCACAAATTAAGATCGCGGTTAGAACTAATTAATCCAATATAGCCGACCCCCTCGTCTGCAGAACTTGCCAATAACGTAAAGTCGAAACAGGGTTCGCAGGTTAAATCTTATGGCGGAAAAATAAAAAAACCGTTTTCAACGGGACAGTCTGCACTATATAAAAAATATTGTAATAATAAGTTTTCATGAGCTAAGGGAACAATTGTAAAATTGGTAAAATGTTGTTCATTGTACAAGATGATGTAACTTTAAACCTAGTTCGAAAACATGTAAACCAAATTATTAAATTCAGTAGGGACCTTAGAAAAGATAACAATTACAATACGCACCGTTGGGATCACCTTTGCGATATAGAAGACCCAGTCACAAAAGAAAGAAACGATGCCACGCCATCGCCACCCACTCCGCGGTCTCTTCCGCAAGGTCCTTTACGATAGAAATAAATTAGTGTGTTACCAGCCACAGAGCGTTACACTCGTATTCCCCGCAACACAATATCCAACACATCCATTTGAGCCTAGAAGCCAAGAAAGTCGACGCGTCCGCATATCTAACCAATAGGAGGTGAAGAACAAGAAATAACGTAATCTCCTATCAAGGGGCTGCTTAACATCTAGCACTGGTCGTGCCACGAATCAGTGCGAAACGATCTCGTATCCATACCGGCACACGGTGACGGTGGAACATCCTTTTGGTCGTTGCGAGGCTGACTACTTCCGGTCGGCTAGATATTATCCCATCCACGTATAAATAGTAAACTGAGCACTTAGTTAAAACTATATAAAGATTAGCACGCTGAAGTAGCAATAGGCCGGTCACACAGCTCGACGTACTGATAACCGTTGGGGCAAAAAGGTTTTCGAGTGGCAACATTGTTTTGCAGTGTAGGACGACGCCCCACGAGATGGAGTGACGACCAGAAAAATGTTGCGGGAAGTCAATGACATTTTACAAAACAATAAAGTGGTCAGAGGTCTAGACATTATACGGCTTTTAACCCACATGATGAGAATTTACGCAGTCTGAGTTTCGAGATTTACGTTACAACCGAGTAAATCGTATCCATTGATTGCGTAAGTTTTAAAAAGCTGATTCGTACGAGCCCGGGGCAGAGATTACTAATACGTGATCCCAGAATCAGCCAACGCGACTAATTCACAAGCAAATCTGGTAACTGCTATCATTCCTACGTATAGTGTAAAAAAATTATTTACTCTTTGACACACCTAAACTACTTTAAACATAAATAATAACAAATAACGCATATGCTTGATCAGAAGGCAACTGCCGACACAGCTTTGTTGAATTATACAGTATTTTTAATGAATCATTAAAACTTAACTTTCTCCAATGCACGTTCATTTACACGCCGATAAGAATATAACAAGGTAATTAAAATAACACCTGCCCCCTTGTGGTTTGAATTAATATCGTTAGAAGTAACAACTTTAGCCGTTACAGTTCCTGTCACAGCGCTGTTATCACTCCTTCATAGTCATTTGATGATTATTATTATTATTACATACTTATTGCCGTGTGGTATAGGCGTATGAATTTTCCATCTTTTCTTCCCGCGGATGTCAGAGGCGATAACCGTAAAAAATAAACAGGCCGTCGACAGACTTGCCATCTGTCCCATATCGAAAATTATTAATAAAAAAATCTTCACGCCATTTCCAATACCCCTGTATTATTATGTATATTTATTGCCACCGAAGACATTTTTGAACCAACCTGACAGGTGGTGAGCCAGTCGCTGCTTTATGTGCAAGCCAACGATATAATTCGTACATAACTTTTTTTGAAAAATCCATTGGTACAGATGCTTGTGAGAAATTTTCCACAACCGAGGGTTGCGGGTGAGAATCGATTAAATTTGGCCCAAAGTCAAGTGTGTACGTATGTATGTGTATGTGTACAGTATATATAAATCTTTAAGCTGTAGCATATCTTTAATCACGTCTTGATAGAATTTTATAGAGAATTGTTGACCTGACAGGCACAACCACACGACGTCATCGACATATTCTCAAAGAAAAAAGGTTAATTTTTTCCAAATTTTTTTGCTTTTCAAAAGAAAATTCTTTCGCACAATTCTTGTTTTGACAATTACCAAAACAATGTAGAAATTGATTTATGTTTATAGATACGACAAATAACATCGAAGGCTACAGAACACTTTGAATAAATTAACCTTTTGTCAGGAACAGGAAATATTGTCTCTCTGTTAAATATATGGGATGTATTCACGCTAAAATGCTCTTGACAAAATTTAATAAGGTAATACACAGCGTAATATAATTACAACAGTAAAAAACTTCTGCGTCACTTATTTATTTTTTTATTATTTATTATTTATCTTCACGCACAATCCCTGACGGGGTAGCCAGAGAGAACAGATCGCCAAGTGTCACGATCCCTACATACTTCTTTCGCTTCTTTCAGATTCATCATCTTCTTCATACATGCACGTCTAGGTATCCGAGTACTCTTGACCCTCCTCTCTTCGAGCAATTTGCTCACATGGTCTTCGAAAGTTAGTCTCGGTCTACCTCGACACCTTTTAATATTAACTTTCGCGCTATATATTTTCTTCACCATGCGGTCTTCACTCATTCGCTCAACGTGCCCAAACCATCGAAGCACGCCCTTATCCATTTTTGAGACAAGGTCATCTTTCAAACCTGCCATATTGCGAATCTCTTCATTTCGCTTTCGGTCGGCCATGGTAAGGCCGCACATTTTACGAAGAGATCGCATCTCCACTGCATTCAACCTGCTTTTATGCTTCTTCTGGCATACCCAGGTTTCGCTGCCATATAACAAAGTCGGTACCAACACTGCGTTATGTATTGCAAGGCGTGCACTTTTCACAACGCCTTGCCTTTTGATTAACGCAGTCAGGGCACCATTGACTTTGTTCCCGGCAGCGACACGCCTGTCCACATCTAAATCACATCTTCCATCCCGGCTAAACGCACTCCCCAAGTATACAATTTCATTCACCTGTTCTAGACATTCCTGATTTAACCAAATTTCGCACTTCGTTCTTTCTTTGTCCCTTTCAAATACCAGAACCTTAGTTTTATTAGCATTCAAACGGAGACCATTAATTTCACATTCTTCCTTCATATACGTGACTAATGCCTGCAGTTCTGCCTCTGATGGTGCTATAAGCACTGCATCATCAGCATAAAGCAGACAATTTACTTTTATGTCACCCAATTTCACACCCAAACAGCTATCTTTCAACTTCTGTAAACAGCTGTCGAGATACAGTATGAATAGCCAGGAAGACATGACACAACCCTGTTTTACGCCCGTTTGGACGCTAAACATGGGTGACAGGTCATGCCCTACCCGCACACAGGCTTTAGAGTCACAGTAAAGTGACTGCACAGCCCTTAGCAATCGACCATCCACACCATACCCCGACAACAGTTCCCACATTTTCTTCCTTACAACCTTATCAAATGCTTTCTCAAGATCCACAAAAGCACAGAAAATCTTCTGGTTAGCAGCCAGAAGCTTCTCCGTGATCATGCGGAGAGAAAACATTTGATCCGTGCATCCTCTTCCAGGTCTAAATCCGCATTGTGCCTCCCATAGAAATCTTTCCGATTTATCTTGCATCCTACGTGTCAAAACCTTCGAGTAAACTTTACTTGCTAAACTGGTCAAGCTGATCGCCCGATAGCACCCGCAGTCATAATGTGAACCTTTACCTTTATATAAAGGCACAATGACCGCGGATCGCCAATCATCCGGAACAGCCCCCGTTCGCCAGCACAAATTGCACAGCAGATGAAAGCTGTCCCAGACGCGTGGCCCACCATACTTGACGATTTCAGTAGTAACTCTGTCTAGTCCCGCAGCCTTACCACATTTCTAATCGCACATTCAATCTCTTTCATACTGATGACCTCAGTGTCATCGAGGTCCGAGTCTGGCGTACCAGTCACGGCGTCACCCCCGGATCCCTCACTAAGATCATCACACGCATACATCTCTCTATAAAATTCGCTCCATCGCTGCATGACGTCCGATTTTTCTGAGAGGACGTCATTGGTTCCCGAAAGCACTTTATTCATTCTTAAGGCTGTCGCACCACTCCGGGTCCTTCCAACCTCTTTCCAGAAGAGTTTGGAGTTCTCCTTGAAGTTGTGCGACAACCTTTCGTCCGCTTCCATTCTACTCCTTTCACGCACTTCCTCAATCAATGCTTTCGTGTCAACTTTCTGGAGCTTATATCTTTCTTTCCTCTTCTCTCTCATATCCTTATCATTACTAGAGGCCAAGTAGTCTAACCATGCTTTCTTCTTATTTACTGCTTCTTTCACTTCGTCATTCCACCATGCATCACCCTTTTTACTACTACCTCTTTTCACAGTTCCACACACGTCTTCCGCTGCACTAACCATTCCATCTCTAAGGCTCTGCCATATTTCTTCCACACATTCTTTCCTAACACCAATGCTGTCCAGCTTTTCGGCTACCCTTGCTTGATATTTATTCCTAGTGTCCGCTTCCTGAAGCTTCCAGCTTCGGATGCTACCGACCGACTATGGTTCTGGTATCGCCGTCCGGTGGCGCCAACCCGCGAACACACCCCTAAATCTAGTAATCACTAGGTAGTGATCCGTTCCCAGGTCAGCACCTCGGAACACTCGCGTATCCATCACCTGTTTTCGCAGTCGGTCATCCACCAGGAATAAAACGATCATACTTCTCTCATTCTCTCTTGTTCTAGTATACATATGGATTTTCTTGTGACTAAACATAGTGTTTGTCACAAGAAGACCCTTTTCCTTGCATACAGCCAGTATAAGCTTGCCAGCATCGTTAACCCTTTTATCGCCAAACATTCCAAGCACCGACTCGTACCCTGGCCGAGCGGTACCAACCCATCCATTCAAATCACCACATACAACAATTCTTTCGTTTCCTCTAACCAAGTCTAGAACTTCTCTTACATTCTCCCAAAACTCCTCCAGCTCAGCTCTGGACGACGAAGCCACCGGCGCATAAACAGCCAAAAGGAATAACTTCGTCAGTCCCAATTTAAAGCGAACCCAGAGAAGTCTTGAGTTCACAACCTTATATTCAGTCATAACATCGACCAACCGAGACGAGAGCAGCACCCCCACTCCCTGGCAGGCGCTCTCGCTCTCCGGGACTCCGGACCATAGAGCTAACGCCCCGCCAGGGAGCTCTTCAGTACCACTGCCCTTCCGCTTGGTCTCCGACAAACACACGACATCTAATTCTCTTTCTTTCATTATTTCAATCAACTCATTCGTCTTATCTCTCATGCCTCCTCTAACATTCCACGTGCCAACTCTGCACTCCGTCCTCCACCTTCCGCCGTGTCGGGCTGTGCGTGACGGGTGGCGGTCCCCATCTCCGCTTTGCGCGCTGCATTTCACACCAACGGGGACGAACTGGTGTGCGTCGCCTTGGGGACGCCCTAACCCTCGTTGGCATGGGTGCGCAGCTGTGTAGAATTGCAGCCCTGAAAAGGGCTGGCAGGGGTCGCGACGAGCACGCTTCTACAATGACCCCCGTCAAGAAATTGTTCTGCGTCACGATATTCTAAAACGCAGCAATAAAAATGCAAAAACACGGTAATGGATGTTATAAATGTATACATAGATAAATTATATTATTTTTAACCTACTATATCCAGATATATGAAATTTCGTGCCTCTTTCTTTGAAAAAACTTTACGAATGTTCATCGTGAAATATCCAAAAATACTTCTTGAACTGACAATAGAAAGTCTCTAGCCAAAGATTCAGATTTGCGGTCCCCGCCAATTTAAGTCAGGACGACTAATTTAAATTATCTGTATATATCAGAGAGAGAGAGAGCTCCATGAGAGATAGGTTTGGACCCGATAGTTGGCGCTGTTACTGTGGTCTATTTTTGGAGTGTTTTAAAGAAGTATTTTGAAGAGTGAAACTTCTTTGGCCGTATTGAGCTATATTTGGTAGGGAATAAACCTATAGGTTCGCGTCACCTCGGCATGCTCATGACGTATTCGCTTGCGCCAGACTAGCGACATGTAGTATAGCGGCATATGTACAAGTATAAGCAAATTTATACGAACACTATTATATCAACACTCGTCTGTATCATGTTTGACTTTTCGAATGGATATAAGATGGTGAATTCACGAAACCGAAATGCTATAGTCGTGAGGTTATGTTGATTACCCTTCAAGTGTTTATTCTACTGTTATTCTGAAGATATCAGAAAAGCCCCTAGTAAATACAAGAAGTATTTAAATTTCCGATATCAAAAGGTTGATTCGTGAACATTTAAAAAACCTTTAAACTGTCCAGGAAACAACGTTTATCAGCGTTATTCATTTTTGTTTTGTTCATTTGTGTATTATATGTAAAGGTTTATGTGAATTTATATGTATATCTATATACATGTTCATAAACATATATGTATGTATAAACATATTACGGGTACATATGTTTAGGTGTTTGGTTCAAGTATTAATCTCCTTTCTTTTTATAATTTTTGCTTCAGATACCTACTACGATTTCTCACCAACCACTGGGTTGAATTGCAGAGAATCCCTTAGTCATTAAGTCCGCCCTTTGTTGTCTTTATTGTCAAGGGTAAGCAGTAAAGTTAAAATAAATAAATACTGTGTATGCTGTTTTTAATAATCATTATTTGAATTGGTTAATTGTAGAATCACTTTGCAATACGATAGAGAGTATTTAATGTCAAATATTTCCGACTTTGTTCAGTTATTCCACAGTTTTGAGTTTTCACTCCAGACAGACAGAACAATGTCTTATCGCTACCATACGTATAGACAGATAATTATGAAATTAATAATAATAAATTTATTATTATCCTGTTTACATGGCACAGGTAGCCCGATAGCACTACTTGGTAGTGTACCCGGATTCGTAGCTTAGGGTTGCTGGTTCGAGTTCAGCTACATGCTAGCATTTGTTCAGTGAATGTAACGCGAGTCATGGATGTATATATAAAATATTTATCTATGTAAGTGTACAAATATGCATGTGTTGTAATCTAGGCTTGGACACTAAGGCGGACTACCAGTCACGTTCTCCAAAATAAGCTCCAGTGCGAAGTGGATTGAAAGCACTAAATTGTCTCTATTTTCAAAGGTGGTAGACTAAATCTTCTCTGTCTTAAAGTGGTCTGGGTCAAGACCACACTCTTACTTGTTTCCTTTGCCAAATAGTACTGTCACAACTGTTGTAAATGTTAAAGAAAGCCAGTGTAGTCACGGGCTATAAGGATTTTAATGTAAACGCGCTGCACATTTTTTTACAATTCTGTTTTCACTCATTCGCTCAACGTACCCAAACCATCGAAGCACGTCCTCCTCCATTTTAGTGTTAACATCTTTCAAACCTACCACATAACGAATCTTTTACATATCTTCACGCACAATTCCTGACGGGGTAGCCAGAGAGAACAGATCGCTAAGTGACACGAAACCTTTACATACATCTTTCTCTTCTTTTCAAGTCATCAATTTCTTCATACACGCACGTCTAGGTATCCGAGTACACTTGACCATCCCTTTTTCTAGCAATTTGCTCAAATGGTCTACGAAAGTTAGTCTCCGTATCGTTTTCGTTTGGCAAAGTTAACACAATTTACGAAGAGATCGCATTTCCAGTGCATTCAGTTAGATACGCTTCTTCTGACAGACCAAGGTTAAGTTACATAACTATTATATATTTATAAAATGACGACTTCCATGGAAGAGTGGCGCACACACTGGTTTTCAGTGTCGCCAGCTCCGAGGTCCCGGATTCGATTCCCTGTCGGGTTAATGTATAAAATACTTTTTCTACATTTTCTAGGGTCTAGGTGTTTATTACTTTCGTTGTTTCATTCCATAATAAAAGTCCTTAAGCTGCTTACTTTGGGCTCAGCGCAATGTATGTGTTGTTGTACCTATATATGTATTTATGTTAGTGTCTATAGGATTAGGGTTAAACGAGCTAACAGTCACCGTAAGGATAAGAACTAATGTGGCTCATGGAGGCTGGACAAACAACCTTAAATTAACAAGAATAAAGATGTGTTGTCTTTGTATCTTCCAAACTGAAATAACAGTTGTTACACAGCTATTTAGAGTCAGTCGAATTTGTATGTCTAGAAAAAACTCTCAGGAACTTCATCGAAATACTATCCATTTAAAAACAACAAAGACTAACTTTTGTGTATAAGATAGCAGAGGTTGGATTCAATTACATAAACACTGTGATATTGGATCCATTGTTTATACAAACGACTTTAAAGGAATCTATTGTTTTTCTTTTGTTCTTTTAACTTCAGGTCTCTTGTACTTTTATAAGTAGTATTTCGTTTTATAAACAAAAAAATTAATATATTTAATTTCACTGCAACTAATTAAAAAAGTGACTTCAAAAAGCTAAAAAGGAAAGCATACAATTCTAAAATGTAGGTAATTAGTAAGAGTCATTTTCACATAAGCATTTGTAATTTCATATTGACATCATGAAGTCTCTGCTCACTTCCCATAGAAAAGAAAAAAATTACAAAGCCTTAAACAAGAACATATTTTTTTAATCTACATAACATCACATTGGATTATACATACAATAGCTTAAACCAGGAGTTATAGAGGCTACTAAGCCCCTTTTATAACATAATTCACTTTAAGAGTAACAGGGAGTATTTAATAATAAAGGAAAAAGTTACATATGTAGAATAAGCTACACTAGTACATAAATTAAATATAATTAACAATCTAAATTACAAAAATACTACAAATTACTTCTGTGTAAAATACATGAACAAATGTTCAACATGTTTGTTAAATATATTAGAGCTGACCAGCGACTAATATGTTTATCAGACATTTACAAACAGAAATACTTCTGTGGCTCCATCTTCGTTTATCTTCGTCGTCGTTTAAGAGCACAACATTCCCGATGCATTAAGCGGTCAGCCTCTTAATGCCCTGCATCAGCGTCACTGAGATCCCGAGGGATCTCAACGTACGGCAAGATGCATTAGGAATGTTACGTCAAACATTGCCGCCGTTTGCAGTCGATAGTTGAAACCATAGAGCATTAGTTCGCTTTGTGGTTAGAAACAGACATAGATAATATAGAGTAACAATTACCTCACACATTCTTTATACAAAGTATAAAACATTTCATAACTGCAATAATATGTAGAACTTAAAAATATATAAAAAAAATATCTTCACGCAATTCCCAATACAGGGGTAGACAGAGGTCAAGTCTAGACAATTAAGTCCCTTTGATCCACCTTCCACCGAAGATATTTTCGGGACAACGTGACAGGTGGTGAGCCCGTCGCCATCTTTATGTCCAAGCCAACGATGAAATTCATACATAAGTTTTTTGAAAAACTCATTGGTACTGCCACCTGGGGATCGAACTCGGGTCTCTCGACTCGAAATTCCGACCACTCAACAACTCGGCTATCGTGACTATGTAGATGTAGAACTTTTAAAGAGAATATGGCAGCAGCTTCCAGCCAGGAATTTTCCCGTACGTATTACGATCGCAATTAGTGGTCCGTATTTTTTTGCCCGTAATTCAGCCAATAACTACAGATGTGCTATGGAGACACATTTTACTTGTCTACCCTTGAATTATGTTCACTAATTAATTAAACAGGTATTAAAATATATTATTATTATGTAATCACCTACTATATATACTATAACTCTGCTTCAAAAGCACGCCTAGCATTTGAAACGTTATAAGCCGATTTTGTATAATTTATTAGGTCAAAGTTTATTGATAAAAATGAATTAATAAAAACGGCACAAAACCAAAGGGGAGAATGTGCTTTTGTACATACGAATAAAATTTTATTTGTAATTCCAAATGAACAGCTTTTTGCTAAATGCATATAAAAGTATATACGTAAAAAAAATATTATTTAAATTTTTATCCGCCTGTTTATTCGTGAAACTCTCAGCAAGTTAGAAACGAAGAGAAGAGAGAAGACCTAGAGTCTAGAAACGGCTAGACCGATTTCAACGAAACTTTCAGTAGCAGATAAGGAATTACTTAGGTTACTATTTTTAGAAAAGTAATTAGTCCCGAGATAAGGAGTTAAACCGCGGCCAAGGCCGCGGGGGGCAGCAAAATTTCAATAAAAAGGTTTGCTAATAAATTCAGTTACGTATTCATTCGGCACAAATGACATTAACGCGTCGCGCGATAGAACAATGGAAAAAAGTTATTGATGGATTGAGTACTCGCTAATTTAATAATATGTACGAAAAGTATTGTACGGATCCAAAGTTGGCCCAACCCAATAAATTCGTTATTTTCAAATTGTATAAAATATGTTCATTTTGTTTCGAAACAAAATGCCACAATTTGAATATAACGTAATTACATAAAACAAATAGGCATCCGATATTGTAAAATAAAACGGATGCGGCCGAAACGTGCGTGCCCGCTGCAGCCGCCATGTTGTTTCAGAGAGGTCGACCCAGCAATTTCAGTTGCCATAGTCACAGGTTGAGGTCATAGCCAACCACGCCCTACAGCGACGCTAGAGCCCGACTCGTATACATGCTATTTTTATATATATATAATTAAGTTACAGTGTGTTTTTGATTACAAAACTCGGAACGCGAGCAACAGAATGATCGAATTTTTTTTTCCACAATGTTGCTATACATTTTGTATTTTGCCATACACACTTTCACTGTCATAATTTTAGTGGAGTGGAACCCGGTAATAGCGCTATTATTCCGTCACCAATTATTTACCTGACTTTCAAGGCTTTACATTTAGCTTTTACAAATAGGCGATACCGTCATCTGTATGTGATACGAAAAAGCGAGCTGTATGTAAAACGAAAGGCGGCGGAAGACAGGCTCCACCTGTTTTGTTAAATAAGTTGTGATGCAATAAGTTCTGAAAGGACTAAACCCCTAAAATGTCACTTAGTTTGTAAACTGACTATACAATACAGAACATCATTGAATTAAAAAATAATATAAATAAATAAAAATAAATATCTTCACGCAATTCCCAATACAGGGGTAGACATAGGTCAAGTCTAGACAATTAAGTCCCTTTGACCCACCTTCCACCGAAGATATTTTCGGGACAACGTGACAGGTGGTGAGCCCGTCGCCGCCTTTATGTCCAAGCCAACGATGAAATTCGTACATAAGTTTTTGAAAAACTCATTGGTACTGCCACCTGGGGATCGAACTCGGGTCTCTCGACTCGAAATTCCGACCACCCAACAACTCGGCTATCGTGACTTTACAATTAAAAAATAATAAAACAAATATTTTTTTGTGTTTTAATTCTAGCGCTTTATATAGTGCAAGTGTTACTTTTTAATTTTTATTATAGTCAGGAAGGTAATGGCAACAAATGAAGTTTAATTTTATTAAAAAAAATAATTTATATAATAATATATACAACTGCTCAGCTCTGATGTGTTACAATGAGCCCACCCACCATTCGACAAGACTGAAGCATTAAATAGCTACAGTCGAGACGAAGGGTAGACAGGACCACTGTAAATTCTTCTCAGGTATCTTCTTTCTTCATTCTTGTCTTCTTAACTTCAATACTTACATAAATATCCATGTTATAGCTTTGTTTACATGTATATATACTTATCATCCTGTAAAAGTCGCCTGCAGAACATAGGCCTATCATAAAGAGTGTTTGCCACAATTGTCACCCTTGGCAAATGGTTTGGCAATTGTACCAGAAATCCTGCATTTTAGATGATGCTACCCATCACCAGTTGCTTATCCCACCAGCTTTTTCAGCGGTTGAAAAAGGTGTAATCTTAAATCAATGGACAAAAAATATAACACCATGAAGTTGCAGTACAAAATACTCCAGTCCAAGGAATGAATAAGTTTAATTTAACAATACTAAGATTCAAGTTGAAATTTCCATAAAAGAATTACAATGGACTCTACAATACAAGTAATAATGTCACAGAGGTAATCCATTACACATTTCATAGGGGTCTGGCTTTACCCTTTGTTAAAAATTAGGCCACAGCAAAAGCTTTTGTAGTCTATGTATAATAAAGTATATACTGGTTTCATCTTATACTAGCTACATATTTACATACAATTTATACAATTAAAGATGTAAAAAATACACTTTTGGTACAGGAAGTGGACAGAAGCTTCACAAGATGTATTGAGGAAAAGTACCTTAATGATGTTGATATTAACTTGATTTACAGAAATGTTGATTACAATTAATTTTGATTCAATCAAATTTACCATTTGTTAAGCCTGCCATTTTTATTATAATTGCATTACTTAGTGTTATATATACAAACTTTTTTATTTTCTATGATTATATGTTTTTCCCAGTGTAAAAAGTAAAAGTAAATCATAATTTAATAAAAATTAATTAAGTCTCATTTAATCATTGTTGGTGCGAAAAACGATTCTTTCATAATATTTATCAATTATTATTTAATCTAAAGTAAATAATAGCTCTTTTTAATTTTTCAGTTAATAAGGAAATATAAGAGACAAAAACAATAAAATCTAAATATACATTTCACTATAAAGGTAATAATGTAAGAACATAAGTTTAATATATATTATTTATCTTCACGTACAATCCCTGACGGAGTAGCCAGAGAGAACAGATCGCCAAGTGTCACGATCCCTACATAAGTTTAAGACAAAGAAAATGTTGAAAAGTTAATTATTGTATGGTTTCACAATATTTTTTTTAAGGTTTTATACCTGGTTAATTTGAATTGATTGCTTTAAATATCAGGATCAAAATGAAAAAAAAAAAGTTAGAAAAAATAAAAAAGTAACAAAGGAAAAAAATCTACGTTTTTTTTAATGACAAAGAATATTTGGTACCTGGCTGGTATTAGTGTCGAAAACCGCATCGTAGGCGTAAATGCGCGGCGGTTCGGGCGGCGACGCATTGCTTCTAGTCACGGCTATGGTGTTATTCACGGGATCCACCGACACGCAATTGTAAGCCCCGTCCAACTTCTCCCGCTGGTCCATGGGCCGCACTCGCACCACCACTTGAACATTTTCAACAGTAGATGCCACCAGCTCCGCATCCTTCGGACAGAGATATAACACAGGTATTGACGCTACGGTGTCTCGGAATGAAATGCGCAGTTGAAGCAAAGTATGTCGCAGTACTCGTCGATATGACCCTGACACAGATTGCATGAGTCACACAAAGCAAGCAAATAAATTTGAAATATTTTATATACATGAACAATTGGTTCATTCTTTTCATTTTCCGGAAAACGATTTCAACAATTTACAATTCTTATTATTATTATTTGACAGCGAAGACTTTCTATTTTTTTTTTTTTTTGATTGTGTAATATGAACTGCTTAGTGCAAAAAGGAAATGAGTTATGAAATCATGCACGTTTTCCGGAAACCGAAAGATAAAATGAAGGGGCGGACACTTACAGGCATCTTCCACGTTCACCTTCGACGGAATCACTATAACGTATATTTCGCTACACCCGATGCAAGATACGTCTTTGTTTGTCGAATATTAGGTAAAAATCAATACTGACGACCTACTTTCCCTGGGCTTCTGATTCCTTTACAACTTGAAGGAAAATGAAATAATGACATTTGAGAAAAAGTTGCCAGTAGTAAAATAATAATCATTTTGGAAAATAGTTGACTATAATTTATGGTGTCCACATATATTTGTTGACCTTGCATATTGCAAAGAAAATTGTAAATTCCACATACATGCAATGATAAGCGAGTGATGGGGTGATCGGAATTCCGATCAAGAGACCCGAGTTCGATTAGTTGTACAAATGGGTTTATTTACAAACTTATGTACGATTTATATCGTTGGTTTGAACATAAAGACGGCGATTGACTCATCTCCTGTCGCGTTATCCCAAAAATGTCTTTAGTGAGAATTTAATTGTTTAGAAATTTGTCTACCCCAGCTAATTACTCTACATACTCTGTATTGGGAATGGCCTAAAGATATTTAAATTATATTTTTTGATGATTTCATATTAGCGTTTAACATTTATAACTGAACTTTAATTATTATACTTATAATATTATAAGTAATACTACAAATATTATATTGTAATAAAAATAAATTATAAGAAAATGCTGTATCATGGATTGGTCCACGCACAACAAAACTGACGCCAAAATTCCAGATTGTGAAAAGGTGATTTCTCGTTTTTTTTTTTTACTTTAAAATATTTTCACGCCTTGAAAAAAACCTAAGAATAGCATCTTCGAAAATAAATATGTATAGCAAATAATTAACTTTCCCATTTCTTTATTTTTGGTAAAACCCAAAGCACTCAATCTGTATCATTCCCCTCATATCATCATTTTCTTCATACTCGTGCAACGCGGTATCTGAGTAATATCGAATTTCCTTTCTTCGAACACTTTCCTTACATCATGGTATTCACAAGTTGGTTGAGGTAAATCTCGAGGCCATTTATTGCTACCAAATAATTCTTTTTCTTCTGTACAGCCTATTAAAAACCACAGCTGAACATAGGCCTCCCCCAAAGATTACCACAAAGAATTACCCGAGCCACCTGCATCCATCGAATACCCGCAATGTTGTGCAGGTCGTCACTCCATCTTGTGGGGAGTCGTCCTATACTGCGCTACAGAACGAGGCTGCCACTCGAGAACTTTTCTTCCAAATCAAAATAATTAGAATGTATTAATAATTACATTAATTCGTTGTGAAAAGCTTCGGGGAGACCAACTTTCAGCAGAGGACTCTTGATAGGCTGTAAGGAAGAAGACAAAGAAGAAGAATGATTATACAAGTTTTATAAAAAAAATATTGACATATTTGATAATTTTCAATAATTCAAAACACGAATATTTATAAGAATAAAATAAAATAAATAAATATCTTCACTCAATTCCCAATACAGGAGTAGACAGAGGTCTAGTCTAGACAGAAGTCCCTTAGACCCACCTTCCACCGAAGATATTTTCGGGACAACGTGACAGGTGGTGATTTATAAAAATACTTACTTACTTATCTTCACGCACAATCCCTGACGGGGTAGCCAGAGAGAACAGTTTGCCAAGTGTCACGATCCCTACATACCTCTTTCGCTTCTTTCAGATTCATCATCTTCTTCATACATGCACGTCGAGATATCAGAGTACTCTTGACCCTCCCCTCTTCGAGCAATTTGATCATATGGTCTTCGAAAGTTAGTCTCGGTCTACTTCAACCCCTTTTAATGTTAATTTTCGCGCTATGTATTTTCTTCACCATTCGGTCTTCACTCATTCGCTCAACGTGCCCAAACCATCGAAGCACGCTCTTATCAATTTTTGTGACAAGGTCATCTTTCAAACCTGCCATATTGCGAACCTCTTCGCTTTTGGTCGGCCATGGTAAGGCCGCACATTTTACGAAGAGATCGCATCTCCACTGCATTCAACCTGCTTTTATGCTTTTTCTGGCATACCCAGGTTTCGCTGCCATATAACAAAGTCGGTACCAACACTGCGTTATGTATTGCAAGGCGTGCATTTTTCACTACGCCATGCCTTTTGACTAAGGCAGTCAGGGCACCACTGACTTTGTTTTTTTTGAATACTCTTTTTAAATAATAAAATAGTTATATAATTAGGAACTACATTTTGCATTTTGCAATACCCATCTGCAGGACGTAACGATGAAAAGGCATAAAATGTTTGTGTAATAGATTTTAGTAGATTTATAAATTATTAATTGTAATCTTTATTTAAATGAGCATATCAGTTTTCTTAATTTTTGATGCTGTAATGTTTATGTATTATTTTTTGAAAACTGTAATGGCAATACTGCGTTTATACGAGGATGTCAAACTCAGTTTAGAAGTTTGGATGTTTATTTTTAAAATAGCAAAAAACCTATCATACTTAATTCCCATGGCTTTCTTGAAATTTACCAAAAGAATTATTTACTTAAATTTTAAATAACAGATATAAGCTACACCATGGCAATGCCTAATGAAGTAAATCTAGTCACTACACAAATTGTTAGTGTCGACGTCGACGAATTGGAACAAGAATGTAAAAGTGATCCAAATAGTGATTCCGGCGTTGATACCGGAGAGCTAAGCTCTGCTACGCACGTATCATCAGACTCTGAAGTATCACCTCTTAAATATTCGACGACGTCTACTTCCAAACATGATAATGGAAGCTGTTTGACCTCAGGAAATGAAAGTTACAATCCTGCAAATGCCACTGAAAACTTGAGCTCCGATGACCTTTCCCTTCATTTTAACAATACCGTGGGCAGTGAGTTCGTTATGGCTGAGAACAATGTTGATAACAATGATAAATATTGTCACAAAAGCAGTCATTCAGAAGCCATTGTATCACACATTCCTTCCACTTTAGATACCAAAAATACTTTTTTAAATAGGTCAGATATGGTTCCTGAATGTATACAATCAGACTTAGAAAAAATCAGCACTAAAAATTTCACCACTTCTACTCTCAGCTTAAATGAGTCAGCAGTGTGTTCACAAAACAGTGTTTTATGTAAATCATCTTTTAGTAAAAGCGCAGAGAATGTTTCCAACTTAGAAGAAACACAGCATGTAAATAATTCAAATTCTGTTACCAAAACTATAAATACTGATAATATACTCTCTGAATTCACCCAC
Organism: Sericinus montela; assembly: GCA_029286605.1. Classification (NCBI taxonomy): domain Eukaryota; kingdom Metazoa; phylum Arthropoda; class Insecta; order Lepidoptera; family Papilionidae; genus Sericinus; species Sericinus montela. The sequence goes on from JAGSMR010000102.1 coordinate 93,953, forward strand.
AATGAAGCTGTAGCTAGTGCCACACAAGCCATTCCGCAGAGTCCAAATATAAATAATGATATCAAACAAAGTCTGCTACCAAAAGAAATATTATCACAAGACTTGGGTAGCATTGTTAAAAATGTTCATGGCATATTCTGGTCTGTGAGTGGAAACTTGAAGAATGCATACTCTCAAAGAGTTTCTGCACAGAAAGCTCCTATCAAAACTATAAAACCTATTCTTAATGGCAAAGTCATGAATGACATTTACGAAGATACGCCTAATGAAAAAAATACAATTCAGTCAAGCTTACCTGAAAAAATCTCAGTGCCAGAATTGAAGACTGTAATTCCTGAATCAAAGTTGGCCATTGTACATGGGGAAGAAGAGCATGACACAAAGAGAGATGTATTAAAGCTACAGATAGAGGCTTTAGAGAGAATGCTTTCAGAGCAAAGAAATGAGAATGTGATTTTGCGGGATAGAGTGAAACAGCAAGTTGATGAACTTCACACTAAAGATCTGACATTCAAAGAATTAGAGGCTAAGTTGGATACTGTAAGTGACTACAAAATACTATTATTGACTATAACTATAAAATTGTTTTACCAAACTAAATTGACAACTTGATGACCTCTGTGGATGAGTGGCATAAACACCAGTTTTCAAGGTGTTGCCATCTTGATGTCCCGGGTTCCATTCCTGGTCGGGGCAATGTAGAAGAACCACAGTTTCTACATTTTCTTGGGCCTAGGTGTTGTGGTGGTTTCGTTGTTTCCAATTCCCATACCACAAATGCTTTAACATCTTACTTTGGGATCAGAGCAATGAATGTTATGTTGTCCGTATCTATGTATGTATGTTTTACAATAGGGTTCCATGGCACTTAAGGAACCATTGTGGAAAACATTTTTGTCTCTCAGACTGCCAAGACTATGTAGAACTTAATATCAAATATGTTCATCTTGTACATATAATATCTGGTCTAGAGTACTCGGGTACCTAGACTTGCGTGTATGAAGAAAATGCTGAATCTGAAATAAGCAAAAGAGGTATGTAAGGATCATGAAACTTGGTCTGTGTGTGAGGATAAATAAAAATACATCTGGTCATGTCGAATTTAAAGTGGTAGATTCCTCCTTCTCCTCTGTCTAGGAGTAGTCTAAGTCAGTACAATACCTATTTCTGCCCCCACATGGCAGTGTAAAAATTTTTTTACAAGTTTGAAGGGTAAAGAAGGAAAGGGTAAGAAAGAATTCAGGTGGAATCGAAGGTAGAATCTTTTGCGCCTCCGAGATACATCAAGCACTTCTGAATTAGGGGTCTTTGAGTGATTTAGGTCCTTATATTAATGCAACATTCTTCAAAATAAATAATTACTTATATAATAATTATTTCAGTTTGCGTTAAGTTGCAAGTTAGAAGGTTTTTGCATAAAAAAAGCTAAAAGCTCAGCATGGCTTTTATGCTAATATTGAATTTACACGTAATATCCTTTAAAATCTTTAATTTTTTTTTAATTCAGATGAACAAACGAGTGGAACAGGCACAGAAAGATGCAGATGCTGCAGTGATGAGGTATGCAGGTGCAGAATGTGCAGCTATAGAAGGTAGAAAGGCAGCAGAAGCCGCAAAACGTGCCCAGCAAGCAGCTGTTGCAGAGTGCGACTTGTTAACCGGAAAGTTAAAATCTGCTCACGCTGAGAAGCAGAGGATATGTCAACTTTATGATGATAAGGTAGTTTTTTTGGTTGTATATTTATTATATTATATTATATATGCTGATTAGCAACGTAAATGTTAGCAACAAACCTAGTTGCTATTGATGAGACCTTGAGAGCAAAGGTTTTCAGGATCACATCAGGATTATATTTCATATGGGTAGGACGATAGGTCAAAAAGTTTTCGGACTACACCCTCTCTGCCTCCCTCCCAGCTAGTTGAGCCAAAAATCAATTATCTCTACCTATTCCACCTCTATTCCCAAGTGGGCTACCCGGATTGTGTGCTTGAACGAGCCCTGGCCCACCCTAGACCTCGCGGCAGATCTTGAAATGTATTCAAAGAGAAGACTTAAGAGTGTACTGCATCGTAATACCAAAATACCATCTCTGCTGTAGACAAGGGTAGGGTGTTTATGCGATGACATATAAACTTTGCTTTCAAACATTTTCCAAGACAATGGCAAACAACAGTTAACAATGTACTAACGTAGTCACAGTGCAGTATGCACTGTAACTACTGTAACTGTCTTCCAGCACAATTAACGCGATGAAAAAATGACATTTGCGTCCAAACAATGTAGCATTCATTTGTTTTCCTTTACTTCTTTCTTTCTTTACCTTAGTTAGCCGATCAGCAAAAGGAAACACCCATTGAGCAGATTGTCTTTTGGTTTCGAATTTGTAGCAATATATCAAACTTCATTATAAGTACATTCATACATATATAGGGACATCATCACATACATTGCTCTGACTCCAAAGTAAGTAGCTTAAACACTTGCGTTATGGAATTGGAAATTACGAAGCTACCACAAACACCTAGACTCATGAAGACTCAGAATCATGTCCAAACATTCCATCCTGAGTTTTATTTCTGCGCATTTGACGACCTCCGTGGACGAGTGACGTATACACCGGTTTTCAAAGCGCCGCCATCTTGAGGTCCCGGGTTCGATTCCCGGTCGGGTCAATGTAGAAAAACCACTTTTTCTACATTTTCTCGGGTCTCGGTGTTTGTCGTGCCTTCGTTGTTTCCGATTCCCATACCTCAAGTGCTTTAGAATCGTACATTGGGATCGGAGCAATGTATGTGATGTCGTCCCTATCTCTATCTATCTATCTATTTCCAGGCTTCTCGTGAACAACAACTCTGCTATATACTATGATATTTTATTTATTTATTTATTATTTATTTCTTTGACACAATGTTTAATAAAAAAAAATAGAAATGAGCTCTAGCTCCTGAACTAGGCAAAACCTGTATATCAGGAGCTAGTCCCTTCCAAATCAATGACACAATATATATAAACTATGACAGCAGATACAATATATATATAAAAATGATAGGCTCGTTAATTTGTTACTATATGTCGTGTCGACAGTGCCACGAGTTGCAGAACAGCGAACGGGAGACGGCGAAGTTGCGTGAGGATTTAAAAGAATTGGAGGGTAGGCTGAAGTGGACACAGAGCAAACTCCGAATGGAGATGGACGCCTCCAAGGTATGTGTAGATTTGAATGATCGACCCCCCAACACTAGTATGGCCGGGGGTCTTAACGACTTTTACTATTTTCTATAGTCACTATAGCCGAGTGGTTGGGTGATCGGAATTCGAGGCACAAGACCCGAGTTCGATCTGTCTTCGGTGGAAGGTGGGTCAAAGGGACTTAATTGTCGGACTAAACTAGACCTCTGTCTACCCATGTTTTGGGAATTGCGTGAAGATATGTTATTGTTATTTATTAAAAATATTATTTCTATTAAATATTATTTTTAAATATATTATTTTTATTAAATATATTATTTCTATCCAAATTTCAGCTTGTCCTCGTCATAACGTAAAAGCCAACGGTACAATTCGTATTAAGTTTTTGAAAAACCCATTGGTACGAGCCTGCCACCTGGGGATCGAACTCGAGTCTCTCGACTCGAAATTCCGACCACCTAACCACTCGGCTGACGTGAATAATCATTATAAACTTATGAAATAAAATTGTAATCCAGCCTTAGGTTGGGCTGTATATAAGAGAGTGATATTTGGAGATATTACAAACTCATTTTAAGGGGGGGAGGGGGTCGAGTCAAATCTCTTATAATCTTACGTTGGAGAGAGGGGGTCTCGGCAAATATCACGCATTTTTTCCTGATTGAAACAAAAAAAAAAAATTATACTATTTTACTGAAATGCAGATGATTTTACTGAAAATCATATGGAGATGTTGGTTCCCTAGAGTCTCTCTAGAGACCGTCCATGATTCTCCATGGATTGAATTAGAATATATAATCTTTTTTTAATCACAGTAGTTACGATTTCAGTATTCTATTGTAAATTATTACACTTATAATTAAATTCTCAGCAGTGTTGATTACTAGTCTTAACTAGTCGAAGTCACGATAGCCGAGTTGTTGGGTGGTCGGAATTTCGAGTCGAGAGACCCGAGTTCGATCCCCCGGTTGGCAGTACCAATGAGTTTTTTCAAAAACTTATGTACGAATTTCATCGTTGGCTTGGACATAAAGGTGGCGACGGGCTCACCACCTGTCACGTTGTCCCGAAAATATCTTCGGTGAAAGGTGGGTCAAAGGGACTTAATTGTCTAGACTTGACCTCTGTCCACCCCTGTATTGGGAATTGCGTGAAGATATTTATTTATTTATTTATTATTTATTATTTATTTCTTTGACACAATGTTTAATAAAAAAATAGAAATGAGCTCTAGCTCTGAACTAGGCAAAACCTGTATATCAGGAGCTAGTCCCTTCCAAATCAATGACACAATATATATAAACTATGACAGCAGATACAATATATATATAAAAATGATAGGCTCGTTAATTTGTTACTATATGTCGTGTCGACAGTGCCACGAGTTGCAGAACAGCGAACGGGAGACGGCGAAGTTGCGTGAGGATTTAAAAGAATTGAGGGTAGGCTGAAGTGGACACAGAGCAAACTCCGAATGGAGATGGACGCCTCCAAGGTATGTGTAGATTTGAATGATCGACCCCCCAACACTAGTATGGCCGGGGGTCTTAACGACTTTTACTATTTTCTATAGTCACTATAGCCGAGTGGTTGGGTGATCGGAATTCGAGGCACAAGACCCGAGTTCGATCTGTCTTCGGTGGAAGGTGGGTCAAAGGGACTTAATTGTCGGACTAGACTAGACCTCTGTCTACCCATGTTTTGGGAATTGCGTGAAGATATGTTATTGTTATTTATTAAAATATTATTTCTATTAAATATTATTTTTAAATATATTATTTTTATTAAATATATTATTTCTATCCAAATTTCAGCTTGTCCTCGTCATAACGTAAAAGCCAACGGTACAATTCGTATTAAGTTTTTGAAAAACCCATTGGTACGAGCCTGCCACCTGGGGATCGAACTCGAGTCTCTCGACTCGAAATTCCGACCACCTAACCACTCGGCTGACGTGAATAATCATTATAAACTTATGAAATAAAATTGTAATCCAGCCTTAGGTTGGGCTGTATATAAGAGAGTGATATTTGGAGATATTACAAACTCATTTTAAGGGGGGGAGGGGGTCGAGTCAAATCTCTTATAATCTTACGTTGGAGAGAGGGGGGGGGGGGTCTCGGCAAATATCACGCATTTTTTTCCTGATTGAAACAAAAAAAAATTATACTATTTTACTGAAATGCAGATGATTTTACTGAAAATCATATGGAGATGTTGGTTCCCTAGAGTCTCTCTAGAGACCGTCCATGATTCTCCATGGATTGAATTAGAATATATAATCTTTTTTTAATCACAGTAGTTACGATTTCAGTATTCTATTGTAAATTATTACACTTATAATTAAATTCTCAGCAGTGTTGATTACTAGTCTTAACTAGTCGAAGTCACGATAGCCGAGTTGTTGGGTGGTCGGAATTTCGAGTCGAGAGACCCGAGTTCGATCCCCCGGTTGGCAGTACCAATGAGTTTTTTCAAAAACTTATGTACGAATTTCATCGTTGGCTTGGACATAAAGGTGGCGACGGGCTCACCACCTGTCACGTTGTCCCGAAAATATCTTCGGTGGAAGGTGGGTCAAAGGGACTTAATTGTCTAGACTTGACCTCTGTCTACCCCTGTATTGGGAATTGCGTGAAGATATTTATTTATTTTATTTATAACTAGTCGTAAATAAAAGCACGAAGCAATTTTTTTTTTTTTACAATAATAATCCAACGCGTTTACGTAAGAAACCCACATTTATAAAATCTCACGTGAGATTGGGGGATGGGGGATGGGGTTGAATAAAATCTCACGACATCTCTCCAGAGGAAGAGGGAGGGCCAGAAAATTCAAAAAAAAACCTCACGTAATTTATGGACGCCCCCTTACTAGTCCCGATAGGTCAGTTGGTAGTGAACCTGCGTTTGAAGTTCCGGGTTCGAAGGCAGGCGAATTCCGTTAGGGGCAAAAAATTGTGTGTTGAAGATGAATTTTTATATGTACATGTATTGTGTTTATCTATTGTGAATGTTTATCTATAAATATTTATATATCGTCTATGTAGGGCACGACACCGATAGGCCCACCACCTGTCACGTTGTCCCAAATAGTCTTCGTCAAAAGCTGGGTCGAAGAGATGTCTGTCTACCCCTTTAACTATGGAAGCTTCGCCTTAATAAATATGAAATTATAATCCGAAGGAAAGTTCGGAACGCGTTGAGAAGTTGAGTCAGCAAGTGGCGGAATTGGAGACGGCCAGGGACGCGGCAGCCATTGGTGTGTGCGATTCCGCCAGAGCGAGAGTCTTAGGTACAGTCTTTACTGATGCATGAACTTGACAGATGTTTCTTGTTGCCATTTTTTTAATTAATAAATAAGTTGTTTATTTATTACATACATACATTACATAAATAGGAGGAGGGGTAAATGCAATCAAACTTATGTACTAACTATTATCCAGACTTGAACATTTTTCTTTATCTTTTTTTCTTTTTTATCTAAACCATGTTTGTATCTTACTTTTTGCATGAAATAAAAGGCTTATTATTATTATGTCATTATTACATAAATATCTACAACACTCACATACATAACTCTGATCCCAAAGTAAGAAGCTAAAGCACTTATGCTATGGAATTTCCAGATCCTACAGGAAGAATGAACAAGTATGTACAAGTATGTAAAAGTGGTTTACTATATTGACCCGTCCGGCCATCGAACCCGGGACCATAGAAAGTAATAATTAATGCTTCATCAAATTTTATCCGTGTGGTAACGGCGTAAGAATACTACCACTCCCTTTCTTCCCGAGGATTTCGTATGAGGCGACTAAGGGAAACAGCCTTAAATATCGTAATGGCAACAGATGGATGGCGGGATAGCGATCTTTAAAAATATCAGACCAAAATTATCAGTGCGAAGATGGGCAGCAGCGTCTGAGGTGCGAGTGGTCTGGTACTGCGATCGCCAATCCGCTTGCCAAGCGTGGCGATTGTGGCAAATACACCCTACGAGAGAGGCCTTTGTCCTGCAGTGGACTTTATCAGGCCGATATGTATGTATATCTTTAAATTTGCAGAAGCAGAGCTGAAAGAGTCCCAGGCTGCTCTAATCCTGTGCCGCCATGACAGGGACGAGCTGGAGGGGCGGCTGTCTTCGGTCTCCCGGCAGTTGGACACGTGCAGGAGAGAGCGGGACGAGGCTAGCGCAGCTCTCGCTCGCGCAAGTGACGAGGTGACCGTTGCTAGCATAAAACTAGCTCTTGTACGCTAGTTTGTTCGTGGTGCATTTGTTTTTTTAACGTCCAATCATTGTGACATGTACACAACAATATTTTTAAAAATGTAGGTTAAGTTGTGTGCTATGTAAAATGATTTAAAAACGTCAAAATTATATTTTTATAGAACGTAAGCCATTTGCTGGGCTTTTTGTTATTAAATTATTTAGGAATTAAAAAAATCAACTCCGGCGCGATTCGAACTCGCGGCCTCCGCCGTACCTTGCCGACGCTCTTGCCTCCGAGCGACAGTGTCTCACGCGCATCACTTTTTAAACGGTTAATTTTTTTTAACACTCTAAAATGTTTGTAAATATTTTATATCCCACAGGATCTGAAAATATCTTTTTAAATTACAGCATTAATTATGTGTAATATGTTTTTCAGATTGCCATATTTATAATTATCTGACAAAAGATATTCCCAACATTGCCATCATTAAAAATTACTATTTTAACTAAATTTAATAAGAAACTGAGCCATAGTATAGCGTAGTCGGTGTAAGCTAGATTTTAATGATCGAGTTAGGCTAGTTTTTTTTATATATAAAGGTAATTCCAGGTGGAGAAATTGAAGGCACACAACATTCGGTTGGAGGAAGAGGCGGCAGAGCTGGCAGCACTGAGGGCGCAGGCCGCCTTGGCAGACACGCTGAGTTCGCAACTGCAAAGGTATCCCTCTCCCATATTGTTTTTTTTTATTCTTAATTTAATTTAAGTAACGATAGCCGAGTGGTTAGATGCTCGGAATATCGAGTAGTGAGACCCGAGTACGATCCCCAGGTGGCCAGGCTCCTGCCAATAGGTTTTTCAGAAATAAAACTTATGTACGAATTGTATCGTTGGCTTAGCTCACCACCTGTCACGTTGTCCCGAAAATATCTTCGGTGGAAGGTGGGTCGAAGGGACTTAATTATCTAGACTAGACCTCTGTGTACCCCTGTATTGGGAATTGCGTGAAGATATTTATTTTTTATATTATAAATTTAGGGGCTTTTGTACATGTCGGATATGCCAGCCCCTTCACACCTTAATAATAAATTTTAAAGCATACGTCTGTTTAAAAAAATTGAATGCCACAATCAAGAGACTAAATCATTGATGCTGCAAGACCAGGGCAACTATGCTCTTCGCTTCTTCAAGTTCAGCTTATATCGCTTGAACTCCTCAACGTCCTGGCTATTTTTCTCTGATATTTCAAACAGGTTTTTTTTTTCTTAAAAAAATATCTTCTCTGCATTCTCAAACTGGGGTAGACAAAGGTTTTTGTTCACTTAAGTCCTTTGATCCACCTTTTACTGAAGACTAGTGAAAATTGCAAGTGAGGCTAACGTAAGAGTGTCAAAACTTAGACGACCTCCGTGGACGATTGGCTTAAACACCGGTTTTCAAGATGTCGCCGTTTAGAGGTCCCGGGTTTGATTAGAAAAAGAGTAAGAGTATAGAAAAGACACTTTTTCTACTATATCTCGTGTCTGGGTGCCATTCACGCAGTTCCCTATACAGGGGTAGACACAGGTCTAGTCAATTATGTCCCTTCGACTCACTTTCCACCGAAGATATTTTCAGGACAAAGCGACAGGCGGTGAGCCCGTCGCCGTCTTTATGTCCAAGCCAACGACACAATTCGTACGTAGGTTTTCGAAAAACCCATTGATTTGCACGAGCCTGCCACCTGGGGATCGAACTCGGTTTCCTCGACTCGAAATTCCGACCACCCAACCACTCGGCTGTCATGGCCGTCTGCATATCCAGGGAGAGCGAGCGCGCGTCGCAGGCGGAGGAGGCGCTGGGCGGGGAGCGCGCGCGCGCCGCGACGTGCGCGCGCCGCGAGGCCGCCGCGCTCGAGCACGCCGCGCGCCTCACCGCGCAGCACGTGGCGCAGCGCGCGCGCGCCGCCGAGCACGAGGCCAAGGTGACAGCTGCCTTACCGCCCCCGCGATACGGTTCATTGTTCATTGGGATTTATGAGTCTTTTACAGCGTTGTCAAAATAAACGTATAGTACTTTTATTTTGACAACGACCAGATCGTGCCGCGATGATCGTGGCCAAGGTGAAAGCTACCTTACCGCCCCGCGATACGGTTCATTGAGTTACACGAGTCGTTTAGAATCTTGTCAAAAATTAAAAAAAATTACAAGTCAAATTTATATGTTATAAAACATACATAAAAAATCGTAAAAACGATATCGCGGGACGCGGTCCACGTGCACTAGGTGACAGCCGCCCGCCCCGCGATACGGTTCATTGTTCATTGAGATTTATGAATCTTTTACAGCGTTGTCAAAATAAACGTATTGTTTTTTATTATAAATGAATTTCAAATCCGTCCAGATCGCGCCGCGATCCTCGTGGCCAAGGTGAAAGCTGCCTTATCCTTCCGCGATACGGTTCATTGTTCATTGAGATACACGAGTCGTTTAGAACCTTGTCAAAAATTACTAAATTGTCAAGGCAAATTTATAAGTTACAAAACATGCATACCAAAAATTCGAAAATAACAATGATATCGCGCGACTCGGTCCACGTGGCCAAGGTGACAGCCTCCCCGCGATACGGTTCATTGTTCATTGAGTTTTATGAGTCATTTACAGCGTTGTCAAAATAAACGTATTATTTTTTATAAATGAATCTCAAATCCGTCCAGAGTCAAATTTATACGTTATAAAAAAAATTAAAAAATATCTTCACGCAATTCCCAATACAGGGGTAGACAGAGGTCAAGTCTAGTCAATTAAGTCCCTTTGACCCACCTTCCACCGAAGATATTTTCGGGACAACGTGACAGGTGGTGAGCCCGTCGCCGCCTTTATGTCCAAGCCAACGATGAAATTCGTACATAAGTTTTTGAAAAACTCATTGGTACTGCCACCTGGGGATCGAACTCGGGTCTCTCGACTCGAAATTCCGACCACCCAACAATTCGACTATCGTGACTAAATTTTCAAGGCAAATTTATAAGTTACAAAACATGCATACCAAAAATTCGAAAATAACAATGATATCGCGCGACTCGGTCCACGTGGCCAAGGTGACAGCCTCCCCGCGATACGGTTCATTGTTCATTGAGTTTTATGAGTCATTTACAGCGTTGTCAAAATAAACGTATTATTTTTTATAAATGAATCTCAAATCCGTCCAGAGTCAAATTTATACGTTATAAAAAAATTAAAAAAAAATATCTTCACGCAATTCCCAATACCGGGGTAAACAGAGGTCAAGTCTAGACAATTAAGTCCCTTTGACGCACCTTCCACCGAAGATATTTTCGGGACAACGTGACAGGTGGTGAGCCCGTCGCCATCTTTATGTCCAAGCCAACGATGAAATTCGTACATAAGTTTTTTTTTAAAAACTCATTGGTACTGCCACCTGGGGATCGAACTCGGGTCTCTCGACTCGTAATTCCGACCACCCAACAACTCAGCTGTCGTGACTTTTATTTTACGTCCAAGTGGCCAAGGTAACAGCAGCCTTAACGCTCCGCTATACGGTTCATTGTTCATTAAAATATATGAGTCTTACAGTTTTGTCAAAATAAACGTAATATTTTTTATAAATGAATCTCAAATCCGTCCAGATCGCGCCGCGATCCTCGTGGCCAAGGTGACAGCTGCCTTATCCTTCCGCGATACGGTTCATTGTTCATTGAGATACACGAGTCGTTTAGAATCTTGTCAAAAATTAAAAAAATTACAAGTCAAATTTATATGTTATAAAACATACATAAAAATCGTAAAAACGATATGGCGGGACGCGGTCCACGTGCACTAGGTGACAGCCGCCCGCCCCGCGATACGGTTCATTGTTCATTGAGATTTATGAGTCTTTACAGCGTTGTCAAAATAAACGTATTGTTTTTTATTATAAATGAATTTCAAATCCGTCCAGATCGCGCCGCGATCCTCGTGGCCAAGGTGAAAGCTGCCTTATCCTTCCGCGATACGGTTCATTGTTCATTGAAATACACGAGTCGTTTAGAACCTTGTCAAAAATTACTAAATTGTCAAGGCAAATTTATAAGTTACAAAACATGCATACCAAAAATTCGAAAATAACAATGATATCGCGCGACTCGGTCCACGTGGCCAAGGTGACAGCCTCCCCGCGATACGGTTCATTGTTCATTGAGTTTTATGAGTCATTTACAGCGTTGTCAAAATAAACGTATTATTTTTTATAAATGAATCTCAAATCCGTCCAGAGTCAAATTTATACGTTATAAAAAAATTAAAAAAAAATATCTTCACGCAATTCCCAATACCGGGGTAAACAGAGGTCAAGTCTAGACAATTAAGTCCCTTTGACGCACCTTCCACCGAAGATATTTTCGGGACAACGTGACAGGTGGTGAGCCCGTCGCCATCTTTATGTCCAAGCCAACGATGAAATTCGTACATAAGTTTTTTTTTTAAAAACTCATTGGTACTGCCACCTGGGGATCGAACTCGGGTCTCTCGACTCGTAATTACGACCACCCAACAACTCAGCTGTCGTGACTTTTATTTTACGTCCAAGTGGCCAAGGTAACAGCAGCCTTAACGCTCCGCTATACGGTTCATTGTTCATTAAAATATATGAGTCTTACAGTTTTGTCAAAATAAACGTAATATTTTTTATAAATGAATTTCATACAGTCCAGATCGCGCCTCCACCCTCATGGCCAAGGTGGCAGCTGCCTTATCCTTCCGCGATACGGTTAATTGTTCATTGAAATACACGAGTCGTTTAGAATCTTGTCAAAAATTACTAAATTTTAAAAACGTTGATAAAAATTAAAACTTTAATTTTTCACAAAATTTTTAAATGACTTCCAAATCCGTCCAGAGTCAAATTTAAACATACATACCAAAAATTCGTAATTAACAACGACATAACGCGTAGCGGTCCACGTAGCCAAGGTGACAGCCGCCTTACTACTCCTCGATACGGTTCATTGTTCATTGAAATTTATGAGTCTTTTACAGCGTTGTCAAAATAAACGTATTATTTTTTATAATTGGATTTCAAATCGGTCCAGATCTAAATGAACATATAAAACATACAAGTGGCTATGGCGAAAGCTATCTTATGCACCCGCGATATGGTTTATTGTTGATTGAAAATTAGGAGTGTTTCACAACGTTGTAAAAATTACAACAAAATTATAAAACCATCGAAAAAACTTGAGACTAAAAATTTATAAGATTTTAAAATGGATCCCCCATTCCGTCCAGAGCCAAATGAATGTATATAACATATATACCAAAAATGCGAGATTAACCGCGATACTAGCGCACGCGCCGCGATTCACGAGGCTATGTGGCTCACGAGATTTGTGGATACAGCTGTTTATCTCGGAATAACACTTCAAGGCTTCAGTGGGGGCACACGAGGCTTCAATGGGGCCCCCATATATCCCAACTTGCGAGTAGGTTAAGCTCTGCAGCATATGCTGTAAGAAAAACAAGGCTTTTAACCGATGTACAAACGGCTAGACTTGTTTATTTTAGTTACTTCCATATCATAATGTCATATGCTATTCTGCTATGGGGTCATGCAGCTGACGTAGAAACAGTATTTATTTTACAAAAGAGGGCCATACGAGCTGTATATTGTCTGGATTCCCGAGCAACTCTTAGAGAGAAATTTAAAGAAATTAATGTTTTAACACTGGCCTCTCAATACATATATGAAAATTTAATGTATGTGCATAAAAACATTAACACTTTTAGCAAGACTTCTGATGCACATAATATAAATACTCGGAACAAACACAAGCTTGTAACACCGGTTACTAGACTCCATAGAGTAAGTAACTCGTTCATAGGGCGGTGTATACGCTTCTACAACAAAGTCCCGGTAAATATTCAAAGCCTGTCTATTAACAGGTTTAAGAAATTTATTAAAGAAAAGCTTTATAGGAAGGGTTATTATAATATAAATGAATATATTAATGACAGTAACCCCTGGGAATGAGGTGATCGCTCCCAAGCTACTTCTAGAAAATATCACATTATATTTGTATAATGCATTATATTGTTAAAAATATTGACCAAAAAAAGAGGATACCTACGGAGTTTCTTTCGCCTGTTTCTTCTCCGTTAGAGGAACCTCATTACGAAACGGTGGTAGATTGAAAATGACGATCGATAAACGAATGTATGTTCTTATGTCGATGAATAAATGATTTGATTTGATTTGATATGGTGAAAGACCTTATGACCTTGTGATTTGGTTCATTATTTGTTGTGTTCCATTATCAGTCACTTAAATTACACATCTAAGATATAACATATATATATATATATATATATATATATATATATATATATATATATATATATATATATATATATGTATATATATATATATATATATATATATATATATATATATATATATATATATATATATATATATATATATATATATATATATATATATATATGTATATATATATATATATATATATATATATATATATATATATATATATATATATATATATATATATATATCTGTAAAGGCTCAAGCTCTGTCCGCGGACAACGTGTCGCTTCGGGAGCGCGCGACGTCGTTGGAAGCCGAAGCGGGGAAGCTGCGCGCCGCGCTCGCGGAGGAGAGCGAGCGCAGGCAGAGGGAGAACAGAGTGCTGGCGAGGAAGGTACGGTGCTCCCACTCTTCTTAACTCCATCTTCTCTTTAGTCCTGAAGTTGCGTGGAAGACAGCCTCCGCGATAAGACTGCCTTATTGTGTATACATATCTATTAAGTTTTCTCTGTGTTGTATTTATATGTATTATTTATTTATCTTCACGCGCAATCCCTGAAGGGGTAGCCAGACAGAACAGATCGCCTAGTGTCACGATGCCTACATACCTCTTTCGCTTATTTCAGATTCATCATTTCCTTCATACATGCACGTCGAGGTATCCGAGTACTCTTGAACCCTCCCCTCTTCGAGCAATTTGTTCAAACGGTCTTCGAATGTTAGTCTCAGCCTACCTGAAACCATCGTAGCAAAATCTTATCAATTTTAATGATAAGATCATCTTTAAAACCTGCCATACTGCGAATCTCTCATTTTGGTTTTTATCAGCTAATGTATAACCCCATATTTTACGAAAATAATATAAACACGCCATTCCCAATACTGGGGTTGACAGAGGTCTAGACAATTTAGTCCTTTTCACTCATATTTCACCGAAGACATTTTTTTGAGATAACATGATTTGCGGTGAGCCTGCCGCCGTCTTTATGTCCAAAGCTACGACGTAAGTCGTACATACGTTTTTTGAAAACACCTATTGTCACGAGTCTTCCATCTGGGGATCGAACTCAAGTCTCTTGACTCGAATTCCGATCACCCAACCACTCGGCTATCGTGGCCTTTTACGAAGATATAACACTATATATATATATATATATATATATATATGTATATATATATATCTGTAAAGGCTCAAGCTCTGTCCGCGGACAACGTGTCGCTTCGGGAGCGCGCGACGTCGTTGGAAGCCGAAGCGGGAAGCTGCGCGCCGCGCTCGCGGAGGAGAGCGAGCGCAGGCAGAGGAGAACAGAGTGCTGGCGAGGAAGGTACGGTGCTCCCACTCTTCTTAACTCCATCTTCTCTTTAGTCCTGAAGTTGCGTGGAAGACAGCCTCCGCGATAAGACTGCCTTATTGTGTATACATATCTATTAAGTTTTCTCTGTGTTGTATTTATATGTATTATTTATTTATCTTCACGCGCAATCCCTGAAGGGTAGCCAGACAGAACAGATCGCCTAGTGTCACGATGCCTACATACCTCTTTCGCTTATTTCAGATTCATCATTTCCTTCATACATGCACGTCGAGGTATCCGAGTACTCTTGAACCCTCCCCCTCTTCGAGCAATTTGTTCAAACGGTCTTCGAATGTTAGTCTCAGCCTACCTGAAACCATCGTAGCAAAATCTTATCAATTTTAATGATAAGATCATCTTTAAAACCTGCCATACTGCGAATCTCTCATTTTGGTTTTTATCAGCTAATGTATAACCCCATATTTTACGAAAATAATATAAACACGCCATTCCCAATACTGGGGTTGACAGAGGTCTAGACAATTTAGTCCTTTTCACTCATATTTCACCGAAGACATTTTTTTGAGATAACATGATTTGCGGTGAGCCTGCCGCCGTCTTTATGTCCAAAGCTACGACGTAAGTCGTACATACGTTTTTTGAAAACACCTATTGTCACGAGTCTTCCATCTGGGGATCGAACTCAAGTCTCTTGACTCGAATTCCGATCACCCAACCACTCGGCTATCGTGGCCTTTTACGAAGATATAACACTACCACTGCACAAGACAATTATAAATAAGTATAGGATATATGGATTGTTCCAGGTAGCAGAATTAACCGAGGAGGTAGCGGAAGTGAACAAGCGCCTTGAGTGGGAGAAGGGTGAGAACTCCGTGCTGAAGAAGAAACACGCCAGCGCTGTAAAGGTACGTTCTATTTCTCCAGTTATCTATTGTTTAAACTACTTGAAAGTGACACAAAACACATACATCTATGGGATTTAGCCTGCGAGAGAATGAAATAAAATACATTGAAGTATTTTCTTATCCCATGTTTTCTATTCTACTATAGTGAAACTATTTTAGCAAGGTTGTGACTTGAATGAGTTCAAGGGTAAGAACTGCCAAACATGACGTCGCAGGTTCTGGCATTGGACTAATCCACTCTAGATGCAATACAGCTAAGTTGAAAAACATCGCAGTTTTGTTGAAAAACATCGGAGGACAGAATTTCACCATCGTACCTTACGACATAGTCAAAAATTCCATCAACACCATCTTGATGCTTGGCATTCCACCACAGTGCGTTTTTCGCGGAATTTTCTGCCACGCACTTGCACTTTATGGAATGTGCTGCCGTCAGCGGTTTTCCGGACCGATACGACTTCAACGTCGTCAACGAACGACAGGACCTTCAAGAAAGAGCCTATACCTTTCTCAAAGGCCAGCAACGCATCTGCTATGCCTCTGGTATTGCGGGTGTTCATGGGCGGCGGTAATCACTTACCATCACGTGAGCCACCCGCTCGTTTGCCTCCATTCCTGTAAAGAAAAATAAAAAATACAGATAATTAACCACTTTCCCTTATTTTCTAATGCTTCCACTTCTAACGTATAAGAACTGCACTCATCTTCCAAATGTGTACTCTTCTTAACTCCATCTTCTCTTTAGTCCTGAAGTTGCGTGGAAGACAGCCTCCGCGATAAGACTGCCTTATTGTGTATACATATCTATTAAGTTTTCTCTGTGTTGTATTTATATGTATTATTTATTTATCTTCACGCGCAATCCCTGAAGGGGTAGCCAGACAGAACAGATCGCCTAGTGTCACGATGCCTACATACCTCTTTCGCTTATTTCAGATTCATCATTTCCTTCATACATGCACGTCGAGGTATCCGAGTACTCTTGAACCCTCCCCTCTTCGAGCAATTTGTTCAAACGGTCTTCGAATGTTAGTCTCAGCCTACCTGAAACCATCGTAGCAAAATCTTATCAATTTTAATGATAAGATCATCTTTAAAACCTGCCATACTGCGAATCTCTCATTTTGGTTTTTATCAGCTAATGTATAACCCCATATTTTACGAAAATAATATAAACACGCCATTCCCAATACTGGGGTTGACAGAGGTCTAGACAATTTAGTCCTTTTCACTCATATTTCACCGAAGACATTTTTTTGAGATAACATGATTTGCGGTGAGCCTGCCGCCGTCTTTATGTCCAAAGCTACGACGTAAGTCGTACATACGTTTTTGAAAACACCTATTGTCACGAGTCTTCCATCTGGGGATCGAACTCAAGTCTCTTGACTCGAATTCCGATCACCCAACCACTCGGCTATCGTGGCCTTTTACGAAGATATAACACTACCACTGCACAAGACAATTATAAATAAGTATAGGATATATGGATTGTTCCAGGTAGCAGAATTAACCGAGGAGGTAGCGGAAGTGAACAAGCGCCTTGAGTGGGAGAAGGGTGAGAACTCCGTGCTGAAGAAGAAACACGCCAGCGCTGTAAAGGTACGTTCTATTTCTCCAGTTATCTATTGTTTAAACTACTTGAAAGTGACACAAAACACATACATCTATGGGATTTAGCCTGCGAGAGAATGAAATAAAATACATTGAAGTATTTTTCTTATCCCATGTTTTCTATTCTACTATAGTGAAACTATTTTAGCAAGGTTGTGACTTGAATGAGTTCAAGGGTAAGAACTGCCAAACATGACGTCGCAGGTTCTGGCATTGGACTAATCCACTCTAGATGCAATACAGCTAAGTTGAAAAACATCGCAGTTTTTGTTGAAAAACATCGGAGGACAGAATTTCACCATCGTACCTTACGACATAGTCAAAAATTCCATCAACACCATCTTGATGCTTGGCATTCCACCACAGTGCGTTTTTCGCGGAATTTTCTGCCACGCACTTGCACTTTATGGAATGTGCTGCCGTCAGCGGTTTTTCCGGACCGATACGACTTCAACGTCGTCAACGAACGACGGGACCTTCAAGAAAAGAGCCTATACCTTTCTCAAAGGCCAGCAACGCATCTGCTATGCCTCTGGTATTGCGGGTGTTCATGGGCGGCGGTAATCACTTACCATCACGTGAGCCACCCGCTCGTTTGCCTCCATTCCCTGTAAAGAAAAATAAAAAAAATACAGATAATTAACCACTTTCCCTTATTTTCTAATGCTTCCACTTCTAACGTATAAGAACTGCACTCATCTTCCAAATGTGTACTCTTCTTCTTCTTGTATTTTACAAGCTTTCTAAAGTTCACTGCTCAACATAGGCCTTCTTTAAACACGTTGACCCTTCATCTTGACGGCCTCCGTAGACAGTGACGGGCTCACCACCTGTCGCGTTGTCTCGAAAATGTCTTCGGTGAAAGGTGGCTCGACTTATTTGTCTAGACTAGACCTCTGTCTACTCCTGTATTGGGAATTGTGTGAAGGTATTTATATTTTTTTTGTTTGCGTATGTGGTGTACATACGTAAACCAAAAAAAAATATCGCGTCACGTCTGTCAGGAGCTGAATCGCGAGCTGCAGCGGGCGCTGAAGCGCGGCGAGCAGCTCGAGGCGCGGCTGCAGAGCAACGACGCAGCCTCCACTGGCACTGGTGAGCATGTCACTGCATGAGACTCTGTACCCGAGAGGTATGACCCGATAGCCGAGTTGATAGTGGGCCCTGCCTTCAAAGCCGAGGATCGTGGATTTGAATCCCGTTACATTTGTGCGCTGAAGGAGCTTGGAGCATGTGTGATGAATACGAATGTTCACAACTCGAGTTATACATGATTATATGTATTTATCTATGTAAAATACATATGCATTATCTATGCAAAGTCACGATAGCCGAGTGGTTGGGTGGACGGAATTTCGAGTCAAGAGACCCGAGTTCGGATCTCAGGTGGCCGTACCAATGGGTTTTTCTAAAAACTATATAATATCTTCGTTATATAATATATTCGGTGGAAGGTGGGTCGAGATGGCTTAAATGTCTAGACTAGACCTCTGTCTACCCCTGTATTGGGAATTGCGTGAAGAAATTTATTATATTTAAATCTATGTAAAATATTTTGTAGCGTTAGTGTGCGTGAAGTTTAAAAAAACCACAGTTGATCAACTGCGTGTGGTCACGGTACCGTAGAGGTAGCGGGTTCGAATATCTGTTGTTTTTTAAAAATGAATTGTATGCCCCCCGCGGCTTTGCTCGCAGTTTAACACTTAACGCAGAACCCTAATTATGTTTCTAAAATAAAAGTAGCCTATGTTACTCCTTATAACATTAGCTATATGTCAGTGAAAGTCCTGTTAAAATCGGTCCAGCCGTTTCAGAGATTAGCCAGAACAAACAGACAGACAGTCAGACAAAAATTGTAAAAAAAATGTTATTTTGGAGTATGTACCGTATACATTCATATACATGTAGTAAAAAACGTTTATTTCAATATTACAACAGACACTCCAATTGTATTTATATGTATAGATTATAAAGTGTACTTAATGTTGCCAGGTTCGGTGACGTCCCTCAGCAGCGGGGACGGCGCTCACGGCGAGGAGAGAGCACAAAATGGAGTCCCGGATTCAGTGCCCGATGTACAGGTGAGTTGATTTGTCTGTGTCGTTGAGGTTGAAGCGATGCCAACGGATCGTTGGTCTACGTACATACACACGTACATACTTACACACATACATACATAAATACATACGTACGTACGTACATACACACATACATACATACATACATACATGCATACATACATACATACATACGTACGTACGTACACACATATATACATACATACATACAAGGAAACCTCCATGGAAGAGAGGCGTACACACTAATTTTCATGGTGTAGCCAGCTCTGACGTCCCGAATTCGAATCCCGTTCGGGTCAATGTAGAAAACACTCCACATTTTATCTGGTGTCGAGTGCTTAAGCTACTTTGAGACGAGAGCAATGTTACGTGATGTTGTCCCTATCTATATATGAGTTTATTATACTGACGTACGTACTTAGTAAACGGCCTGTGAAAGTCCAATGCAGCGCACAAGGCACAGAAGTATATATTTCATAATCGCCACGCTCGGCAATCGCCTTGGCGATCGTCACTGCAGACACCTCGCTCCTGGAACGCAACTGGCGGTCAACGTCCTCCTGTATTATTAGATAGTGTTCAAGATACTTATCCCTCCATATTTACGTAGCCAATTGTATTGTTAAGCATTTCTCTCTCAGTCGCCTCTTACGACAACCATAGGAAGAAAGTGTCAAGTGTGTTGTACTCATACGATGACACCACAAGCTGTATGTCTATGGTGTTTTTATTTTAAACGAGCCCTTGAAAAAAAATATGTTTTTTTTACTGTGCTAATGCTTTTTTCTAAGTAATTTACCTACTTATAAATAAATATCTTCACGCAATTCCCAATACAGGGGTAGACAGAGGTCTAGTCTAGACAGTTAAGTCGCTTCGACCCACCTTCCACCGAAGATATTTTCGGGACAACGTGACAGGTGGTGAGCCCGTCGACGTGATTATGTCCAAGCCAATGATATAATTCGTACATAAGTTTTTGAAAAACCCATTGGTACGAGCCTGCTATCCGGGGATCGAACTCGGGTCTCTTGACTCGAAATACCACCACCCAACCACTCTGCTATCGTGACTTCTTGACCTACTTGTATAAGTAGGTCAAGAAGTCAGTATTGGGACTAGCATTAAGATATTTATTATTTATGTATATAAATAATAAATATCTTCACGCTAGTCCCAATACTGGGGTTGACAGAAGTGATAAAAATATCTATCCCGGGCTGTTCTCATTTGTCTAATAGAATATTTGAGAGGTCTTTGCCTAGCTAGAATTTACAGTCTACAATTTTAATTATATTACTTTTTTTTACTTTAAAATTATTGTTTACACGCTGCTAGGAACAAACTCAATCTACGACGGTGAGGATTTCTTTATATAGTTTTTTTTTATATCAAAACTAGAGGTCAAGATACTTTATCTTTACAAACAAAAAAGGTCTAGATACTTTAGACCTTTCAGCCCACACTTCACCGGAATTTATTTCGCGACGATCTGGCAGGTGGTGAGCCTGTCTCCGTCTTTATGTCTTAAAATGTTGTATTCTTTTTGTCGTATGTATCGTGCTAATGCTTTTTTAAGTAATTGGCCTACTTATACATAAATAAATATCTTCACGCTATTCTTAATACTGGGGTTGATAGAGATCCAGACAATTAAGAACTTTCGACCCACCTCACGCCGAAAATATTTTTGAGATAAATTGACAGGCGGTAAGCCTGTCACCGTCTTATATCCAAGCCAATGATTTTTATCGTACATAATTAAAAACCTCATTGGTACGAGCCTGCCTACCTCCTGGGGATCGAATTCGGGTCCCTTGACTCGAAATACCACCACCCAACCACTCTGCTATCGTGACTTCTTGACCTACTTGTATAAGTAGGTCAAAGTCAATAATGAGACAACATTAAGATATTTATTATTTATGTATATAAATAATAAATATCTTCACGCTATTCTTAATACTGGGGTTGATAGAGATCCAGACAATTAAGAACTTTCGACCCACCTCACGCCGAAAATATTTTTGAGATAAATTGACAGGCGGTAAGCCTGTCACCGTCTTATATCCAAGCCAATGATTTTTATCGTACATAATTAAAAACCTCATTGGTACGAGCCTGCTATCCGGGGATCGAACTCGGGTCTCTTGACTCGAAATACCACCACCCAACCACTCTGCTATCGTGACTTCTTGACCTACTTGTATAAGTAGGTCAAGAAATCAATGAGACTAGCATTAAGATATTTATTTATATTTATTTATTTACTACAAACAATCATTGCACCTCATTCGCTGGTAGTATAAATAGTTTTTTTTTTTTTTTATGGGAGGTTGATCCCTAAAATGTAATGGTGGTAAGCGAGCAATAGGTTCAAAACCTTTAATGGTCAATAGACTAATGGTTTAGGGTGCAGAATGCGAAACATAACGTCGCGGGTTCGGTCCTGCCATTCTACTATTCTTCTTCTTTTAAAATAAAACCCGCGAATTTTAAAATTTCCCCCCGTGACCACGGATGCTGAAAAGCATCCGAAACGTCGGGAAATAAAAATAGTTTGTGAAAACTAATAAATAAATAAAAATGCGACAAAATCCGAAAATCGTTTTATTTTAAATGTGTAGTATTCACGTAAATACTAGAAATCATTATTCTTCTTCTTTTAAAATAAAACCCGCGAATTTTAAAATTTCCCCCCGTGACCACGGATGCTGAAAAGCATCCGAAACGTCGGGAAATAAAAATAGTTTGTGAAAACTAATAAATAATTAAAAAAATGCGACAAAATCCGAAAATCGTTTTATTTTAAATGTGTAGTATTCACGTAAATACTAGAAATCATTATTCTTCTTCTTCTTCGTTATTTTACATCAAGAGTCCACTGCTGAACATAGCCCTCCCCTAAATCTTTCCACAGTGAACGGTCCTCAGCCACCTCCATCCATCGATGACCCGACATTTTGCAAGTCTCCTCTATTGTTGTGAACGAATCCAGATAAAAGCATTTCAGCTTATTTGAAATGGTTAATAGAATCACTAGCCGAGCCTATTTGACATTGCCAATACTCTTTTATTTAAAAAAAAAGCTGTGGTAAGTAACCAGGACTATGTACACTAGCAACACTCGAAGGGATGTGAGTGCGTCTTACCTTTGAGATGGGTATTGGGGGAAAAGTAGAGAGAAAAATAGAGGTACAAGCGAGACAGTAGTATTTTACTTTTACTTCACTCAACGGACTTAACGCAGGCGCTCAATATGCGTCAACTTTATACCGGTATTCTGCAACCTTGGTCCTGCCTTGCTCTGGCACATTTATGTACGAGAAGAAACTGCCACTTCTTCTCAATAGTCACTATAGCCGAGTGGTTGGATGATCGGTCAACAAACCCGAGTTTGATTCTCAGGTGGTGGGCTTGTACCAATAGGTTTTTTTTAAACTTATGTAGGATTTATATCGTTGGCTTGGACGGCGAAAGGCTCCTCCATCTGTGACTGTGCCAATAAATTTATTTGATGAAAGAGAGAGAACTTAATTGTCCTCTCCGGTCTATCCCAGTATTGGAAATCGCGTGAAGATATTTTTTTCATGGATGAAAAAAAGCTCCCCTGTTGACCTTGTAGATGTACTCGCAAGGTCAGATGTTCGTGACCTGGGGAGAACGTCTCCTCCGCCAGTGTGCTATCGGTACTGTCGCTAACCTTCACCACGGGTGGTGAGCACGTCGCCGTCTTTACGTCCAAGCCAACGATATAATCAGTACTAAAGGTTTTGAAAAAACTCATTGGTACGAGCCGGCCAGTTGGGGATCGAACTCGGGTCCCTCGACTCGAATTCCGAACACTCAAACTAGTCGACTATCGTGACATTCACTGATATTTAAATTTAAAAAAAATATTTTTATTATTAACCTTAAGAACTACAATGGACTATCGTAATGCCTAGTGGCATTGTCTGCCAGTCAACCATTGTCATGGTAAAGAGTAGATGGCATGTGCAATCCAAAGAATAAAACATTACAAGTATCTCTAAAAATATTGTTTTATTTAAAGATAATTATTTTCCCCCTTTTCACAGATTAAACATTCAAGTCTGTTCGATAAAGTTTTTAACAAGGTTGGAATTTACAATTGTTTCTTTTACTGTACATTTGTTGATTATTATCTGTAGAATTGTTGTAGAATACATAAGTTATGACATAAGTTTCATTCATCGTATTGAGTTTTTTTTAACTTTTTTAACTCCTCGTCATTTCGGGTGTTTGTGGTTATGGTGGTCATAGAGGGACTGATTGAAAAAGCGATAAAATCCGTAAATCATCGAATTATTTTAATTTTTTTATTAGTATACATACATAAAATGGGATTAGAATTCGTAACCTCTGCCATTTCGTGACTTTTTCTTCCAAATCACCGTGTCGTACTACCTATTGTCTTTCAATTAATTCCATTACTCTTCCTTTAGCAATTGTGCTATATTTAAAGCTATATGTATAATATGTTGAAGGAAAAGTGTTTACGTTGAGAGGCAGTATTTTTGTTAGATTTTGTAAGTAGCATTCTAAAATAGTTTTTTTTATTTATTTAATTTGTCCAATAAAAACATTACTACTAATTGACGAAATATAAACGTTATTTTCAAAAATTTCTCTCCAGTATTAAAATCGATATTAATATCGATTACGCTTATAATTGTTAACCATTTCGAAAGAAGAAGGTTACTGATGCGTTGTCAACCCTGAAGACCTTATAACTCTGGCTCTTTATACCCTTGAAACCGGAACAAAATACTTGCCATGTAGCTGCAGAAATTGGCAAATTCGTTGAACCAGAACTGTCGCGGACTACTCGTAGACAGAGAGGAACTCTACCACCGTTATAATGTATTATAGCAAATATGAACTGATGTGCTTTAGGCCCGTGAACCGGAGCGTCAAGCGCTGATCGAGCGCATCGTGTCGCTGCAGCGCGCGGCGGCGCGGCGGGCGGAGCGCTGCGAGTTCCTCGAGGAGCACGCGCGGCGGCGGACGTGCGAGCTGCGCGGCAAGGCGCGCCTGCTGCGCCACCTGCTGGCCGCGCAGCCCGCCGGCGCCGTCGCCTCGCCGCGCAGCGACCGCAACAAGGTGAGCCAGTCGCTCGCGCAGCACGCTCGGCGGCGGACGTGCGAGCTTTGAAAGCAGCAACTGTAACTGAAGCGTCATCAATGTGAGCAGTAGTGACAATAAAAATTAAGCGACAGTAGACCCGATAAAGGGAACAATATTCGCAAATTAAAAGTGAGCAATTTGAGCACCTATACAGGCGCCGCTCTGACTCCAACGAGCTGAGCAATTGTCGCAATAGCCAGCTGAAAGAATGATGAAAGCGCCATTTAATCATTCCACGAAATAAATAAAAAATCAAACAGTTATTAATCACTCACACACATATTAACGCGTGTGGTAAAGGTGTGACGTAACTTTGCTAGGCTGAATGTCATTCCTCTGTTGGTATTTGCTAACGTGCATTGTTTTGTATTCATGCCGCCGCCAGCCGCAACGGAGACTGACAAAGGTAAAAAAAAAACTTTCGTACATCTCGATTGTCATTTTAAAATATGCATTAAAGGTTAATTATAATGGCCTGTTGTTATGTTATAATCCGTGTTTCTTTAGGTGTATAAGAAAAAAGCCTAGAAAATACAAGTGACTACCGCAAATGGCGGGATAAAGATGTCCAAATATACTAGACCGAAATTCAACACCGGTGACAACAACGTGCGGTGACAGGCAGCAGTGTCTAAGGTACGAGTGGTCTGGTACTGCGATCGCCAATCCGCTTGTCAAGCGTGGAGATTGTACCAAACCCTCCCTTATGGAAGAGGTCTGTGTCCCGCGGGGGCCTTTGGCCTTCATGATTTTATTCGTTTTTTTATCTTTACGCTATTTCCTATACTGGGGTTAGCAGAGGTCTATATATACAATTTTTTTGACCTACTAGTCACCGAACCTTATTTGGGACAACGTGACAGGTGGTGAGCCTGTCGCCGACATTGTGTTAAAGCTAACGGTATAATATAATTAGTTTCAGAAATATTCATATATACAAAAAAAAATCCATGACATGCACTCCATGCCTCTAGCGGGATTCGAATCCGCCACCCTTAGCTTCGAAGGCAGTGTCACTACCAACTTGACTATCGGCTCGTCAACGGATAATGATGATGATTATTAATTATGACACAAACCTATTTCACCAGCCTTTGACGAACGCTACATTATGTTGGTCTTTAAGTAAAAAGGTGGTTCTACCTTCACTGTTTTTATTTTTGTAATAGAAGGAGATAGCTAAGTTGGGGGGCGGGGCGATGGCGGCCGTGTGGGGCGGCGACCCCGCCGGGATGACGCCGGAGCTGTCGCTCGAGATGAACAAGAGACTGCAGGCTCTGTTAGAGGACACCCTGCTCAAAAACATTACCCTTAAGGTACGCCTCTTGAAGAAATCAAGTGTAATTTAATATTTAGTTGACGGAGAAGGTAGAGCTATTCGGGGTGAATGACCGCAATCATTTTTTTTTTTTATAGAAAAGGGAGGCAAACGAGCATGTGGCTCACGTAATGGTAAGTGATTACCGCCGCACATGAACACCCTCAATACCAGAGGCATAGCAGATGCGTTGCCTCCCTTAGAGTGCCCCCCCCCCCCAGAATTGTGGGAGGGGGTTGTGTGGGCCTCCGGTTACCGGCACTCACCAGACGAAACGCAGAAGTTAGTCAGACTTCTACTTCACGCCGGTATTCTGTGAGGTCGTGGTACTTCCCCGGACGAGCCGGCCCATTCGTGCAACAACAAAAGCTGATGCGTGGCTCTACCACTGTCAGATTATATTACCACATATACCTAAAATACTCGGAACACCTGTAATTATGTACAGTAATTTTTTTTCAGGAGAATATTGATACTCTAGGCGAAGAGATCGCGAGATTAAAAGCCGAAAGAGGTTCGACATCAGAAAGCAAATAAATTATTTAAAATTACTATTGTATATTCATGTTATGAAATTGTAAAATGGTAAAAATATGTTACAGAAATATTTCTTTATAGCCATAGTTAGGATGAAGTGAGAACTTCTTTAGCACACCGTAAAAACAAACTAAAAAGCGACATTAGAAAAAGACAAATACATATTCTATTAAAGGACTTAGCCGGCGAAAGAATGAGATAGGTATACACCGTAGCTTATTTTTCTTCTTTTTTTATTAAAATGTTTGATTTGGAAGTAAACTATAAATAACTATTGTTCAGTACCATTTGATTATAAACATCTTTTCAGTTTGTGTCAGCAATATAAGACTTTACACTAGGTGAAATTTATATAGTTCTGGAAACGATGGGTTCATAGTCAAAATAACTTGGATTTTGCTTACAGGATTTTTATAAATTAAAAATTCCCGGCGTATAAAGTCATATAACTTAAAGGCTTAGTTTTGGGCCCATACGGAAATCCTAAAGAGAAAGAGAGAGGGAGGGAGGGAGACATTTATCCTCTCGTCGCGTCCTAATATGAG
The DNA here is from genome assembly GCA_029286605.1 of Sericinus montela. Taxonomy (NCBI): domain Eukaryota; kingdom Metazoa; phylum Arthropoda; class Insecta; order Lepidoptera; family Papilionidae; genus Sericinus; species Sericinus montela. The sequence continues at coordinate 121,123 of JAGSMR010000102.1, forward strand.
ATGATTGTTAATGCATTCCAAAACTATAAAAACTAAATATTAATTGTAGTTCGCCAGTGATTGAGTCATGACGTCTTCGATAATCGTGCCATTTGTAATAATATTTATTACTTATTTCTTTGCAAAACAGTAGCCTCACAAATACAGAAATATAATAATCTGAAAAATGGCGGCTACTCCTCGCACAGGACACGGCAGGAGTGATTTCTATTAAACGCCATTTACGTTACGATGTAGAAATTAGACGTTTACGATAAATCTTAAAATATTTTAACATATTAGACTAAAAATTTCAACTGTAAAAAAATGTTTTTAAAATTTCAACTGACACGGGCGGGATTCGAACCCGCGACCTTCGCCGATCCGTGGCAACGCTCTTACTCCGAGCCTTACACGCATCAGTTGAAATTTTAAACCTGTATTCTCTTTTCTTTACTTATGCCTTGTTTTGGCATCGGCGCCATCTATTATCCCTTTTGCAAGTGACTATTTTAATATAGTTGTTTTTTGTTAGCGGAACTTAGTTGGTTTTTGTTTGCCTTGTTTTGGCATAAGCGCCATCTATTATCCCTTTTGCAAGTGAAAATTTTGTTGTTTTTTGTTAGCGGACGCAAAGGGAAGCCTTAAAAATTAAAATAGACATGAGCAATCCAACTTGAATAATACCAGACCAAATTAAAGATATATAACGGGCAGCTGCGTATAAATGTGAGCTTTCTTGTACTCTACTTTATAATCTGCGGTAGAGGCATAACCTACAGTCAGATGGCGGAATAACCGTCAAAAATACCAGGCTAAAATTGTGCAGACTGGGGACGGGCAGCAGCCTCTAAGGTACGTGGTGTCTTATTAAGCGATCGCCAATGCATTTGCCAAACGTGGTGATTATGGCTGAGGCACGTTATGGGTGCGGCATATGCAATGAATTTTTACTGGCAGTTAAGAGGCGGGTGGTTAAAGTGTGGTAAGTTATGAAATTATAATAATATTTATCATGTAACCAGAACCAATTTGTATTTTTTTTAGATTGTAATCATCAATTGTTATCAAAAATATTGTGGCGTTATTGTGAATGTCTATGCTATTTATAAATTTTATGTAAGTAGGTAGAAAAACAAATGATTGTGTGTCTGATTATAGTTAATAAATTTGACTCAGTTTTATTATCTTTGAACTGAATAACATCGGCCAATGATTTGGCCAGAGAATATGATGCTTTTAATAATGTTATAAGAATCTTTTGGCACTTTGACTTCAATGTCATGGGAGAGTGAGTCGCCATGTTAACTTCTGTCTCCAAATGTATTAGCAATCCGGGTTAACATATATAAATTGATAAGATTGTCATCAACAGAATCAATTTTTTCATCAAAAGTCACGATAACGGAGTAGTTGGGTGATCTAAGATTTTTTTGGGGTGCCGGCCTGGGATCGAACTTGGGATATATATGCAGATGTTCATGTGTGCGTCGGCGACCACGTATGAACGTAACTATAAGTACGTGAACATACATAAGGTTTGAAATCCATTAGTGTGAGATTACCACCTGGGGAGTGAACTCGGGTCTCTTGACTCGAATTCCGATTATCCAACCACGGGAATATCGTGTTAAATTTAGATTTAGACGGATTTACGCACCTCGACGACGTATTTGCAAAAGGTCCTTGTTCCATTATTTTTATTCTCCACGTGATATCAGAATCTGAAAGGATTTCTAAAGTATATGCTTATCAATAAAGAGTATTGTATTTTAAAAGTATTTTAATTGATGACACGAAGTCTATGTTTATAATTGACGCCTGTCATAAAATTTGTAAATGGTTTTATTTGTAAATAAATACTTGTATATTATCTTAAATTTAATTTATTATTTTTGTGTTATTGTGATCGTGTGAATTAAATTAATCTGTATCCTAAGTGTCGATGAGTTATTTGTAAATAATATTTGTTTCTTTAATTATGTACTTCATATACAGTATTCATTATTATGGAAGTCGTATCATAGGGCCTTTGACCATCTGAGCCACGGTCAAACACCCAAATAGCACGTTTCGTCGCGTATTTATTTAAATTTATAGGTAACTCAAGAGGAGGACCTAGGTCTCACACGGACAGGTGTGTCTGGAAACCGGCTTACTCAATTTGAACTAACATTATTCCACATGGTTATCCCGCCGACAGTCTGCGTCCAATGATATTTTCAATGCTTTTCCTTATTCTGTTATTACTGCCATACAAAGAATTACCATCGCAGTCTTGGTCTATACATATATTTAAAATTCTTGTATCACAATGTTAGTTGCCATAGTCCTACACGGCTTGACCGATTGTTATGAAATTTTATATTCGATAGGTCTGCGAGTCGGTCGTAATGATTTTTTTCTAATAACACAAAACCTAAATTATATTGAATTTAAAGTATATAAGTTTTATTAAATTACTTACCAGTACGGCAAAGGTTGCGGGTTCGAATACCGCCCATGTCAGTTGAAAATTAAAAAATCTTTAATTGAATAAGTAACACCAAGACTGCGATTTAGACTTATAATATTGCATTGTTGTAACGGTGTAAGAATATCTACCTTTCCTCCCATGGTTTTCGTAAGAATTAATCAATCATTTATTTGCCAGAATGTAGGTAACATTAGATCTTAAAATTTAGAAAATATAGCCTTATACATTATCTTATTGAGGCATGCAAAAGTTGAATTACAATATAAAATAATATAAAATAACCAATGGCTAGCCGGGAGGTACCTAGCTGTTGAATTCTCGGCGAACTAATGAAGCCTTATTTTCGTCATTTATTAATGTCTACTTTCTATCAAGTATTAATTGTACCTAGGCCGTTATAGTCCTCACGTAACACATGTACCTTGTTTATTTGTTGTAAGTTATAACAAATTGTCATTATCTAGAATTAAAGTGTTGTACATTGGAAATATTTTAATGAGCCGGTGTATGTATGGTGTTGAATAAATAAATATTTTGAGCATTCCTTTTGGTGTATCATTTTAGTAAACTTTAAGAAAGTATCTTCACGACATTCCCAATACAGGGGTAGACAGAGGTCTAAACAATGAAGTTCTTTTGACCTTTTACCGAAGATATTTTTTTGGGACAACTTGACAGGTTTTTATAGGGAAGGGAGGCAAACGAGCATGTGACTCACGTGATCGTAAGTGATTACCGCCGCCCATGAACATCCGCAATATCAGAGGCATAGCAGATGCGTTGCCGGCCTTTGAGAAAGGTATAGGCTCTTTTCTTGAAGGTCCCTAAGTCGTAACGGTCCGGAAAAACCGCTGACGGCAGCAGATTCCGTAAAGTACAAGTGCGTGGTAGAACAGGAGGTAAATCTGTCGCCGTCTTAGTGAACAAGCTAAAAGTACAAGTCGTACATAAGTTTTGTGTACGAGCCTTCATCAACATCTCTTAATCGTAAGAAAAAGTTGTGTGTATCAGCTCCGACGAACGTCTGGAGTTTACTTCTTGCGAATGGTAATGAAATATAGACTTAAGTACGAATGATATCGTTAGCTTGGACATAAAGACAGCGATGGGCTCACCACCGTTATCGCGCTTGCTGTCATTTAATACTTTGTTATTAATACTTAGTTATTTTGAATGAAATACGTAGAAAAAAAAACTTTTTTATTCAGATATGACACCTTGTAATAAAATGCTAAATAATGATTGTATGACTGTAGGAACACTGCATGCCGTATGAGGAAGCTCAAAGTTGCTTAGCGTGCTATGTAAAGGGCTATGCTAGGTGTTTCTATGCGTGATAGAATCCGTAATGAATCCGCAGCAGAACCAGAGTAACCGACATAGCCGTAAGGATCAGCTCGTTGGAGTGGCCACATAGCTCGTAGAACTGACAACCGTTGGGGAAGAAAGGTTCTCGAGTGGCAACCTAGTACAGGCAAACGCAGTGTTGGACGACGCCCCACGAGATGGAGCGACGACTTGCAACGTGTTGCGAGAAGTCGATGGATGCAGTTTGCTGAGGACCATTCACTGTGGAAAGTTTTAGGGGAGGCCTATGTTCAACAGAGGGCTCTTAATAGGCTGTAAAGAAGACGGCGACGGGCTCACCACCTGTCATGTTTTCCCGAAAATATCTTCGGTGGAAGGTGGGTCAAAGGGACTTAATTGTCTAGACTTGACCTCTGTCTACCCCTGTATTGGGAATTGCGTGAAGATATTTTTTAGAGAGTGATAAAAGTGATAAAAATAAGTAAAGAGCTAGAGTTTCTTTTATGAACGGCTACTATTTTAAATTAAAAATTCAGGGTAGCCTTGAAAAAATTTTGGAAGTTTATTAAGAGTTATATACTTTTTGGTTAAAAGGATGATAACACAGCTATGTGTCTTATTTGTATATTAATTACTTTATAATTTGTGCATAGATAATACGTATATGGATGGTTCAATTAATTTTGTGTTTATCATAGAGTAAAATAGAATAGACTCGGAATGTAAAGTGCACAGATCTAGTTGTGGTGAAGTGTCAATTGATTGTCAAAGTGAGAAATTAAAATTAAAAATGATGTTGGAGTGTGCGACATTGGCATTATTACGCTTGCTATAAACGAATTTAATGTAATATAGATTTTTTAATATCGTTTAAGTATAATGTGTAAAAATAAATAATCCGTAAATAAATAGTCGGGGACACCTTTCAAATTAACTAACGGTACCTCAGTTATAGTAAAACAAAGTGACAGTTGTCGTAGTTTAAATGAGGTTATAATTCAGTGCTAAGGAGATTTTTTATTTAATTCGTTAAAAATGGACTCAGCACCGGCGCAGGAGGTTACAGAACTTCTCAGGCAGTGGGAGGAACAACATACTACGCCTAATTATGACCCTATTCCGACACTAACAAGGTGAGCTGTTTATCATAGAAATGTCAAAAGTAGCACGGCACATTGTAAACACTGCGTATGCGAAAATGTGAAATTTCGCCGGTAACGTGTTGCAACATAAGCCTTTTAAATACGAATATTAACAAACAATAAATTAAAAGATGTTTTAGTAAGAACTACAAAAATTATTGTATCATCCAATTTTTATTTTGTAATAGTTAATCAGATTTTAAGTCCAAAAGAATTACTCTTATTGCAAATAATAAAATTATAATCACCAAAACATGTTTAGACATGTTTCGCGTTATTACATAATATTTTGCAGTCTCAATGTCTCAGATTAAAGTCTTATTTCAAACTTTGTACTTTAACTTTTAGTATTAAATCTATCAATAATAAATTGACTGCCTAATAGCCCTGACTCTGTCTTCAGGTAATGACCCTGTATTCTAAGCTCGGTTATGCATTGTCATTCCTGTAAAAGAACAGATTTGTATGAAGAATATGAATGTTTGTACTTGAGTCATGGATTATTGTAAGTATTCATAATTATTTATGTGGGTATGTAGTTATATGTTCGTAAAATGGTGTTGTAATACATATAGTATTCAACACTGTTTTATAAGTCCGTTAAAAAGAGTCATTGAACTGCCTTCCACTTCTCTGCCAACTTCTTCTTATCAGCCATAAAGACACATCAAGAGTCAACTGCTAAACATGCTTTCCCCGAAAATACTCATTTGTCATGATTCAGTAAAAAAATATAGTAAGAAAACTCTACAAAAATAACTAAACTTAAAACAATTAGCATAGAAAGAGATGGAAAGCAATTACAAATGGTTACCACATTGTGTTTTACGCCTTGTTTTGTTTGTTTACACTTAAACAAATTTAAAAATTGATGTTGAAACTATGATAGTAGATAATGCAACAAATAGTACTTTGTATATTTTGTATTTGAACCTACATTATTGTATATGAGAGTTAACTGAAGTATTTTTTTAAGAAGTTGAAGTCACTATAGCCAAGTGGTTGGGTGGTCAGAATTTCGAGTCAAGAGACCCGAGTTTGATCCCCAGGTGGCAGGTGCATACAATGGGTTTTTCAGAAACTTCTGAACTAATTATATCGTTGGCTTGAACATAAAAATAGCGAGGGGCTCACCACCTGTCACATTGTCCCGAAAATATCTTTGTTGAAAGGTGGGTCAAAGGGACTTAATTGTCTAGACTAGACCTCTGTCTACCCCTGTATTGGGAATTGCGTGAAGATATTTATTTTATTTATTTTAAGAGAATAGAGAATAGTAAAGAAGCAGTAGGCTCACCATCTGACTCTCTATTCCAAATAAGCTTCAGTGAAAGTTGGGACAAAAGGACTTAATTGTCTACATCTCTATCTACATACCAATATCTGGGAAATAGTGTAACAATAAAAAATTACATGTGTATAAAATTATGTATGTATACTTCATTCCTTGCAGGATAGCAGAAATCATAGAGGCAGAGACTGAGAATTTTATGAAGAAAGATCCAGATCCTTTTGATGAGAGGCCACCATCGCGCACTGATCCCGAATGTGCTCTCGGACAGGCACTCAAGGTTTTATTTAAAAAGGATAATTTTATGACTAAGGTAAGCAAAATAATTATATTTTGAATATGCTGTACAATAAATTCATCATTAAATTTAGTAGATACATTGTGACAACATCATTTATATTGCTCTGATCCTAAAGTAAGAAGCTAAAGCATTTGTGTTATGGAGCCAAAAACATTGAAGGTACCACAAGCTCCCAGACCTGAGACAATGTAAACGAAGTGGTTTCCTTCATTGAGTAGTCTGGAAATCGAACGGGGGCCCTTAGAGCTGGCGACACCTTGAAAAATGTGTGGGCGTGCGACAAAAGTATAGTTATAGCAGCTCAAATTTTATTTTTATTTTGTATGCCTCTGAATTCTGACTCAAGCTTTCCTGTTTTAAAAATAAATATGGTTAGATTAGAATAGACGGGCTGATTTCCGCAACTCCACATCTGAGAACACGTCAAAAAAATATGCTCTCAGACGTGGAGTTGTGGGAATCATCCCGTTGAATCTTATCACCCTATGTTTAGCACATGTGTATGTAATTTGTGTTATGTATATATGCAGGACACCTCCATTGGGTACAATAAACAGTCATATTTACTTGTCCATCTCTTTCCTAACATCTAATCTATATAAATACATAGATAGGGACAATATCACACACATTTCTCTGATCCCAAAGTAAGTAGCTAAATCACTAGTTATTAAGGTTAAGACAAGGGTTAGACAATAAATGTTAAAAATTTCAACTGACATGGGCTCGATCTGGGTCTCTGTACTTTAAAAACAAAAATTTCAGCATAACTTTAATGCTTTAGAATCAATAAAAATTTCATAATAAATCACTTGTGCTATGGAATCAGAAATAAACATCCACACCAAAAATTTGTTTTCTACTTTGATCCGTCTGGGAATCAGAATCAAACAGACCCATCTGGTAATTGAATCCCGGAACCTTTACCACGCGGACCAGACGCGTCTGATAATCGAATCCCACCGGAACAGACCGGTCTGTAAATCGAACCCTAGCTGGTGACACCATGAAAACCGGCATTTACATCACTCGTCCGTGGTATTCTGTCCTGCTTTAACTAACCGTATGTGTTGGTGTATTATCGTGCAGCTGGTGAACGACTACGTGCGCGACACGTACTACTCGCGACAGAACATAACTGGCCGCGACGTGTACAAGCTGAACGTGGCCGCGTGTCGGCTGACGCTGGATCTGATGCCGGGACTGGAGATGAGCGTCGTGTTCCAGGTGAGTGCTCGCAAATGGCTTTTTCATTATTTATTTTTTTAATTAAGTATGATATAAAACTTGTGTTGATCTGATAGCCGAGTTGGAAGTGGCATTGCTGAAGTAGCATTTGTGTTATGATGAAGTTTATACTTGAGTCATGGATGTTTATATGTATATACAATAAATAACAAATAAATAAAAGCTTTAACTTACCTAAAAATGTTATATATTATTATATAATGTAATTGAGTGGTTGGGTGGTCGGAATTTCGAGTCAAGAGATCCGAGTTTGATCCCCAAGTGGCAGGCTCGTACCAATGGGTTTTTCAAAAACTTATGTACAAGTATGAATTATATTGTTGGCTTGAACATAAAGACGGCTACGGGCTCACCACCTGTTAAGATATTTATCTTCAGTTGAAGGTAGGTCAAAGAGACTTAATTGTCTAGACTAGACCTCTGTCTACCCTTGTATTAGAAATTGCGTGAAGATATTTATATTTATTTTTTATTTATTTAACAAATAAATTCATACATAGACTGGGACAACATCACATACATTATTCTGATCCCAAAGTAAACAGCGAAAGCGCTTGTGTTATGAATACAACAAAGGTTCCACAAATATCAATCCAGACACGTAATAGTGTAGAAAAAGTGGTTTTTCTACATTAACTCGACCAAGAATCGACCCTGTGATCTCAGAGTTAGCGACACAATGACGTAATCAGTGTGTACGGCACTAGTTCACTAGAGGTCGTCTTATATGAATATTTATCTAAGTAAAAAAATATTTAAACAATAATATTACCATTGTCATGGACACTAAGATGGCGATATGCTCACCACCTTTGACTTTGTCCCAAATAAGCTCCAATGAAAAGTGGGTCAAAAGTACTTCATTGTTTAGACCTCTGCCTACCTAAGGTAAAAAGCATGAAGATAAGAATTATGTTATATAAAAAACAAGCCAAAAAAAAAAGCTAACAGTCTGCCTTATGCTAAGTCTTTACTGCTTCCGATTAAACCTGCAAACCATTCCAAAAGAAGGTTACTGATGCATTTTACGCAAGGGTTCTATGGTGGAATCCTTCATGTTATTACACTGGCTCTCCCGACTCTTCAAGCCGGAGAAGTAAGCTGCTGCAGAAGTAGGTGAGAGTGTGGTACTGACCCTGATGACTCTGAGGCGAGGAGTCTAAATAAAAAAAAAGCTCAAGAGAGAAAGGGGCACTTCAATATCTCATAATAATGTCAAAGTTAAACATTTGTATCACCTACATTCAAAGCAATAACAAATTATTATTATATTCTATGAAAATAAAAAAAAAATACATTTTAGTCTCTATAAATATAGGTTGTAGGCACTTTCCACCAACATTTCACTGGAGCATATTACGTGACTGGTGGTGAGCCCGTCATTGTTGTAGTATCTGAGATAACTGTACAAATTAGAAATAAGTTCGAAAAAACTCATTTGTCTGTACTTTCCTCCGGATGATCGGATACGTCTTCTGATTCGAATTTCGAACACACAAGCTCAGCATTTTATGGGTATTATTTACACTACAACAACAAAAAAGTTTATTATATTTAGGAGAGCATAAATTTTTTCCAAAATATTCTAAATTCAATTTAAATAAAGGTTGAAATATCGACCTGCTGTACTCCGCATATTAGCACAGCATTCGTTTTTTAAAAACCAAATTTGGAATTCATTTAAAAAAAAAGAATCATTCTTAATTTATCGCAGGACAATGAGGCTTTAATACAGCGCCTGGTGAGTTGGGCCACGAAGTCGCCGGAACCGCTCCAGTGCTACGCGACGGGGCTCGTCGCCGCTGCCATGGAGGTGCAGGAGATAGCCACTAACTTTAGGTGAGGAAATTATCAATTACATTGCCATTGCGAGTATGTCACTCTTGAGGATAGATATCAAATCAAATCATTCATTCACCGACATAAGAATGTGCAACTGTTTATCTATAGTAATTTTTTAATCTACAACCGATTAGTAATGAAGTTCCTCTTATGGAGAAGGAACTCCGTAGGTATCCTCTTTTTTGGTTTATCTTTTATTTAGAATGCAATAGAAATAGTTTGGGAGGGATCATCTCATTCCCAGGGGTTACTGTATTAATTTATATTGTAATAACCCTTCTTACATACATACATCTAAAGGCCGGCAATGCATCCACTATTCCTCCGGTATTGCAGATGTTCATGGGTGGCGGTAATCACTTACCATCACGTGAGCCGCCTGCTCGTTTGCCTCCCTCTTCTATAAAAAAAAATACAAACATGTCTGCAATATATATAATGGACTGTAAAAATCAACAAATTGTATATCCTACAACTCTTTCATATGGAGGATTCAGTGAGTAGTGGTTATTAGAAAAAAAAAATCTACACGCCATTCCCAAATACAGGGGCAGACAAAGGTCTAGACCATTAATTCGTTTCGACCCACCGTCCGCCGAAGATAACTTAGGGACAACGTGACAGGTGGTGAGCCTGTAGCCGTCTTAATGTCCAAGCCAACGATGTAATTTGACTCGAATTATTAAAATATTAAATTTAATAAGTAAGATGTTCAGCTACAAAAGATTTTTTTTGTGTGTTTTCCCCATTTCAATATTATGATTTCTGTATTTCATGTTTCGATTAAAGCCTGTCAATGTGTATGTTATGCAATTTAAATATTGTATACTCCCGCAGAGATTTAAATGCAATGCTGGTACCATTAATGCTACGGAGGCTTCATGAGTTAAGAAATAAAACACAGGAGGATAAAGTGAGTCTTTGATTAATTTTAATACAGAATAAAACTGATCGTGTATGTCTTTGAATTTTCAAATATAGTGTATTTATATTTGTATATATGGTTCGCGTATGTAAATGTATGTGTGTATGCATTATTTTTTATAAATATAATCTTCACGCAATTCCCAATACAGGGCTAGACAGAGGTCTAGACAATTAAGTCACTTCAACCCACCTTCCACCGAAGATATTTTCGGGACAACGTGACAGGTGGTGAGCCCGTCGCCGTCTTTATGTACGTGTGTAAGTATTCGTATGAGCCTGACACCTGGGGATCGAACTCGGGTCTCTCGACTGGAAATTCCGACCACCCAACCACTCGGCTATCGTGACTTATGCATTATTTTTTATAAATATAATCTTCACGCAATTCCCAATACAGGGCTAGACAGAGGTCTAGACAATTAAGTCTCTTCAACCCACCTTCCACCGAAGATATTTTCGGGACAACGTGACAGGTGGTGAGCCCGTCGCCGTCTTTATGTACGTGTGTAAGTATTCGTATGAGCCTGACACCTGGGGATCGAACTCGGGTCTCTCGACTCGAAATTCCGACCACCCAACCACTCGGCTATCGTGACTTATGCATTATTTTTTGTTATAATTATTTTAGATGTTTTTAATAATTTCCCTTTTGCACACACATCATGCTCAAACTAAAAGTACACTGGTATAGCATTCCCCTAGATTTAGAATACTGCGTATTGTACTTTTTTGTAGTGCGAATAAAGTTTAAATTAATATTCAAGGTACTATGTGTGATGTATGTATGTGTGTAAGCAAGATCGACAGTGTACATGTGTGTGTTAGTCTTATAATACTCAAAGTTGTTTTTAAAATCTCAGCAGCTAACAAACCAGCGTAACATTGACATCGGATTTCTGTTATCAATCCCTACAAAGTGAACCTTATTACAAAAACAATTAACTTGAAGTGTATGAAGATTTATATCTCTTTCACAATCTAAAATATACTTTATCTCTATCTTCAGACGAATCAGAACGCCGTAACGCCGCCCAATCAGACCCGCCACTTCGCTCGCTTCGACAAGAAACGCAACAACGAGATCAAATGCAATGGACCTACGAGCGATAAAAAAGGTAATTGATTAGTCTCTTAACGTATCTCAAAAAATACTATACAAAATTCAACAGACCGGCTGATTTTTTATTTGAATTTTAAAGTAAATAATTAAATTTAAAATAATTAATTAAAAATAATTAAATTGTATAACAAAATAATTAAATCGAATTTTAAAGTAATGTTATTCCGCCATCTGTCTGTAACAAATTGCATTTTCAAGGTTTTTCTCTTAGACGCCTTGTACGGTATAGTCTTACGACGTAACCACACGAAATTATCTTAAATTTTAAAATAACTAAAATAAAAATAATAAAAAATATCTTCATGCAATTCCCAATACAGGGGTAGACAGAGGTCTAGTCTAGACAATTAAGTCCCTTTGACCCATCTTGCACCAAAGATATTTTCGGGACAACGTAACAGGCGATGAGCCCGTCGCCGACTTTATGTCCAAGCCAAACCATAATAGGTACCTAAGTTTTTGAAAACCCATTGGTACGAGCCTGCCACCTGGGAATCGAAATCGGAACCACACGGCTATCGTGACTTAAAATAACAAATTGTTTGGTTTTTTTTTATAGACCGTGAAAAAGATGACGGAGGAGGGAGCGAGATGCTGGTGGACGAAACCCCCCCACAGGCCAGCAAAGATCCAGAGACACCCATCAAGAACTATAACTGTGAGTTTCTTTTTTTTAAATAGATTAAAGTTTTTTTTTCTGTTTGGAATAAAAATAGTAAAGAAAAATTATAATTAATACTTGCGATTGTTGTCACTTGGTGAAATTGCATTGCATTAAAATTTAATTTTCAACACTTGTACCTTGTTGTTTTTTTAAGTAAGGAAAAAAGTTACACATATTTATGAATAACCTAATTTTTATGAATAACATAGTTATATGGCATAGTTGATATACATACATACATAACGGCCTATTAAAGTCCACTGCAGGACATTGACCTCTCTCATAGGAAGGGTTTGGCATAATGGCCACGCTTGGCATGCGTATTGGCGATCGCAGTAGCAGACCTATCGCACCTCAGACGCTGTTGCCCATCTTCGGTATTTCGGTCTGATATTTTTAAGAGATGGTTATCCCGCCCTTTATCGAATGTCAGAACGATGTTCGAGGCTCCCCCTTAGTCGCCTCTTACGACACCCACGGGAAGAAAGGGAGTGGCAATATTTTTCCACCGTTACCACAAATATTTATTTTTAATTTTAATTAATAATATAACATGTATTTAATTAACTCTTGAAAACTGTTGTAGGCAACGCGCGTTCACCAGAGCAGTGGGGGTTAATGTCGCCGCCGGCTCGGCCGCCGCCGCCCGCGCAGCCGCCACTCTCGCACGACCCCTCCTCCAACTCCAGCTGGGCGGAGATGGAGACCTACGTCATCGGTCAGTCCGGCCGCACGCACACATTGACACCGTCCACACGGTAGCCACTCTCGCGACCCTCCTCCAACTCCAGCTGGGCGGAGATGGAGACCTACGTCATCGGTCAGTCCGGCCGCACGCACACATTGACACCGTCCACACGGTAGCCACTCTCGCACGACCCCTCCTCCAACTCCAGCTGGGCGGAGATGGAGACCTACGTCATCGGTCAGTCCGGCCGCACGCACACATTGACACCGTCCACACGGTAGCCACTCTCGCACGACCCCTCCTCCAACTCCAGCTGGGCGGAGATGAGACCTACGTCATCGGTCAGTCCGGCCGCACGCACACATTGACACCGTCCACGGTAGCCACTCGCACGACCCCTCCTCCAACTCCAGCTGGGCGGAGATGAGACCTACGTCATCGGTCAGTCCGGCCGCACGCACACATTGACACCGTCCACGGTAGCCACTCTCGCACGACCCCTCCTCCAACTCCAGCTGGGCGGAGATGGAGACCTACGTCATCAGTCAGTCCGGCCGCACGCACATTGACACCGTCCACACGGTAGCCACTCGCACGACCCCTCCTCCAACTCCAGCTGGGCGGAGATGAGACCTACGTCATCAGTCAGTCCGGCCGCACGCACATTGACACCGTCCACGGTAGCCACTCGCACGACCCCTCCTCCAACTCCAGCTGGGCGGAGATGGAGACCTACGTCATCGGTCAGTCCGGCCGCACGCACACATTGACACCGTCCACACGGTAGCCACTCTCGCACGACCCCTCCTCCAACTCCAGCTGGGCGGAGATGAGACCTACGTCATCGGTCAGTCCGGCCGCACGCACATTGACACCGTCCACGGTAGCCACTCGCACGACCCCTCCTCCAACTCCAGCTGGGCGGAGATGGAGACCTACGTCATCGGTCAGTCCGGCCGCACGCACACATTGACACCGTCCACGGTAGCCACTCTCGCGACCCTCCTCCAACTCCAGCTGGGCGGAGATGGAGACCCACGTCATCGGTCAGTCCGGCCGCACGCACACATTGACACCGTCCACGGTAGCCACTCTCGCACGACCCCTCCTCCAACTCCAGCTGGGCGGAGATGGAGACCTACGTCATCGGTCAGTCCGGCCGCACGCACATTGACACCGTCCACACGGTAGCCACTCTCGCACGACCCCTCCTCCAACTCCAGCTGGGCGGAGATGGAGACCTACGTCATCGGTCAGTCCGGCCGCACGCACACATTGACACCGTCCACGGTAGCCACTCTCGCGACCCTCCTCCAACTCCAGCTGGGCGGAGATGGAGACCTACGTCATCAGTCAGTCCGGCCGCACGCACACATTGACACCGTCCACGGTAGCCACTCTCGCGACCCTCCTCCAACTCCAGCTGGGCGGAGATGGAGACCTACGTCATCGGTCAGTCCGGCCGCACGCACACATTGACACCGTCCACGGTAGCCACTCTCGCGACCCTCCTCCAACTCCAGCTGGGCGGAGATGGAGACCTACGTCATCAGTCAGTCCGGCCGCACGCACACATTGACACCGTCCACGGTAGCCACTCTCGCACGACCCCTCCTCCAACTCCAGCTGGGCGGAGATGGAGACCTACGTCATCAGTCAGTCCGGCCGCACGCACATTGACACCGTCCACGGTAGCCACTCTCGCGACCCTCCTCCAACTCCAGCTGGGCGGAGATGGAGACCTACGTCATCGGTCAGTCCGGCCGCACGCACATTGACACCGTCCACGGTAGCCACTCTCGCACGACCCCTCCTCCAACTCCAGCTGGGCGGAGATGGAGACCTACGTCATCGGTCAGTCCGGCCGCACGCACACATTGACACCGTCCACACGGTAGCCACTCTCGCGACCCTCCTCCAACTCCAGCTGGGCGGAGATGGAGACCTACGTCATCGGTCAGTCCGGCCGCACGCACACATTGACACCGTCCACGGTAGCCACTCTCGCACGACCCTCCTCCAACTCCAGCTGGGCGGAGATGGAGACCTACGTCATCGGTCAGTCCGGCCGCACGCACATTGACACCGTCCACACGGTAGCCACTCTCGCACGACCCTCCTCCAACTCCAGCTGGGCGGAGATGAGACCTACGTCATCGGTCAGTCCGGCCGCACGCACACATTGACACCGTCCACGGTAGCCACTCTCGCACGACCCTCCTCCAACTCCAGCTGGGCGGAGATGGAGACCTACGTCATCGGTCAGTCCGGCCGCACGCACATTGACACCGTCCACACGGTAGCCACTCTCGCACGACCCTCCTCCAACTCCAGCTGGGCGGAGATGGAGACCTACGTCATCAGTCAGTCCGGCCGCACGCACACATTGACACCGTCACACGGTAGCCACTCTCGCACGACCCTCCTCCAACTCCAGCTGGGCGGAGATGGAGACCTACGTCATCAGTCAGTCCGGCCGCACGCACACATTGACACCGTCCACGGTAGCCACTCTCGCACGACCCTCCTCCAACTCCAGCTGGGCGGAGATGGAGACCTACGTCATCGGTCAGTCCGGCCGCACGCACATTGACACCGTCACACGGTAGCCACTCTCGCGACCCTCCTCCAACTCCAGCTGGGCGGAGATGGAGACCTACGTCATCAGTCAGTCCGGCCGCACGCACACATTGACACCGTCCACGGTAGCCACTCTCGCGACCCTCCTCCAACTCCAGCTGGGCGGAGATGGAGACCTACGTCATCAGTCAGTCCGGCCGCACGCACACATTGACACCGTCCACGGTAGCCACTCTCGCGACCCTCCTCCAACTCCAGCTGGGCGGAGATGGAGACCTACGTCATCAGTCAGTCCGGCCGCACGCACACATTGACACCGTCCACGGTAGCCACTCTCGCGACCCTCCTCCAACTCCAGCTGGGCGGAGATGGAGACCTACGTCATCAGTCAGTCCGGCCGCACGCACACATTGACACCGTCACACGGTAGCCACTCTCGCGACCCTCCTCCAACTCCAGCTGGGCGGAGATGGAGACCTACGTCATCGGTCAGTCCGGCCGCACGCACACATTGACACCGTCCACACGGTAGCCACTCTCGCGACCCTCCTCCAACTCCAGCTGGGCGGAGATGGAGACCTACGTCATCAGTCAGTCCGGCCGCACGCACACATTGACACCGTCACACGGTAGCCACTCTCGCACGACCCTCCTCCAACTCCAGCTGGGCGGAGATGGAGACCTACGTCATCAGTCAGTCCGGCCGCACGCACACATTGACACCGTCCACGGTAGCCACTCTCGCGACCCTCCTCCAACTCCAGCTGGGCGGAGATGGAGACCTACGTCATCGGTCAGTCCGGCCGCACGCACATTGACACCGTCCACGGTAGCCACTCTCGCACGACCCTCCTCCAACTCCAGCTGGGCGGAGATGGAGACCTACGTCATCGGTCAGTCCGGCCGCACGCACACATTGACACCGTCACACGGTAGCCACTCTCGCGACCCTCCTCCAACTCCAGCTGGGCGGAGATGGAGACCTACGTCATCAGTCAGTCCGGCCGCACGCACACATTGACACCGTCCACGGTAGCCACTCTCGCACGACCCTCCTCCAACTCCAGCTGGGCGGAGATGGAGACCTACGTCATCGGTCAGTCCGGCCGCACGCACACATTGACACCGTCCACACGGTAGCCACTCTCGCACGACCCTCCTCCAACTCCAGCTGGGCGGAGATGGAGACCTACGTCATCAGTCAGTCCGGCCGCACGCACACATTGACACCGTCCACGGTAGCCACTCTCGCGACCCTCCTCCAACTCCAGCTGGGCGGAGATGGAGACCTACGTCATCGGTCAGTCCGGCCGCACGCACACATTGACACCGTCCACGGTAGCCACTCTCGCACGACCCTCCTCCAACTCCAGCTGGGCGGAGATGAGACCTACGTCATCGGTCAGTCCGGCCGCACGCACACATTGACACCGTCCACACGGTAGCCACTCTCGCACGACCCTCCTCCAACTCCAGCTGGGCGGAGATGGAGACCTACGTCATCGGTCAGTCCGGCCGCACGCACACATTGACACCGTCCACACGGTAGCCACTCTCGCACGACCCCTCCTCCAACTCCAGCTGGGCGGAGATGGAGACCTACGTCATCGGTCAGTCCGGCCGCACGCACACATTGACACCGTCCACACGGTAGCCACTCTCGCACGACCCCTCCTCCAACTCCAGCTGGGCGGAGATGGAGACCTACGTCATCGGTCAGTCCGGCCGCACGCACACATTGACACCGTCCACACGGTAGCCACTCTCGCACGACCCCTCCTCCAACTCCAGCTGGGCGGAGGTCATTTTAGTCTCAAATGTCAACAATAATTTTATTTATTTATTTATACACTTTATTGCACACACCATAACAGAAATATTATTGACAGGATATACATTTAAAAAGGATATATACAGTGGTTGTACAAATAATATTAAGTGTAATGAAAAATGTATGTTCAAAGCTGGACATTAGGTCGACTATGTCCACCTTTGAAGTTTTTTTTTCACTGATCTACTTATAACTTTATTAATTACTAGCTGTCACCCGCGGCATTGCCCGCGGTTTAACACTTAACGCGGTCCCCTAATTATTTATTAAATTAAAAGTACTTTAAGTTATTCCTTATAACATCAGCTATCTACCAGTGAAAGTCCCGTCAAAATCGATCTAGCCATTTCAGAGATTAGCCGGAACAAACAGACAGTAAAAAAAATATTTTAATTTACGTATTATATATATTCATATACATGTAGAAAAACGGTTATTTCAATATTACAAACATACTCTCCAATTTTATCTATATATATAGATAGGCTTAAATATAAAAAAAATATTTCACAAAAACTTTTTTAATATTTTTTTTTGGAAAAAACATTGCAGGTAACATACAAATTCACCCACCTACCGATGCCACGAAGCAGATGCTAATACTGAGGTACTTGACTCCAATGGGCGAATATCAAGAGGTAAGCACTTATTGTAGTCTCTAATTACAAAAAACTTACTTACTTACTTATCTTCACGCACAGTCCCTGACGAGGTAGCCAGAGAGAACAGATCGCCAAGTGTCACGATCCTTACATACCTCTTGCGCTTCTTTCAGATTCATCATTTCTTCATACATGCACGTCGAGGTATCCGAGTACTCTTGACCCTCCCCTCTTCGAGCAATTTGCTCACATGGTCTTCAAAAGTTAGTCTCGGCCTGCCTCGACCCCTTTTAGTATTAACTTTTGCGCTTCTTCACCATTCGGTCTTCACTCATTCGCTCAACGTGCCCAAACCATCGAAGCACGCCCTTATCGATTTTAGTGACAAGGTCATCTTTCAAACCTACCATTTTGCGAATCTCTTCGTTTCGCATCCGGTCGGCTAAGGTAACGGTAGTAGTCTAAACCAGGGATTCCCAAATAGCTCGATATTGACGTTTCCGTCGGTTTCCGAGATGTTGATATTACACTAAAACTTATCTTCATTCATTAGACTCCATAGAGTAAGTAACTCGTTCATAGGGCGGTGTATACGCTTCTACAACAGAATCCCAGTAAATGTGCAAAGACTTTTAACAGGCTTAAGAAATGTTTTAAAGAAAAATTTATTAGAATATAAATGAATATATTTTAGAACGAAGTTCCTTATGGGACGACGCGGAGGGGTATCCTAACTAGGAAGAAACGTCCGTAACTAAGATTTTTATTATTTATGTATGGCTATACAGTGTCTAATGTATAGTCTACGTGATAATATTACTTATAAATCATTGTAAATAAAATGAAGTTGATACCAAATCAAACCGACCCGAATAATTATTTTCTTGACACCTTGAATAAAACTTAAAATTAATATTTTTATAATAAGGAACCTTGTTCCTATCCGGAGTCCCACGACACCACATGATTTTTATTATTACTAAACACTCTTAATATTTAACGAATTTGATATATAAAATTCGTAATTTTGGAAAATTTTGATGACAAAATATTTCAAGTTTAATCACTGAACCAACCGCATGGTTTTAAAAATGGTTGGTAAAAAAGAAGTAGTATTTTAAAAGTAATTTGGTTGCGTGTCAGTTAATTTTGGAAATGGTGTCTTTTGACCAAAATAGTTTGGGAATAGACCTAGACACATCGACAATCTGTCAAAAGACAAAATTCGAATTTTAAATTTTTGACAACTGTATTCTGCTATGTGACATTTGGATCATCGCTTGTCCACAGTTCCTGTCGCACGTGTTCGAGCAGAACGCCCTGGGTTTGATTCTTGGCTACCTGAACGTGAGGGAGTCGCGCGACTCTAGGCTCGCGTTCGAAGCCCTGAAGTACCTCGCCGCGCTGCTCTGCCACAAGAAGTTCTCTATAGATTTCATCAACATGGGCGGCTTGCAGGTAGACTCTTTGATAAATAAATATCTTCACGCAATTCTCAATACAGGGGAGACAGAGGTCACCACCGAAGATATTTTCGGGACAACGTGTCAGGTGGTGAGCCCGTCGTCGTCTTTATGTCCAAGCCAACGATATAATTTGTACATAAGTTTTTGAAAAACCCATTGGTATGAACCTGCCACCTGGGGATCGAACTCGGATCTCTTGACGCGTTATTCCGACCGCCCAACCACTCGGCTATCGTGACATTAACTCTTTTTATATCATATATTGTATGATATTGACTCCGCGTCGATATAAATTAAGTGTAAAGATTTTTTAATAAGAGGGGATACCTGCGGAGTTTCTTTCGCCCGTTTCTTCTCCGTTAGACGAAACTCATTACGAAACGGTGGTAGATTAAAAATGACTATATAATATATATAGTCATATTTCGATAAATAAATGATTTGATTTGACGAGGTCTAAAAAATGAACCCATGTTAATTAACGTAAGTTCTTTTCAAATTTTTGAAACTGTGAAGGTCTCTTTTGAGGTTCTGTACACTAAAAGGAAATTGGTAACTTTATAGGATCACTTTGTTGTGATCAGTCCGTCCATCAGTGAGTCAACACTCTTTCTTAGGAAAGTGTAAGTAAAAGTCAAAGCAGAAATTAATATAAAATCTATGCAATTGTCAATGGTCCAAATAAATTATATCAAATATAGAATTTAATTTTGAAAAATTTTAATTTTAGACCTTTTAAAAAAAGACAAGCTTCTTAGCTTTTTACTGAAAGCAATGCTATGAAAAATTACGGTCTTTTAATTTTAATACTGTAGAGTACTTTTAGTTGAGACTTATGAAATTTGGTAAGAAGCAAGGTACCAGCACTTGTCATGTTTTGTCTGCATTGACTCGACCGGGAATTAAACCCCAGGCCTCAAATCTGGCGACACATTGAAAAATAATGTTAAAAATAAGTATTGTTATTAGTTTAATTTCGTCTCTAATTTTGTTAATTTTCTTTTTTAATGTGTTATTTTGTGCAATATTTCTTTCATTCCTTCTTTCATTCAAAAACGGTGTTCACGCCATATTATGTTAATGTTGATGTATGTTGTAGACATTCCTGGAAGTGCCGCGGCCGTCGGTGGCCGCTACTGGAGTCTCCATCTGCCTGTACTACTTGGCCTACTGCGAGGACGCCATGGAGCGCGTGTGTCTGCTGCCGCGGGCCACGCTCGCCGATCTCGTCAAGTGAGTATACACAGCTTGTTATATATATAAATTTAATATAACGTAACCAGTTCAAAGATTATGCGGTCAACTGTTTGAATATTTTTAATTTTTGTGGCTGGCTGAATTTAAAGGTAGAAAATAAATAATAGTCTCGAAAAATTCCAAAAAAGCTTTTGCAACCAACCAAACTAAAAATTTTATAATAATTTTCTATAAGTACAAAAAAATTTGAGTGATTAAGAAGAAAAAAGAAGTTACGATAACCTAATGGGTTGGTGATCAGAATTCTAGTAAAGAGACCCGAGTTCGATTCCCAGGTGGTAGGTTCGTACCATTGGTTGTTTTCAAAAACATTGTTGGCTGGGACATAAAGACGGCAACGGGCCTACCACATGTTAGGTTGTCTTCGGTGGAGGGTGGAAAGGAACTCTGTCTACTCGTGTTTTTTTGTTATATATTAAAACAACTCAAAGAATATTATCTATCTTTCTAGCACCTATCTCAACTTATCTTTCACGGATAGTCCTTGATGGGGTAGCCAGAGAGACCAGATTCCCAAGTTTCATGACACTTACATAACTCTTTCGCTTCTTTCAAATTTATCATACATGCACACATAGGAATCTGCATACTCTAGCAGACTATCGCAATTTTTCTTCTAGTCTAATATTTCCTATTCCTATTCCTGTTTCCTATTAAGTCCGCCTTTTTTGACCTTCTATAAGGAATAACAATAAAGGTGGAATGAATAAATAAAAATAAATATATTCCTCTTATCTGATTAATTACTCATACAATGTATGTTTCATGTATTACTTTGTTTTGTATTTATCTTTCTGTGGTTGTTTCTTTGACTGTATATTCCTGAGTATAGTTTCTAAAAAAAAAAAACAATTTCTACTTCACCTAGTAATGCGATATTTTTAATTTTTTATCTTATTAATAATAAATAATATGTATTTATTTGTTTAATAATAATAAGCCAATCATTCACGGAGGTCGTTGAATTCAATGTAACACCTTTCTCCCCATAGATACGCGCTCTGGCTTCTGGAATGTTCGCACGACTCGGGCCGCTGCCACGCGACCATGTTCTTCGGGCTCTCTTTCCAGTTCCGCGTCATACTGGAGGAGTTCGACAACCAGGCGAGTGCAGACCGCTTTTTTTTTTTCGTATTTAAATATATATGTAGCAATAGACAATATTTTGATTCTCTCTGTCGCGAGCTGGACGTGCGAAGCTTGGATTGATGATGATAACTTTCAGATCGGCTAAAATCTTTTTTTTTTAAAGTGGCTCTTAAAGTGGATCTTTCCCTGTATAGGAGTCGTTTGGTTCTGTATCACACTCTAGCTCATTAGATAAGTCCTCACTACGGTCCTGCGATGGATTTTGGACCGTATGTCACGATAGCCATGTGGTTGGGCGGTCGGAATTTCGAGTCAAGAGACCCGAGTTCGATACCCACGTGGCAGGCTCGTACCAATGGATTTCTGAAGACTTATCTACGAATTACATCGTTGGCTTGGACATAAAGACGGCGACGGGCTCACCACCTGTCACGTTGTCCCGAAAATATCTTCGGTGGAAGGTGGGCCGAAGTGACTTAATTGTCTAGACTAGACCTCTTTCTACCCCTGTATTGGAAATTGCCTGAAGATATTTATTTATATTTATTTATTTATGTATGTGTATGTATGTATGTATGTCGGGCTCACCACCTGTCACATTTTCCCAAAAAATGTCTTCGGTGGAAGTTGAGTCGAAAGCACTTAATTGTCTAGACCTCTGTCTACTCTTGTATTGGCAATGGCTTGAAGATATTTATTATATGTTTACTTTTCGATTGCAGGACGGCCTCCGTAAGTTATACAACGTGATCTCCACGCTGCCCATCCTGGGTTCTGATGAGGAGGAGTCTCGCGTCTCTGAAGACGAGACGTGTGCGGCGCGGCAGATCGTGCGGCACGTGTGCGTCGCGCTCAGGAGGTAAATCCTCGCACTCTCTCTTTCATTCCTACGTTTTATTTTATACAAAAGGGAGGCAAACGAGCAGGTGGCACACGTGATGGTAAGTGATTACCGCCGCCCATGAACATCTGCAATACCGGAGTAATAGCAGATGCGTTGCCAGCCTTTGAGAAATATCTTAAACATGAGAGTCAAAAAAAAATGAGAAGTTTCTTAAACTTCTATTTCACGCCGGTATTCTGTGAGGTCGTGGTACTTCCCCGGCCGAGCCGGCCCATTCATGCAACAACAAAAGCTGATGCGTGGCTCTACCACTGTTAAGATTAAGAAAGATTAAGATACCCACGTCAGTTTGTTTGTGACAGAGATAGAGATATCTTTCTACTGCCGTTTTGTAAAAACAAAATATTTGTTTAATAATAATAGAAGATAGAGAGACAGATAAAGATATCTTCACGCAATTCCCAATACATGGCTAGACAGAGGTCATGTCATTTAAGTCCCTTCGACCCACCTTCCACCGAAGATATTTTCGGGACAACGTGACAGGTGATGAGCCCGTCGCCGTTTTTATATCCAAAGCCAACGATATAATTTGTACATAGGTTTTTAGACAAACCCATTGGTACGGCCACTTGAGAATCGAACTCGGGTCTCTTGACTCGAAATTCCGACCACCCAACCACTCGGCTATCGTGACTTTAATAATAATAATAAATAAATACATATATAGATAGGGACAACAACGCATACATTGCTCCGATCCCAATGTACGATGGTAAAGCACTTGAGGTATGAGAATCGGAAACAATGAAGGCACCACAAACACCCAGACCCGAAAAAAATGTAGAACGAGTGGTTCTTCTACATTAAACCTACCGGGAATCGAACCCGGGACCTCGAGATGGCGACACCTTGAAACCCGGTGTTTACGACACTCGTAAACGGTGGACGTCAAATATTTGTTTGATATCTGTCAATAGATTTGTCTATATTGTATTAGTGATGTATTATTTAAATATGTCTTCTGCAGCTAATTATTATTTTCCACTACAAATAAGGCCTAATAATTCGACGATGGTCGAGGTCTCTGGGGCGGTCTGAATTCGATTGAGAGACCCAGATTTTATCCCGGGGAGGAAGGCTCATACCGATGAATTTATCAAAACTGTACGATTTGTGTAACTGGCGTGTACAATGAGACGGCGATTGATGATTCTGTCTCAATGTCCTTCAAACCGGAATGCGACGATCGTCACACTGCTGTTTGACGATAGAAACATTTGACAGTCATTACTTGTCACTATCCAATCACTAGGCATTACTTAGCAATACTTAGATTTTTTATGTACATATTATGTGTATTTATATATTTATATGAATATTATATTTTATAATTTTATATAGTGTATCATATGCTACTATTATATATTAGTTTAGTTTATTTAGTTATTAACATGTTAGTTTATTATACTCACCACTTCCCACTGTCCTGTACTTTATTTATATCCTTAGCCCATAAAGTTATCTGGATCACTCTTAAGCGATAAGATCGCCTTGTTGTACTTACCTTCTATGTATTTCCCATTAAGTTTAAGTGGTGTACAATAAAGTATACATACAATACAATATGTTACCAACCGAACTGTGCAGAAGTCATCTTTCTACATGGAGGAATTACATACATAACTATCTGTAAGACTACTGCAGGATATAGGCCTCTCCCATTAGGGTGGCCATAATCGCCACACTTGGCAAACGGATTGGCGATCGCAGTACCCGACCACTCGCATCTCAGACGCTGCTGTCCTTTATTTGTCTGATATTTTTTTAAATATGGTTATCCCTCCATCTATCGTTTGCCATTATGATATTCAAGGCTGTTTCCCTTAGTCGCCTCTTACGACACTCACGGAAAGAAAGGTGTCAATTTTCTTACGCCGGAAAAACTTGTTTTATTTGTCGTGTATTTTTCGTAATATTTGTCCCGCCATCTATCGGCAGCCCATGACATTTTCCCTTAGTCGTCTACTACGACACTCACGGAAAATATGGGGGTGGTATATTTTCATGCCGTAACCACACGGCAAACTATTAATGAAAACTAATCACTAATATTAATTGTTACAATTAACGTCTTGAACGGTTCAACATAATGGTTGTCAGGTACCTGGAGGCACACCTGAGGCTACGGGCAGCGCAGGTCGCGAGGCAGCAAGGCGACAATGTTCCTGAACCGCCGCCTTATAAGGTAAGTACATTGACACATAGATAGATAGATAGATAGATAATTCTTTATTGTATATAGTCTTATAGAATTAATTATTACAATTTCGGAAACCTTAAAACTACAAACGGTGGTCATATCGCTTTAAGCGATTTCTGCCTGACAGACCGGGTATTAAAGGAATATTAGCTCTATTAAATAGGATTGGTGCAATTTTAATACAACAAATATATAACAATTAAAAATATTTCATTAATTGACTATGTAATATGTAGATAAATTTACTATATACAAATATATACACAAATACATACATACACATACATATATATATATATATACACATACATACATATATACATCCATACACACACACATACATACATACATACATATAAATATTTTAACATATGAGTAAATACGAAGGACATAAAGGCGGCGACGGGCTCACCACCTGTCACGTTGTCCCGAAAATATCTTCGGTGAAAGGTGGGTCGAAGGGACTTAATTGTCTAGACTCGACCTCTGTCTACCCCTGTCTTGGGAATTGCGTGAAGATATTTATTTATATTTATTATTTATTTATAGTAAATACGAACACAGTGAAGGAAAGAAAAGAAGGAAATTTGGAAAAATATATAGGAAAACAATAATTTATTAACTTGAGAGTGCCAAAAAATAATCGTTAAGTAGACTTTTACAAAATTTTAAGAGATTGTGCCTTTTGAATATTGAGTGGTAAGTCATTCCAAAGTTGTATTGCTTGGACAGTAAAAGACTTGCCGTAAAATGAGGTAAGATTAGTAGGTATTTTTAAAGCCAAGCAATAAGGAGAACGCAATTCTCGCTCATGGTACACATGTCTATAATGAAATTGATTTTTCAGGTAAGTGGGAGTTTTTGGGTCAAACAGTACACGGTCAACCAAATATGAAGCGAATGGAAAGGTTCTGGAGACGCTCAAGCTTATTTAATTGCTCCGTAGTTATATCGCTGTAACAAATGTCAGCGTAGTCTAGAATCGGCATCAGGACAGATTTTGCTAACGCAATTTTGGTAGATAAAGGTAGAAAATTTTGAAGCCTTTTAAGACTCCTACAGGTTGCAAACATCTTTCTGCTCACATTTTCTATTTGACAGTTTGCTGTCTATGAGAACCCCGAGGTTTTTTACAACTTTACTATAAGGTATAATGGTATTATCAAAACAAACTGAGGGTAAAGTTAGCCAATCAATTTTTTGTAGTTGTTTACTACTCCCTATCACCACTACCTGTGACTTTTTAGGATTCACTTTTATACCATACGATTTACTAAACTCAGATATAGTCACCAGGTCGCGGTTAGTAGCGAGTATAGCTGAATCGATGGATTCAACTCTGGTTTGTGAATAAATTTGGAGATCGTCTGCATACAAGTGGTAGAGAGAAGTTATTTGAGAGGTAATGGATCGAATGAAAATTGTGAAAAGGAGAGCCTCCTTTAAGTGTTAAATTTCGCGCTACATATAATCTTCACTCATTCGATCAACGTGCCCAAACTACCGTAGCACGTACGGAGGCTTTAGTGGTTAATAAAAAGAAATCTTCAATATGCTTGTCATTCGTAGGCATCAAAATCATCACCGGAGGAGATCCAGGAGCAAATAGAGCTGCTGCAGAGCGTGGCCTGGTCCCGCTGGGCGCCCGTCGACGAGCTCGTGGAGCTGGGCGGCGTGTCGCTGCTGCTGCAGGTCGTGGGCTACGCGTACGAGTGGAACTTTAACGGCAGGTATTGTAGACTGGTCGCCCGGGGACTCGCTGCTGCGGCTACTGCGCTGCTACTGCTGCTGCGCTGCGCGTACGAGTGGAACTTTAACGGCAGGTATTGTAGACTGGTCGCCCGGGGACTCGCTGCTGCGGCTACTGCGCTGCTATTGCGCTGCTACTGCTGCTGCGCTGCTACTGCTGCCAGCTGCGCGTACGAGTGGAACTTAACGGCAGGTATTGTAGACTGGTCGCCCGGGGACTCGCTGCTGCGGCTACTGCGCTGCTATTGCGCTGCTACTGCTGCTGCGCTGCGCGTACGAGTGGAACTTTAACGGCAGGTATTGTAGACTGGTCGCCCGGGGACTCGCTGCTGCGGCTACTGCGCTGCTATTGCGCTGCTACTGCTGCTGCGCTGCGCGTACGAGTGAAACTTTAACGGCAGGTATTGTAGACTGGTCGCCCGGGGATTCGCTGCTGCGGCTACTGCGCTGCTACTGCTGCTGCGCTGCGCGTACGAGTGGAACTTTAACGGCAGGTATTGTAGACTGGTCGTACGGGCACTCGCTGCTGCGGCTACTGTGTTGCTACTGCTGCTACTACCCCCTTTCTTATCGTTGGTATCGTAGAAGGGGACTAAAGAAAAAAGCCTTGGAAATTGCATTTAGAAATGTATCAGGCCAAAATTATGCAGTGACAGAACGCAGTTATAGGTGTGAGGTGCCTGGTACTATGAGATCTAATTCGATTAGCTGTTTAATTAAGTTGTATATATACAAAACTCCGGTCTGATCCCCAAATCGTAAACTTCTTTTTAAATCGAGTGTTGAGAGTGAAAATATTTGCAAAATTGTGCACTATTTGTGAATTTTTTTTGTTTTACGCCTTATTTCAACGGGAACATTATTCAAACAGGGCGGAGACGGTGCGTTCCGCGCTCGACGTGATATCGGTATGCTGCGTGGCGCCCCGGGTTCAGTTACTGCTCACCGAGAAGATCGACATGAGGGACGCGGACCTCACTACTGGCGTTAACATCGTGTTGGGTGAGACGAAATATATAAATAGACAGGGACAACATCACATACATTGCTCTGACCCTAAACTAAGTAGCTTAAGCACTTGTGTCACGGAATCAGAAACCATGAAGGTCCAAGAAAATGTAGAAAAAGTGGTTAGTTTATAATGACCCGTTCGGGAATCGAACCAGGAAGCTCAGAAGTGTACCATGAAACGTGTACGCTACTCGTCCACGGGGTCGTGAAAGTCATAGTCAATATCAGTTGGCTATGATCAGATGGCGGGATAACCGTCGAAACTCAGCAAAACATTAGCGGGCAGCAGATTCTATGATGCAAGTTGTCTGGCACCGCAATCGCCAAACCGCTTGCCGTGCATGGCGATAATGGCGAATCTGTGAGACAGGCCTGTAGGTCTGCGGTGTATTTTTACAGGAAGTTATGACGGCGATGATGGTGAATAGCAAATTCCGTCAAATGTTTTAGTTGCTCTAGCGCCATCTAGTGGCGAGTTAAAACAATGTTGCTAGCGGCAAAATGACATGACAACTTAGATTTTCATTGCAATCTAGACGATTTGCGCGATTTATTAGGGCTGCAGTGGCATCTAGTGGCAAGTGACAGCAAAATATATTAATAAAACCAAAATATAGGATATAAGTGCAAACAGTTATACCTTAGTTTTATATTATACAAAAGATTATGCAACATATTATTGCATATAGATTATACATATAAATTAAGTCCTTGTTTCTTCGCGAGGTTTTAATAGGATATAATATATTCTTACCAGTATAAAGCCTATAACAATAGAATCGAAGAAGTTTTCACGATATTTCTTTCTTTCTTTCACTGTCATAAGATAAACAAGTAAATATCTTCACGCCATTCCCAATACAGGGGTAGACAAAGGTTTAGACAATTAATTCCTTTCGATATCTTTCACCTAATACATTTTTGGGACAACGTGACAGGCGGTGAGCCCGTCGCTGTCTTTATGCCCAAGCCAATGATATAGATCTCAACATAAGTTTTTGAAAAATCGCACTGGTATACCCTCCCACCTTGAGTTCGAACCAAGGGTCTTCACCATTGACATTTCGATTTGGAAGCAGGTGCTGCCGACGGCGAGATAGTACCGGAGCCGGAAGTGCAAAAAGCCGCTCTCAACGTGCTCGTCAACTGCGTGTGCGCACCCGTCCATAGGGTAAGTTTTTCATGGACTCTAATTATTGTTTTACTTTGATAGTTGATATTTTAAAGTTGTTATTTTATATTGTATAACAATTATATTGAAACATTCCGCATGCAAAAATAAATGGCAATTGAAAATATTGGAATCCAGGAGAATTGGCGCGTGCATGTCTGAGGGAGGGTGGTGCACTTCTCTTCAGATTATGAAATGTATGCCATTTATTTTTTTCTGTGGAAAGGTGAAGGCAAATACTTTTGTGTTTTCATTCATGCGTTATAAGTAAATTATGTTAAGCTTATTACATGTGTCAGTCGTTTTTTAGTTGTCTTAAATATTTATAAGCCCTAAATAAAATGAATGAGGCACTCAAGGTCATAATGGAGTTGTCCATGTCAATCGTAATTTTGTTACCTTAATATTTTATGTTATTTTTGTTGTTATAATACGGTATAAAGCTTTGCATGATAAAAAAACATTATTATTATTTATTGTAAAATTTAAACATTGAAAACATAATGGCTACAGACGATTTCCTTGTTAGTTTCATATCTACAAGGAAAAGACTGACTTAAACTTTTCTCTTATGGAAAATTTAAATCCTATGAAAAAAAATCTAGTATTTTCTATTTTGATCATTAATGTTTTATCTGCTTAAAATAATTCTGAAATGTATATTTAATGATTTCTCCGTATCCATCTGTCCTTCATAGCATATTTGTAATACTTAATAACTAAAAAAATTTGTACAGCCCTACTTGTCGTGGCATGGTAGCAAGAATTAATTATTTATAATGATTAATCTCATTAATGATAAATTGCATATATCATTCGCAGGCCGGCACGTCAACTACACGGTTCTCCATTACTGGCTCTAGTAAGAAAAAGACCGCGTTGAAGTCTTACGAGGACGTCATACAGAAAGTTTGGGAGAGCGTTCGCACCAACAACGGAATTATGGTAACACTATTTAAAACAGCGCCACCTGTTGATTGTATTACGAATTACTAAGAAATTGCAAAATGAAGCTTCTAGACTTATTCCTTAGTTGCCTCTTTCGATACATGGCTGAAAAAAGAGACGGTAATCGGTTGTGAAAAAATCCTAGCAGTGACAAGGAACGATACACGATAGCCACGATAGATAGATAGGTTGGGTGGTCGGAATTTCGAGTCAAAAGACCCGAGTTCGGTCCCCAGGTGGCAGGCTCGTACCAATGGGTTTTTCTAAAAACCGAAATGTACGTATTACATCAGTGGCTTGTACATAAACACGTCGACGGGCTCACCATCCGTCACGTTGTCCCGAAAAATATCTCCGGTGGAAGTTGGGTCGAAGTGACTTAACTGTCTAGACTCGACCTCTGTCTGCCCCGCTGTATTGAGGGAGGATCGCGTGAAGATACTTATTTATTATCTTATCTGACATGGAGACGTACGTTCGCGCTTGCAGGTGCTGCTGTCGCTGATGCTGGTGAAGGCGCCGATCACGGACGCGGACCGGCTGCGCGGGCTGGCGTGCCGCGCGCTGGCCGGGCTCGCGCGCTGCGCCACCGTGCGCCAGATCATCTCCAAGCTGCCGCTCTTCACCACCTCGCAGATACAGAGTGAGCGCGGCACGGCACTATACAGGACGCACAGGGGTACAGAGTGCGCGGTCAGATCGGGCCGTATACGATGCGGAAATACAGAGCTCGCGGTCAGATCGGGCCGTATACGATGCGTACGTACAGAGCTCGCGGTCAGATCGGGCCGTATACGATTTGGAAATACAGAGCTCGCGGTCAGATCGGGCCGTATACGATACGGAAATACAGAGCTCGCGGTCAGATCGGGCCGTATACGATGCGGAAATACAGAGCTCGTGGTCAGATCGGGCCGTATACGATGCGGAAATACAGAGCTCGTGGTCAGATCGGGCCGTATACGATGCGGAAATACAGAGCTCGCGGTCAGATCGGGCCGTATACGATACGGAAATACAGAGCTCGCGGTCAGATCGGGCCGTATACGATACGGAAGTACAGAGCTCGCGGTCAGATCGGGTGATATACGATACGGACGTACAGAGCTCGCGGTCAGATCGGGCCGTGCGGTGCTTGTCCTAGCAACGGTCGTGGACGAGTGACGTTTGTTGTGTCGCCAGCTGAGATGTTCCGGGTTCGATTCTCGGATGGGGTCGATGTAGAATACCACTAACTCTACATTGCCTCGGATGTTACTTGTGCAACATGCGTTGTTTCTAACTCCGTAACAGAAGAGATTTAGCTGCTTACTTTGAGATTAGATTAATTTAGGTAGTATGTAGGTAATTTTGGACAACCTCCTTGGACGAAGTGGAGGGCGCGCCGGTATCGCCAGCTCAGAGGTCCCCGGTTTCGATTCTCGGACGGATCTTGGTGTTTGTGGTTGCTTCGCGCAAATACTTTTGCTACTTACTTTGGAGTCAGAGCAATGTATGTAATGTTGTCTCTATCTATGTGTTGTTTCATGATGAGACTTAGACCTCATAATCGAAACAACTTATTCGAGTACGATCCCTAGGTGGCAGGCTCGTACCGTTTTTCAAAAAAAAAAAAAAAAAACTTATGTACGAATTATATCGTTGGCTTGGACATAAAGACGGCGACAGGTTCACCATCTGTCATGATGTCCCGAAAATATTTCGGTGGAAGGTGGGTCGAAGGGACTCAATTGCCTAGTGTAGACCTCTGTGTACCCCTGTATTGGGAATTGCGTGAAGATATTTATTTATTATTTATTTTATAAAAACGGCTAATCTCACGTTATAATGATCGGTGTAGGTACCGACTAGTTTCAGACCTATCAGAGGCCCTTAATCAGGGTGAGTGGAATGATTGGGTGATCGGAATTCGAATCCAGAGACCCGAGTCCGATCCCTAGGTGGTAGGCTCGTACCAATCGTTTTTTTTTTTTTTCAAAACCAATGTACGATTTATATCTCACTGGCTCACGACCAGTCACGTTGTCCCAAAAATGTCTTTGTGGCATCAGTGAAAGGTGGATCGAAGAGACTTGTTGTCTAGACTTAGTGACTAGATCTCTGTCTACCCAAGTATCGAAAATGACATGAAGTTATTTTTGTATATATTTAAATTAATGAGAAGGTTAATGGTTGCTCTTAGATCAAAAATTACCGCTACAAGTAATTATGTACATTGTTCTGCATTACTTTTGGACATTCCTATTTTTATTTAAAGAAATCTAAAATTCTTGCAGCCTTAATGCGTGATCCAATCCTCCAGGAGAAGAGACAAGAGCACGTGATGTTTCAGAAGTACGCTCTGGAACTGCTCGAGAGAGTTTCGGGCAAGAGTAAACACATGGGAGCCGAATTCGAGACTTCGCTAGCAAATATACACAGGGTAAGAAAGTGTTTATATAACATTTTTGTATTAGCTTAGCTACATATTGCATGTGCATGGCAAATTACAGTACTATTGTTCATTGTTTCATATTAAATTTAAACTGTTGCGAGTCGTAACATATTACACGTTGATAATATAACTTTGACTATACTGACTAAAGGCTCCCCATCATTTTTTTGTCTAGATCTGGTCTATCCAAATTTTTTTTTTTTATGGAAAAGGGAGGCAAACGAGCAGGTGGCTCACGTGATGGTAAGTGAATACCGCCGACCATGAACACCCGTACTACCAGAGGCTTAGCAGATGCGTTCCCGGCCTTAGACTGCCCACCCCCCCTTCCCCGCCTTAGGGCCTCCGTGATATTGAGAATATCCGCGAAGATATTCATTAACACTTGCAATGTAACTTCGCAGGCGAATGTGGTCGCTCAAACGCGAATCAACTACAATGAGCGGCAACTGCTGCAGCTGGTGGCGGCGCACCTCGCGGCGCGCGGGCTGCGCGAGAGTGCGGCCGCGCTGCAGCGCGAGGCGCGCCTGCCGCCGCCCGCCGCCGCCGCGCCCGCGCCCCCCCCGCCGCCCGTCTACACGCCCTCCACGCCCGTGCGGGTGAGTGCGCCCCGCGCCCCCTCCCCCGCCCCGCCGCCCGTCTATACGCCCGTGCGGGTGAGTGCGACCCGCGCCCCCTCCCCCGCCCCGCCCCCCAGCCGCCCGTCTACACGCCCTCCACGCCCGTGCGGGTGAGTGCGACCCGCGCCCCCTCCCCCGCCCCGCCGCCCGTCTATACGCCCGCCACGCCCGTGCGGGTGAGTGCGACCTGCGCCCCTCCCCGCCCCGCCGCCGCCGCGCCCGCGCCTCCCCGCCGCCCGTCTACACGCCCTCCACGCCCGTGCGGGTGAGTGCGACCCGCGCCCCCTCCCCCGCCCCGCCGCCCGTCTATACGCCCGCCACGCCCGTGCGGGTGAGTGCGACCCGCGCCCCCTCCCCCGCCCCGCCCCCAGCCGCCCGTCTACACGCCCTCCACGCCCGTGCGGGTGAGTGCGACCCGCGCCCCCTCCCCCCCGCCCCGCCGCCGCCGCAGTGCACACGCATACCGCGTTCGAATCTCACCGGAGTCTGTCTGCACGTCAACTACACCTACGCCTGTGGGTGCACACGCACACATGCACATCGCGCCCACCATTGCCACCCTTCAAAACGCACGTGTGGGTTAGAAAACACTCACACCGCTCTTGCTCACATACATTAAAACACTGGCACATACGCCTTCAGCTACGCAGTGAGGCGCGCCTAAAAAATTTATAGACTCTTGTGGCAATTGTTTTTTTCATATATTACCTACTTATAAATTTAGAATAAAAATAATATCTGTTTGTTATCTCAGCAACGGCTGTCTGTGACGCGGACGAGCAGCAGCAGCTCCCTGCACCGCGACAGCATCGACCACAGCCACCAGAACTCTATAGTCGACGGCGACAGCCCGCTGCCGCCTATCATAAAGCTCAGGTTAGTTATTTCAGATACCTTAGTTTAAGTTACATTTAACATATGCATTGTATTGGAATAAAAATCGTAGGGTGAATGTAAATCTAATATCGTTACAGAATATAAGCTGTTTTTGGCGCTTTCTTTGTTACTTCAATTTTTCCTAGAAGACAGTCAAAAATTTACAGATTCAACGAAGTCACGCTGCACGTCTAGTTTTAAGCTGCGAATTTACATGTCGCAGTGTCTGGTGACGTGTCAGAAGCATATCGATTGTAGATTTTATTTTGCGTACGTTACGTTGCTTTGCATTATTAAAAAATGCGTTCATTGAACCACATTTATTAAATTATATATTTTATTATTGAACAATTGTAAGGAGTTAACTCCAGTGTGACACCCACACACACACACACGCGTGTACGCACGCACGCACGCACGCACGCATGCAAGCACGTATCTACGCACGCACTCACGCACACACGTACGCACGCACACACTGTCTTTATTTTTTTATTATTACATTAGAACAGTATCATATAAGCGCGCGCCCGCATTAACCCGCAATCAAACATGGATCTTACCCGCACCGCAGGAAGGTGCAGAGCTGCGCGTCGAGCGGGCCGCCGGCGGAGCACAAGCGCTCGCTGCAGAAGCAGCTGAGCGCGGCGGGCGGCGAGCGCGCGCCGTCGCCGCCGCGCGTCACGCTGCACTCCATCATCACCGAGTACCTGTACAACCAGCACGCGCTCTGCAAGAACCCGGTCGTCACCTGTCCGCAGTTCAACCTGTTCGAGTGGGTGTCTTTATTTTTTTTTTTTTTTATATATAGAAAAAAGGCCGACGAATGAGCAGGCGGCTCAAGCGATGGTGAGTGATTACCGCCGCCCGTGAACACCCGCAATACCGGAGGCATAACAGATGCGGTGCCGGCCTTAGAGTGCTCCCCCCCCTCTCCCAATTTTGGGGGCGGGGGGTGTGTGCGAAACGCAGAAGTTTGTTAGACTTATACTTTACGCCGGTATTCTGTGAGGTCGTGGTACTTCCCAGGTCGAGCCGGCCCATTCATGCAACAACAAAAGCTGATGCGTGGCTCTACCACTGTAAATTTTTTTTTTGCAGAAAAAAAAACTGGCATTGTTTCTAAAATCTATACAGTAGACATATACGCCTCGCTCGTTCTATGTTGTAAGATGTATTGGTGAGGTAACGGCGTAAGAATATTGCCACTCTCTTCTTTCTGTGGATGTCGTAAGAGGCGACTGAGGGAAACAGCCTTGAGTATCGTCATGTTAACCGATAGATGGCGCGATTACCATCTCTAAAAACGATGAGATGGGCAGCAGCGTCTGAGGTGCGAGGGGTCTGGTACTGCGATTGCTTATCCGTTTGCCAAGCGTGGCGATGATGGCAAATCCTGTGGCTATGTCCTGCAGTGGACTTTAACAGCCCGGTATGTATGTTATGTATGTTATAAGATGTATTATAATTACTAACATTGTACAGGCAAACGCAGTGTGTGATTATCACTCAAAAGATGGAATGACGATATGCTCAATGCAGAGAGAGATCGATGCATAAAGGTTCTCTGGGTTAACCTTTGCTTCACACAACTTTTGTTCAACAGTGGACTTTATAGACTGTTCTGACGAAATCTAATCTAGATTTTGTTCATATTTTTGCTTTTGTCCGAGTGAACTGAACTTTACTAGTTTAACTAACAGCCCGGTATGTATGTTATGTATGTTATAAGATGTATTATAATTACTAACATTGTACAGGCAAACGCAGTGTGTGATTATCATTCAAAAGATGGAATGACGATATGCTCAATGCAGAGAGAGATCGATGCATAAAGGTTCTCTGGGTTAACCTTTGCTTCACACAACTTTTGTTCAACAGTGGACTTTATAGACTGTTCTGACGAAATCTAATCTAGATTTTGTTCATATTTTTTTTTTGCTTTTGTCCGAGTGAACCGAACTTTACTAGTTTAACTAACAGTGTCACAGAACACATACTTAAAGCTCTTTCTAAATCAAGAGATTTTAATTCCGGCAATGTATTAGCAGTGCCACGGGTATTTAAAAGTCATTAAGCCACACAATTCTAGTACATGGGCGTTTTACCACTTTTACTTCGCGATAGCCGAGTGCTTTTTCGAGTCAAGAGACCCGCCTTCGATCGCTGAGGCTCGTACAATGGTTTTTTTTTTTTTTTCAAAAATAAAGTGTTTGATTTATATCGTTGGCTAGGACATCACATGCGACGGAATTGTCACCTGTTACGTTGGCCAAAAAAATTTCTTCTTTGGAAAGTGGGTCCAAAGGGACTTAAGAGTCTAGACCTCTGTCTACCCCTGTACTGGGAAAGGCGCGAAGATTATTTTTTTTTGTAATAAAAGACGAACATTAACGCGCCGTTCGTTCCCTAGGCCGCACAAGTGCCCGGAGCCGGCGGCGCTGGGCACGCTGGCGGCGCTAGCGACGCGCGGCCCCGAGGCGAACAACGTGTGCGCGCGCGTCGTGCGCCGCGAGCTGGGCGCGCCCGCGCTGCGCCGCGCGCACTCGCGCCTCGCGCACGCGCATTTCGCGCCCGTGCGCACGCTGCGCCTGCAGGACGACGACGCCTTCTTCACGCACACCATATTCCATGTGAGTGAGTGAGTGAGTGAGTGGGTACACGTACACACGTGTGCGCACTCCGCGCCCGTGCGCACGCTGCGCCTGCAGGACGACGACGCCTTCTTCACGCACCATATTCCATGTGGTGGTGGTGAGTGGGTACGTACACACGTGTGCGCACTCCGCGCCCGATGCGCACGCTGCGCCCGCAGGACGACGACGCCTTCTTCACGCACCATATTCCATGTGAGTGGTGGTGAGTGAGTGGGTACACGTACACGTGTGCGCACTCCGCGCCCGTGCGCACGCGCTGCGCCTGCAGGACGACGACGCCTTCTTCACGCACACCATATTCCATGTGGTGGTGGTGGTGAGTGGGTACACGTACACGTGTGCGCACTCCGCGCCCGTGCGCACGCTGCGCCTGCGGGACGACGACGCCTTCTTCACGCACCATATTCCATGTGGTGGTGGTGGTGAGTGGGTACGTACACACGTGTGCGCCTCCGCGCCCGTGCGCACGCTGCGCCTGCAGGACGACGACGCCTTCTTCACGCACACCATATTCCATGTGAGTGAGTGAGTGAGTGAGGAGTGAGTGAGTGGCACACGTACACACGTGTGCGCACTCCGCGCCTGTGCGCACGCTGCGCCTGCAGGACGACGAGACGCCTTCTTCACGCACACCATATTCCATGTGGAGTGAGTGAGTGAGGAGTGAGTGAGTGGGTACACGTACACGTGTGCGCACTCCGCGCCGTGCGCACGCTGCGCCTGCAGGACGACGACGCCTTCACGCACACACCATATTCCATGTGAGTGAGTGAGTGAGTGGGTACACGTACACACGTGTGCGCACTCCGCGCCCGTGCGCACGCTGCGCCTGCAGGACGACGACGCCTTCTTCACGCACACCATATTCCATGTGAGTGAGTGAGTGAGTGAGTGGGTACACGTACACACGTGTGCGCACTCCGCGCCCGTGCGCACGCTGCGCCTGCAGGACGACGACGCCTTCTTCACGCACACCATATTCCATGTGAGTGAGTGAGTGAGTGAGTGAGTGAGTGGGCACATCGCACACACGTGTGCGCACTCCGCGCCTGTGCGCAACGCTGCGCCTGCAGGACGACGACGCCTTCTTCACGCACACCATATTCCATGTGAGTGAGTGAGTGAGTGGGTACACGTACACACGTGTGCGCACTCCGCGCCCGTGCGCACGCTGCGCCTGCAGGACGACGACGCCTTCTTCACGCACACCATATTCCATGTGAGTGAGTGAGTGAGTGAGTGGGTACACGTACACACGTGTGCGCACTCCGCGCCCGTGCGCACGCTGCGCCTGCAGGACGACGACGCCTTCTTCACGCACACCATATTCCATGTGGTGGTGGTGGTGAGTGGTGGTGGGTACACGTACACGTGTGCGCACTCCGCGCCCGTGCGCACGCTGCGCCCGCAGGACGACGACGCCTTCTTCACGCACCATATTCCATGTGGTGGTGGTGAGTGGGTACACGTACACACGTGTGCGCACTCCGCGCCCGTGCGCACGCTGCGCCTGCAGGACGACGACGCCTTCTTCACGCACACCATATTCCATGTGAGTGAGTAGTGAGTGAGTGGGTACACGTACACACGTGTGCGCACTCCGCGCCCGTGCGCACGCTGCGCCTGCAGGACGACGACGCCTTCTTCACGCACACCATATTCCATGTGAGTGAGTGAGTGAGTCGGGATACGTACACACGTATGTGTATCACGCATCCCGGGCGATCACTGCGCCTTCAGACACACTATATTCCATGTGAGTGGGAACAAGTATATACGGGTGTGCATTTCTTATACGTTCGCATCTTGCGCCTTCAGTCACACCACATTCCTTATGTGTGTGAGTGAGAACGCAGTCAATTATATGAAGAAAAAAAGTTATTTATTAACGAAAGGTGCTTGTCTCCCGCAGCCCACACAGCAGCAACTGCTGGCGGCGACGTCCTCGGGTGACATCCGGATATTCAACTTGTTCAGCGGAGCCGAGGAGAACTCCTACCAAGTCCACGAGTCCTATATATACCACATGCAGGTAAGTTGTTACCAGTTGTCAATGTACTTGGTAAAAACAGCTGTTGTGGTCCTGTTTGAAATGAATGCTACTTTATTTTGTACTTTTTTTTTAAATATAATTATATACATAGATAGGGACATTACATTCGTTGCTCTGATCTTAAAGTAAGTAGTTAAAGAATTTGTGTTATGGGAAAAAACGAAGGTACTGCAGAAAAAGCGGTTTTCTATATTTACCGGTAATCCAACTGGGGACCTCAGAACTGACGACAACTTAAAAACCGACGCGTAATCCACGCGTCTATGTCCACGGTCTTACAGTGGCCACTAACCATTGGGTGGACTTTTAAACCGTTCGTCTAATAAAAGTTGTGACTTAAGTCCAATAATTTTTAAGTACACAACAATATAAGTTCGATGTTATGCATTACGCCTTGCCCATGAGGCATTCATGACTCTAAATTTCTCATTTATTGGAATATAACTTTATTTAATAAAGTGAATATCACTCGTCACCAGTTATCTCAGGGTTAACTGGTGGTGAAGAAGAATGGTTGCGAATATAGTATTAATTTCGCCCTTTTTATTAGGTTTAAATGGAGAATAA
This sequence comes from Sericinus montela, assembly GCA_029286605.1. Lineage (NCBI taxonomy): Eukaryota > Metazoa > Arthropoda > Insecta > Lepidoptera > Papilionidae > Sericinus > Sericinus montela. The sequence continues at coordinate 160,127 of JAGSMR010000102.1, forward strand.
ATAAATGAATATCTTTCAGGCGAGCAGAGACGGTCTACTGCTGCTCGCTTCAGCGACGACAACATGGCGGCCTCTCTCAGCGCTCTGGAACATGAAGGAATTCGAGCAACTGTTAGTACAATGTTTTTCTTTCTAGCGGGATTGCATTCATTTGTCAAAATCACTAGACACGTGCTGGTTGAATGTAGGATTTTTTTCGCCTAAAGTTGATTATCTTTACACATTTCTCGATACAGGGGTAGCCAGGGGTCTAGACATTTAGTTCTTTCGAATCACATTTCACCGGAGCTTATTTTAGTGGTGGTGAGCATGTTGCCATCTTTATGTACAGGTCAACGATATAAATCGTTTAAACTAAAACCTCATAGGTACGAGCCTACTTCCTGGGTATCGAACTCGGGTCTCATGATTCGAATTTCGATCACCCAACCACTCGGCCATCGTGACTATTTTATTTTGAAAATAATTTAGAAAAGTTTGTTTACCGTCCTTTTCTACTTGTGGGTGTAGTAAGAGGAGACTGAGGGCATTCGAAATGACAAATAACAATAATCAATCATTTGTGTTACCAATGGCGTCAAAATATGTATGTGTTATTAACCACATGATCTTAAAAAAAATACAACTTTCCCATTTTCTTTTATTAGTATTACTTGAGAATTTGTTAGACACCTATTGCTTGTTGATACCCAAAGTCTGCACAAAACCCCATAATTTAGTATAAATCGAAAGAAAACCTTCGTACAAATCTTTCATTGATATTGTGTGTACATAAATTATTAAATAAATAAATAAGAATAACACAATATTGTACAAAATGTATGAAATTGATGATGATTGATTGTCCATTTGCAACAAACATTTGGCGTCCTCTAAGCACAACTAATTTTACAACTGTGTTCCGATTTCTTTTGGCTTTGTATTCTCTCTCTTTCTCTATTCCCCCCTCCACTCCTCTCCTACTCAAATCGTCTCCTGGAAACTCGAGGAGAAAAAAACTGATCCAAGCTTGCCGGCAGCAGCTTCCAGCTGGACAACGAGGAGTACGTGGAGTTCTCCAAGATGTCCGACGAGCGCATCATCGGCACCAAGGGCGAGACGGCCACGGTGTTCGACACGCGCACCGGCCGCGAGCTGATGACCCTGACGCCCACCATCAGCAACCAGTACGCGAAGAACAGGGCCACCTTCAACCCCACCGACGAGCTGGTGCTGTCAGGTACACGATTCGACTCTCACGGCCCTCTCGTTGACGTGACGCCGGGCGGAATTATAGGCGAAACTACGAGTATTTATTATATTTTGACGACCTATGTGGACGGGTGTCACAGGTTCGATATCGGGACGGAAAAATGTAGAAAACCATTTTTTCTACATTTTCTTGGGTCTTGGGTCGCTGCTGTAGGCTGCCGAAGAAGTACTCAGAACATGTTGCAGAGAGTACTTGCAAAACTTTTTAATGTGGTAATTATTATAACAGACACTGCTTGGCTCTACCACGTTGTTAAAATTATATCTTCACGCCATTATTAATACAGGAGTCTAGATAATAAAGTCCTTTCGATTCACCTTCCACCGAAGGCATTGAGAGAATTTGGCCAACCATATAATTCGTATTTAAATTTTTGATAAATCTATTGGTGTACGAGCCTGTCACCAGTGAATCAAACTCGAGTCTCTTGACTGTTGTAGTGACTTAAAACGTTAACTTTTATCACTAATTAGTATAATTTGCGGGCGACAGATGGCGTGCTGTGGGACGTGAACACCGGCAAGGAGATACACAAGTTCGACAAGCTGAACCAGACGCACAGCGGCGTGTTCCATCCGAACGGGCTCGAGGTACCGCCGCGCGGACAAATACTATCGCATTAAACGAGCTTATCTTTTATATATATATGTTATTGACGACCTCCGTGGACGAGTGGCGCCATCTCGAGGGTTCAATTCCCTGTCGGGTTAATGTAGAAAAACTACATTTTCTCGGGTCTGGGTGTTTGTGGTCCCTTCGTTGTTGTCAATTCCCATACTTGAGGTATGGTGCTACAAATCAAGTAGCATCTTACATTGGGATCGGAGTGATGTATGTGATGTTGTCCCTATCTATAAATGTATTTATTTATGTGAATAATTAAGAATAATGTTTTTTAAATTTCAACTGACACGGGCGGGATTCGAACCCGCAACCTCTGCCGATCCGTGGCAACACTCTTACCTCCGAGCCACCGTGTCTTACACGCATCAGTTGAAATTTTAAATCTGTATTCTCCTTTCTTTACTTTTGTCTTGTTTTGGAATCAGCGTATTAGTATTAAGAAGGCGATGGGCACATCTGTCGTTGCCTAAAAAGGCTTGGGGGCAAAGTGGGTCGACGAGATTTAATTGTCTAGACCTCTGTCTACTCCTGAATTGGGAATATGCGTGAAGATAAAAATAAAATAAGACTGTTTTTGCTTTATTTAGGTACTTAAAGTTTATCTAGGCTAGATAAGGTGTAAGGCTGTAAGCTCCCTAAATAAAATAAAAACAAATTAACTTGCAAAGTTTATTTTTTGTATAATATATAATTAATATATATAAAAAATTTACTTTACATGTTAAAAACTAATTAAATATTAAGTAACAATTCTTTTAAATTTCTTGTATTTACGCGAATGTGAAGCATTCGCGTAAATACAAGAAATCATTATTAACTTTACATGGTTATTTTTTTAATTATATATTATTTTATATTATTCACAATATTGACCAACTATTTATTTTATGCAGGTGATTTCGAACACAGAAGTGTGGGACCTGCGGACGTTCCACCTGCTGAGGACGGTGCCCACCTTGGACAAGTCGGAGGTGTGTGTGTGTGTGTTTATTTTTTTTAATAAGGTATTAGGTATGGAAATGGCTACAGGCAGTTTTTTTTCTTTTCTACATCATCTGTTCTCTTTGCTACCACGCTGTTGTTTACTGCTGCTATGTGCATGAGTAACCATTTTCTAGGTGTACTGTTCAATTTCTATCTTCCAACATGAAGTAAGTACACTGCCAATGCACTCTCCAATGCAATCATCGGACATTGATTTTTCCCGTTATGTGGTTTTGCTACAATCACCAGTTGCACCAAAGTCACGATAGCCGAGTGGTTTGGTGATCGGAGTTCGAGTCAAGAGGGCTCGTAGTAATGGCTTTTTTCAAAAAACATATGTACGATTTAGATCGTTGGCTTGGCTATTTACATGTCTTCCGTGGATGAGTGGCGCACACACCAGTTTTAATGGTGTCGCCAGCTCAGGTCCGCAGAGGTTCGTTCCGAGTTTGATTCCAGGTTGTAGAAAATACTTTTCCAACAATTTCTTCTTAACTTCTCTTTACATGTTTCTGATTCCGACTTTGGGCTCAGAGCAGTGTATGTTATTTTGTTTCTATCTGTAATTATACTTATTTATTATTATTTAATATGTATTAATAGCATAGTGACCGATGTCCTCAGGTGATATTTAACCCCACCTGCACGGCGCTGTACGCCGTGTGCTCGGACCAGGACTCGGAGGAGCGCAGCCAGTTCGACACCAGCTTCAAAACTCTCGACCCTTACGACTACTCTAGTATAGGTGACTGCTTTTTATAGAACATTCACGACCCGATAGCTCAGTTGGTAGTGACCTTGCCGTCGAAGCTAAGGGTTGCGGGTTCGAATACAGCTAGTGGCAAACATTTTTGTGATGAATATAAATGTATTCGAATCATGAAGTATTTATGAACATTGTTCTATTTAAGTTTATTGTACCGTTGGTTAAGACATTAAGATGGCGATATGGTAATCACCTATCATACATACGTGCATGCATAACGGCCTGTCATAAAGTCCACTGCAGGACATTGGCCATTCCCAGAGGGAGGATTTGCCATGATCGCCACGCTTGGCAAGCGGATTGGCGATTGCAGTAGCAGAACACTCGCACCTCAGACGCTGTTGCCTAATTCGGTGTAATCTTCACAATATTCCCAATACAGGGGTAGACAGAGGTCTAGTCTAGACAATTAAGTCCCTTTGACCCTCCTTCCACCGAAGATATTTTCGGGACAACGTGACAGGTGGTGAGCCCGTCGCCGCCTTCATGTTCAAGCCAACGATATAATTCGTACATAACTTTTTGAAAAACTCATTGGCTCGTACAGCCTGCCACTTGGGGTCGACCTCGGGTCTCTCGACTCGAAATTCCGACCACCGAACCACTCGGCTATCGTGACTTCTTCTAATTATTTTGATCTGATATTTTTTAGCGATGATTATATTATGATGGTTATATGCTGATATTACAATAGTAATTTTTTCAATGACCTCTGCGGACGAGTAGCGTACAGACCTGTTTTCATGGTGTGGGGCTTGCTCTGAAGACTCGGGTTCGATTCCCAGATGGGTCAATGTAGAAAATCACTATTTCTCTATTTTCTAGAGTTTGGGTGTTTGTAGTATCTTTGTCATAACACAAAAGGTACGCCTTCAGTCATATAATCTACAGGAGAAATTATTTATTACATTTTGACTAACCCCGTGGACGAGACATACCGGTTTCCCCGGTCCCGGGTTCGATTTTGCTTCTGCTTCTATAGTTTATCGGGTCAGGTTGTTTGTGGTGCCTTCGTTGTTTTAGATTCCATTACATGCATACTTTAGCTACTTACTTTAGTGTCCGAGCAATGTATGTGGTGTTGTCCCTGTCTAGAATTAGAATTATTTATTTGTATTCATTCATTTCAAGGTCGATGTCCGATGAATCTCGAGGTCCCAGGTTTGATTCCCGGTTCGGTCAATGTAGAAAAACCAGTTTTTCTACATTTTCTCGGGTCTGGGTGTTTCTGGTGCCGAAAATAACTATTTTCCGATTCCCATACCTCAAGTGTCATTCATTATAGTCATGATAACCGAGTGGTTCGGTGGTTGGAATTTCGAGTCGAGAGACCCGAATTTGATCCCCAGGTGGCAGGCTCTCATACCAATGAGTTTTTCAAAAACTTATGTACGAATTAAGTCGTTGGCTTGGATATAAAGACGACGACGGGCTCACCACCTGTCACGTTGTCCCGAAATTATCTTCGGTGGAAGGTGGGTCGAAGGGACTTAATTGTCTAGACTAGACCTCTGTCTACCCCTGTATTGGGAATTGCGTGAAGATATTTATTTATTTATACCTCAAGTGCTTTAGCTTCTTACATTGGGATCTCAGCAATGTATGAGAATGTTGTCCCTATGTATGTATGTATATATGTATGTGTGTGTGTGTGTGTGCTTATTTATTTGTTACGCTGGACCTCCCCGGCAGCGACGATCGACGTGAAGCGCAACATCTACTCGCTGAGCGTGTCGCGGCACGGCACGCAGATCTCGCTGGTGGAGAACATGGGCGACTTCGAGCAGGTGCAGGAGTCCTGCGTCAAGCTGTACGACGTCGGCCGCAAGCGGGACCACGACGACGACGCGGTCAGTCATTCGCTCATTCGTTCATTTATTAACTTGCTCATTCGTCTATTCGTTCATTTAATAAGTTGTTCATTCACTCATTCGTTCAATCATTCACTCATTCGCTTGGTTCAGTAGCAACGGCCGAGTTATTCGTTCCTGTTCATGTCATAACTGGACTGGGACTTAAACCGCTTGCGTTGTGTGGTAATGGTGGTGAATCCATTGTGGGAGGGCTTTAAGTACTTTGTTGAACTACTACGCCGTTTCATAAGAAATATAATGTCTCAAGTTCGAGCCCGACTTTGTATTGTTGTCGTGAACCGCTCAAGATACCAGAGTTACGTAATTTTTTTTTACTGTTTATCAAAGAAAAATGAAAGAAAGTCAACTGTGGGATGATTTTTTTATTTATATTTTTTCGATCCCTAAAACAAAATCATCTCCGTAGTACGGCGATGGTTGCGAATTCTTATCCCGCACGTGACAATAGATTGTTTTGAATTTCTCTTTTTCTTTAATATAAATTTCAAAGGTTACAGATAATATTTAAGAACAAAGTGTACCGCATCTATAAAAATACCAGTACATAACTGTGCAGGCCGATAATAGGCTGCAGTGTCTATGATGTGAGGATTCTGTGTTCGTCAATTGGCTCGCCGAGCGGAGTGGTCATGGCTAAGACCTACAGCAGACACTTATATCAAGCAGTGACATTTGTCTCCACAGTTTTAACAGTGGTAGAGCCACGCATCAGCTTTTGTTGTTGCATGAATGGGCCGGCTCGACCGGGGAAGTACCACGACCTCACAGAGTACCGGCGTGAAGTAGAAGTCTAACAAACTTCTGCGTTTCGTCTGGTGAGTGCAGGTAACCGGTGGCCCACACCCCCCCGGCAACGCATCTGCTAAGCCTCTGGTATTGCGGGTGTTCATGGGCGGCGGTAATCATTTTCCATCACGTGAGCCTGCTCCTGCTCGTTTGCCTCCCTTTTCTATAAAAAAAAAACTATGTGCATCTTCTGAAATGTGTTTTTTGAGATTAGCATTTTCTCCGCAGGAAGAAGATGAAGAAGAAGACATGGCGGGTGGCTCGGAGAACGACGACGGCTCGGACTCCGGCTCGGACAACGACGACGACTGTGAGTGTAGTGGTGTGGGGGCGCCACACGTCGGTATTGTACATTGGAATCTATTAAGATGTCAACGTGGCGGTTAGATTGGCGTATAGCTCTTCAATTTTAACCAAACAGGAAATCCGGGTGGCGTCGGATAGAACAGCCAGTGTTTTTGTTTTTTACAGCTTCTATACAGCCAAGAGCCTACTGTAATATGTATGTCTCCCTTAAATTTTGTCAATTGTATTGGTTGTATCTGGTATTACTTATTTAACGGCCTGTATTAATCCACTGCAAGACTTAACTGCCTTGCACTGCAGGGCTCTTAACTATTAGAGACCCTCTCTCGTGATTACGGTTTGCAGAAATCGCCACGCTTGGCAATTGGACTGGCGATCGCAGTACCAGACACAGCTCCCCTATCGACGCTGCTATCTGTCACCGGTTTGCGTATTTTTGCCTTGATATTTTTCGATATGGTCACCCCGCCATCTTTCGGCAGCCGACTGCAATTTCAAAGTTATTTCCCTCAGTCGCCTCTTATGACACCTACTAGAAGAGAGGGCTACACGGCTAATGTAAAAGAAATATATTCATTCCATTTAGCATACAGGGGTAGACAGAGGTTTAGACTATTAAGTTCTTTTGAGCCTGTCGCCGACTTTATGTCCTAGTAAATAATAAAATAAATATCTTCACGCAATTCCCAATACAGGGGTAGACAGAGGTCAAGTCTAGACGATTAAGTCCCTTTGACCCACCTTCCACCGAAGATATTTTCGGGACAACGTGACAGGTGGTGAGCCCGTCGCCGCCTTTATGTCCAAGCCAACGATGAAATTCGTACATAAATTTTTTTGGAAAAACTCATTGGTACTGCCACCTGGGGATCGAACTCGGGTCTCTCGACTCGAAATTCCGACCACCCAACAACTCGGCTATCGTGACTTTTTTTTGACTTTTTTTTATGTCCTTGCCAACGACATAAATCGTACGTATGATATGTAAACTCATCGGCACGAGCCTGCCCACCTGGGGCTCGATCGATCGAACTCGGGTCTCTGGACTCGGTCTGACGCGAGCGGTGTCGGCAGTGGCGACGAGCCTGCTGCGCAACGCGGTGCTGGGGCTGTCGGGCGGCAGCTCGGGCGACGAGTCCGGCGACGACGCGCACGAGCCGCGCGCGCGCCGCGCCGTGCGCACGCGCAGGCAGCGGGTGAGCGAAACTGTCACGTTGTTATACGCGAATATAGGATTTATTTGTATATATCATACGGCTTATGTCGGAGAAAATTGCAAAGAAGCAGCATTTTTAATGATAGTTTTTATGACAGTTTGCTGTCTTTTCTTTTTGTCATAAGAACGCCTCGAATTTTTTCTCCTCAAAACTCTTAATAAACTCCTGGTTGACTGGGTAGATAACGCTTTTAGACAATAAGTCAGCCAATGGTACCTACGATTGTGTGTGCAATAAAATTTTTAAATGAATGAAAATAAAAAAGGATACATAAAAATAAGATAGTCATTCAGTAATTACATTTGTCTTTTTTTTTTATTTTATATTAAATCTGATCTGATGATGAGATATTTTCTTCAATATATGTGCAATATTTTACATGTGATGTAGATAAATAAATAACATGTTGAGGTATATTTATTTTATAACATCTGTATTTGTAAAACAATAACGCGGTAAAATGTACACAAATATCGGGAATATTCATATATTATATCTGGCAACACCTTTGTTTTTGACATTTGCTATTGTGCTGCGACAGGCGCAGGCGGCCGAGAACAACAGCAGCGACAGCGACGGCGACCTCGACATCATCGAGTTCGACCTGGAGTAGCCGCCAATAAACACGTGGGACGTTCACACCGGACTCTTTATTTACATACATCCCCCCCCCCTCCCCCCTCCTCGGTTGTGTCGCCCCGGTAGTTGTAGGTAACTTCGGTCCGAAAGAATGGCACGTATATGTCCAAGCCAATGATATGATTCGTACGTAAGTTTTTTTTTCTTTTTGAAAACCCCATTGGTACGAGCCTGCCACCTGGAGATCGAACTCGAGTCTCTTGACTCGAAATTCCGACCACCCAACCACTCGGCTATCGTGATTTTATTTATAAATTTAGTCGACAAATATAAAATATGTACTCCTGCCGTCTAGCAGAGTTGCCACATTGTATAACCTGAATTACCCCCTTTGAGAAACAATCAATGTATGACTCATACCAGCTCAATGTGTCCTGTGTATTCAGATATAGTAATCTAATGTGGTTTTCACTTATAAATATATATAAAGATTCTGTTTTGTAGTATTTTGAGAATATCAAATCATTTATTTATCGATATAAGTAACATCGATAACATCGACCATAAGATCGATGAATGTAATGCAATCCATTGGTCGTCATTTTTGTAATTACCACCGTTTCGTATTGAGGTTCCTCTGGCGGAGAAGAAACGCCGAAAGAAAATGGTAGTTTTAACAAACTGTCACACTGGCATAAGCAGACAACTGCCGGTCATTCTGTATGGCAAGGGTTCCGTAAGTCATAAATAAAAAAGTCCATCACATCGTTGTCCTTTCCAGCGGTCTGTCTATCAGGACACTTTCTGAGGAACTCATAGAGAAGAATTTGAAACAGCTATGTAATAAAAGATGACTTTTGATTACAGAAAAATCTGTAAATTCTAGCCCAGTCAGTTTTTGGGGGTAAATAAAAATAATTACGCTATTCCCATACAGGGGTAGACAGAGGTCTAGACAATTAAGTCGTTTCGACCCACCTAGTAAATTTTTGGGACATTGTGACAGGTGGTGAGCCCGTCGCCGTCTTAATGTCCAAGTCAACTTGAATTCCGACCACTCAACCACTCGACTGTCGTGACTTCTCTTTTGTAGTAGTCATTTAGTAAACCCAGATAAAAAAGTTACAATTTAAAATAGTCACAATAGACGAGAGGGTCGGGTGATCAGAATTCGAGTAAAGAGACTCGAACCCGATCCCCAAGAAATAGCCTCATGTCAAGAAGCTTTTTCAAAACTTTATATCACTAGCTGCCCCCGCAGCTTTGCCCGCAGTTTAACACTTAACGCGGAACCTTAATTATGTTTCTAAAATAAAAGTAGCCTATGTTACTCCTTATGACATTAGCTATCTGTCAGTGAAAGTCCTGTTGAAATCGGTTCAGCCGTTTCAGAGATTAGCCGGAATAAATAGAAAGACAGACAAAAATTGTAAAAAAATGTTATTTTGGTGTATTTACCGCATATATTCATATACATGTAGTAAAAAACGGCTATTTCAATAGAACAAACAGACACACTAGATCAAATTAACTCAACCACAAAGGAAAATCTTTCCTTTGTGATCTTAGCCAGTACAACTTCAAAAGATAAATCCAAACATAGGTAAGGTCAACGTCTGCTCTGATCCCAAAGTAAGCAGCTCAAGCAATTGTATTACGAATTCAGAAAACGAAGGTACCACAAACACCCAGACCCGAGAAAATGTAGTTTATACACTCACCTATCCGGGTAATCGAACCTGAGACCATGAGAACCTTGTGTGTATGCCACTCGTTTGTTAATCGATAAATACCTCAATTGCGGACTGATTTAGAAATTTCTTTGGTGTTTGAAAACTTATGATCCCAAGGTGGTCCTATAATAAATAAGTCAAGATCTGATTTAATTATCTTAAGAAAATCAACGAGGACTCCTCAAACATTCTTGTCTTTAACGAGCAATAATACTGCTATTATAAATAAATAAATACAAGTAAAGGTAGAGACAACATCACATACATTGCTTCGAATCGGAAACAACGAAGGCACCACAAACACTCAGACCCGAGAAAATGTGGCTTTTCTACATTGACCCGACCGGGAATTGAACCCGGGACGATGGCGACACCTTGAAAACCGGTGTTTACGCCACTCGTCCACTGAGGTCGTGCTATTTGTACAGAAACTCCTAAAAAACCTAAATAATGTTAGGCCTTTACTACTAGAAATTATTATTTGCTATGTATCTTTTCAAGTATATACTAAAGTAAATTCTAGAAATATTTAAATAACCATAACGTTTTTCGCAAAATCCGATTTTAATGAAACAAGGAATATTTTCTATCTGTGACTTGAAATACAGAACTGTATTGAGAAAACACAACATACGATCAAACTTTAAAACAAAATAATAGGAGAAGAATTATTATTACACAGGAAAGGATAAAAACTGAATTTGCTAATAATCAATAGAGGATAAAGAAAGGAACTCTATGTAATAAAATAAATAATAATCTAGACATTTACAGTAAAATATTAATTTGAAAAAAAAAAGTAGCTAGCTGGTTTACCTTTTGGGATTTGAGGTCCAATATTTTTAATTTAGTAACCCAATATGAAAATATGAAATCGGATTTAAACACACATAAACACTTCTTCTTCTTTAAAGCCTATCAAGAATTCACTGCTGAACATAGGCCTCCCCCAAAGCCTTCCGAAGTAAGTGGTTCTCGGCTACCTGCATCCATCGACTTCCCGCAACATTTTGCAAGTCGTAACTCCATCTCATGGGAGGTCGTCCTACTCTGCGCGTACCTGTACGAGGTTGCCACTCGAGAACCATTCTTCCCCAACGGTTGTCAGTTCTACGAGCTATGTGGCCGGCCCATTGCCACTTCAACGTAATAACAAATACTTGGCTATCAATAAAAATTTTATCTCAAAAAGAAAATTAACTTTCCTACCACTGTAAAATTCTGTTAATGCATCAGTACCGCGCGAGCTCTTTTCAAGGACCTATAACAGTTTCCATTAACTTGTCCGTTTTCTAGCTCTCGTCGTGCGCATGAAACTGTTCTGTAAAAATATACTACGCTCCCGCGTCAGTGCCCAAACCAGTGCCCGCGCCCGCTCCCGCACCAGCACCCCGCCCCCTCCCTCACCAGCACCCCGCCCGCTCCCTCACCAGCACCCCGCCCGCTCCCGCGTCAGTGCCGGCGCCCACTCCCGCGTCAGTGCCCGCGTCCGCTCCCTCACCAGCACCCCGCCCGCTCCCTCACCAGCACCCCGCCCGCTCCCGCGTCAGTGCCCGCGCCCACTCCTGCGTCAGTGCCCGCGCCCACTCCCGCGTCAGTGCCCGCTCCCGCGTCAGTGCCCGCGCCCGCTCCCACACCAGCACCCCGCCTGCTCCCGCGTCAGTGCCCGCGCCCACTCCCGCGTCAGTGCCCGCTCCCGCGTCAGTGCCCGCGCCCGCTCCCTCACCAGCACCCCGCCCGCTCCCTCACCAGCACCCCGCCCGCTCCCTCACCAGCTCCGCGTCAGTGCCCGCGCCCACTCCCGCGTCAGTGCCCGCGCCCGCTCCCTCACCTGCACCCCGCCCGCTCCCGCGTCAGTGCCCGCGCCCACTCCTGCGTCTGTGCCCGCGCCCACTCACGCGTCAGTGCCCGCGCCCGCTCCCACACCAGCACCCCGCCCGCTCCCGGGTCAGTGCCCGCGCACGCTTCCGCGTCAGTGCCCGCGCCCGCTCCCGCGTCAGTGCCCGCGCCCGCTCCCACACCAGCACCCCGCCCGTTCCCGTTTCAGTGCCCGCGCCTGCTCCCACACCAGCACCTCTCCCGCTCCCGCGTCAGTGCCCGCGCCCACTCCCGCGTCAGTGCCCGCGCCCACTCCCGCGTCTGTGCCCGCGCCCACTCCCGTGTCAGTGCCCTCGCCCGCTCCCACACCAGCACCCCGCCCGCTCCCGCGTCAGTGCCCGCGCCCGCTCCCGCGTCAGTGCCCGCGCCCGCTCCCGCGTCAGCACCCTCGTCCGCTCCCGTGCCTGCTCCAACGTTAGTGTCCTCTTCCGCTTCTGCGCCAGTGCCTACAATCAGAGGACGCAATAACCATTTCGAAAAATAGCAGAACAAATTTTACAAGACCATTCAAGATTATAGCAAACCCTCCCGTACCTATGTTCTGCAGTAGACTTTTATAGGATGTTTGCATTGCGTTAGCCGTTTGCGGCAAAATATTCTCATCATTCCCAAATGTAAAGCAACTATTTGTAAAAGGCTAATCACAATCCTTGACCAAGGAACAATGCAGTTACAAAGGAGGAGATACAGAGGAGAGGAGGAAGAGATGCAGATACAGAGGAGGAGGAGAAAATTTTTAAGGTGCTGCTACTGCGCTATTTTAACCGAGTCCATAAACTCGTAATCACTCAACCATACTTTTAACTTTCACAGTAATGAATCAAGTACAAAATATACTTCAGCTATTGTTCGATAGATGTCGCTATTATACTACCGCTGTCGAAATAGGTACACACATACGCAACATGTTACAAAGGCTAGTGAGCTGGCGAGCAAAATTTTGTTTCGAAATTAATAGCGATTATCAAACCCTAAGAAACATCAAGGACTAAGTCTGCCACCATGGTAGCGCAGCATTTTCAATTGACAGCGTTTCAAAAATGTTTAAAGACATGTTGTGCTATATTATGCGCACAGGTCTGCCTCTGGCGCTGATGTTCACAGTCATCCTTTAAATACAGAAAATCTAAGAGGCAGACATCCGATTGTCACAGTATAATTTTTTATGATTTAAAAGACTATACACGAAGTGCACAGTCAAATTCAGGTCTGTCAGAACTGAATTGTTTGATTAAAAACAAGAAAAATATTCTACCAGCAAGTTGCCTGCGTTGTCTATTGACAGTGTTTCAAAAATGTTTTAACAATGATAGAGCCACGCATCAGTGTTTGTTGTTGCATGAATGGGCCGGCTCGACCGGGGATGTACCACGACCTCACAGCATACCGGCGTGAAGTAGAAGTTTAACAAACTTCTGCGTTTCGTGTGGTGAGTGCAGGTAACCGGAGGCCCACACCCCCCCCTCCCCCAAAACATGGTAGCGGAAGAAAAAAATCTACCCCAGGGGGGTACCAGCACCACTGGAGAATCCCTCTCTGGGCACCCGCGCTCGGGCAACCTATCGCTGCCCGAGTGTGGGCTCAGGCTGCCCCCGTATTCTGGGGGACGGGGGGGGGGGCAAAGTTCCGCTCTGTTCCCATTCTGTTCGAGGCAAACGAAGCAAAAAACCTTCAGCACCCCTTACCACGCTTGCAGTGGATTTCTGCAATATCAGAGGACTCCATTCCAATCTTGATACCGTCCACTATGACAATCTAATGACATCTGGAGACGGCAAAGCCGACCTTGCTCTTTCTTACCGAGACGCAGATATCCCCTCCGGCGGATACCTCTTATCTTTCCACCACCCTCGCGTCTATAGGTCCCACAGCGGTGATGCCGAAACTGACCGACTCATCGACCACATCCAAATGGCTGTAGATTCCGTGCTACAGCAGATCCCATCCGCAGAGATTGTGGTACTCGGCGACTTCAATGCCCACCACGCCGAATGGCTACTGTCTCGAACCACTGATCATGCGGGGAGATCTGTTTTTGACTGTGCCCTAGCATATGATCTATATGTATATGTCTATATAGTCTATGATCAACTGGTTACTTCGCCAACGCGGGTTCCGGATGTGGAGGATCATACACCTTCCCTGCTGGATCTTCTGCTGACCTCTCATCCGGACGGCTATGTGGTCTCCGTTGATGCCCCTTTGGGTTCTTCGGACCACTGCCTGATCCGGAGTAAAGTGCCCGTCATGTGCCAATCACGGTCGCGATATGCAGACCACCGCTGTGTATGGCACTACAGGTCGGCGGATTGGGAAGCGATGCGGTCTACCTTTGCATCCTACCTATGGGGGCAGGTTTGCTTCTCGCTAGATAGTCCCGACGCCGTTGCTAATTCCGTCGCCGATGTGGTGCTCTAAGGAATGGAACACTTCGTTCCTCCCTCTGTGATGCCCATCGGTGGTAGATCAAAGCCTTGGTTTGGTGGCACCTCCAGAATGGCATCTCGCCAACAGCAGCAGTGCTACCGGGCCTGGGTTAAAGCATTGGCGTCTCGGGATTCAAAAACTAGCGTTTATAATAAGGAGTATAACTCTGCCGCCAGGTCCTTCAAAAGAGTAATTTCTGCGGCAAAGTCCGAGCACATTGGCAGAATTGGCGAGAAACTAGTTCGTCTTCCTTTGGGAACTCGTGCGTTCTGGTCCCTCACAAAGGCTGTCCAAGGGAATTTCAGTCAGCTATCACTACCATCTCTGCACAAGGAGGACAACTCGCTGGCCCATGACGCAAAAGAGAAAGCCAATCTTCTAGGATCTCTTTTAGCGTCCAACTCGACTCTCGATGACAGGGGGAACTCGCCCACCGCTTGCAACTTTATAAGGCGCAGGTTCGGCCGCACATGGAGTACTGTTCTCATCTCTGGGCGGCGGCACCCCAGTGTCAGCTCCTTCCATTTGACCGTATCCAAAGAATAGCTGCTCGAATTGTCGACGTATGGTCGTCTATCTCATCGGCTAGATCCCCTGGCTTTGCGAAGAGATGTTGCATCTCTTTACATTTTCTATTAGATCTACTACGAGGAGTGTTCCGAGGAATTGTTCTGATTAATCCCAGCCGCTGAATTTCACCATCATACCTTACGACATAACCAAAGATTTCATCAACACCACTTTGATGCTTGGCATTCCACCAAAGTGCGTTTTTCGCGGAATTTTCTGCTGAATTTTCGCGCTCTGTGGAATGAGCTGCTGTTAGCGGTTTTCCGGACCGATACGACTTAGGGACCTTCAAGAAAAGAGCCTGTACCTTTCTCAAAGGCCGGCAACGCATCCGCTATTCCTCATGGGCGGCGGTAATCACTTACCATCACGTGTGCCACCTGCTCGTTTGCCTCCCTCTTCCAATAAAAAAAGTAAAAAAAATAACGTGTGCTTATTAGCATTCCAGTGCAGTCAGCAACCTGTCTGCCTATTCGTTTTCTGTATTCAGGGAGTCCTAATTAATCCATTGGTCGCAATGAGATCCGTGTGCAAATGACTTAGTAGAGCTTTTAACTGCATCCCGTGAGAATGTATCCCTGTATGTCTGCCTCTGCGATTTTCTTCGTTTTCTGGATTGTTAAAGTTACTGCTACTGTTAAAGTTTACTGCAGGACATAGGCCTCTCCCACAGGGAGGATTTGCCATAATCGACACGTTTAGCTAGCAGATTAGCGATCGCAGTACCAGACCACTCGCACCTCGTAGAAAAATTTAGGTTAAACAGTAGAAACAGTTTTATTTAAACGACTTTTCGCTCATTACTGTGAGACTCTTATTTCGCGATGAATATGGTTTACACAACTTAAGTCAGTGTCCAAGTGCTCCTTTAATAAAGAAATGGGTGAAGAAGTTCGAAGAGACGGGATCTACATTAAAGCCCATTCCACCTAAATGGACATGTAAACAAACAGAATTGCAGGTATTGGAGCAGCGAAAATCCTAAAGCTAAACATGAGCGGCCACTTCACTCTCCTAAGGTAACTGTATGTGCTGCAATTTCAGCAAAAGGAATCATCGGACCATACTTTTTTGAAGATTCTCGAGGCCGTTCAGTTACTGTTAATTCTGCCGAGTATGTGAAAATGTTATGGGAGTTCTTAGGACCGATGCTACTGGAATTTGCTGGCTATAATCGTAACAGATGGTTTCAACATGATGGAGCCACGTGTCACACATCGAATGAGTCCTTGCCGATGGTCAAAGACATGTTTCCGGAAAAGCTGATATCCAGACGGGGTGACATCCCATGGCCACCCAGAAGTCCAAATCTATCCCCAGCAGACTTCTTTTTATGGGGTTATTTAAAGAGTCGTATCTACATTGATAAACCGAATACACTGCGTCAACATAAAGAAAAAATCATCGAAGAGATGTCGGCGATCTCGCGGTCTCTTTGCAGAAGAGTATACGAAAACTTCAGGACTCGCTTAGATGAGTGCAAAAACCGAAACGGTCGTCATTTAGACGAAATAATTTTTAAAAAATAAATTACAACTAATTAGCTTTCTCGTAAATAAACGATTTCTAAAATATGTTAAATGGTTTTTTATACGATTTTTTCAAATGTTAACTAATTCATGGCCCTCCCTGTATTTGTGTATTACCGGTCGTTTTTTCCGTTGCATTCGGTTTGAAATCACAACGATCTAAAGAAAAAATGATTTAATTTGATTAAATGCTTCTAAGTTGATTTTAGAAACTTTATACACTATGTGTAATTTGGTATACCTTGGCATTTAAGCAAAAAGTTGAGGAAGCATAGGTTTTATCTCGATTGATGAGTAATATATGAGTGATAAATATATTAAATATAAATATTATGAAATATCTCGTGCACGTAACGCAATTTTCTAACTCCAGTATGCTAAAACCACTAAACGAACTTTCGGTTTTCATTATCCAATATATATTTTTTTAAAGTTGAGACCTTTCGCTACAAGATGTTTCACGATGTGGAAAAGAACTTGTTGGAATGGAAAACCATTTTTATACCGCACGCCAGCACCTAATAAAGATATTTTCAAGATTCATTTAATGATGAATGAAACTTTAACTTAAAAGCTTTCTCAAGTTGTCCATACGCTATACATTAGATACAAAACCATTGGAGCTGGATTTGTATTAAATGCTCTTCCATTTTGATTATTCTTGTTTACCTAGGCACTTTCGTGTTTGTTACACGACTCTGTCAAGCTTTTACGAACGTACGTAAACGTATAAACGGCCTATAAAAGTCCACTACAGGACCTCAGGCTTCCCTCGAGCCATATTCAAGGGCTTGCCATAATAGCTTCACTAGGCAAGAAGATTGATCACAGTACTTTCCCTTATATCTTATACGCTGACGCTGCCTGTCACCGGTTTGGGGTTTTTGTCCAGTAAATTTCAAGATTGTTATCCTGCCATCTGTTTGTAGCTAATGTTATTTTTAACGATTTTCTCTTAATCGCCTTTTAAAATACCCACGGGAAGAAAGGCTACCCCCTTTCTTCCCGTGGCTATCCTAGCTTTCCTTAGGTCGTTGTTACACGGTAAAAAATTCAATTTCGAAAATCTTTTTAATGTTTTCTTTGTACATACGCCACGTTTCTTTTACATAAGTTAATATTGGCAAAATTATAGCTTTGTAGCTTTTTTTGTGTTTAATTATGTTTGTTTGTTGAATTATAGCTTTGTGATTTCTGATTTAGATTACGAAAAGTTGGAACCACTTTAGCAGAGCAGAACTAGACTATTATGATTTCGTAACTGGCTTCCAAGATACTTAAAATATAACAAAAATGTTAAAATAATATGTAAAAGCTTGGTAATTTCTTCAAGTGGTACAGATGTAGATTTCAGCAATATAGTGGAACTATTTACGTTCAATTATATGGAGTTAAGTTTCTTATTGTAGCTCCTGTTATTTTGACGGTCTATCGAGTAGCTTGAGGTTTGCCGTTATCATGGAGTATCGATGGAGTAGAAATCTATTGAGATGTTAAGGTTGTTTCTCTGTTTCGCCATTTCTGTTCGAAACTGTCGCATGGCATCGGCGTAAGAATTTGCCATCTCATTTTCCTTGTGTTCCTTAAGCGACAATTAAGACATTAGCGTTGAATATTAGCGGACTAAGCATCTCGAAAAATCCAGACGACGTGGCGATGGGCAGCAATGTCTATGTCAATAAATACATATATTACAGTGCTTACGAAATGCTAACTGACGTCTCGCTATAATCATCTCGAAAAACTTCAGATCAAAACTTAACAGACTGGTGATGGGTGGTTTGCCGTGCAAGATTGCCGTGTGGCGATTATAGCAAATTCTGCTTACGGGAGAGGTTAATATAACATATTATAACAACTTAATATAACATATTAATTAATATAACATATTAACCTGTCCCATTACACATTAATCTCTCCCGGTATATGCTACCGGCCGTTATGTATATATACCTTGCCAGCCGAAACACAACAGTGGTTAGTACGTTGGTATTTCATTACATTCCATTCCCAGTCAAAGAATTTTAGAAATTTATACTAAAAGGTTCTCCTCGCCGTGGTTTAAACCATTTGAAGCCAATTAAATAATTAACAGATGTAATTTTCAATGCGTTTAATTATATCGTATTATAAATAATATGTTTTGGATATCACAATTTGTTTGATCAATACACGCCGAATTCTTTAGGTACATTTGCTTCATGCATAAGCATTTAAAAAAAATATATTTACACGTTTGGAAATAAAATCACTAAATTAAAAATTAAAAAAAAATATGTATAGGAGGCAGTGACAATGACACATTAGATTAACATTCTGCATAATTTGCTGAAAAAGAAGTTTTAGCACTTAGATATAAGTGGTCATGATGTACAATTTTTTTAAACTTTTCTTATTCCAGGCGATGACATCTTATACAGTCTAATTTATTAACAAATTAAAAAGAGTTTCTAATGTTCTAATTTTTATATACGCGCTTTGGTTGATAGTAAATATCTTATGTAATTAGAAAATAGCTAGTTAAGTTTTATTGAATTAATTACAAGTAACCTATGAGATTTTTTCGTTATAATGAATGTTAATTTTGTTCTCACTTTATAATGTATTTCTAATAGGATATATTTCTACCTAATATTATACGTATTTACAGACTAGTAAATTCCGATACAATGGCACTTAATTCAAAAACCCATGTAATACTGAAATTTTAATTTAAAATTAATTATTAAACTTTAAGAGATTTTCACGCAATATTTTGTCCGGTTCAATATGAAACTAAAATTAAAGTCGTAAAACAATATATAAAAACACCAATCATGTATAACATTTTACATCAAAATTATCAAAAAAAAAAATATTCATAATGTCAATATAGTGCAATGTATCAGTAACTAGAAAAAAATAATTATTTCAAAATTACTCTATTATTGTCTATGTTTGATATCTCGGCCTAGGCCATAATTCTAAGATATTCATAAATTCGATAAATATACTTATAACAATAATCATAGCTTTTATAGCTTCGTTTAAACTTCCGCAGACGATAATACAATGCTTAACTATACATATATTTATAATTTGGATTACTAAATGCAAAACTTTCGCGCCATTCTGAAACAGTTCATCATCCTTATTTCACAATAAGGAGTTTTTAATCTTTCATAGAATACAAAACCTGCTTGTTATGTATTATTATCATACACATGAATTATATAATTTATGTATTATTTACAAAATATTTACAATTGCGCTTAGTATACAGGATAGCATCACATAACATTTCTATTGGCGGGAAATATTATGACACAAATCATGACAACATAGTTGTACTGCCATTAAAAAAATACTTTCATTTATATACCGTAACAAACGTATTATGTATTAATTTTACATCCACCGTTACATTTACATAAACAAAATTTGGTTTTAAAGTAGCATCGTTATAAAACTTACATACAAAGTTATTTTGAATAAACTCTGGCAAGAAATGCATTGGCATATTATAGTATAGAAAACATACACAAACTGATAAATTTTATTATATATACTACGCACGTTTATTTTAAAATCAAAACAAATATCTATTTTGTTGAAAAAACTCTACATCTTGAAGTTTTTTTTATTATTTTATTGATTACAATGTAACGATTATATAACAATTAACCACTATGTTGTACTTTTTAAATAAATATAATTAAAAGCATTTTAAGCATTTATCAGTGTACAAATTCGTTAACACCTCCTCCGTGATGGTGAAATTGCTGAGTGTTATCGACGATAACACTTGTGTACGCGCCTTCTTGTACAGTGGGACTGGGTGTCATTTTGGTGAAGTTTCCGCCAAAATTGCCCTGAACCGGTCGGCCATTTTGATTTTGACTGTTGTGACCGTAAAACGATATTAAGTTAGTATAATTGTATTGTTGATTTGCGATCTCCGAGCTCTCTATTGAACTGCAGCTTGATGAGCTTGCGGAGAATGGGCGTTGGTTTTGCGGGTAGGCGTAATTATTCGGTAATATTTCCGGTTCTGTGTAATTTTCGTTGTAGAACAATTCGTACGGGCCATTCTGCTGTTGATGGTAGTCGTCCTGTGCTTCGTAGGGAGGTATTACTGGTAAAGTATACTCTGGATAATTGTATCCGCCGCTCGAGTCTGTGCTGAAGTCGCTCTCGTTCAGATGTATGTGATTGACTTTGTTGTCTGTGTGCCTGACGTGGGGCATCTGTGGTGACGTTGTTGTGGTGGGGACGTGGGACGGGGTCGGTACGTCTGTGTGGTTGTTTAACTTTGGCGGGCCTTGGTCTATGTTTAGTATCAAATGTTTTTCTTCGATATCACTGTAACAATATTTATACGGTTAAAATGGAAAAGAAGCTATTTTATTAAGCTTATTAGTTATGTATCTTTTTTTTTCTCTCACTCTTTTTCGTATTTCATTATAAGGTTACGGGATTTCTATATGAATGGCAGTCATTTGTAAACTTAACCTTTATTAAATACATTATAACCTTTATAATATAAAGAATAAAAAATACTAAAGAAATAAAAAATCTAATATTCATTGTGGTTTTAAGTAATCGAGCTTATAAACTTAAGTCCAGAAGTGGCTTCATGAAGCAGCAGCACATTACTGCACTAATTAGCTAAACGGTGGCATTCACTGCTGCACGGCACGGCTTAATGTGTATATAACATGGCCTTGCAGCGTTTAGTCCGGTAGGACTTAGTCTTTTAGAACGCGCTCCCCTTTTCTCTTTTTTAATGGAGACAAAGAAAGGCAGTTTAACGCTATATATTTCACACAAACTTTTTCGGATATGTAATTTTTTAATGGATTGGGTTGAAGCCTACAAGTTCTACGAGTCAGTGGTTATTGCAGCCCAGGGATATATAAACAAATTCAAAAGAGGATGCAGATCCGTTTAACCCTCGGGAGACTAATCTGGAATGCCTCATAGCCCGTGATGAAAGTGGCTCCCTGTATCCTTCAAAATGGCACACAACAGCTGTTATACTGCCAAGTAGCGGCGGGAAACGGTAGGAGTGTGTTGCGATGAGAGTTAGAGCTTATCACCCTTAATGTTTACACATTAACATGAAGTACATACACATCATTATTACATATCACCACGAACATGACTAGGAGGACATAATCAAGAAGATGCTGTAAGCTGTTCCTCACCTTAGCACGTAGTTGACGGAAACGATGCAGTGCGGGCGCGAGGATCGCGAGTTGTGCACAATAGTTGCATAGCTCTGCATCCACACCCAGCCGCCCGACTTTGTGAGGAAACGGTAATAGCGGGACGTCACTTGGCCTTTCGTGAGCACTGAAAACAAATGTCGTATCGTATTGGGTCACGATAGCCGAGTGGTTGGCTGGTCGGAATTTCGAGTCGAGAGACCCGAGTTCGATACCCAGGTGGAAGACTCGTAACGATGGGTTTTTCAAAAACTTATGTACGAATAAAATCGTTGGCTTGGACATAAAGGCGGCGACGGGCTCACCACCTGTGACGTTGTCCCGAAAATATCTTCGTTGGAAGGTGGGAAAAAGGGACTTAATTATCTAGACTAGACCTCTGTCTAACCCTGAATTGGGAATTGCGTGAAGATATTTATTCATTTTAAAGAGAAAAAATGTTTTTAAAACTTCAACTGACAAGGGCGGAATTTATTCTCTTTAATTTAATAATAATAGACTTAAAAAAATACAGGGACGGGCGTTTGCCAAGCGTGACTTGGCAAATCCTGCTTACGGAAGAAACTTATCCTGCAATGAACTCTTACTGGTGGATAAGTATATTCCTAGAATGTTCTACTTCCGTTCACGTTAATTCATCGTCATTCCGGAACACTAGTTGTCACTCTATGTTGGCTCTATCTTGTTATGTTATTTCGCCTGAGTCTACATATTAAAAACATTGTATTTTAAATTGTAACATGTACTTACATGTGCAATGCGAGTATCTCATGTGCAGGACATCAGTTCCGTGTATGAAGTGATAGAGCGTCTTCTCGATTAGATCCTGCGGTTCGTATCCAGTCAGTGTTGCGACTCTGTTGAAGATTAAATATTTTATTGTTAGTAACACTACTTACTAAAATTACGAATAATTTGAATGAACTATTTCTGAATAAAGGGATACAATAACTATATAGACATTGTTATCTCCAAAAGTACTCTATTTCTTTTAAAATAATACATATGACATTTAAATTTGTAAATTATTACACGCTTTATATTATTTTCACTTGTATGTATGTATGTTTGTAACCGACTTCTTTGGGCGCGATTTTGACCTACTTTAAACGCCCAGATTTGATGACAATACACTAATTTGATAAAAAACTAAAAAATAAATAATAGTTTAGAAAAACTAAAAACACGCTTTTTATAGAAAACCGAACCAAAAAATAGAAAATAAATTTTAATAAATTTAAATTAAGAATAGTGTTAACAATTTCAATAAATATAAATTAATAATAGTGTGATTAAAAATTATTTTATTTAAAAAAAAGCGTGGACTGCTTTTTAAGATATTATCAAAATGATAATCACTCTACTCATATCAATAAAATATTTATAACTATTGACACCATGCACCCCACGTTTTTTTTTTAAATAAAACATTTTATTTATTATAAAAAACGTGTCTTTTAGTTTTATTAAACTATTACTAATTTTTTGTTTAGATCCTCTTCCTTCTATGTATATTTTTATTTAATTATTTTTACATAACTAAGTTTTTTTGGGCGTCTATGATTTAGGATATTAATGTTATTTCTTTCTTTCTTTTCTAAAACGTAAGTAGTCTCTGGTCTGTATTAATGATATATTGATAATATAAAACAATTTTACTATTAAATATATTTTCGAGTCTCCATTTGAAAGTTTTTATAAGTTTACACAGAACCTGAAAGAACAAGAAGAAACCTGAATATTATTAATATAATATAAAAAATTTTAAGTGTAATATCCGACATATGTTAAAATAATTTATGAAATTTACTTATAACAAGACCTTCAGGCGTTTCTATCCAACCGATTGGCTTTATCCTTTTTTAAAGGAATGTACTGATGCACAGACTGGGCATCGAGCATCGAAAATAATCTAATTTTGACCTTGCTCGAGTTATGTTGATTTTTTAACTAAGAAACGAAGTTTATTATTTTTACATTTCACGCACTTCTCAATGATGGGATTAACAGAGGTTCAAATAACTGAGTCAGATCCACTTTTCATGAGACATAAAGGCGGCGACGGGCTCACCACCTGTCACGTTGTCCCGAAAATATCTTCGGTGGAAGGTGGGTCAAAGGGACTTAATTGTCTAGACTTGACCTCTGTCTACCCCTGTATTGGGAATTGCGTGAAGATATTTATTTTTTATTATTTATTAGATCCACTTTTCGGCGGAGGTTATTTGCGATCACGTGACAAGTGGTGAGCCCATCGCCATCTAAGTGTTCAAAGCAATGGTTCAACATATTTACACACAACTATCCATATAAACATCCATGACCCAAGCACAATTATTCACATACATTACACAAATGTTTTTTCTTAGCGGTATTCAAAACCGCAACCCTTAGCTTCGAAGGCAGGGTTACTACCAACTCGGCTATCAGGTCGTCTTATAGTCGGGTATATTATTTATAGTAGTTTATTTGATTATTTAATATAGCTACCTACTATTGAGACAAATAAAAAATTATTATCATTATTTCGATTCGATTGGCCGATACTAATTTCCTTCGAAACTGAATAGAGGAGAAATGGGTATATGAGAATCATGACATATGGCGATCTCTTCTTTCTGCCTGCCCTGTCAAAAATGATGCGTAAAGATATAATAATGGTATATATTTTTATAAGGTTTCTTCCGCTGCCGCCACAACGATCTCTTACATTGTATCTTGACTGGAATCTTCCAGTCAGTTTTCATTTTCTTTTGTACTTGCAATTTAGTATTTAGTAAGGAAGTTTTAAGGATGGAAAATATTCTTTAATTATATTAATTTTGTGTATAGATCTTATCTTATATATAGTTATTACTCGGAACGTGTATAAGAGCGTTTATTTCTTAATTTAAAAAGAATCACCTTCAGCAGATGCGTCAAATTAGGCGCGAAACATTTGACAGACGCAAACACTTTTGCGCAGACTATAGAGTAGCGTCACCCTCTCCCCACACTATTGTTTCGTCGTCCGTAAAAAATGTTGACGCTAAAAATCTCATACACTTCCGCCAATTAACAGCAAAAACCATCGTGTATTGTTTTTTTAAAGGGGAACACTCGATCAACTTGTCGCACTTAGGTCGTATTGTGTTCAGAAGAGGGATTTTTTTTTGTGAAAAATATGCTTCAATTTAACGCTTATTAATTATATTCATGCCATTATTAATTATATTCATATCATGAAAAAAAAATATAAAAAATATTTTCACGCAATTCCCAATACAGGGGTAGACAGAGGTCATGTCTAGACAATTAAGTACCTTTGACCCACCTTCCACCGAAGATATTTTCGGGACAACGTGACAGGTGGTGAGCCCGTCGCCGCCTTTATGTCCAAGCCAACGATGAAATTCGTACATAAGTTTTTTTTGAAAAACTCACCCCCTGGGGATAGAACTCGGGTCTCTCGACTCGAAATTCCGACCACCCAACAACTCGGCTATCGTGACTTATAAAATATCATGCTTTATGTAAAGAATATTTTGTGTCAACAGTCTAGTTATATGTATATTTTTTACGCTTGGTCACTTACTTTGTATCGTGCCAAGAGCAAATATATTGCAGAGATCTGTTTAGCTAGATAGAGTGGTGACAAATGGATATTTCGTAATCTTTGCATACCGCAGAGAATTATATACGTGATTGTTTTTTTTTTTGTAATTTTTAATACATTCATAAGCTATGGCTTTTTAGTCCCGCATAAGGATATCCGATACTAGAGTCCGTACAAACGAGTGGCAATTACGCGGCGCCCGGTCGACCCATTATGCCCTTTGTATCTGACGCCCCTGCAATTTGGGAACAGTGGGATTTGTCGAGTAGTCTCAAGGTATATATTAAATTTTTTTAAATTTCACTTGTTTGCTTTCCAGTTATATGTCAAAGCAATAGCGAAACGTTTTTATTTTATACTAAAATAAGTCCACAGTGAAAGTTTTTGGCGGTTATTTTAACACTGTTATTATATATTATAAATATGTTATATAGTGCTAATGGTAATAAGCCTAGTATTAATTTATTTTTACATTAACGATTAAAAAAAGGAGTATGCGCCTGGGTTTATCCTGGTTTCTAGATTACATGACTCATAATAGTTAATGCCTGCCACTTTTACACTTTTTTTGAGATTAACTTAACTTAATTACAATTAATAATTTTCAATAGGAGAGCTATTGCGATTTAAAAACATTTCTCAGCGTAAAGCAAGAAAAAATGGAACACATACACTAGGTATCCGCTTAGAAGAAATTTTTGGAATTCTACCCAATACAAAGGTGTAAGGTATTTGAACAAAAAGCTAGAAGATTATATACTAAATGAATCTTGTGAGTATTATCAAGCCCTTATAGGTGCCTGAGATGGTTTCAATCACGTCCACTACAGTGATTACTCATAGTCACTAAGCATTAATATAATAAAATATCATATTTTATTATTTTAGTGATATTTTAATCCCCCAACCCTTCGGTATGGGGGATCCTGTATCCTGCAGAGGACTGAGGGCCATATGTATTGTATGAATGTTGTTTGTATGTTTGTAATAAAATCGATCGAAATAATTTATAAAATTTTCCGAATATTATACAACATCAAAGACAGACACTTCTTCATTATTTTAATTGCTTCGTTTAAAATAAGACAATGTAAGGCAACTCCACGGTCGCCATAATGCTGACAGTGCGGAAGTGATTTTTACTAAGCTCACTCTGTCACGTAGGGAACTCAAGAATGTCTTTGACAACAATGTCAATTAAAAATAGCCTTTATTTCTTTGCGATACGGCTTAATTACATTATAATGATTCGAATAATTTTTTTGCTTTGATTCGCAATATTTTTTGAAAAAAATGATAATAAACTGTCTTCACCCTGTTTTTCATCAATTTTATTGTCACCAACATCTAGCCAAAAGTTCAACATAGCAATAAAATATATATATATATATATATATATATATATATATATATATATATATATATATATATATATATATATATATATATATATATATATATATATATATATATATATATATATATATATATATATATATATATATATATACACATAAATAAATACATGTATAGGGACAACATCACATTCATTGCTCCGATCCCAATGTAACATGCGAATGCACTTGTGGTATGGGAATCGAACACAGGACCTCGAGATGGCGACACCTTGAAAACTGCTCGTCCACGGAGGTCGAATGTTGTGTATGTACATATTATTATGTATATGTGTGTATATTTGCGAATATATATAAATATTCACATTCGCCATTAACTTCCTTAACTGCCCTAACCATATTTTCTGTTTAACCTAGGGTTAGTTGTTAGAGAATGCATTATACCATTAAGTTCGCCTTTTGTAAAATTTTTTAGTGCAATAAATATTAAATAAAAAATATTAAATTCTGTTTTCATTAAAATCTGAAGTTCTTCTTTACTCCCCGAAAAAGGACAAAGCCCTGTAAATTAAGGTTAAGTATTAATGTTTGTCTTATGATAAAAATAAACCTATATTTAAACGCTGTGTGTGCATGTGTGTGTGTGGACGAAACTGCACGGCATTGGCTATGGGTATGCATTCAATGTTATAACCGAAATAGTTAATTGACGTGAAAAAAGATAGACGTAAAAGTATCTTCACGAAATTCTCAATACAGGGATAGACAGAGGTCTAGTCTAGACACTTAAGTCCTTTCGACCCATCATCCACCGAAGTTATTTTCGGGGCAACATGACAGGTGGCGAACCCATTGCTATCTTTATGTCCAAGACAACGATACAATTGGTACGTAAGTTTTTTGAAAAACCCATTGGTACGTGCTGGCCACCTGGGGATCGCATTCGGGTCTCTCGACTCGAAATTCCGACCACCCAACCACTCGGCTATCGTGACTATTGTATCGTAAAAGTATCAAACTAAAAAAGACGTTGTTATGCACGACTTTGTGAAATTGATTTCAAACAACCGCCGATAGGGTAAGCAGTCGTGTTGTTAGCATCAAACACAGCTGAGCTATCTCCCATCGCCAAATATAGCGGCCCATCTCGTGTTCCACCGTCGACATCTGTCGCTCAGGTGTTCAAAACGCTTGAGACGCGATTTGTTCCATGTTTTGTAAC
This sequence comes from Sericinus montela, assembly GCA_029286605.1. Classification (NCBI taxonomy): domain Eukaryota; kingdom Metazoa; phylum Arthropoda; class Insecta; order Lepidoptera; family Papilionidae; genus Sericinus; species Sericinus montela. Next base: position 188,031 of record JAGSMR010000102.1, read on the forward strand.
ATTATATTCACACGATATTTCTCAGTACCTACTTTGCGATAAGTTTGAAATCGGTATTGAATACCTATTCGATATCGATTTCAGATTTCTCGTCCGACCTCCTGAGTCGATACAACGCTATCGTGTTTATTTATAGCCAAACGCAGTATGCTAGTTGGTGGTGATACCACATTCTCTGCGTGGATTCGAACATCGGACCTTTGTTGTTTTCATGAACGTTCATTACCCATACCTACGGGTGATGTACGTTCATCAAAACAACAAAGTATACGTTCAAGCATTCTCTCTGCATGTATACATTTTTATTTTCTGTTTATGAACTTAAATCTTATCTTATACATAAAATTCTCGTATCACAATGTTAGTTACCTTACTCCTCCGAAACGGATTTACTGATTTTTACCAAATTTTATATGCATTTTCAGTAGGTCTGAGAATCGGCTACTATCTATTTTTCTACCCCTAATTTTTTACCCCTCTAAGATCAACTCCTATTTTTTTATATGGTAAAACAACGTTTGCGGGGTCAGCGAGTATAATATATAGAAATAAATCATTATTATTTTACGCATCACGTTAAAAGCAGGAAGGTGGGTGAAAGGGACTTAATTGTCTAGACTAGACCTCTGTCTACCCCTATATTGGGAATTGTGTGAAGATATTTTATACGTTAAACGCCGGGGGCTTTTTCTACATTGGCTCGGATATGAGTACTTGTGTTTCCGTTTAACACAAGTGCTTTAGCTTCTTTCGAATCAGAGTTATGCAATATCATGTTGTATAAAAAATACACAAAATAAAAAAGTCACGATAGCCGAGTGGTTGGGGGGTTGGAATTTCGAGTCGGGAGGCTCGAGTTCGATCCCCAGGTGGCAGGCTCGTACCAATGGGTTATTCAATAAAATGTATGTGCGAATTACATCGTTGGCTTGGACATAAAGACGGCGACGGGCTCACAACTGTCACGTTGTCCCGAAAATATCTTCGGTAGACGTCTGTCTACCCCTGTATTGGGAATTGCGTGAAGATATTTATTTATTTATATTTATTTTAATCTATTTATTTTTTTATTTATTTAGGTTCACCAACAAGGATTACACGCAGCAATAAACACAAAACTTAAGTATTAAAGATTTTAGGTTAATGTATCTTTAATTAAAGGTAAACACAACATTCATAAGTGTACCGGACTTCGGAAGAACATCTTATTTTTTCGTATGTATGGTGTAATATGCACTGTACAACAAAAATTTTATCAAATGAAAAAGTAATAATATAAAGAAAAAAAAAGAATTGTAAGATAATGCTTATGTGCTATTATACATTAATTTTAGGTTTTGTTTAAAAATAAATCCTTTATAAAAACAAATCCTTTATTTAATTTCGACATATTGTTGTAAGTTATACATAATCTCCTAATGTGTGCATGATGACCTAAATTAGTTTTATAAGGTTTTAGTTGAAAGAGGTTGTAAGTTCCTTTTCTGGGTAACTTAATAGGGACATTGAATAAATTTTTTTAAGAGATGGGTACAGTCGGTGACACCTATTACTAGCCAGTGCAGAAAAACAAGGTCCAGAAGTCGCCGACGATCGAATAACGAATGAATGTTGTATTTATTCAATTAGTCTTTATGTGAATTTAGTTGATTCGCCTAGCCTTGCTTGTAAGTGAGATGCAATACAAATCTTTTTTGGACGATTTACAATTGTTTCATATAAACCGCATAATGAGTATTCCAGACGGTACTGCAATATTCGAGAGTGCTACGTACGTAGGAGTTATATAGTGTCAATACTATACGGGGATCTTTGAAACTTTTGGAGTTCTGATTAATGAAGCCCAGCATTTTAAAGCTGTGTGATACAATATGGTCAACATGTTTGTTCATTTGCAATTTTGCATCTAGAATAACTCCGAGATCATAAATTTATGTTTCTCTTTATAATTAGTGATAAAAATGCATGTGGAAGCATTTATCCACGTTAAGGATCATTTCATTAGTAGTGCACCAGTTAACCAGTCTATCTATGTCACTTTGAAGTTTTTTGCAATCATTTTCTAGTTTTATATTTTTGACTATTTTTAGATCATCCGCAAAAAAGTGATGCTGCGAGTGCACAAAGCTCGAACCAATGTCATTTATACATATATTAAATAGTAAAGGCCGTAACGAAGATCCCTGAGGCACACCGGATAAGACTGGAAATGGATCAGAACGATACTAGACGAATCGGACCTTTAACAACTATCACAGATGTTCTGTCACTGAGGTACGATCGTATCCAGGACAGAACATTACCCGCTATACCGACCTTCCCAAACTTTGTCCGTAGTATATTGTGGGAAACTCTATCGAACGCCTTGCTAAAGTCAGTGTATATATCATCCAAAGGTGTTCGAGCATCGATGGAATCCATCACGTTATCAACAAATGCAACTAAGTTAGTACAAGTCGATCGAGCATTTACAAATCCATGTTGTAGCCCGGTTAGATAAGGCTTAAAATGCCAAGCAGGTACAGGATACACAAGTCTTTCAAAAACCATGACCGTAGTTGATAAGTTTGAAATGGGCCTGTAATTTTTTGTTTTGTGTTTTTCTCCTAACTTGTGAAGGGGAATAACTAGAGAGAGCTTCCACTTTTTAGAAAAAAGGACACCACTGCGTAGAACCGCAGCGTAGTGAGAAATTATATATATGAAACAAGGGCAAACAGATAGCTTTGCACAACTTTTGATAAAAAAAGGTGATATACCATCCTCACCAACACCCTTCCTAGTATCCATTCTTTTGATAACATTGTAGATTTGATTTTGAGATATGGACATAGAATTCAGGAAGGTTATAGCACCAGACTGTGGTACGACATTGTGGGGTGAATTTGGATTTGACTTACTATTATAAGCTTCTAAAATTTTTTCCGCAAATAGGTTACATATTCCGACTATCCAGTAGTTGCAATTATATTATCAAAATTCATAGATGCAGGAAATATACCAGCTGTATTGTTCCTATTTTTCATGTACGACCAAAACATTTTGGGATTAGAATTTATGGCGGACTCGATCCGTGTATTGACGACAGTTGACGGCTTGTAATTTTTTACATCAGTCTCTCAATAACTCAAAGGTCAGGTAATCGAGGGGATTTTATTTATTTATAAAAAAATATCTAAATTATCTTCCTCCTAATGCACCACGGAGGCATAAAATCAGTGGACAATCCAACTGAGGGCCGGTCACCTGGACAGCTTGGGTATGGCGTTGCAGCTCGCAGTTTCCGCGAAGTGCGGAGAGTCATTGTCGGCGCGCGGTCGGTTTACGCGCTCCTGATTGCCGTGAACCTATAAACTTTGAACAGTACCACGTCCGTGTCCAGTGGTGTCGACATTTATAGTCGGAAGAGGCATTATAATTTTAGTTATTTTTATCATGTATAGATAGGATATATAATTGTTTATTTGTAGCGTTTTATTGACAATCAAATCAATGACACGGTTCGGTAAAGGTCAGGGGTTCAAATTCTGTACGAGTCAGAAGAAATTTTAAACATTCTTTCTCTTTAATTTAAAAACAAATAGGTTAGTTTAATATAAAAATAAGTTAACAACGTGTTGGAAGGATACTGTATTACGAAATATGATGAAAAATTCCATACTAAGCTATAGTTTTATTAAAGTCTATGCTTCATGTAATGGCGTGAATAGCATCTCAGCCGTGGGCATAGAGTACAGAATAAGTATAGAGAATGACAGACATCACACAAAAGGATATAGGTACTCGACTAGGCGATGGACGACCTGATAGACTAGTCTGTAGCGTCGCTGCCATATAAGTATGTACATCCTGTACAACATATAAGTAAAAGATAAACAAATTAATGATATGCACAATGTGGCGGCCTTGTCGCTTCATAGCGATCTCTTCCAGGCAACCATATGGAGTGAAGGAGAAGTTTGTTACCAAATACGGGTATAACAAAGACAGGACGGACGTATTTAGTAATGTGTACCATCACCACAACACAAACATATTTCGGCGTGTTTATTTCTTACTCTTAGCCCTTACGAATACGTTTAATAGAAATAAAAATAAATAGAAAGGACTTTGTACAATTTTTATCTTCTGATTATTTTCTTAACTTTGTGTTACTGTGTACTTAAAAAATTAAAAGTCGTGATAGCCGAGTCGTTGGGTGGTCGGAGTTTCGAGTCGAGAGACCGAGTCGAGTTCGATCCCAGGTGGCGGGCTCGTGGTAATGGGTTTTTCAAAAGCTTATGTACGAGTTATATCGTTGGCTTGGACATAAAGACGGCGACTGGCTCACTACCTGTCACGTTGTCCCGAAAATATCTTCAGTAGAAGGTGGATCGAAGGGACTTAATCGTCTAGACTAGACCTCTATCTACCCATGTATTGGGAATTGCTTGAAGATATTTATATTATTCATTTATAAAATATTAAATAAGTAAATAGATAGATGATTAATTTAATAAAAAAAATTCCGTCGACTGTGTCGACACCATCGCACAACGGAGCGTAGGGCCCGGGACTCGTATTGTTCCGTCGATACGGCGAGTTCCTTGGAATGCCATATAAATTATTATCGGCCAATGTCGAATAGTGCCGGGGCCCGCTTTGACACTAACTTTGATTGCGATTTAATGTAGACAATATTTTTATAGAACAGAAGCGACTTTAAGTTTTAAAATAATCATTATAAGCTTGATATCATTCGTGCAGTGCAGTCGACATAGATTTTTTTATTTAAAACTTACTCAATCCCGAAGCTACGCCCGCGTGGAATGTCTTTAGGGTGCAAAATTTTTTACGACAAAAAAGTAGGTACTCTTCTATGTCCTTCACAAGGGTTCAAGCTATCTTAAGGGTTTAAACTTATCAAATTTCATAATTTAGCGGTTTATCCGTGAAGGCGTCGAAACAGACAGACAGAGTTATTCACATTTATAATATTTGTAGTTATTAATAATTTTCACATAATCTTCCATATAGGGGTAGGCAGAGCTTATTTGGAACAACTCGACAATAAGGATAAGCATATCGCCATGTTAATATCTAAACTATACAATGTATCTATACATACATATATATTTACATTGATAAATATATATAAATATATAAAAACGTCCATGACTCGAGTAGAAACATTCATTTTCATCACAAAAATGTTTTTACCTAGCGGGATACGAACTCCCAACCCTTAGTTTAGAAGGCTGGGTAACTACAAACTCAGCTATCGCGTCATCATTTTATAAGTATGTATTAATTTAACTTTCGAAAATTAATCAAACAATTTAAACAAAGCGTCATTTTTGTTAAAGGAAAAATGTAGTTTTTTTTTTAATAAAATTGAATCACACCTTTCGATTGTAACATTATTAATTGTAAAACGTCCAATGTACATTTAAATAAATATAATTGTCACAATATTTACGTTTCAAACACTATCGCCCGCTGGAGACGCGCTCGTACGTGACAATTTACTACAACATCGCCATGTCGGTGTTGTCATTTGTTGCGATACCGACTATTGTAACTAGTGTTCGTTGCATTTTTGCAGATTGAGCAATTTAAACATATATTTTGTATAATATTTAAGTTTTACTGGCTATTGCCCGCGACTTCACTCACGTTTTAAATATTACTTACACAAAGGCCTATTAAGTCCACTGCAGGTCATAGGCCTCTCCCTATGGAGGATTTGCCAATCGCCACGCTTGGCAAGCGGATTGGCGATCGCGGTACCGGACGACTCGCACTTTAGACGCTGCTGCCCATCTTCGGTCTGATTATTTTGGTCTGATATTTAAAGAGATGGTTATCTCGCCGTCTACTAATCTATCGGTTGACATAGCGATATTCAAGGCTGTTTCCCTTAGTCGCCTCTTACGACACCCACGCGAAGAAAGTGAGTGGCAATATTCTTACACCGTTACAAACGGCTGATTTATCTTTTACATTGCGTCAAATAAAATTAACGCGATATCAACCAGTCGTTAAATTGCTATGAAGAGACAGATAAACTTCTTTTAGCCTTTATACTACTGGGATAGATTTTTAATAGTATTCGTAAATACGGCTACCAATTTTACTATTAATATTACTATTATTTATACCATGTGGTATTGGCGTAAGAATTTGCTAACCTCTTTCTTCTCGTGGGTGTCGAAGGACTTTGGGAGAAGCTTCTAAAACGCCAATCGACCGGCAGACGGCGGGATAGTCATCGCCAAAAATATTAAACCAAAATTAAATAGAATGTTGGTAGGCAGTAGTGTCTAGTACAGCGATCGCCAATCGTCATGGCGATTATGGCAAATCCTTCTTATACTTTTAGAGACCGTTTTCCAGTGCCAAACATATTTATAGACATTTATTTACACAGCTAATTTATGAGTAAGATTTTGTATCTTTGATTATCATCATATACATGACTGTAGGCAATCATGTATATGATGTTAATCAATAATTCATAGACTAGGCATTTTAATGCCTAGTCTATGAATTATCTACGTAATAAATAAATAATAAATAAATAAATATCTCCTCGCAATTCCCAATACAGGGGTAGACAGAGGTCTAGTCTAGACAATTAAGTCCCTTTCACCCACCTTCCACCGAAGATATTTTCGGCGTAACGTGACAGGTGGTGAGCCCGTCGCCGTCTTTATGTCCAAGCCAAAGATATAATTCGTACATAAGTTTTTGAAAAACTCATTGGTACGAGCCTGCCACCTGGGGATCGAACTCGGGTCTCTCGACTCGAAATTCCGACCACCCAACCATTCGGCTATCGTGACTGTTATTAATCTACATAATATATAATGTATGTTGATATAATAGCCTATGAATGAAGTTTGTTTTGTATTTGTTATGTTCGCAACGCTCGATAAGTGGATTGGACTCGGTAACAGAACCTCAAGCCCTGCTTAATTTTAATCTAAATAATAATATAAATCTATAAAAATCCCGATAGCCATGTGGTTGGGTGATCGGAATTCGAGTCGAGAGACCCGAGTCTGATCCCCAGGTGGCAGGCTCGTACCAAAGGGTTTTTTCCAAAAACCTATGTACGATTCTTATCGTTCGCTTGAACATAAAGACGGCGACGGGCTTACCACCAGTCACGTTGTCCCAAAATATCTCCGGTGGAAGGTGTGTCGAAGGAACTTAATCGTCTAGACTAGAACCTCTGTCTACCCCTGTATTGGGAATGATGTGAAGATATTTTTTTAAATTATCAGGCATAATATAAATATCGATAAATCGTTTATCGATATCGATACATTGATACAACAAAAGCCGTAGTGGTGTGAAATTGTTTCGAAGCGGTACGTTCCGGTATCGGCCGGGGATTAGCTCTCGAAAATTCATTACCGTTTGCAGGCGACTACAATTAAGAGCTTGTTATATGCAGAAATAAACTAACACAACCTTATTCCTGAAACTGGAGTAGTCAGAGGTCTACTCACACACAGTTTAGTCATTTGCACCTAGATATCTAGAGTTTATTTGGATAAGTGACAGGTGGCGAACTTATCGCCGTCGTGGTGTCTAAGCCGACGACTCATCCATAATAGCTATCTCCTTAGGGTCGAACTTGAGTCTTCTGGTTTGAATTGCGATCGCCCACCTACTTTCGTTCGTCATAACAATATTAAAATACAAAATTTCATCCTACACCTTAGTCTTTTTTCGACATAGGTCAATATTGTAAGGTGTGTTTTTTGTAAAAGAAAAAATAAAAAAAAATATCTTCACGCAATTTCCAATACAGGGGTAGACAGAGGTCTAGTCTAGACAATTAAGTCCCTTTGACCCACCTTCCACCGAAGATATTTTCGGGTCAACGTGACAGGTGGTGAGCCCGCGCCGCCTTTATGTCCAAGCCAACGATGAAATTCGTACATAAGTTTTGAAAACTCATTGGTACTGCCACCTGGGGATCGAACTCGGGTCTCTCGACTCGAAATTCCGACCACCCAACCATTCGGCTATCGTGACTGTTATTAATCTACATAATATATAATGTATGTTGATATAATAGCCTATGAATGAAGTTTGTTTTGTATTTGTTATGTTCGCAACGCTCGATAAGTGGATTGGACTCGGTAACAGAACCTCAAGCCCTGCTTAATTTTAATCTAAATAATAATATAAATCTATAAAAATCCCGATAGCCATGTGGTTGGGTGATCGGAATTCGAGTCGAGAGACCCGAGTCTGATCCCCAGGTGGCAGGCTCGTACCAAAGGGTTTTTTCCAAAAACCTATGTACGATTCTTATCGTTCGCTTGAACATAAAGACGGCGACGGGCTTACCACCTGTCACGTTGTCCCAAAATATCTCCGGTGGAAGGTGTGTCGAAGGAACTTAATCGTCTAGAATAGAACCTCTGTCTACCCCTGTATTGGGAATGATGTGAAGATATTTTTTTAAATTATCAGGCATAATATAAATATCGATAAATCGTTTATCGATATCGATACATCCATACAACAAAAGCCGTAGTGGTGTGAAATTGTTTCGAAGCGGTACGTTCCGGTATCGGCCGGGGATTAGCTCTCGAAAATTCATTACCGTTTGCAGGCGACTACAATTAAGAGCTTGTTATATGCAGAAATAAACTAACACAACCTTATTCCTGAAACTGGAGTAGTCAGAGGTCTACTCACACACAGTTTAGTCATTTGCACCTAGATATCTAGAGTTTATTTGGATAAGTGACAGGTGGCGAACTTATCGCCGTCGTGGTGTCTAAGCCGACGACTCATCCATAATAGCTATCTCCTTAGGGTCGAACTTGAGTCTTCTGGTTTGAATTGCGATCGCCCACCTACTTTCGTTCGTCATAACAATATTAAAATACAAAATTTCATCCTACACCTTAGTCTTTTTTCGACATAGGTCAATATTGTAAGGTGTGTTTTTTGTAAAAGAAAAAATAAAAAAAAATATCTTCACGCAATTTCCAATACAGGGGTAGACAGAGGTAAAGTCTCGACAATTAAGTCCCTTTGACCCACCTTCCACCGAAGATATTTTCGGGTCAACGTGACAGGTGGTGAGCCCGCGCCGCCTTTATGTCCAAGCCAACGATGAAATTCGTACATAAGTTTTTGAAAAACTCATTAGTACTGCCACCTGGGGATCGAACTCGGGTCTCACGACTCAAAATTCCGAGCACCCAACAACTCGGCTATGGTGACTTAACGTTCGTGTTTTTGTAAATACATATATAAATACCTACATACTTGTATAGGAACAACATCACATACATTGCTCTGATCTCAGAGTAAATAGCTAATGCACGCCTGTTATGGAATCAGAAACAATGAAGACACCACAAAGACCCAGACCCCAGACCCGAGACGATGTAGAAAAACTGGTTCTACTTTGATTAGTCCTTAAACCGAATCCGGGACCTAAAAGCTAACGCAACCATGAAAACCGGCGTGTACGCCACTGGACGGCGGCCGTCGGTGGTCGACGTCTATAAAGTGTGCGTAGTGATCTCGCATCGACGAATATGAGGCCATATTGTTATATATGGGGACAGTACTGGTCTCCTTGCTAGGTTACAGAGTAACCAGTATTAGGGAAAGTACTGCATCTCTGCTCTGTAACCAAGCTAAGGAGACCAGTATTCTACCCATATATAATTATTAAACATGCTTGGAAATAAAAATATGTTGAAAAAAAAAACTGAAAGAACTGTATATGAACGACCAGCAATCACTAAGATAAGCCCTGCGAGGCTCTTTTAGTGAGGATGTTACGAATTTTTGTAGTGTTTTTTTTTTTTGTATCTTAAATAAATGAAAAAAAAAAAAGTACAGCAACCAGTTGAGTATATGCCACAACTTTGTAAATATCACCTTACATTCTAAAACTATAGTTTTCCACTTATTAATTAACATCTGCTGTAAGATAGAACCTTTAAATAATAATAAATGAAAATCTGCTTGCGCACTCACCTGGCGTCGAGAAATATGAGACGCATGTCGAGCGAGGCGCGGAACATGAACATGTTGGAGTGCAGCTTGAGCTCGGTGACGGCGGAGGGCGGCAGCGAGTGCCCCACGGCCACCAGCCCCAGCGGCGCCGTCGCCTCGCCGAAGCGCCGCGCGCGCAGGTAGCCCGCGCAGTGGATCACCTGCGCCACAACACATCACACACCACATTACACACCTCATCACACACCACATCACATACCACATCACACACCACATCACACACCGCATCACACACCACATCACACAACACATCACACAACACATCACACAACACATCACACACCACATCACACACCATCACACACCACATCACACACCACATCACACAATCACATCACACACCACATCACACACCACATCACACACCACATCACACACCACATCACACACATCACACACCACGTCACACACCACATCACACCGGCGTGTACGCCACTGGGTATCTGTTTACAGCAAGGAAAAAATCGCTAAGATGCAAAACAAAATCAGGTGGAACCAATACTAGGGCACAAGTTGCGTGCTAGTGGCCTAGGAATCGTCTGAATCAGCATCACAATCTTACTCATTTTTGAAACCAAACAGCTGGTTTGTTTCAGCTTAAAGAAGAGTAAGAGTTTTGACGGGCTATGAGGCATTCCATCTTCGGAGTTGGCAACACATCTATAGTATTCGTCGTTTGAAGTTGTCCATGTGCTGTAGTAGTCGCTTACCCTTAGGTCCTATTTTAACTTTATTTTTACCCTTTATTTTAACCTATTTTAACCCTTTTTATTCCCACTCCAAGAACAAAAAATTGTTATTTCTCTCTCCAATAAAAACAAACAACATTGTTGTATAAACTCGACCTTAACTGCTTTTTTTCTTAAGGTTTAATACTTTTTTAAGGTTTAATACCCGCTAATCTACTTTTGGGATCTCTTAAGGCTTCGTTACCGTCTAAAATCTCAGCGATGTGACACTGTTTGCGCAGAGGCGTTTACAGCTTCATCGGTTGAGGATTGTGCCGTCAGTTATAAGACTTATACGCCCCATAGCCCAGTTGGTAGAGACCCTGACTTCGAGGCTAAGGGTTACTGTAAAGAATCTAGCTAGGGGAAAATATTTGTGGGATATGTATGAATGTTTGTACTAGTATCATGGATGTTAATTTAACTATATTAATATCATCATGTATATCTATAAACGTATATATTCAGACACCGATGATAGGCTCACAAAGTCTCGTTAAACCAAATAGACTTCGGTAGGTATGGTAAATACTGTATTTCTAGTTCAAACCAGGGTCTACGTTAGGGTTTTAGACAATAACTAAGGCAAATGTTCTCATAGTTAGATTGGTTAGGCGCGACGGTTATGATTTACAGTCTGCTAAATTTTGGTGCGGTGTTATTCGAGATTACACTGTCATCCTTCAGTTGACAGTCATTGCCTTTACTGCAACTTACGACGACCACGGAAAAAATGAGAATTCTAACGAATATACATGCCTACTGACGACCACGGAAAAATGAGAATTCTAACGAATATACATGCCTACTGACGACCACGGAAAAATGAGAATTCTAACGAATATACATGCCTACTGACGACCACGGAAAAATGAGAATTCTAACGAATATACATGCCTACTGACGACCACGGAAAAATGAGAATTCTAACGAATATACATGCCTACTGACGACCACGGAAAAATGAGAATTCTAACGAATATACATGCCTACTGACGACCACGGAAAAATGAGAATTCTAACGAATATACATGCCTACTGACGACCACGGAAAAATGAGAATTCTAACGAATATACATGCCTACTGACGACCACGGAAAAATGAGAATTCTAACGAATATACATGCCTACTGACGACCACGGAAAAATGAGAATTCTAACGAATATACATGCCTACTGACGACCACGGAAAAATGAGAATTCTAACGAATATACATGCCTACTGACGACCACGGAAAAATGAGAATTCTAACGAATATACATGCCTACTGACGACCACGGAAAAATGAGAATTCTAACGAATATACATGCCTACTGACGACCACGGAAAAATGAGAATTCTAACGAATATACATGCCTACTGACGACCACGGAAAAATGAGAATTCTAACGAATATACATGCCTACTGACGACCACGGAAAAATGAGAATTCTAACGAATATACATGCCTACTGACGACCACGGAAAAATGAGAATTCTAACGAATATACATGCCTACTGACGACCACGGAAAAATGAGAATTCTAACGAATATACATGCCTACTGACGACCACGGAAAAATGAGAATTCTAACGAATATACATGCCTACTGACGACCACGGAAAAATGAGAATTCTAACGAATATACATGCCTACTGACGACCACGGAAAAATGAGAATTCTAACGAATATACATGCCTACTGACGACCACGGAAAAATGAGAATTCTAACGAATATACATGCCTACTGATGTAACCACATCACACAACACATCACACACCACATCACACACCACATCACACACCACATCACACCACATCACACACCACATCACACACCACATCACACACCACATCACACACCACATCACACACCACATCACACACCACATCACACAACACATCACACACCACATCACACACCACATCACACCACATCACACACCACATCACACACCACATCACACACCACATCACACACCACATCACACAACACATCACACACCACATCACACACCACATCACACACCACATCACACACCACATCACACACCACATCACATAATTATTATTATTTATTATTATTTATCTATTTCTATAATAGTTTATATTTCTGTACTTGAATTATGGTAACGGAAACAAAAATGTACTACAAACCTCAGACTCGTATCCGTAGCCTGTTCTTTCATCCGTATATCGCCCGTCCGAGAATCGAACCCGGAACCACAGAGGGGGCGACACTAAGGTCTTTAAATACAATAATTAAGAGACAGTTAATACACACACACCTTGTATCCGGAAGTAGTGAGTCCCGCGTTCCTCTTCGCGAGGACGCACTTCATGCGGATGAAGAAGGCGCGCTCGCACTCCACGTCCACCGTGGGTCCCCACGTACCGCCCACTGGGTATCTGTTTACAGCAAGGAAAAAATCGCTAAGATGCAAAACAAAATCAGGTGGAACCAATACTAGGGCACAAGTTGCGTGCTAGTGGCCTAGGAATCGTCTGAATCAGCATCACAATCTTACTCATTTTTGAAACCAAACAGCTGGTTTGTTTCAGCTTAAAGAAGAGTAAGAGTTTTGACGGGCTATGAGGCATTCCATCTTCGGAGTTGGCAACACATCTATAGTATTCGTCGTTTGAAGTTGTCCATGTGCTGTAGTAGTCGCTTACCCTTAGGTCCTATTTTAACTTTATTTTTACCCTTTATTTTAACCTATTTTAACCCTTTTTATTCCCACTCCAAGAACAAAAAATTGTTATTTCTCTCTCCAATAAAAACAAACAACATTGTTGTATAAACTCGACCTTAACTGCTTTTTTTCTTAAGGTTTAATACTTTTTTAAGGTTTAATACCCGCTAATCTACTTTTGGGATCTCTTAAGGCTTCGTTACCGTCTAAAATCTCAGCGATGTGACACTGTTTGCGCAGAGGCGTTTACAGCTTCATCGGTTGAGGATTGTGCCGTCAGTTATAAGACTTATACGCCCCATAGTCCAGTTGGTAGAGACCCTGACTTCGAGGCTAAGGGTTACTGTAAAGAATCTCGCTAGGGGTAAAAATTTGTGGGATATGTATGAATGTTTGTACTAGTATCATGGATGTTAATTTAACTATATTAATATCATCATGTATATCTATAAACGTATATATTCAGACACCGATAGGCTCACAAAGTCTCGTTGAACCAAATAGACTTCGGTAGGTATGGTAAATGCTGTATTTCTAGTTCAAACCAGGGTCTACGTTAGGGTTTTAGACAATAACTAAGGCAAATGTTCTCATAGTTAGATTGGTTAGGCGCGACGGTTATGATTTACAGTCTGCTAAATTTTGGTGCGGTGTTATTCGAGATTACACTGTCATCCTTCAGTTGACAGTCATTGCCTTTACTGCAACTTACGACGACCACGGAAAAAATGAGAATTCTAACGAATATACATGCCTACTGACGACCACGGAAAAAATGAGAATTCTAACGAATATACATGCCTACTGATGTACTCACCCCAAACTAGAATACTGGTGGCCGAGATAAGAGTGAGGATGCTGCAAGCTGAGCACCGCGCTCATCTCCTCGTGGTCCGCTTGATGAATGTATTCGTATATCGAGTTGCCGGTCAGCTCTACCTGCGGAATTGTCAATTGTTGTCGCCACTTCACGAGCAGAGTTGGCTCCGAGGTAGGGTTGCCAACCATAACCAATCTTTTACAAATAAATACATACATAAGTTGTGATAACGTCACATACACTTCTCTGATCCCAAAGTAAGTAGCCTTGTGCATGTGCTAAGCACTTGTGTTCTGGAAGAGAAACAACGAAGGTACCACAAGTAACCAGGCTCGAGAAAATGGAGAATTATCTTTACGCCATTCCCAATACAGGCGTAGACAGAGGTCTAGGCAATTAAGTCCTTTCGAACAACTTTCCGACAAAGATATATTCGGGACAACGTGACAGGTGATGAGCCTGTCGACGTCCTTATGTCCAACGTTGAGTATGTCTAATGAATGATACTTAAAATGTAAACTGATTCCTAGTGAGATACAGCTTTGTAGCCAAGAGCGTCGCTAATGTCTCGTGTTCTAAAGCCCGTTTCAGTGCATATATGTTTTTCCATTTTTTTTTAATCAGATAGAGCTCTGATATAGAGTAGTTGGATGATTGGAATTTGAATCAGAAGATTTGCGTTCGATTTTCAGGAGGAAGGTTTATATGAAATTAGTTTTATTGAGGGAGGGAAGCTTTTTTCTTCTTTCTTTCAAATAAACTATATGTTTCTTTTATTTGTTATAATAGCATTTTTTTTTCAAAATAAAAGTGAAGACTATTAAATTTTATCACAAACCTGGCTAAGTCCAAGGTGGACCGATGCAGTTTCACTGATGTACATGATCTTTCCGTCCGGCGCAACCACGAAAATGAACCCGTCCAGGGTTTGGAGAAGGTGGGAACCTAGCTCTCTGATGGAGAGCTCGCGCGGTTGTGGAGGTGGCGGTGCCGCCCCCCAAGCGTCTCCCAGGCCTGGTAAGTAACACTGATTATTCGATCAGTTCTCAGATCTTGGCCTCATTGCCGACTGCAACATTCATTTTATTAATAATTAAAATGGTCATCTATTAATTAATGTCAAACATTTCAGGCGTTTTAGAGTAAGGTCACGACATACAAGTCAAGATTTAAGTAATTCCGATGTACTACAGGATAGCCTTTCCCGGATTATGTCCTGCAATGGTCTTTTACTGGCCGTTACATATGTTATTAAATGAAAAGTCGGCACTTGGTTCTACCGTAGAATTCACGATACTTTTTACAATTCTCATTCATTATTAAATTATATAGTCGAGTGGTTAGGAGATCGAAATTCGAGTCGAGAGACTCGAGTTTGATCCCCAAGGCTCGTACCAATGGGCTTTTTCAAAACTTCTTCTTCTTCTTGTTTCCTCTTTACAGCCCATCAAACGTCCAATGCTGAACATCGCCCTCCCCAAAATTTTTCCACGAAGAACGACTCCGAGCCACCTACATCCACCGATTGCCCACAATGTTTTAAATCTTACGTACGATTTATGTCATTCGCTTTGACACAAAGACGGCGACGGGCTTACCACCTGTCACGTTGTCCTCAAAATGCCTTCGGTGGAAAGTGGGTCGAAAGGACTTAATAGTCTAAACCTTTATCAGCCCCCGTGTTGAGAAATTTATTTATTTCAATACTCACCGTCGGGAAACACCTGGCGCATCTTCAAATAGCTCGTCGTCAACCGTATAACGGAGGCTTTGTCCAGTTGCGATGTGATGGCGGACGGCAGCGGCAGTAGTTTCGCCAGCTCGAGGAATTCCGAGTTCTCTTTCTCCCGTCTGGAGCGCGCCGCGTTTTTGCTCTTCTCCTTCATGATGGCCGTCGCGTCGAGCGAAAGCGGCCGCTGCTCCTTGCGGCAGGCTGAAGAGCAATGCAACGCGTTATTATGTAATCACCATAATCATCATCATCTGAACGGATTACAAGAACCGCTGCAGGACATTGGCCTCTGCCATACGGGAGAGTTGGCCATGATCAGAACGCCTGGCAGCCGGATTGGCGATCGCAGTACTAGATAACTTCCACCGTCACCGGTTTGCTGAATTTCGGTCTGGTATTTATCGAGATGGTTATCTCAGCAATTGTCGGTAGCCAATTGCATTTCTCGTTGTCGCATCTCAGATCATCCACTGGAGAATGTTACATAAGGATATAATAGTATATTACGTCCGAATTCAAAAGATATGCTGATGAAAGCAGGTAAAGTCGATGGTTGTTTCGAAATGGCGATTATAATAAAGCATCCCTTACGGATTTGTTATTATCGCTACGGTTAAATGAATGTTATATTCTTACGCCGTAATCACACGTCACATAATCACTTGGGGAGCATAACAAGCGAACATGTTTATAAGTATGAGTAAGTACATTTCAATCTTAATCTTGAAAGAAGCGATGGATAAATAGATAAAGCGCTATTACTTGATTGGAGTTAGCGTCGAAGATGATAATTCGACGACGGCGAATTTTAATTTTTATCTGTATTTATTTTGTTCTATGACTAATAACTAATTTTCTTGATATGACAAGCACACAGTGAGGGACACGACCTACCCCAAACGTATTTTTAACGAAAAAATTATGCATTCCAAAAATTTCCATTAACAACGCTAACGATGCGCCGTGCATAACGCGGAACGCAATAAAGGCTCTTCACCACGTAGCGCCTTTGCCTCATGAATTAAAAAAAAGAAGAAGAGTGCCGCTCAACTCTGGGCGGGAAAACAACAACGCTATAATGAATTATTCAATTCAACCTTAATACTTACAAATGACGCTGCCAGCTTACAGAAATATACGAGAATTGCGCGCCCCCTGTTATTGGCTAAAACCGTGCGACAATAAACAAAACATATGGCGTACATTTATAGTTGTAACTGGCCATAAACTATAGTCTAAAAGCTACCGTTGGATTGGAATCTGTGATTGATTTTCGTATTTCGAATGCCACTGTGTTACTTGTTTTACGCAGGCCACTGCCAATCTATGTGTTTTGAAGCTATGGATGTTTATCAGAAAAAGGACTATGTTGTCTTGGCTCCTGTTATTATTATAATTATATCTTCACGCTTAATCCCTGGCAGAGTAGGCATAGTTAATAGATTGCCTAGGTTCTCGATCCTTACATAACTATTTAACCCAGTATTGGAGAATGCGTAAAAATAAATAAAATCGGGAGAAGTTTTGATTCAGAAAAACTGGAAGAACTTAATTTTAAGAAAAACATTAAAAAACTAAAAGTGTGTGTGCCA
The DNA here is from genome assembly GCA_029286605.1 of Sericinus montela. Classification (NCBI taxonomy): domain Eukaryota; kingdom Metazoa; phylum Arthropoda; class Insecta; order Lepidoptera; family Papilionidae; genus Sericinus; species Sericinus montela. The sequence continues at coordinate 205,621 of JAGSMR010000102.1, forward strand.
AATGTCGCATATTTAAATCATTCGATACGAAAAGGACAAAAACAAAAGCTTTGAGATAATTATTTGTAAATACTGCCGACTACCAACTAAAATATAATTAAATAATAGATGATTTATGACTCTTTCCTTGTATGCTTGATACATTCGATATTAAATTAATAAGTTTAGTGCATTTTAAAACATAAAAGCCGTGACAGCACGACATTAATGTTTTAAAATGCTTAGGCTCACCTAACTTTTTTAAAATACACACATAAAAGCACAGGATATATTTTATTTTTTTCCTTAATAACAGATTTTTGAGATGTCTGATGATTTAGTTTGAAGTCTGATGAGTTAGAATTATTCAAGGTAATCCTTGAAGAAGAGCCACAACTCCGGCTCACACTTGTTTGTACCGACCGTAATAATACATAATTCTATTTTCCAACATGATAATGAAGTTCTAACATGATCCCAATTATATATGTACAGATTCATAACAATATTTTTAGTGGTCTTAAAACGACGTAAATTTATACATTTGTATCTCCGAAATCATTCTAATTGTATTGACCAATATTTGGTAATTAGATAGAGTTTATGATTCTAAATTTATTAGGCCAGTGTTATTTCGAAGAAAATAAAATCATTCTGCGTTAGAAATTTATACTGTGCCGCCATTTTTGCGAAGCGAAGAAAATCTCTTAAAATAGAATTGGAGGCAAAACCAAAAAATATTATTTACATAATTCATTAAAAATATATAATCAGTTATAGTTACTCACGAAAATCCATTTCAAAATCTGTATAATCATAAAAAATTTTTTTACACGGATATTTCATATTAAATAAAAAATAAATAAAACAAATTAATTTAAAGACACTTAACGTTATATGTTACTCTGTCCGATTACGCAAATAATTAAAACTAAAATTACACCTTACGCGAACAGGTTCAAATGCTTACTGACTTAAATCACCTTCGCTTCCTGATGTCCGTTTCCGAAAAAAAAATGCAGTACAGGTAGTGAACAATAGAGATCTTACTGTAGGGATGTTTTCGATTCGCACCATACTCGATATTAGAACGTAACTGTATATTTCACTGATATTCTATTATTCCCGAAAGTATTGCATAATCAGAAATATATAAATTATGATTTTTGTTCATTTTTTGGTTAAAACAGAGGACTGCGCGCGCTGCCTGTCACATATGTGCGATATCATAATTTTTAGCATTCTTAAAAAGATTATGCTACTTTTTCACAACAACAAAATGGGGTTACAGCATTTCCCAGAACATAACATTTTCATTTTATTCATTTCATTTATTTGATTTATTTAATAATATATACACACATTAATGGTAGTAATAAAAATTGAAACATAATAAGAAATGGTTTGCGCCAAGGTATTGTGTTTTATAGAATTATGTGCTGTAAAATTTAAATATTTAGTTCGAATAATTTATTGTGTTTAGCTTAAGTTATTCGTAGCATCACAAAATATCGATAAACAGGCTTGAGTTAGCATCCCTATTCAATAAGTGTAAGAAAAGGGCCCGTATTTATTTGACGTTTGACGATTCGATTGATTTGTATTGTGTAATGATAATGATGTCATCTAACGGCCATCTGTTATTGTTATAGAAAAAAGCAAATATTATACTAGGGGATAACAGATTATAGAAAAGATTTCATTGCAAAATAATATGTTTATTTTGTTTGGGCATCCATTTCATGTGGGCACGTTCCATTTTCAAAAGATATCCCTAAATCTCTATACCTATAAAACAACAAAAAAGGCCCGACGCTTCTGTATATCTAAACACGATACACAGACAGACTACGATATTTTCGTACGGTTTTCACGCACTAGCTCGAAGCCAAGCCGTATCGACGGCACTACGACAGAAGACATGGAGGCAAGTATACTTTGCTACCCTTGCCATACCTGTTTGTTTTTGTTTTTCAAATAAATTTTAATGTAGTTTCTATCATCATATTCAGAATAATATTCAATTAATAATATTCCATTAGTAAAATAAAATAAATATCTTTATGCAATTCCCAGTACAGGGGTAGACAGAGGTTTAGTCTAGACAATTAAGTCTTTGACCCAACTTCCACCGAAGATATTTTCGGGACGACGTGACAGGTGGTGAGCCCGTCGACGTCTTTATGTCCAAGCCAACGATATAATTCGTACATAAGTTTTTGAAAATCCCATTGGTACGAGCCTGTCTCCTGGGGTTCGAACGGGTTTCTTGACTTGAAATTCCGACCACCCAACCACTGGGCTATCGTGATCTTTTAAACATTATTTTTTACATTATTTTGACACGTGACGTGACGTGACATTATTTTTAGTTAAAATTATGTTAAAATTAATTTCCCTTTTGGTGATATATTCCATTAGTAATTAAACCATTTGCCATAGAGATGATTGGTCCACTAGGTCCTGGCTCGATGCAGTTTCTGAAGGAATTGCATCCACAACTGCTCGTAACCGCTGGCGATTAAGGGGCTGGTTCTTTTCTCGCTTAACGCTTAAGTCTAAACATTACAATTCCAAAAACAGATGGATGGATGTAATGTAAGCTATTTATATTGGTAAATAAATTGTTTGAATTGTTTAGATTGGACGTGGAAATGCAGCCAGCGCTCTTGGTACCATCCGAAAAGGTGAAGGGTCGTACGATTATTGTAAATTTTTTTTTCACACTCGAAGTTTTTCTTTGAAAGTCCCTTTCTCTCATCATGGCTCAATTCATTTTGACACTTTTGAGTGTTGTCTTTCGATTCATCAACTGTCAAATCAACGGTGTATGAAAACTGCAAAAACTGACGAGATGACTCCTACATACAAATACATGAGGTACGTGACATGTCGCCAATACTAGAGTAGACAGAGGTCTAGACAATTTACGTCCTTTCGACCCACCGAAGACTATGACAGAGAACGTAACAGGTGGTAAGCCTATCACCGTCTTAATGTCCAAGCTAACGCTATAATATTTGTGTACAAATAAATGCATTTGATTGTAATTGATTTTTTTTTTAATTATTTTGATGACCCTATAGCCTAGTTGTTAGTGACTTAGCCTTCGAAGCTAAGGGTTGCGGGTTTAATTCCCGCTTGTGTCAAACATTTGTATGAAGTTCATACCGAGTTATGGATGTTAATATAAATATTTATCAGAAAAAGGACTAAGTTATCTTGGCTGACACTACGACTGCCATAGGCTCAACCTGTCACGTTGTCCCAAATATGCTCCGATATTATATTAATACTTTCTCTATTTCTTGTCGAAGTCACAATAGCCGAGTGGTTGGGAGGTCGGGATTTCGAGTCGAAAGACCCGAGTTCGATCCCCAGGTGGCAGGCTCGTACCAATGGGTTTTTCATAAACTTATGTACGAATTATATCGTTGGCCTGGACATAAAGACGGCGACGGGCTCACCACCTGTCACTTTGTCCCGAAAATACCTTCGGTGGAAGTTGGGTCGAAGGGACTTTATTGTCTAGACTAGACCTCTGTCTAATCCAATACAGGGGGTATTAGGAATTGCGAGAAGATATTTTTTTTTATTCTATTTCTTGTATTCGTATTGATTGTATTATAAAATAGTCGTTAGCCCGATTACGAGTAACTGACAAGCAGATTAATATATCAGTGCTATTATGAAAGATAATTCGTCAGTTCGCTCAATGGTTTAAACAATTTATTATACCAGGACAAAATAATTACAAAGGAAGTTGTCACAGTAGTCTAGCTTAAAGCTCTATTTATAAAGAGGTTCTAATTAGTTTCTTTTTAATTTTTAGCGTTACAAAAGAAAAATAATCTTAATGCCGTATTCAATATAATTCAATATAACACAGCTTGAACGGCTTTGAACTTTCTATTCAGATATTTTATCAAAGCATAATTGTGAATGTTTCAAATAATATCATAAAATAAAATCATTATGCGTGGTCACACAATATCTTAATATTGTATTGGGACAAAGGAACAAGTCAATAAAACCATAGGCGTCAAAGCAAATTTACATATCTGCGGTCATCTTGGCTGAATGGCAAAAGCACAGTTGCAATTTGATGCGCCAAAAAAATTTGTTATTCGTTCGTTCATTTGAATCTCAAGAGTCCTTTAAATTCGTTATCCAACTTGGCGATCTTAAGAATGGATAAATTTATTTTGACTTTGTTCTATTGCATATGTTTTTTTAATTAACGTATTCTAAATTTGGTATTTGTTCAAAATAAAAATAATTATTGAGGTATTAAATTAAAGAGAAAAATTTTAAAATTTCTTCTTCGAAATTTTAACTTTTTTTCTTTAATTTAATAACATAAAAGTACAGCATAAATGTGCTTTAAAAATCAATAAAATTGCATAATAAAAATTATTGAGGTACGTTGTGTCGGAGAAAAATTAAATTATTTATGTGTAGTCGATAAAATGAAATAGTGGCATTTTCTATTAAAAAGTTTTTAACATTTCCAGGTTAGGGAAGCGCTGGAATCATAAAATAATTACAAATTACTGAATATTAGAACTTATATTCTAGAACTATGATATAGAGACATAGTAGAAGTCAATATTAAAAAATTTTCTAATACATAAAAAATTACTCTAGAATTTAAAATGTCCCACACATCCCTTACACAATCGCTTACGACAAAGATGAAGGAAGCGTCCAGTGCTTCAATAGCATAGATTAAGTTCCCATCGAATAAAAACAATGTACACGTGCGTTCTAATCCGACGGATCCGGGTTTGAGTTCTGGTGGCCCCATACTTCAAACTAAGGGTAGGGATAAATCGTGTGCGTTTGCTTCGACGTCTGCCGATATTGTTTTAGAGGGGTGTCAATGGAAACACATTTCAGAAGTTTATTTTTTAAACTCTGTTTACATACTGTTTTGATGAATAACTGATATTTGTATAAACGAAATTGCAATAATCGAATATTCAGATGTAAGAAAAAGAGTCACGAAAGTCACAAAATTCACGATAGCCGAGTTATTGGGTGGTCGGAATTTCGAGTCAATAGACCCGAGTTCGATCCCCAGTAGGTAGGCACGTACCAATGGGTTTTTCAAAAACTTATGTACGAATATCGTTGGCTTGGACATAAAGACGGCGACGGGCTCACCACCTGTCACGTTGTCCCGAAAATATCTTCGGTGGAAGGTGGGTCGAAGGGAGACTCGACCTCTGTCTACCCCTTTATTGGGAATTGCGTGAAGACATTTAAATATTTATTTAAATTTTTTAAGAAAAAGAGCTGAATAAAAATTCATAATATTCTGTATAACTTATAATATTTTTCGGTATTCTTTCTCTTCACGGGGCCATCTCGTATTCGTCTTATCAACGAACGACGTTATCGACTTAGGATTTTGAAATTTTGGCGTAAGTAATGAGTGAGTGACCGACTCATAATTTAATTTAGTTTAAAATAAAACAATTAAATTTTGTCATGTGTTCCGTAACTCTAGAGCAATGCCAATTTCAAACACAATAACTCATTCTATTATAAATTTACGGCCGGTTGGCCAATTGAAGAATGTCCAATTTCATAACCTACCAAAGTTTTGTAATTGGATAACAAATCACCTGCAACAGATTATGCAGATTACGAAAGCAGAAAAAATGTCAATGAATACGTTCACAAAGCTCGTGGGAACGAGTAACAAGATAGTAAATTTTCGCGCCCAAAGTCAATACCTGTGACATTGTTCTTTTTTTTATTGGATGGGGAAGGACAAAGTGTGATAATGCTATTGTCTTTCGGCCGCAAGAAGGACGCACGTGTCTTTAGCAGGTCTCACTCCATTTTGTTTACTATTTTTTTTCGTCGTAGTGGACACCTGTAGTGTCATTCATAACGTTTGTGCGACGTAATCATTCAGCAATTTGCGTTTACGGCGTGAGAACTGAAATTCAGGTGAATCATGGTTAGCTACAGTCTGTCAAGGAACAAAATTATATATAAGTCTAAACTTGTGTGTACGATATAAAATTTACTAATATGGATATGTGATCATGTATTTTTTAAAAGAGCAGTGAAATCCTACCAACATTCTGAAGGAAAGTATGTTTTTCTTTAGGATTTGAGTCAAACAGGAGCTAACAGACCAACTGTTAGATATTTTTTTGTAAATTATTTTAAATCGTTTTAAAAGGTTACAGATGCCTTTTCACCGCAGAGGGCTAGCCTCATCTAGTCACGGAACCCGAGTTCGATCCCCAGGTAGTAAACAGATACCATTTATATCGTAGACTTAGATATAAAGACGGCGACAGGACTACCATCTCTCTCGTTGTCCCAAAAAATTTCTTCGGTATAAGGTGGGTCTAAAAAGACTTGACTGTCTTGACCTTTGTTTACCCCAATATTGAGAATATTTAACGCTTTATTTTATTTATGTATTTCATAATTATTTGTGTTGAATGTGTTAGAGACCTTCACGTTAGGTATACTCCTGGTTTGTTAATGTTCCGTGCTATAACTTGTGCAGTACTTGGGAGAGCAAAGCAGCAATTTTCGCTTGTGACGAATTGATCAGCTACACTTCCATCACAACTAGACAAATAAATAGTGGAGTGGAGGCTTCGTGTTTCTCGTGGTTTGTGATTCATTAGATAAGAGCGTGATCCTCTACTCTCGTTTTCGTCTCCCCAATTCTTTTTTCATAGACGGACCACGGACGATTTACATGACATAGATGTAAGCTTCAATATCGGAGTAGATAACAAAAAAGATAATTATCTGAATATTCTGGGTTCGAATCACGGTAGCTTAAACTGTTTAAAGATGAAAAACAACATAAACCTTTTAGTTTATAAACGTTCCTATGTGGTTTCGTCATACGAAAATACCCACTTTCTTGCCATGGGTGCTGTAAGAGATTACTACAATGGAGATGACAACTCAAAAAATACTAGACCAAAAGTCACTAGACCAGTGACGGGCAGCGACAATGCCGACGGTGTGCCACTACGAGGTGTCCGGTCCAGTCGCAAATCCGCTTGCCAATAGTGGCAACTATGGTAAACCCTGACTTAAATTTTCTGTAGTAAATTTTTTACTTAATGTATGTATGTCTAAACCAATTTTATCAGAGATTACTGACTCATCATCACTCCTCTCTTGATAACTTTTAAATTTAAACTCCTTAGACATATTTTAGACACAAGTGAAAAATACTTCAAATTAACTAACGGATATCCGAGATACCAACATATACATTTATGTATTTCAAGATTACCTGGTTAAAAGTAAAAGATTTATACGGTGCGATACTTAGTAATAATTAATGATTTAATGTAAAGAACAAATAATATAACTAATATTATACAAGTTTTCTTTTATTGGGAGTACGAAGTTGAATAAGTTTAAAATGAATAACTTTATATGTATAATTATTCTAAAAGGCTTTTACATTTTTAATTCTCCAGTGATGCGTTTTTTCCATATGTAAATACCATTTTTATTGTAGATTTTCAGATACAGAATAAAAACTTTAAATCACATTCGGTACAAACGTAATATGAATATGTTTGTATGGAATGTGATTCATTCTGTTTTCTTCCTTTACACGTATTATGAATGAATAGGAACAGAATGGTTTCGGGTAACAGTAATTTCACATTTACTACCTATTTCTCCTAATTCATAGTAAACGCGTAGTTTGTTTCCCACGCCGCCACATAAAAGAAAACAAATGCAGATGACATTTTTTGCATAGCAACGTCAATTCGTCAATTTTCAAACAAACAATATTTTATAATGACCACATTGATTTGAAATTTTAAACCTTTCAGCGAAGAAGTGAAGATATACTTTTGCATAGAATCTCAAAGAACTGTTTGTCTATGGCATTGTCTTTGTCAGGTAACGATGAAAGACGGCACCTCGGTGAACGCTTTTGTTACGTGCGGGAATCAATGGTAACAATGGAAATATTCAATAAATGCAAAACAGCTTTAAATCTCTATTATTTTTGCACAATTAAATTTATTTCCATTTATTAACCGCGTTGAGGACGTTTCAAAAAGCACACACATGCTCACACACACGCGTGTTTCTTTTTAACCTGCTTCTATAAAGGTTGAAATTCTCAATTCGGTTTATGTCCTTTATTTGAATTTTCTTAGCTAAACTTGTTACATATTTAATTTCGTTTAAATTAATATGTAATAAGTTTAGCTAAGAGAATTATTTGTTTTTTAAGGTGTTTCAATTTATTAAAAAAAAAGTTTTTTTACTATTTTCAGTGCAGTAAAACGTGTATTAAAATTTTAAATCTATCGGTGGAAACTATTCAACGCCGAATTCGTCTCTTATCATACAATACTACTGTACTGGAGAACGTACTAATACTGATTATATACTCTTTGGTTGTCGGATAAATTTAATAATGTAATCTTTTCTGGTAAGAAGGGGGGGAAGAGGAGCCCCTCTTCTTCCCCTTCTTACCAGAGACAAATGCTTGTTTTCGTATGCGGTATTATAATATATATTTTATGACATCTCTAGTTTAGACGTAACAAAATAATCCTGTAGGTACTTATGTAATCAGTAGCTAAATTTCTCCGGTATTTCAACCGTGTCCGCCAAAATATTTTTTTAGGTCTTTCAAGACGACTCGATAGTCTAATTGGTAGATCCAAGAGTCGCGGGTTCGAATCCAAACTAGCTTGATGAATAAGAAGGCTTCGGTGGAACGAAAGGACTTAGTTGACCTCTGTCTACCTCAGTATTGGGAAAATTCGTGAAGATATAAGTAAATAAATTAAAAAAAGACCTCTCACTGTTCAAATACCAACCAAATGTGGTTACAAATCTTTAAAAGACATCTTATTTTGACAACTGTCAATAGACCGAAGGTGTATCAACATCCTATAATTTACGGGAAAAGGTGATTTATAAACTGGCAACTTTTTGTTCCGTCTACGTGGGTTCCGCTCGCTCCGGATTAAAGGATTACGACGCTGTTTAGGTCGCGAACAAGAATTATTGCGTTTGAGGGGGATGATAATCCATGCACATAGTAACATAACATCTGGCCGGTATCGGTAAAAGATTTCCGTAATTGTTAAGGCCTGGGTGTGAAGATAAGATTGCTTTAGCCCTGCTAGTTTCTTAAACAACTACTTTAATAGGTTAAACTAGAAGTACAGATGACTCGTAAATGATCCAAAGTTCGTTCACGAACTGTGCATTTATGCAAAAAGGGACAACTCAATTAAAGCTAAACACTATGTTTTTTTAAATACGAATGTATATAGGAACTCAAAAGAATCATAAAAAAAGAAAAAAATCTTCACGCAATTCCCAATACAGGGTTAGACAGAGGTCTAGTCTAGACAATTAAGTCCCTTCGTCCCACCTTCCATCGAAGATATTTTCGGGACAACGTGACAGGTGGTGAGCCCGTCGCCGCCTTTATGTCCAAAAAGTCAAAAGAATCATCAGAAACGAATTTTACTTAGAGATTACATTACTCCCTATATACAAACTAATTTCGCATCTTTTAAATATCACTTCATCGTTCACACGATAGCCGATTGGTCAGAATTGGAGTCAAGAAACCAGAGTTCGATCCCTAGGTAGCACGCTCGAACCAACGGGTTTTTGCAAAAACTTATGTACGAATCATATCGTTGGCTTGGACATTAAGACGGCGAAATGCTTACCACCTGTCGCGTTGTCCCAAAAATATATTCCGTGGAAGGTGGGTCGACAGGACTTAATTATGTAGACCTCTGTCTACTGCTGTATTGGAAATGGTGTGAAGATATTTTTTTACTTCAGTCTTCGAAATATACCTTATTCATCAATGATACTGTTCTCTCTCTGTTCAAAATTCTGTCATACTTTTAATCCGTCCTTTCGTTTTTCTATGGCAATAGAAATAGTTTTGACAGCCTAAGTTATATTGTTTAATTAAAGAGCATGTCGAGAAAGAAGAAACAAAACAAAGGATGTTAGTAAAGACGTTTAAGGGAGTAAAAAACCAACAATCTAGTAATGGTGACATCAAAAAGATATTAACTCATTATGCCGTTTTTTTTTTCTACAATCTATGTCTCATATTTTCTTGTGTTTGTTAAGGGCAAAAGCTTTTTAATCCAGCAGTCAACTGAGTAACCCAAAAGTGTGAAAACAGCAATATATGTCAGCAGTAATTAATTCTAATTTACTCAACATTGTGGTAAGTAGGCATGTCATCGTGCAACTATGTAAGTAATCGATCCAATGTGCTATTGGCGGGAAAACGGCAAGCCATTACGTGCCCGTGCGCGTAAATAACAAAATTGCGCGCGTGCTTCAGGCACGTTCTGCTCTGAAGACTTGCGATTTGCCGTGCTAATGGTGGCTAACAATTATTACATTGTAGAGATGTTTAACTTCACCATGTTTTATCATGTACATAGAAACAAGTGGCTTTTGCAAAATGGAAACTGGCAACAGGGGAGGCTTTTCAGACCATCAACTTTAGATAAAGCAGGGCTGCTCTCTTTTATATGTAGAGTTATATTTATTTATAAAAAAATGACAAGATCTTTGATTTTAACCTTTTGATTTTTCATCTCTTCTTCGACATCTGTCGGCAACTATACGCCTATAACATCTAACGTAAGGAGTGGATTATATTAACATATTAGCATGTTAGTGGCGCGACCTTGAACTTTTTACCCATTACTTTGCGGAAATTTTTTACTACAAACATATTCTCTTTACATAAAGAAGTTTTTGCTTCAGAAAGTCAATCACAAGGGATATCGTTGGATCCTCTGCTGCAGTTGCCTTCGAAGCTAAGGTTTGTGTGATGAATGTGAATGTTTGTTGCGCTGATATTCTATATATGTATGTAATCCCTAGCCCCTGAGTTTATCTGAAAAAATCAGTCTTTAGCGATAAGACGGCTTCTTGTTGTACCTACATGAAATATGAAAACCCTTCATTTGAACGCATTCTTCAATATAAGGGCGGTCTAGACAATTTAGTTCTTTCGACACACATTCCGTCGGAGCCTATTTTGAGACAATGTGGCAGGTTATGAGCCAGTCGCCGTCTCTACGTTCAGCAATATAAATCGTATCTAAGCTTTTTTTTGAAAAACCTATAGATACCAGCCTACCTTCAGGGGATCGAGTACAGCTCTCTTGACTATATTTCCGATGACTCAATCACTTGGCTATCATGACTCATATGTGAATAATACTTCATTTCTTCTCAAGTACACATATACAAAGCCGCGTGGCATCGCTTCCGGATTGTCGGAAGTTTGTTTAACTGGTTGTCAAAAGAGGCGACTAAAAGAAAAGCCTTAGAATTACTATTGGCTACTGACAGATGGCAGAATAAACACCTGGATAAATAACGGAACCAAAATTCAGCAGACCGGTGACGGGCAGCAGCATCTAAGGTGCAAAGAGTCTGGTACTACGATCGCTAATACCCTTGCCAAGTGTGGCGATTAGGAAAAAACCTCTCTTATGGGAGAGGCCTATGTTCTGAAGTGAATTTTACAGGGCGCTATTATGTACGTGTATTATTGAATCGTTCTCTACCTTAACAGGTATACCTTAGTAGGTATTATGATAACGTTACTATGTGCTCGATAATTATATCGTAACGTTACCATAACTGTCTGTGAATATTCTATTGCCGCATGAGATAAGTGATAAAAGCGTCTCCACAGTAAACAGTACATATAAATTCCAAACGTGACAGTTTATTACATAGTTATATACAAGTAACGACATATATTCATGTTGATGTGTCTGCTATTATGCATGCTGTTATATCTATTAAATACGGGAAGACAATTTTGACGTAGTAAAGTTTGATACGAAATATCCCTTAATGCAAGATCGCCGTTACTGATCGTACCTGCTGCTCATAAAAAAATTCTTGTGCAATTGTCAATTGTAGTCCTAGTACCTATATACGTATCTTCACGCAATTACCAATACATGGGTAGACAGAGGTCTAGTCTAGACTATTGAGTCCCTTCGACCCTCCTTCCACAGAATATATTTTCGGGACAACGTGACAGGTGGTGAGCCCGTCGCTGTCTTTATGTCCAAGTCAATGTTGTAATTCGTACATAAGTTTTTGAAAAACCCATTGGTACGAGCCTGCCACCTGGGTCTCTTGACTCGAAATTCCGACCACCCAACCATTCGGCTATCGTGACTTTTACCTAAGCCGCAAAGTGCCTAGTACCTTGTAATCTTGTGAAACCGACTCTTTTAATCAATTAATTAAAAACGGCTAAACTCACGTAAAACAAATCGGTGTAGGTACCGACTAGTTTCGGCCCTATCGGAGGTCCTTCATCGGGGTGAGTGGAATGAGTTTGCGCTTGCGTTCCGCCTCGCCAAGTGCGAGGTTTTTACGTCAGTTTAGTCGTTTCTAATTATTTGATTAACAATGTCTCTCGAAAGTTTTAATAATTTAACCGACTAATTTACTCATGGAGTGACAAATGTCGTTTTTTATCCAGTGCTTTTCGAGATTGTTATCCCGCCATCTCTTGATAGACAATTGCATTTTCAAGGTTTTTCCCTTAGTCGCCTCTTACGACACCCATGGTTAGGAAGACGATGTTATATTCTGATGCCATCCACACGGGCAAGTTATTTAGTTGCTACATTTTAAATCTATTTCCCTGTTTATACAACTGCACCCCTTCTGAAATAATTTCCAAAAACAAATCGTTGATCATAATTTGTCTCAATCTCCCAAAAAAAAAGTCGGAACCCGCCAACCTTCAAAAAAATGCAGGCAACATCACGCACGAAACCGATCTATAAAGATTTAGGATGGTAGTACGTGCGCGGACGCTGTCACGCGTTACAAACAAAATGGCGGTGCTTTTCACATTTTTTCTATTTTATTTGTTGTGTTTAGTTTCTATATTTGTTTTTATTGCGACGATATTCATTCTAGTAGTCACGAATCGACCATTAGAGGGGATCGAATAAGTTGCCAGCGTTACGTTTATTGCTGAGTTGCCGAATTTTTACGTTATTCGGTGTAATAATTTAATCTGAACGCGTTGAACAATGTTGTTCATTTTCTATAAGAGAACCAAAGTGAATAACAACTACTGTATAGGGGAAATTCCATGTAATTACTATTTGCAGTTGTCTTTGCCAATAACAAGCAGTTCTGGAACTTTGGAGAGTAGAGAGCTACTGTCAAAGTATATCTATATTTATGAAGAAAATTGTGGAATTTCCTTCATAAATATTACTATTTGACAATAGCCATTAACCGCTAAATTTATAATTGTAGAAAGTAGAGATACTGTTAAATTATATTTTGTATAATTTAATAAAAGCTAAATGAGCGTTGCAGATCGGACTAACTTGGATATTAACTATTAAAGTGAGAATATTTTTTATCTTCACGCATTTCCAAATATAGGGGAGGATTGAGGTCTTTACAAAATTTAGTTTTGTTGACCGACATTCCACTGGCGCTTATTTTGGGACAACATGACAAGTCCTGAGCATATCGGAGTCCTTATGTTCAAGTCTGTGATATAAATAGTACATAAGTTTTTAAAATCCCATTGGTAAAACCTGGGGATCGAACTAAGACATCCTTACACGAATTCCGATCACCCAATCAGTCGGCTCATCACCTGTCACGTTGTCCCAAAAGATGTTTTCGGTGAAAGGTGGATCAAAAGGACTTTTTTTTCCTGCACCTCTGTCTACCCCTGAAATTGAAAAAGCGTGAAGACATTTTAAGATTCTCATTCATTTTATTTGAATTCTTGGCAGAACATAAAAATTAAAAAAAATTCAACTTCTTGGAAAGCAACCCTGTAGAGACGGCCATTTTACTCTGTTTGTATAATAACAATATGGCTACCGTCCGCACGACCATGTTTGAGAAGTCAATATAGGAACTTTTTTATTTTCTTTGCAGGTTCCAGACCTTTATGTTAAATACTTTGTAGGGCTCAGTGACTTTCTTGAATTTTGTTGTTATCATATGAATTACATTCTTTTTATTTTCACAACGTAATTATCATTTTTTGTTATTATCACCATGTTACAGCCACGTTACAAAACATGATTGTAATAATTACTATAGAATGTTTTTCACAACCTGTTTCATGAAAATCGTCATCAGTAACTTCTAAGGAATCATAAGGAATTATTATAACATTTCAAAACATCTTATTTTGTAATGGGTAACTGGAAATGTTTTTAATTTTTTTTCATTATTGCGGTTCGCCATTCTTCTTATTCTTCAGGAATCTCTTGCGGGAGATGCAACGTTAATGCAACCAAAGCGAGACCGTGGGGAAGAGGAATAGATATTCCTATATATAACGTTGCACCGCTCTTCCTTCTCTCCGCTGTTCAAACTTCGTTTGTGACAGAGCTAAAATCCACTGTGAGGTCCAGAGGGCCGTTGCAGCATCAAGCTCTTCGGGTAGGAGGATCCAATACCCATGTGTTATTATAAGACAAGGAGACAGGGGTATCCAATGTTCCGGTGCATAGCCAGGAGAGGGAGAGTATTTATTCTCTTTCAAGGAAGGTCAGTCTATGGCGGTCATTGCAGGTTTAGGGCGGAGGAGTGCCAAAGCGTTTCTCTAACTCTGCCAAAATGCGATGATGGCAAAATGAGGTTTCAGTCAGTGCGACTCCGACATATAACATAGGCTTTCGTATTACAAAGAGATGGTTGTACATACTGGTAACTTTTTTTTTTTTCAATTTTACTTCATATAGTGTGAATTTGTACGAAAAATTTAAATAGACACTGACAAATAGACACTGTTGCCAAAAGAGCTTCAAAAAGATTCAACAATTCTCAACTTGGGTTCTGCAATTTAAAGTTTGGTTCTTAGCTACAGATTGACTTTTACCTGAAATTTTCACCATAATCCCATAAAAACTGGGATATGGTAGATAGTAATATGATAACAATAGCATCAAGACCAAAGTCAACAAGTTAAATAAATATTGATCTTCTTAGCCTAATTCTCAATCGTAATCATGTATCGTATCAGTCATCAGGATCACGGGACCCTAAAATCGTTTCTGATGGCTGCACTAATGGAGAGAAATGGTTTGTAAACGCAGACGCAAGTGGAATGTAAGTAAACTCACCCATAACGTTCGATTTATAAATTTGATCTTAATTTACAAAGATTTTACAACATACATTTGATTGTTTAGTAAAGTCATTACTATTTTATTATAATTCTAAATTCAAAATAAAAAGTATCATATTGAAGAAACGTGTACGCTTTACCTGTCTGTGGGTCTTATCGTTATGAGGTTTAAAACTGTCTAGAAATTAAGCACATGAAAATGCATATGATTATTTATGTATTTAAATATATTGTAATGTTGGCTTGGACATTAACTTGGATTGGCTTACCCCTTGTCACGTTGTTTCAAATAAGTTTTAATGAAAGGACGTTCGGTGAAAGACAATTGGATCATTTAGACCCAACTCTGTATGTACGAATATACACGTCACGACAGACGAGATTGGCTGATCGGAATTCGAGTCAAGATCCGACTTCGACCTCCAGTTGGTAGGTTCGTAGCAATGGGTGTTTTAAAACCTATGTACGATTTATACTGTTTGCTTAGACATAAAAATGGCGACAAGTAACCACTTGTAACGTTACCCAAAAAAAATTGCAGAATAGTGACGGGCATCTAAGGCGTTTGATCATATAATCGTCAATATGTTTATTAAGCGTGGCGATTATTTTCTATCCTACAGTAGACGCTTTAATATTTTTCTCAATTCCATTGTATAGTATTTTAGTCGGCCCTTTTAAGTAAGTCAAGTATATCTACAATCTGTTCTTGATTTTTCATTGCTTTTTCTATTTAAACGTACGCATAATTTGATATAATATATGCATAGCAAATAGAGTAATATCGACAATATTCACAGCAAACTTGAAATTGAAAGTACTAGGCCAGTATATACCATGTAGAAAAAAAAATACTTTCGATTTTTAATGTACGAAATACAAATATTTGTTTGGGTCATTTGGGTTGCTCGGTATGCGTAGTTGTCATTGTTGATGTTCCAAAATGGGGTTATGTTTCTCACGGTCTAGACCATAAATGGAGTATTACTTAAAATATGTAATTGCAGTATGTACGGCTAACATCGTCGTATAAATTTACCATTATTTTCTTCCCATTCATTGCTGTTATAAAAATTAAGCGAAATTAAGTTCTATGCTTATTGCAAATGCAATGCGTGGGACATTAGAGAAAACTATATCTCTTTAAATAGAAAAACTTCATAGAAGCCCATAGTACCTTGAATAGAAGATAGAGAACGTAATTATTGTATATATAATTTTGAACGTAAACGTATTGCCTTACCGAACACATTGGGAGGCCACCGAAACGAGTTTCGTCGGACTCGGATCTCCTTTTTTTAGTTCAGTAGTTTAGTTTCATTGAAATTATCGAGATTTTGTAATGTGATGTATCGTTACAACAATATTCACTAGTTAAGAAGTTGAGGTTGAGGAGATGTACCATGTGATAACTGTGTAAGAATATTTGTCACTCCTTTTCTCCCCGTGGGGGTCGTAAGAGGCGACAAAGGGGAACAGCCGAGAATATCGTTATGGCCAACGATAGATGGGGCGATAACCATCTCTAAAAATATCTCTATCGCAGCAGCGTCCGAGATGCGTATGGTCTGTTACTGCAATCGCCAATCCGCTTGCCAAGAATGGTGATTATGGCAAATCCTTCCTAAGGGAGAGGACCATGTCCTGCAGTAGACTTTAATAGGCCGTTAGGAATGTATGTGTGTACAAGGTTGAAAGATTAGAGGTTACCTCTTCTTAAGTTTATTCTTTTAATATATTAAGGCCTCACGATGTTAATCAGTCGACTTATTTTTTTATTTACACCGATACAAAATAGTAATAGCTTTTTTCTTTTGTTGAACATAGAGAAATAGATTTTACATCCAACCGTTGCTGTTCGTGAATTTAAATATTTGATTGGCGTGACTGGTGAGAGTAAATCTCGGCACCAACGGGGAGGGTAAAGTAGGCGGAGTCGGTCCATGGATCGATGACCCGGCGAAGGTCGCTTAGCGTTTATGATGCTAAATAACGCGTTTTACTAGGATTCTTACACGTAATATATTGACAGATTTATCTTTAAACCTGTTTAACTGTGCTATTTTTTTTTTTTGGAAATGGTTAAGTTATTTAATAAAGATTCTTCAAAAAATTTGAATGGTACAAGATTTGACAGGTGGTGAACCTATCGCCGTTTTATGTCAAAGCCAACGATATCACTACTCTTACCTCAAGACTATCGTACTAGTAATAATAATAAATAATAAATATCTTCACGTCATTCCCAATACAGCGGTGGACAGAGGTCTAAAAATTAAGTCGTTTCGACCCACCTTCCACCGATGACATTTATGGGGCAACATGACAGGTGGTGAGCCCGTCGCCATCCTAATTTAAAAGCCAACGATGTAATTCACACACAATTTTTTTTTAAAAAACCTATTATTACGAGCCCGCCACCTGGGGATCGAACACGGGTCTCTTGACTCGAAATTAACCCACCCAACCACTATCGTGATTATTCACTAGTACAACTACGATTAAAGCTTTTATAATATTCAATTGTTGATAATATTCAATTATTTCAGTTTTGAACATTGTATTCATTGTCTGGTATTTAATCCAACATTAATTTTATTACAATTTCATTATTATTTATTAAAACTAAAATTATTAATTAAGTCATTGGGTTTTGATCTTGGCACCTTCAACGAGGAAGTAGGTTGAACAAATTAGATTTTTAACAAGATTAGCTAACAGTCTGTTTAAAATTAAAATTTAATTAATTAAATTTACTTTAAAATGATACTAAAATGTATCTATTTATTTTATTTTATAAATTTATTATTAATAAACCATGAGCTAAATGATTTTAATATAAACCATGTTAAATTGAACATGTAAAATGCCAATAACGGATTCTCACTGACAAAAACAGTAACAAAAAAATACGTCGTTTAAAAGGAAATACAATTAGAACAATAAATATAGAGTACCTCCTATGTAAAACGAGCTTTACTCATAAAAATGAGTTGAATATTTTAATACGTACCCAAATTATTAGAAATTTTCATTTTCATTGTTGTACTTAACAATAAACTTTGTAAATAAAAACAATAAACTTTTTAAATATATATAAAAAAAATCACTTCAAAATCACAACATTTTCAACATAGTATAGAAAAGGGAAACGCATGAAAAACAATCAGCGCGTAAAACCGCGCGATCTGACGGTACGTGAAAGACAACTGTCAACTTTTTCTTTTTAATATTACTAATTGAGTTCACATTTCCAGGTTGCCGTAACTTCCTTGTTTCATATCAATGTCAAAGTTTCACAGTGTCAGCACTGCCATCTTTCGATTTTAACATTCGAAGTGCAAAGACGCGCAGCGATAACTGGCCTCGAATGTTCATAGTGTCTTTATGTAAAGTGTTCCTTTGCAGTAAAACAAATGTTATGTATTTCTCTTTGTTAACTACCTGTTCTAATACAATTTGTCTAAACTGTTACGTCATTTTTTATCAATGTATTCACTCAGTTTTGTTCTTTATAGCATTTAGTAAATATAACTATGTTTAATTTATTCAACGTAGCATCTCTTTGGTTATACTATTATTTGTTACAAATTTTATTTAATAACATTTTAATTAAACACTATTGACATAACATAGTACAATAGTTTAATTTAACATTTGTTGCATTACAACAACAAATGTTAAATTATTATTATATTTTATTATATTTTATTGATATATTATATTTTTAGAAAAAAGGTTTAGTAATTTATTTATTCTTAGTCAAAATAATTTAGTAACTAATCAAAATAAGCAAAGGCTGTATAGTCTTGTGTTCTTTGCCTATCCTTAAAGGTGAAAATAACAAAATATGGTATATTTTTAATTATAATTATCTATGTATAATCTAAATATCTGTATGCCGATGACGCAGTGCTTATTGCACCGGCAGAGGCAGAACTGCTGGCATTAGTCACGTGTATGAAAGAGGAATGTGAAAATAAAGGTCTCCGTTTGAATGCTAATAAATCTAAGGTTCTGGTATTTGAAAGGGACGAAGAAAGAACGAAGTGTGAAATATGGGTAAATAAGGAATGTCTAGAACAGGTGAATGAGATTGTGTACTTGGGCAGTGCTTTTAGCCGGGATGGAAGATGTGATATAGATGTGGACAGGCGTGTCGCTGCCGGAAACAAGGTCATCGGTGCCCTGACTGCGTTAGTCCAAAGACAAGTCGTAGTGAAAAATGCACGCCTTGCGATACATAACGCATTGCTGGTACCGACTTTGTTATATGGCAGCGAAACCTGGGTATGTCAGAAGAAGCATAAAAGCAGGTTGAATGCAGTGGAGATGCGATCTCTTCGTAAAATGTGCGGCGTTACCTTGGTCGAGCGGAAGCGAAACGACGAGGTTCGCAAAATGGTAAGTTTGAAAGATGTCTTTATCACTAAAATAAATAAGGGCGTGTTTCGATGGTTTGGGCACGTTGAGCGAATTAGCGAAGACCGAATGGTGAAGAAAATATATAGCGCGAAAGTTGATATTAAAAGGGGTCGAGTCGAGTACGCGGAGACTAACTTTTGAATACCTTGTGAGCAAATTGCTCGAAGACGGATGGGTCAAGAGTACTCGGATACCTCGACGTGCATGTATAAAGAAAAATAATTATCTATGAAAATAGCGAAACTACAATAGATTTCAGATCTTCAGTAACGAATTTAAAATATATTATAAAGTTATAGAAAAACTTAAACACTTCTACAAAATGTGATTAAATTAAAGAAAAAGGTTTTTAAAATTTCAACTGACAAGGGCGGGATTCGAACCCGCGACCTCTGCCGATCCGTGGCAACGCTCTTACCTCCGTGCCACCGTGTCTAACAAGCATCAGTTGAAATTTTAAATCTATATTCTCTTTTCTTTACTGTGCCCTGTTTTGGCATCGGCACCATCTATCTATTGTCCCATTTGCAAGTGACAAAATTGCGTAACTTCTACAAAAGTAATAATAGTATCCAATATGTAAGTAGAATACTACCAAATAGGTAGAAGCAGAACACATATAAGTAGTACCATGTAGGAATATAAATCCTTTGATTAGTCACGATAGCCGTGGTGTTGTGTGATCGGAATTCGAGTCAAGACACATGAGTTCCGAGTGCATAATTACATACAGCATAATTTTTATTCAATAAAAATATCAAATTATATGTACGCGATGGTCTATAAAAGTCTACTAAACATCCACGGGTCCCATAAAGAAAACTTACCATAAAATTCACCATTCTTGTGAAGACCATGCACCTTAGACCATGCAGCTCGTCAATGCGTTTACTGAGATTTTTTCGTGAGATGTAGTGCGTAAATTAATAATTATTAACAACTATTATAAAAACTCATGTTCATATGTTTTTTAAGTCTAGTATTAACAATTATTTAGTGCTATATGCATTCAATTTCAGTATAGTAACACTCAAATGTTGTGCATGAATGACAAAGTAAAAAAATATTTCACCTTACGCTACAACTGAAATAAAATGAAATGAAAATGAAATGAAAGTGTAATGAAAATGAAAATATACTTTATTGTACACCTATAAAAAAAATAATATGTGACAAAAAATGAGTAGACGTAGAGATAGAGCAAAAGGAGTAGACGTTCTGACCGCTAAAGGGAATAGTGGTATCATTTATTTATCAATGCCAATAATTATGATAATTATTAATTTTAAATTTTATAGTCACCATATCCTAGTGGTTGTGTGATCGGAATTCGAGTCAAGACACATGAGTTCCGAGTGCATAATTACATACAGCATAATTTTTATTCAATAAAAATATCAAATTATATGTACGCGATGGTCTATAAAAGTCTACTAAACATCCACGGGTCCCATAAAGAAAACTTACCATAAAATTCACCATTCTTGTGAAGACCATGCACCTTAGACCATGCAGCTCGTCAATGCGTTTACTGAGATTTTTTCGTGAGATGTAGTGCGTAAATTAATAATTATTAACAACTATTATAAAAACTCATGTTCATATGTTTTTTAAGTCTAGTATTAACAATTATTTAGTGCTATATGCATTCAATTTCAGTATAGTAACACTCAAATGTTGTGCATGAATGACAAAGTAAAAAAATATTTCACCTTACGCTACAACTGAAATGAAATGAAATAAAATGAAATGAAAATGAAATGAAAGTGAAATGAAAATGAAAATAGACTTTATTGTACACCTATAAAAAAATAATATGTGACAAAAAATGAGTAGACGTAGAGATAGAGCAAAAGGAGTAGACGTTCTGACCGCTAAAGGGAATAGTGGTATCATTTATTTATCAATGCCAATTATTATGATAATAATTAACATTAAATTTTATAGTCACCATATCCTAGTGGTTGTGTGATCGGAATTCGAGTCAAGAGACCCGAGTTCGATCCAGGTTAACACCTGGATCGAACTCGGGCTATCGTGACATACATACATAAAAGTAAAAAGCCACTGCATAACCTATTGCCTCTCTAATAAGAAGGACTTGCGACGCTTACTACAATCGCTAGCAACCCTAGCAGTATTGGGTACCAAGTCGTAAAAGAATGTTTTAAAGAGTTCTTTTAATCACCTCCTAAGAAACCTGATGAATGGAAAGTAGCAGATTTTAGACGCAGATTTCATTTTCACTGAACACCTACTGAGATGAACTAGTAAAAAAATTGCATTATGCTATGCTATATTTTGATTTTACAGACACCATTGGAAATAGGAATTACACACTGTCAGATTAAATTGTAACACACATAATAAAGTACTTATTTTATTTTTATTTCAAAGGAAAATAAATAATTTACTTAACTTAAAATTAGTAAAAGTTGTTGTAAATAGTAATTACTAATATTATATTTATTTCTAATAATTTGACGACCTCCGTGGACCCAGCTCTGAGGTCCCGGGTTCGATTCCCAAACGGGTCTTTGAAGAAAACCACTTTTACTTCATTGTCTCGGGTCTGGGTGTTTGTGGTAACTTTGATTTTCCGATTCAATAACACATGTGATTTAGCTACTTACTTTAGAAGACAGAGCAATTTATGCGATGTTGTCCCTATCTATTGTATCTATAATGTATATAAAAATAAAATTTATAAGATCTTAATGTGAAAAACCGTCACTAAGAGAAGTCGTGAGGCTTTTTTCGGGACAACATGACAGGCGGAGAGCCCGATGCCGTCTTTATGTCCAAGCCAACGATATAATTCGTACATAACTTTTTTAAAAACTCATTAGTACGAGCCTGCCACCTTGGGAATCGAACTCGGGCTATCGTGACATACATACATAAAAGTAAAAAGCCACTGCATAACCTATTGCCTCTCTAATAAGAAGGACTTGCGACGCTTACTACAATCGCTAGCAACCCTAGCAGTATTGGGTACCAAGTCGTAAAAGAATGTTTTAAAGAGTTCTTTTAATCACCTCCTAAGAAACCTGATGAATGGAAAGTAGCAGATTTTAGACGCAGATTTCATTTTCACTGAACACCTACTGAGATGAACTAGTAAAAAAATTGCATTATGCTATGCTATATTTTGATTTTACAGACACCATTGGAAATAGGAATTACACACTGTCAGATTAAATTGTAACACACATAATAAAGTACTTATTTTATTTTTATTTCAAAGGAAAATAAATAATTTATAAGATCTTAATGTGAAAAACCGTCACTAAGAGAAGTCGTGAGGCTTTTTTCGGGACAACATGACTGGCGGAGAGCCCGATGCCGTCTTTATGTCCAAGCCAACGATATAATTCGTACATAACTTTTTTAAAAACTCATTAGTACGAGCCTGCCACCTTGGGAATCGAACTCGGGCTATCGGGACATATATACATAAAAGTAAAAAGCCACTGCATATCCTATTGCCTCTCTAATAAGAAGGACTTGCGACGCTTACTACAATCGCTAGCAACCCTAGCAGTATTGGGTACCAAGTCGTAAAAGAATGTTTTAAAGAGTTCTTTTAATCACCTCCTAAGAAACCTGATGAATGGAAAGTAGCAGATTTTAGACGCAGATTTCATTTTCACTGAACACCTACTGAGATGAACTAGTAAAAAAATTGCATTATGCTATGCTATATTTTGATTTTACAGACACCATTGGAAATAGGAATTACACACTGTCAGATTAAATTGTAACACACATTATAAAGTACTTATTTTATTTTTATTTCAAAGGAAAATAAATAATTTACTTAACTTAAAATTAGTAAAAGTTGTTGTAAATAGTAATTACTAATATTATATTTATTTCTAATAATTTGACGACCTCCGTGGACCCAGCTCTGAGGTCCCGGGTTCGATTCCCAGACGGGTCTTTGAAGAAAACCACTTTTACTTCATTGTCTCGGGTCTGGGTGTTTGTGGTAACTTTGATTTTTCCGATTCAATAACACATGTGATTTAGCTACTTACTTTAGAAGACAGAGCAATTTATGCGATGTTGTCCCTATCTATTGTATCTATAATGTATATAAAAATAAGTTGTATTTCATGGTACTTATATACCAAAGAAACCTTGAAATCGAGTTGAGTCATATGCGTTCAAACGAGTCAGCAACACGCCGGCCTTCAAAGAGTAGTGCCCACGAGGCACTTTATTAAAAACTGGATCATACTGACCTAATGAACTGGCAATGAATTTAAAAACAAGTACTAATTTTTGTGATATTAAAAGAAAAAGTTGAGTAATATACGCAGGTGCTGCGCGTATTTCTTCAAATTATGGCATTCCTGGCTCAGAGAGGTTAAGATTTACTTTTAAGTATTGTTGTGACCTGAACCACCCCAAATAAAAGTAATCAAGGTTGGTTGGAGTGGTTAGCAGAATTATTGCAATACGATAATTGCTAAAATCATTGATAGTATTCTTTGTGTGTACCAATTTGTGTATTGTGTATTTTAAAATCGTATATATGTATAAATAAATTTAAGAGAGACTTTTTCTGGTAGATAACTGTTGTTATGTGGTGTAACTTAGACTACTTTTATTTTAGAAAAATATTTAGGGTTCTGCGTTAAGTATTAAACCACAGACAAACCCGCGGAGGAGCAGCTAGTCTTAAGCAAAGTGTGCGGTTCACACGCGATAGAAGAAAAACCTTCAGAAAAATAAGATACTGATATGATGAATGGAAAAATTTTAGCCTTCATGTTTTTTTAGCGTTTTCGAAAATAACTTTCTTTCATTATAGCTTAATTTATTTTTTCTCTTTTTAGAGTTGATACTTATACGTAGATTAACGTCCAATTTTACTTGCATTTATTCTACTGCACTCTTTCACAGGTTTAATCCTCAAAAATTAAGTGCTAAAGAATCTTTTATATAAAAAGTTTTGAATCTTAAAAATTTTTTTTGGACATTCATATGGTTGTTGCGCACAAGTATAAGTGACGTACCTAATTCTTGAGCGATAACCGATACCTTTGTGCAACCGCAAGACAGGTGGAGCTGAAGATATGTTGAGAGGGCCTTATGTATGGGAAATATGAAGGCCAAAAAGAAGTGATACTCCGGTCACCTCACTCCCCTAATCTAATAGTAGAGTCCACCAATGCCGGAGCAGAAGAATAATGAAAATTTATGTCATTGTAAGATATAGAAGAACCATATTCCAGGGTAGATTTTCTACCTAAGTCGATAGAATTAAGGAATTTCCACACATGGGCTGACGAAGCGTTACTAACATCATTGTGTTTATATCGGCGTTTAGTAATTCGGACCTTCTGATTATAAGTATCTTAAAAGCCATTTTAAAAGGTAACTAATTTTCAGGTGTTCGCTCCCTCTTTGTATCGTGAGAACGTCTGATCCCGCCTTGCCGTTGCTTTGTGGAATCGTCATTCATCCACGGAGACGCTTTAGTTTAACACTAGGAACAGACGCATGTACATCATAACCATTGTAAAGTATGTACTTTCTCATCAAACATAGGTGCAGTAACCAGAGTAGAAAAATTATATTTGGATGCATCACTCTATAATATTTCCATCTTACGCACACATATTGAGTATTAGCTTCATGTGAGCAGAACTATGAATGAAAATGTCACAATTTTCTGTATATGAAAAACATAACAGTGTTGAAAAAGGATGTGTCACGCAAACATGACATACAATTACTATAAACTGATATAGATTTCATAAAATAGCCAGCAAGGGATTTGAGACATTCCATCTTAATTAGAGCTTCAGGAACTGGATACTTAACTGTCAATCACCTTCAATTAAAGCTTTATTCAAGCACCATTATGTGGACCATAAGGGGTTCTCATGTTTATCAGCCAGGACCTCATTATATAAACTGTAAAAACATAAAAATGGCAACCAAATCTTATTACTTCACACAAGCTTATTTACATAACGACTTGAACAATATTTTACATTTACCAAGTGCACTTTTAAAATGTATCTAAATAGCTATATGTCACAAATTCGTATGATTTGAAATCCAAATATAATATTACATATTAAAGTGCCACCGATCGAGGTTAAGTACAGCATGGTCATACACACTATAGCACTGCTTACAGTTATACTTATTTAAAACCGTAATCAGAAGTCATTATTAGTTTTACATCAAAACTTAGCCTAACAGAAATAAAGTAATATATTACTACAATAAACATAATCGTTTACCTATCTTGGTTGTTAAAGTACCATAAAATGGTGACAAAAGAACAATGGCCGCCGATCTCCGACCCTCTGCCTCGACGTGAGACTGAATAAATTGTCTTTGTCTATGCGCCGATCGATGACCAATTATGACACTTGAGTTCTGACGTACGTTTTTTATGACAGTGGGAGACAAACGAGGTCAGTCTCTCGCAGACTAGTTAACCACTAGTAATCCTTAATCTGAGAATGTAGAGTGCATTGTTACAGATTAGGTAATATTACTCTACATAACTCTACAAAAGTCACGATAGCCAGACCAGAGTTCGATCCCCAGGTGGCAGGCTCGTATCAATGGATTTTTCAAAAATTTATGTACGAATTACATCGTTGGGTAGGACATAAACGGCGACGAGCTTACCACCTGTCACGTTGTCCCGAAAATGTCTTCTCGGCGGAAGGTGGATCGAAGGGACTTAATTGTCTAGACTAGACCTCTGACTACCCCTGTATTGGGAATTGCGTGTAGATATTTATTTATTTATTTTATTTATTACTCTACAGTTTTATTTCTATACAGTCTCTTTCTGCTTTCAATTGATGATACTTT
This sequence comes from Sericinus montela, assembly GCA_029286605.1. Classification (NCBI taxonomy): domain Eukaryota; kingdom Metazoa; phylum Arthropoda; class Insecta; order Lepidoptera; family Papilionidae; genus Sericinus; species Sericinus montela. The sequence continues at coordinate 232,046 of JAGSMR010000102.1, forward strand.
ATGGAAAAGTAAATTAGAAAATTGGAGCCCTACACGCAGGCCCTATACAGGCGGAGCAGCTCTTTCAGGGCTCTCTTTTGCTCTACTAAACTTTTCTACTTCTTACCATTCATACATACTAATATTGTCTATCCGATAGTATTGACAACCTGATAGCCTAGGTCCTTGAGACCTTGACCCTGAATACGTGAAGATAAAGGTCTCCAAGCCGGTGAAACTGAAGAAATATTTATAATGAAAAAATTTGATTTTTCCAAGATGCTTGAATGTGTTATTGTTTCTCTATGACGCTAAAACAGCTCAACCGATTTAAATGAAATTTTGAATTATATACTATATCTCGAGGTCCCCGGTGCGATTCTCGATTGGGTTAATGTAGAAAAACCACTTTTTCTACATTTTCTCGGGTCTGAGTGTTTGTGGTGCCTTCGACATTTCCGATTCTCATACCTCAAGTACTTTAAGATATTACATTGGGATCGGAGCAATATATGTGATATTGCCCCTATCTATATACATAAATGTTCATATTTATATGAGTGTTTATAATGTACCATTAGCTTGGACACTAAGACAACGACAGGCTTGCCACCAGTCACATCCTCACAAAGACAATCCGTATAAGTTTAGTCATAGAAGAATTATATGCGCATAAAAAGATATTTTAGACGTCCCGATAGCCTATATAGTAGTGTTCCTGTTTTCGTAGTTAAGGGTTACGGGTTCTCGCCAGGAGTAAACATTCAAATGATGAATATGAATGTTGGCTGTCATATAATAAAGTTTTGTATTTGTATACTTTAACATTTATCTATTTCAATATGTATCTTTGTATGTATATTGCACCGTCGGTTTGGGCGCTAAGATGTTGATAAGGTCACCACCTGTCACGTTGTCCCAAAGAGGCTGCGGTGAGAGGCGATTCGAAAGGACTAATTGTCTAGACTTCTGTTTACGCCAGTATTGTAAAAATGCGTGAAAATATAATAAACTTAAAACTGTACGTAGATATGTTACCAAAACTATTTTTTTTCTTTTAATTAAAACATAGAAACAAACAAACTGTAAAGTCAACGTGTGATATTAATGGCTTTGGTTCAGTAAATATTAATTTCCATAACTTGGGACTTTGAATACTTAAGCACTCGTGCAAATTACGAGCTTTTATGAAATGATAACTATAGGCATAATAACTATATACGTAAACTATACGTATGGTGATTTTTGATGGGTAAGGGTACCCCATAGGATATTCCATGGTATCGTCGTAAGAATAATATCACTCTCTGTTCTGTTTGTTGTCGTAAGAGGCGACTAAGGGAAAAGCCTTGAAAATGTAAAGGAAACGACCAAACCAAAATTCAACAGACCGGCGACAGGCAGTAGCGTCTAAGTTACAACGTGTCTGGTACAGCCATCCAATCTAATCCAATTATCAAGAATGGTAATTATGGAAAAACACACCCAGACTCAGGACAAAACCCCTCTCCGGTTTTTGTCCCGCAGTAAACTTTTACAGACCGTCATGATAATGTAAAAAAATATGACTTCAAGTCACCAAAATGCTTATTAACAGTACATCTGTAATGTACAATTGATTGAATCGTTGATTCTACCGAATCATAAACCACCTAACTTGCCTATAGAACTTGACTACAAAAAGAAAGCTAATCCGCCTGACATCCGGCCTCAAACCATAAATTATACGATTCATATATTCAATATACACGACATTTAATTGTTCAATGGCATATAATAAATCAGCATCGAAGACAAAAAAATGCGTGTCGCGCCACACTCACTACATTGTCTATGGAACGTGACGCGGAAAGCGTTGGGCGTATTACGCACTAACTCTCCGACGATACCCCGTCATTGAGTATTGAGGATTTGTTTTGGCGAGATATTGAATATTATTTTGTGTGTAATACATAAGCCGGCACAATTTAATACTTGTTTGACGTTTAATTTAATCAAATTATATTTTTTTAATTCAACCTGTTAAAATAATATCAACGAATTGGTTATTCGGTCTGAATTGTGGTGCTTGTAAGCATTCCGTGGAGGAAACGGTGTTTTTTAATCGCCCGCATCTCATTGGGAAACCGCAAGAACCCTGGCTGGCATTTCCATATTAAATGCCTTTGAGCGTAAAAATAAAAACGTCACAATAGCCGAGTGATTGAGTGGTCGGAATTTCGAGTCAAGAGACCCGAGTTCGACCCAGGTGGCAGGCTCATACCAATGGGTTTTTCAAAAACTTACGTACGAATTATGTCGTTGGCTTGGGCATAAAGACGGCGACGCGCTCACCACCTGTCACGTTGCCCCAAAAATACCTTCGATGGAAGGTGGATCAAAGGGACTTAATTGTCTAGACTAGACCTCTGTCTATCCCTGTATTGGGAATTGCGTGAGCGAAAAAAATAAAAATCCCTGTCATACCTACGGCTGATTTTTTTATTAAAAATGGGTAAACTCCTGACCACTATCGAGCATTAAGGCATAGATGAGGTCTACGGTGGAGCGAGTTTACTCATTAGAAGCCTATGTTCCCGCGCCTTGAAGAAACTAAGGTTGTTTAAGAGAGCAAGGCATAGGCAAGAGATAAATGACTATCAGAAGCGAATTCTGCGTGCAGTAGTGTTGTGACCCAATTGTGACCAGATATGAGTAGTAGGCGTATACATAATTTACATTCGAATATCGATTGTTCCTTATTAAAAACCGTCTCCTGCATTCAAACGTCCAGTATGACATTTTCCGAATTGTTGGCCATGGATGTCATGGTATCAGAACAATTCTGTTTAGGCCAGAAATGTTTATAAATATATCGGAAATAACGACGGTACCACAAACACCCAGACCAGAGGTAACATACAAAATGTGGTTTCCTACATTGGCTCGTCCGGGAACCGAACTCGGGACCTTACAGCTGGTGACCCTTGAAAACCGGCTTGTACGCCACTTCTCCATGGAAGGAAAACTGAGGTGCAAGTGGTCTGGTACTGCGATCGCCAAACCGCTTGCCAAGTGTGGCGATTATGGCAAGTCCTCTATATGGGAGATGCCTGTATCCTGCAGTGGACTTTAACGGGCCGTTGTGTATGTATGTTCAGTCATTTGCCAATACTGGGTTCATTAAGTCAGTCTAGGCAATTTAATTCTTTCAAACCCTTTTTTCACCAGAGATTATTCGGACGTCCATCCACCCAAAATGTCTTCACGTCATTACCAATACCGTGGTGGACAGAGGTCTTGACATTTAAGTCCTTTCGACCCACTTTTCACCGAAGAAAATGTTTCTGGGACAACTTGATAGGGGGTGAGGTTGTCACCCGTCTTAGTGTCCAAGTACACTATGTCGGCGTTAACTTACATATTTATTTATTTCAACATAATATAAACATCCTTGACTCAAGTACACATATGCATATTGATCATATATTTTATTTATCATAACAGTTTGGCCTAGAGGAATTCGACTGAAATTGCATGGCTTCGCATACAACGTCATTACTAACTAGACTATCGAGTCGTCATTTCTATTTACAACAGTTTCTTTCTTTATTATATTTCTTCGGTATTTAATATAAATGAATTGCCTATCGTCAATGGAATATAAATAATCGTCGATACTGGCTGGCTGTAGTGTATTGAATTCCATAAATTATAAATATGTCTTGTCTCTATATTATCTGTATAAATTGACGGGGCGTGGTGCGCGCCGCGACGCCCCTCAGTCTCCGCCTATAAACAACTACCTCCCGCCATTTTACACGTTTATTATAAAACTATTTGCACCCGCTGCTTTGTCTACGTTAACTTTAAAACTTCCTATCGTTAGTTTGAGGTCGTATTTTGTGAAATAAATATTAAAAAAACACGATTATAGGACAAAAAGCTTTTGAATTTTTTTTTACAGAAGCCTAGTCTAGACAAAAAGTCCCTTCGACCCCACCTTCCACCGAAGATATTTTATGGACAACGTGAAAGATGGTGAGCCCGTTGCCGTCTTTATGTCCAAGCCAACGATATGAATCGTACATAAGTTTTTGGAAAACCCATTGGTACGAGCCTGCCGCCTGGGGATCGAACTCGGGTCTAAACTCGAAATTCCGACCACTCAACCACTCGGCAATCGTGACTTCGTGAATTCGAAATTGCTAGCTTATTTTAAATAAATAAAAAAAATCAAAAAACCCAGCAACCCGTGCTCAATTAAAATAGAGACTAGCAATATTTTTAGTGATTTGTGTGTAAGAATAAATCGATATTTAGACCTTTTGGGACACTCAGAAAAACATTACTAGAAGTGGGCCTTAAGATAGTAAATAGGAAGACACGGAACCAGATAAGGAAATAGTGAATAGGTCAAAAATGTAGTAGAAAACACGAAAAAGTAAGGCATTTTTCAGAACCAAGATCCACGATGGACGCAACAATACGACGACCTTTGACGACCTCCATGGACATATGACATAAGCCAGTTTTCAAGGTGTGTCACCAGCTGAGGTCCCGGGTTCTATTCCCGGATGGGTTAATGCAGATGCCACTTCTTCCATATTGTCTCGAATTTAGGTGTTTGTGATTCGTCATTTATGATTCCATAAAACTAATCCTTTAGCTGCTTACTTTGGAATCAGAGCAATTTATGTGATGTTTGTGCCTATAAGCCATAAACAAATAAGCAAATGTCTTCACACACTCCCGGACGGGGCATCCAGAGAGAATAGATCGCACAAGGGTCCATCCTGACGAACCTCTTTCGCTACTTTTTTTTACTTTCCGTTTTATTTAGAATAAAATATCTAAGACCGAAGTCGATAAGGACCATACGAAGAGCATAACTGCAACATTTGTAATTATAATTTAAACAGGTAAACCTAAATAAGACCCAGTGAAATCGCTTTCAAGCGATATGATCACCAATTATAGTCCGGAAGCTTTTCCGAGATTGTAAAAAAGAATCTTTTAACTGCAGTAAAGAATTCTCCTTTAATTATCTTACGTACTCGTAGCTACGATAGCCGAGTGGTTGGTGGTCGGAATTTCGAGTCAAAGAGACCAGAGTTCGATCCCCAGGTGGCAGGCTCGTACCAATGGGTTTTTCAAAAACCCATTATTATTTATCTTACGTAGGTAGTACAAGGCGATACGGTCAAACAAGTTTTCAATTAATATGTGCTCATTCGTACGTAGGCCACATATATTGTAATGGACAGTAATTATTGCGTTCAAACTTTACAAACAAGCGGTAAATCCGTGGATTTGCCAGTACATTTGGCACGCGGGATATATTTGTGTAGAGCACGCGCGCATTCGAGTGTGCGGGGGATCCCCGCTAATTTTATTACGCACGACTAATCCCGGTTACGTTTGCAATTGTATGGGATCGTTTAAAACTTAATCGTTACAGCAACGGTTACCAGTGGGAAAAAATACCGAGGATTTGTTGATGTTGGAGAACTGTCTATTGGGACGTTGCATAATGAATGAATTCATTAATTAATGAGTGGTTGGGTGGTCGGGATTTCGAGTATAGAGACCCGAGTTCGATCTCCAGGTGGCTCTCCAGGTTTTTCAAAAAAACTTATGTACGAAGTATATCGTTGGCCGATTCCCGGTCAGGTCTATGTAGAAAACACTTTTTCTACATTTTCTCGTATCTGGGTGTTTACTTACATTGTTTCTGATTCCATAAAGGGGCTTGAGCGCTTACTTTGGGATCAGATCAATGTATGTGATGTTGTTCTTATTTATGTACGTATGTATGCGTGTAATAAAAACACTAAGCATTTTTGGCTTATATTATATATGTGCATTTTAGTGTAAGTATATATTCAAATATATATTGCGAAATATTATGTAAAAATCATATATTTTTTACAATACCTACATGAATTTACATTTTACATAAAACATGTAAAGTACACCCATTCCTTTGGCGATTTTTTATAGGTTTCCTGGTAGAAATCGCTTATTAGGGATAGGGAATTTTATTTTTATTTGCTTATATTGATGCTTTGTAATTGTGTATTTCATTAAATAAATAAATTTCTTTACGCAATCCCCTATACAGGACTAGTCTAGACAATTAAGTCCTTACGACCCACTTTCCACCGAAGACATTTTTTGGGACAATATGACAGGTGGTGAGCCCGTCGCCGTCTTCTATGTCTAAGCCAAAGATATAAATCGTGCATAAGAAAAAAAAAACACCCACGTTTTTTTTCTTCGAACTAGTGCTTTTTCACAACACGTAAAAACCCACTAGTTCGTGGGGTTTCACGTGTTGTGAAAACCCACTAGTACGAACATGGGGATCAAACTCGGGTCTCTTGACTTGAAACCCGATCATACTAGCAATATCATGACCCAAAAGTCATAAAATATTATTTTATTTAATAAAAGATTGCATTATCATATCACTTCTCTTATTTTATCACCCAGTTCCAATTCTATTCTTAAAATATTCAAATGTAAAATATTTATATTTTACAACTATATATTTTTTTTAAATATTTAAATGTATGCAAGAATGCTTACCGAAAAAGAAAATTCAATTGACCTGTACAATTAAATTAATATTCGAAAGATCACATTTTTATATTCAATGAATATTATAAATTATTCAAGGAAATCAAAAATATCCAAAAATTTCATAAACATCTTAAATATTTCGTCTCTTTTGCGATTTACTTCAGGTGTTCGCGTCTACGGGCGTCGTAAGGACGTTGAAGGAATTTAATAACAAATATTTATATCCATTATACGGATATAAATGTGATCGCCTCTGGTAGGATTCGAACTCGCAATCTTCTTATTTGAAAGTAAAGACTAAGCTATCCGGGCCTTAGACAAAAATATAAATAGGCAGGAAACAGTATTTATGCGATACAAAAGAAATCTAAATCCTTAAAAGGAAACGATGTACTTTTAAAGTCGTAGCTTAAAACGACAAAACCTTTTAACAATGCCTCGACCTTTAGAAGCTGCCACCGTAAGAGGAGGGGTTGCTCACGTCCGATTGGTGGAACAGGGGGTGGCTGGCGTATCCGCCGCCCAATCGTAGAGCTAACCCCGTACGTGCCCTATCTCGCTTCGCCACCCCAAGGGTTGGTAGGTAGTGTTTGCGCTGCATTTTAGTTGTTTGTCGATTTAATTGATGCTCGTTTTTTTAAAAGGTGAGAGGGGAAGGGGGATGCGGACGGGTTTTTGGAGGGTTCTTTTTGAAGCGTTTTTGTACAACAAAAGAAATCCATGGAAGCATAAAATAGAGGAGTTTTTTCATAGCGTCGATTGTTTCGCGTGAAGTAACAAACTTTAAACGTTCCAAAGTAAGGTGAAGCCTTATATTTTCTTCGCGAAAAGCTATACAGATAAAAGTAGTCTAGACAAGTAGATATTAGACGTGTACTTGGTATCTTTAGGAGACTTGACTCTCACTCTCAATACCGTCTAATTGCATTTTCACCGATGAAAAGACAAACGATATAGGAGGACTTAACTTTTAAAAGAATTGTCCGATGTCGATCATTCTTGTTTTCTTGGATGGGATATAAGCTCCAAGTTGGTACCATATAAACTTCAAAAAAAGAGCTCTAAAATGAAGTACAAAAGTGTAATAAATGATGTAATGTATGAGTAGACAGATGTCTAGTCCAGACAATTAAGTCTCTTGGACCCACCTTCCACCGAAGATATTTTGGGACTACATGCCAGGTGGTGAGCCCGTCTCCTTCTTTATATACCTAGTCAGGTCATAAATTCTGTCACATGCTTAACCTAAAATAATTAAAACAAGTTTATTCATTATGTAACTATTTATATACCAAAATGAACTTAACAAAACATAGATTCTTATGACACTAAAGTTTATTCAAAATGACCTCCGTGATTTTGAATACAGGCCTTTTGAATCTGTGCGGCCAGTCGTCTAGCGCAGCACGAACGAGGTCCATGTCAATATCGGCGGCTGCCTTAATCAAGGATGTCTTGAGTGACTCCAAATTGGGATGAGGCTTTGAGCACGCCTTTTCCTCCAAGTGTTGCCATATCTTGTAATCTAACGGATTCAAATCTGGACTGGAGGAGGGCCAGTCTTCGTGTCCGATGAAGTCGATTTCACGCGCCGCCAGCCAGTCTTGTGTGCTCTTCGCTCTATGAGCTGGCGCCGAATCTTGTTGGAATACCCAGTGCGTGTTATTGAACATGGTATGAGAAACAGGTTCCACAAGGTTCGTCAGGACTGTATTTTGATACACAACTGCATTCGTTTTTACACCTTTCTCGCAAAAATGTACCTCGGTTAAGCCCCAATAAGAAACTCCCAACCATACCATGAGCGAGGATGGAAAATGACGTCGTTGGACACGCGGAATACGGTTGCTCGCTTCTTCACTACTGTGTGCGTACACCTTAACATTTTGTTTGTTGTAGCTCTCTTCTACGGTAAAAACATTTTCATCCGAAAAAAGAATTTCCCGATATTATTTTCCCACGTACCGCTTAAACAATGCGTGGCATCTCTTCAGTCTCAGGTGCATTAACGAGCATTCAAAGAATGTCCTGTTTTTCTTCGATATGCCCGAAGCCCTAAGTTTTCATTTAACACCCTTTTCACCGTGGTTCTGCTTAACCCCATCTGAAGGGCCAACATTTTCTGCTAACGTTTGTGATTTCTTTGAATTCGAGCCTTCACAGCTTTTATCACTGCTGGAGTCCTAACAGACCGAGGGCGACTACTTCTTGACCTGTCATTTACACTAGAGTCTTCATTGTACCGTTTGATGGTACGATAAACGAATCTTTTGGTTATATTCAAATTTTTCAGTATGTCAAAAACTTGAATTGGCGCGTAACCGTAATGATGCAACGCAATAACTGCAACACGGTCCTCTTTAAGCGTCCACTCCATATTTAAAAATGAGTAAAATTCTAAAAAGTATGTAGTTTTATTTTCATGAATAATTCTAAATTCGAATTCAATAAACTTTTTTGTGGCCAGCATTCTAAAAGAAAAGTTTTTACTGTGTGACAATACTTATGACCTGACTGTGTATTTTTTTTAGAGGTTCGATACAAAAATTATGAAAGATACATTTATTTTATCAGTTATACATATGTATATATATTATATTTATCAAAATATAATACAAAATTTTGGAAACAGAAACATGTGTTACCATGTAGCCGAGAGTACTGTGTTGTACTATGCCGGGCGCTGCGCAAAGTAAGTTGCGCACGAGTATAACGCATAACGTAACGGATAAAGTTTGTTTTCCCTTCCCATAAATATTCCTTCCACTAGCTTATATATGAAAAGCGATTCCTAAGGGGTAAATTCGAAAAAAAATACAAAATGTAAGCCGACGAGAAAAAAGGAACTGAAAAGCATGAAAAAAGAAGTTCTATGTCTAACTAGGTAATCTAAATTTGAATCAGACTCGAATTCGATTTAAGACAATCCATTAAAACGTTAAATCACAGCTTTTCTTGTGGTCTAGCTGACATAAGTCACGTGAGTCGAGTTGATGGGTAGTCGGAATTTCGAGTCAAAAGACCCGAGTTCGATCCCCAGGTGGCAGGCTCGTACCAATGGATTTTTCAAAACTTATATACGAATTATATCGTTGGCTTGGACATAAAGACGGCGACGGGCTCACCAACTGAAACGTTGTCATTCGCTTGGTAGCGAATGATAGTAAAAAATAGATGTCTTCACGCCATTTCTAATACAGGAGTAGACAATTCTTTTTAACCCACCTTTTACCAGAATTTTTTTGGGACAACGTGACAGGTGGTGAGCCTGTTACTGTCTCTATGTCCACAAGCCAACGATATACATCAAACATAAATTTGGAAAAACCGATTGGTACGAACCTACCACCTGGGGATCGAATTCAACCACTCGGCTATCGTGACAGTTATCACAATATATCTAAAATGCGTAATTGTCATATAACTGAATTGGTAAATCCCGACTCTACGTGGTACTTTCTGTCCTACACGAGAAGTGGTTCTTTAAAGCCAGAGGTGTAAAGACAGGGTATATGCATACTTGACATCAATGCTGTATGTCCAGGTCTCTTTCGTAAAGAGTTTTCCATAATCGCCACGTTCGGCAAGTGGATTGGCGATCGCAGTACCAGGCATGTTTGCACCTGATACGCTGCTGCTCGTCACCGGGTTGCACATTTAGGTCCGAAATTTTATCGACACAGTTATACCGCCATCTGTCGATAGCTATTGATATTGTCAAGGCTTTTCTTTTAGGCGCCTCTTACGATACCCACGAGAAGAGAGGAAGAAATATATCTTTTATTTTCATGCATTATTACGTCAATAGTGTTGAATAAGTATTTTTTTCAATAATAAGTGCGTTATCTACAGAGTATTGTTTCATTCAAAATAATGTTTATTTTAATATAATATAAAGATAATCTGTATCTGATAGCAATAAACTAAATAATCTGCTAAAAATAGGAAACTTAAATCAACGATTTTTATTTTTTAACAGGTAATTTAGTTCCTTAATTTCGATCCTCAGATTGTTACTTTTAATGTAACTGATCCTTTTCTAACAACTTTTTATTTAGAAATCGATATTGAATGTTTATATTAGAAGAGGGAGCCCTCTGCGCCTCTTCTTACGTATGATTCAATCGTCTTTAAATCCAATTCAATTTCGAGAAAAATTATTTACTTATCATTTTTATTAAAACACATGATAGCATAGCCCAATGGTTGGGTGATCCGAATTGAAGTCAACAGACCCGAGTTCTATCCCCATGGCTGGTACCAATGGGTTTTTTAAAAACTTGGACTTGGACATTGAAAATCTTAAACATAAAGACGGCGACCAGCTGTCACATTGTCCCATAAATATCTTCGGTGGAAGATGGGTCGAAGAGACTCAATTGTCTGGATCTCTGTCTACCCCTGTATAAGGAATGGCGTGAAAGTTTATTTTTGTAATCTATCATTTGACGTTATCCTATTGATCAATATTAAAACAATATGTACTTCAGTAAGTAGAGCTTCTACGGCAAATGTTAAGGACAAATTTTGTTATGTCTAAAGTCGTTTTATATGCGCATAACTCAAACTGTAATGGCGACCATTACCGTATATTTATAGTCTATGTTTACAAAGTTCTTCATAACATGGTGGCACCCTCCATAATAAGGTAAGCTTTCATAACTTAAACAATACCTTCCAAAATTAAATATAACGTACATACATACATAACGATCTATAGAAGTCCACTGTAGGGCAAAGGCCTCTCCCATAACAGTATAATATAAAAATTATATTAATAAATACATACATATATAGATAGGGACAACATCACATACATTGCTCCGATCCTAATGTAAGATGCTAAAGCACTTGTAGTATGGGAATCGGAAACACCGAACGCACCACAAACACCCAGACCCAAGGAAAATATAGAAAAGTGTTTTTTCTACATAGACCCGACCGGGAATCGAACCCGGGATCTTTGAGATGGCGACGCCATGAAAACCGCAATGCCACTCGTCCACGGAAGTCGTTGATTGGCAGGCGGATCGGCGATCACAGTACCATCCAACTTGCACCTCTGACGCCTCATATTTTAGTCACGATAGCCGAGTGGTTGGGTGGTTGCAATTCGAGTCGAGAACCCGAGTTCGATCCCCAGGTGGCAGGCTTGTACCAATGTGTTTTTTCAAAACCTACGTACGATTCATATCGTTGGCTTGGACATAAAGACGGCGACGGGCTCACCACCTGTCACGTTGTCTCAAAATATCTTCGGTGGAAGGTGGGTCGAAGGGGCTTAATTGTCGAGACTAAGACCTCTGTTTACCCCTGCATAGGGAATGGCGTTGGATTGGTTACCCCGCCATTTGTCAAAAATATATTGAAGGCTTAGTTGCATCTTACGACGAAAGAGGGGAGGGGATATTTTCTGCATACACAACAGTTAAATATTAAATTCATATATTCATAAACTAGCTGTATTCTTTGGCTACGATCGCGATTTCACTACGGAACTCCCATTAGCTTATATTGGCGATTTACGCATTTATAATAAAAAGTCACGATGGCCGAGGGGTTGGGTGATCGGTGTTTGAGTCAAGAGATCGGAGTTCGATCGCCAGAAGGCAGACTAAGCTCTGATGCACGTGCTGTCAGAAAAATATGAAGCCTGTTCTGAAGTCACGATAGCCGAGTGGTTGGGTGGTCGGAATTTCGAGTCAAGAGACCTAAATTCGATCCTCAAGTGGCCGTACCAATGGGTTTTCCTAAAAATAAAAGTACAATTATATCGTTGGCTTGGACGTTAAGACGGCGGCAGGCTGTGTGTGTGGCACCACCTGTCACGTTGTCCCGAAAATATCTTCGGTGGAAGGTGGATCGAAGAGACTTAAATGTCTAGACTAGACCTCTGCCTACTCCTGTATTGGGAATTGCGTGAATATATTAAAGAAAAATTAAAAACTGTTCTGATGTAAAAATAATTAGAAACGTTTCTTTTTAGATTTTTTCATATATTTATGTGATATCATATTCGGTTCTGGGTACATGCTGCATTGCAATAACAGCTATTTACAATCTACATTTGAAAACATCTCTTAGAGAACAACGTATAGACATAATTATTTTATAAAACTCTTAAAACACATTTACATAAATCATCATGACTAAAAAAATTCACGATAGCCGAGTGGTTGGGTGGTTGGAATTTCGAGTCAATAGACCCGAGTTCGATCCCCAGTTGGTAGGCTCGTACCAATGGGTTTTTCAAAAACTTATGTACGAATATCGTTGGCTTCGACATAAAGACGGCGACGGGCACACCACCTGTCACGTTGTCCCGAAAATATCTTCGGTGGAAGGTGGGTCGAAGGGACTTAATTGTCTAGACTCGACCTCTGTCTACCCCTGTATTGGGAATTGCGTGAAGATATTTAATTTTTTTTATTTTTTTTACATAAAACATATTTTAATAAGAATACTACTACATATAATATAACGATGAATAGTAAGTAACTCGTTCAAGGGGTGGTATCTAGGCCTTGACAACGAATTCCCACTAAATGCCTACCTATTAACAGGTTTAAGAAATTTTAATTTTATTAAATAAAAACTTTATAAAAAGGGTTATTACACTATAGATATATATTAATGACTGTAACCGAAGAGAATGAGTTGATCGCTCCCATGTTTTTTTTAATTATTTTTTACAACAATGTAAAAAATAATTACGTTTGTTAAAAAATAATACTTAAGAAAATTTATTTCCACCTCTATTTCAATCTTTGTAATAAAAAAACAATAAATTACTTATTAAATCAATGAGAAATTTAAAAAAAATCACCTGACACGGGCGATACTATCAAGTGATTGTTACTTAACTTTGTTACTGATTTTATTCGTGCTCAATGGTAATTATCCGTTACCTTAGCAAGTATGCGTAAAATCTGTATATTTAGCCCAAATTTATATACATCCCATACCGGGGATAATGAGTAAACATGAAAAAATACAATTACGTAGCCACAGGGAAACCTAGTTTGGGACTGGGTGTTGTATGTATTTGTTCAATATGTTATCTCTATGAATAAAATGACAGAGGCTTGCAGTTGTGCATCACGAAAAAAACTACTCGTTAGATTTATTGCTCTCGCGTTACTATGAAATAATGTAATACTTTATTTACAGTAAAAAATAATGTTAATATTTACAATATTTATTAACTAAAAACTATTATAATCGTAAAGCCCTACTCCTCGTGGCATGTTACCAAGAACGCTGGCAGCATTTCCACGTTGAATGGCTAGAATTAACCGTTGAGCGAGAAAAAATCAGCCCTCTTGTCACCAGCGGCAACGATAAGTCGCGGATGCAATTCCTTTAGAAACTGCATCGCGCGGGGACCCCACGGACCAATTGTCTCTACGGCAAATGGAACAAATATATAGTCTTCTTTCAAAGACTCATATTTTCGCCATTTACCGATATTTTATATATATTAACGGAGTAACAGATAACATTATTTACAAAGAAATTTCTAATGAAAGTATATTTTTGCTTGCGATCTTTTTGATCTTTTTGAAGCAATGCGGAAGTTGCAGATATACATACATACAATCACGCCTCTTTCCCGTAGGCGTAGGCAGAGATCACTTCTTTCCACTTGCTATGATCCTTACATAGTTGTTTCGCTTCGTCCACTTTCATTATTCCTTTCAAACATGCTCTACGGTTCAGGGTACTCCAGGCCTTTTCAGGACTTCCCTATTTTGGTCTCGAAACGTCCACCTAGGCCTACCACTTACTTACTTACTTAGTGTAGGTAACACTTCCATTCACAGGCGCCTAATACACTTTATTCGTCAATCGTTCTTCATTCATTCTCTCGACATGGCCAAACTATCTCAGCATACCTTTCTCAATTTTAGTCACTACATCTTTCATATGTCAGTTACTTATTAATATACAACTATTTCGAAAGTAAAACAAAAAGTAACAGAGATCCGTGAAGTAATTCCCGGCACTGCACACTAGTGAGCACAAATATTTTAGTATCGTAAGTTCTTTGAAAATAAATTCTGAAACCAATAAAAACTTATAAACGGTCACAGTTTTTAAAACAAAGAACAAAAGCTATACGTCAAACTATTCAGACTGGTGGACTGCGAGGGCGATAGCCGCGAACAAAGCTTTTGTTTTTAAAGCTGTCGAAATTCGACACTGTTTTGACGCCGCTTTCATTCAGCCAATGCTATTCAAGACGAAATTAAAAAAAGTTTCATATATCAGAAACACGAGTTAATAAATTATCATAATTTCAGGCTTAAGATTTAGAAATGCATGTTATTTTATTAAATTTCACCTTAAGTACCTTTGACTCACCTTCCACCGAAGATATTTTCGGGACAACGTGACAGGAGGTGAGCCCGTCGCCGTCTTTATGTCCAAGCCAACGATAAAATTCGTACATAAGTTTTTTTTTAAAAACTCATTGGTTCTGCCATCTGGGGATCGAACTCGGATCTCTCGACGCGAAATTCCGACCACCCAACAACTCGGCTATCGTGAATTCCTAATTTGAATTCGGAATTATCTTCTTTAAAATTTAAACTTTTAATGATACCAAAACCAGTCAGATACAAATAGTATAATAGCCAAAAATATTTTATTACAAGTTAATACACACTATAATTCGAAAAGACTTGTCCCCAACCTATTATATATATATATATATATATATAAATATCTTTTTTGAGTTAAATATAAATATCTTTTTAAACGCCTAAAAATATTTTAATAATTCTATTTCCTTATGAAAAATATAATGAACTTCAAAATTGAACTTAATATGAAATATACACAATGTAATCTACAAATCGTATTGATATGAAAAATACACCTCACTTTCCCCAAATCTGGACAAAATTCATAGTAAATCATTCTATAATCTACTACACATGACCGAGAAGCGAAAATAAGACTATCTCACGCACACTTAAACCAATGCTATATATACGAACTTACCTATTTAATTAAAAATTATACGCAATCTTGGATGCTTTGTTCAGCAATGACGTCAGGAAGGCTAAAGGGATATGGATAAAATTTGGCATAGATATATATCTGGAATACACATAGGTTAAATATGACACCTGGGCACCCTTATCCCAGGCGTTTGTACTGATGAACTGCTCTATCTTGATAATTTAAAGCACTTAGTTATCACGGCCTAGCAGAATACTGATGTGTGAATCAGGAACATCTTGTGCTTCTGCATTTCATCCGGTGAGTGAAGTAACCGGAGGCCCATTTACATATCCATTTACAACCCTTCTTTTTTTAAAAAAAAAGAATACTAGGAATACATACATACAAACATAACGACCTATTCAAGTCCACTGCAGGACATAGGCCTCACCCGTAGGGTGGATTTGCCATAATCGCCACGCTTGGCAAGCGGATTGGCGATCGCAGTACTAGACACTAAACACTTTAGACGCTGCTGTCCATCTTCGGTCTGATTACTTTGGTCTGATATTTTTAGAGATGGTTATCCCGCCATCTATCGGTTGCCATAACGATATTCAAGGCTGATTCCCTTAGTCTCCTCTTACGACATCCACGGGAAGAGAGGGAGTGGCAATATTCTTACACCCCACATGGCTACTAGTAATACTAAATTAAATTACAAGCGTTAACCACTCCTACCAAGCTGCAATGCTTGTGTCTGGAGTGGTTCACGGCAGGAGTCAAATGACGGGCTTAAACCTACGGCGTCATGTTTCGCAGTCCCCATCTTAAACCATTATTGCTATTGCCCCTAACATTAAACAATTCCTATCAAAAGAAATTAACACATGATGGTATTATCACAAGAATTTGCAATCCCTTTTTTTATTTCCTTCCCGTGGTTATCGTAAAATGAGTATCGAAAGGAAGAGTAGAGAAAGAAAGACGATTGCAGCACCAAACGACTCACACTTCAGACACTGCTGCCTAGCTTCGGTCGGATTCTTCGGATTATTTTGGTCTGATATTGTTAGAGATGGTTATCCCGCCATATATCGGTTGCCATAACGATATTCAAGGCTGTTTCCCTTAGTCGCCTCTTACGACATCCTCGGGAAGAAAGGGTGTGGTAATATTCTTACGCCGTTACCATATATAATATATTATACATAGGTACAGCCCGTATCTATGTACGTGATGGAAATAGATACGGACATACATTCATTGCTCTGGTACCCAAAGGAAGTTTGCTAAAGCACCTGTAAGGGAATCACAAACCCAGACACAGTTTTCTCTATCTTCAATGGCTTTCTACATTGACCCGTCTGGGAATCGAACTTTGGACCTTAGACCTGACGAGACCATGAAACCCGGTGTGTTCGCCACTCGTCCATGGCTACAGCAATTTAATAAATACGTAACATTATAGACCACATGCACCGTTACCAAACAACATAAGATAAAAAAGAAAGCCTCCGTATCTTATGTTCTACAGATGATTCCGCGACGCCAACATGAGCATGCATCTCGTGGTCATTATTACTTTAAGGCTTTATTTTAATTATTAAAGAAGTAATTATTAGAGTAAACCGCGCCTTAAAGTACTAATTACTAGTTTAAGCCGCGTGATAATTTATAATGATTTATAAGTAAATAAATTCACTTACCGAAAATCTACGATGTCTCTCGCAATCGCCAAACAGATCTTTCTTACTGTCTTTTATCACGGGTTTGTGATAGTTTGAAATCGAAGTAGCAGCGTGAGTTATTATAAATTAATAAATTATTAACACATAATTTTTATTGCAATAAAAGAAATCATATTTACATGTTTTCGCGAAGTCAGCGAAAAAAATGTACTACGACGTAATAAATAATTGCTACAAAATTAAAACAAAAGAATTCGAGTTTGAAATTAGAACATTTACTTTTATTTTCTACGCGTCAATCAATGGAAGCAAAGAGGAATTATTCATAAATAATACAAACGTGTAAAGTAACCAAAGAATTTAAGCGTGTCTATTAGGCCCTTTTAGCATATAAATAATTAGTCTTTTAGTCCTTATGTCCAAGCCAACGACATAATTCGTACATAGGTTTTTGAAAAACCCATTGGTACGAGCCCGCCACCTGGGGATCGAACGAGGGTCCTTCGACTCAAAATTCCGACCGCCCAACCTCTCGGCTATCGTGACTTGAATCTATAAATGTTAAATAACAAAATTACAATACATATATTCGACTGTACATAATGAACTTTACTGACAATTTTCATGGAGCTTAGAGAGCGAGAGCGTTTCGTGTAATTTCATAAATAAATAACATACACATTAAAGCCAAAGTAAAGGTAAAATTATGAACGTCCGAAGCCAATTCTATAACGTAGTGATTATATCTCTTTCTCTATCTCTTTGGCCAACACGGTTAACTTGTGAATTAGGTGAAAGTACTCGCGTGGTGCAATTCGAAGAAAAATTATTATAAGTAATGATTCAAAGAGTAAATAACATTTCGTTTTTTAGTAAGGTCATTATCGTTGGTAACCGATTGCTGGTTGTTTTTTTTTTCGCTCAAAGATTAAATAATGATTATTCAGTATTACACGTAGTGGTTATTTTCTCTTTGTTCAACGCCTTAACACAGCCAACCAAAAAATATGTAATTACTACGTTTTAAAGCCAGCCTTCGTATCATACTACAAACAGTAAGACTTTATAATAATTTTGTATATTATCGCTACTTAGATCAGGTGTCCCTAGTTGGATTCCTAGAAGTATGGCTCGTGCAAATGAGTTTTTATGACAGGGACAGTTGTATTCCTAAGTCACGCAAAAAATCCGGTAAAATCTGAGTAAAACGGTCTAAATTGCTTAGACGCCTCACTATTACAAAAAATACCTGAAAAAAAATTTTACCCCACATGATCTTAAAATATTATAAGACCATTTCCAGTACCGAAAAATATTTTTTAAATATATTTAACCAGCGAAATCTCTTCTAACCTAAAAAAAAAACATTAAAAACTATACTCAAACAGGAGTTGATAAATTATAGACGATAAAAATATTTCAGTATTGTTCACAATTACAAATATTTTATAAATTCGAGCTATGTAACACAGGCTTTGTTCGACGGTGCCATTCTCACTTTAACACCTTTATATGTAAAGGTACTCATACATATTACATACATTTAACATACCTTATAAGAATCCAATAAGTGTAGGCAGAACGCTACGTAACAAATATTTTTCATCGCCAAACATTATTCACAAAATTTCAATTCATGTGCTCATTATTTGAATTGCCTTCGTTAAAATCACACAACACTGGCTATTTTCAATCCACTCATAATTAAAATGTTTACTTAAACAATGCACACTTTTTTTTACTAAAACAAAAAACGTTTTAATTAATTTTCTGCAAATCAATGGTATAAACAGTCAACACATAACCAGTTAATCACATTTATCACGAAATGCAAGGATGATTTTTTTTATTTTAATCATGTATGGTGTTAATATCAACGATAAGTAATTAAAAATAAATTAATCCATAGAGCTGTCAATGTTTTTTTTTTAATTTAATTAGAGGTGCGTTATCGCTTCGCGAATGTCGCCGCTTGACTGACAGGCCGTCGAAAGCTTTCGTCCCGTTCCCTCACAAGCTCAATCCCGCACCCGGAGGGATTGCAGAGGAAGGGGGCACGTAAGAGGATTATCCCGGCCAGGACCGCGAGCGATAGCGTTCAAATGACACGTTCTGTGTAGATTTTCAGGTAGGAATTCAGCTTTATGGGACAACATTTAGTGTTTTTCACTTTGTTTTATGTAGCGACTTTTATGGAGTATGAAGATCGTAATCGATTTACATGTATAGCACTAACCCAAGCTTGTCAACGTATAATATATGTAGAGATACTTTCAATGTATAAAAGTTGTTTAGTAGTTTACATACTACAGATATTACATAAACTTTTTCAGATGTCTATAATATGTAATATCTATAGTATGCCTAGGATGAGAGTTGTACGAAAAATTCGAAAACTCGAGAAAATTTAAATTGTTTTATTTATTATTATTAAAGGATTGGTACGTACCGTACACCATACCGATAGTAATGAAACTTAATTTAACTACTAGTAGTCAGGGAGACAAAGACACATTTAAAAAAGATTATGAGCTTTTTTTCTTTCTATAAGAATATTAGCAATGCCGTATAACATTACTAGTATTCCTGTTAACCACCCCAATTAAGCTGCAATGCTTGTGTCAGGAGTTGGTTTACGTCAATAGTCGAATAGCGGGGCCCGAACCTGCGACGTCTTATTTCGCAGTCCGCATCCTAAACCCTTAGGCTATTGCCGCTTTTTTACGAATAAGCTTTAGTTACGAATACCGTGTATAAGTTTTTTTTTATTTATATAAATAAATTATAAAAAATACATATATAAATAGGGACAACATCACATACATTGCTCCGATCCCAACTTGAGGTATGGGAATCGGAAACAACGAAGGTACCACAAAGACCCGGACCGAAGAAAATGGAGGAAAAGTGGTTTTCCTACATTGACCCGTCCGGCAATCGAACCCAGGATCTCGAGATGACGACAGTTTACTTTTAGAGCATTTTGGAGACAATGTGAAATTGGATTTACCTTAATCTGTGGATGTCAAAGATGAGAATAATGGAAAAGCTTTGGATATGACAATAGCTACCGATATATGGCACAAATAACAAAAATATAAGACCATAACCGAGATATCATAATCGCCATTTTCAGTTGCAGTACCAGATTTGACGTTACATTCTTTAAAATGTCACTCCTAAAGGGATAATATAGACAATGAATAGAATAATTAAGTTTGAAAGTAGGTCATTTTCAAAATAAGAAACATGAAGTTTGATTTACTTGGTTCTGAAATATATATACATGTACGATTATTTATTTCAAAATTTTATACCTATGAGAGTGTATTATTTTAAGTGTTTAAAGTTTGTAGTGGAAGTTTGACAATTTTGAAGAGAGATACTTGAAATGCAATAGCTTCTTATGTAGAGTCACACTATGACAAAAAACATCGCTTTTATTGTTTTCAAAGCAACAAAACTATTACGCCATGATCAATCCTGTCCAGTATAAAACTAAAATGTATAACCATTTAAAGAGAAAAAAAATACTAATAATAAATGAAAAGTAACAAAATGTAACGAAATAAAGTCCAAGCGTATTAAATAATGAACAAGAACTGGAAAAGAAAGAAATCGAGTCTTTACAACTGGCCGTAAATAAACAAAGAAAGAAGTGGGAAACGAGTTTTGATATTTAAAAAAAAACCAAACGTCATTTGCATCTGACGTTCCTCTTCCCGCCTTCGATGCATGACGCGCTCCGATTGGCCGCGCTAAGACCAATGGCTTTCAAGGTGACCGGATTTTACACTGCACGATAGATTCACTTTTTAATATTTTATTCATTGCTAAAAACACGAAAGCTTTTTTAAAGTGTTGTGGAAAGTTTAATAAGTATTGATTATATAAGATCTATAAAATGTAATTAATTATTGTGCACTTTCTATGATCAAATAAATAAAATAAAAAAATAAATAATAAAATATCTTCACGAAATTCCCAATACAGGGGTAGACAGAGGTCTAGTCTAGACAATTAAGTCCCTTTAACCCACCTTCTACCGAATATATTTTCGGGACAACGTGACAGGTCGTGAGCCCGTCGCGTCTTTATGTCCAAGACAACAATATAAATCGTAAATTAGTTTTTGAAAAATCCCACCGAGCCAGCCATCTGGGGATCGAACCTGGTTCTTCTGACTCGGAATTTCGAGATCACCCAACCACACGGCTATCGTGACTTAAATTATCATACGTTTAGAAAACATCTCATCATGTCTTGGATGTTACAAATAACACTTGGCTCACGTGAAATAACGGTGAAATATATTCATGACATTGCTAATAATGTTGTAAGCTGAGAACTGAATTAGAATGTTTCATTATGAGAATATTCCCATTAAATAAATAAATATCTTCACGAAATTCCCAAAACAGGGGTAGACAGAGGTCTAGTCTAGACAATTAAGTCCCTTTAACCCACCGAAGATATTTCCGGGACAACGTGACAGGTGGTGGGTCCGTCGCGGTCGTTATGTCCAAGCCAACAATATAATTCGTACATACGTTTTTTGAAAAACCCATTGGTACGAGCCTGCCACCTGGGGATCGAACTCGGGTCTCTCGACTCGAAATTCTTGGGAATTGCGTGAAGATATTCATTTATATATTTATTTTTAAATAAATAAAAGAGTTTGGTTACTTCCCAATAAAGGCCATCATTTTAAAAATAATTACAGAAGTTTATTCACTAATCAACTGCCGAGGACAATTATTTTTAAAGTTTCTTAGTCGTTACGGCAACTAATTTCCAACCCTCTGCTGTCGACTACAGATTATATTTAATAAACACGCACTAAAAATTTACTCGTTTTCGAGGAAAAGAATAATTGTTTCAAATTTAAAACAATTAACGTCATATTTGATATATTTTTACAGTTTTTTTTATGAAAATTACACAACATTGTTAATGTTTTTTTTTAGTTTTTCACATCTAAAGTACGTTACAATAGCCGTGTGGTTGGGTGATCGGATTTTTAGTCATGAGACCCGACTTCGATACCCAGGTGGCAGCCTCATATCAATGGGTTTTTCAAAAACTTATGTACGAATTATATCGTTGGCTTGGTCATAAAGACAGCGACGGGTACACTCCCGAAAATATCTTCGGTGGAAGGTGGGTCGAAGGGACTTAATTGTCTAGACTAGACCTCTGTCAACGCCTGTACTGGGAATTGCGTGAAGATATCTATATTCTTTTTTTGTTTCACATTAAAATAAGGCAACAAAGGGCGGACTTAATGGCTATTGGCAATCTCTGCCAGTATGTTAGATAGATAAATGGTCTAAATGTTCCCTTCACTACCTAAAAATAGGAATAGAATTGTTCATTCTTTTTATATATTTTTTACACTATTTTCAATGGAGTCAACAATTTATCTTCATCATCATATCAGACTATCCGAAGTCTACTCCTGAAAATAGGCCTGCCCCAAAGATTGCCACAGAGCGGTACTGTGTCATCTGCATCCATCGATTTCCCGCAACATTCTGCAGGTCCTCGCTTCATCTTGTGGGAAGTCGTCCTACACTGCGTTTGCCTGTACGAGGTGGGAACTCGAGAACCTTTCTTCCCCAATGGTTGTCAGTTCTACTAGCTATGTGGGGCCCATTGCCACCATTGCCATAGTGCTGATCCTTGCGACTATTTCAGTTGCCCTAATAATTTATATTGACTCTATATTCCTTATACTCTTGTATTAGGGATTTCAAATCGTTCAGGCATGTTGTTCTTAATATGATCTAAGTAAAGTAAGAAAGTTTTGGATTTTTGAAGTCGTTGCTTTGGCGTAATATTGTACATGATAATTGATATATGTATCTATTAGATGTAAGGTGAGCATAAATTATACTTTGGATTTAAATAAATTGTTCTAAACGCCATTCACGTCACTAGACCGATTCATTATGTCGTTTGTTGCCGCGAATTATCCACCTTGCTTGAGTATAGAGAAGTCTCTAGTCGTGTATTTAAAGTAAGAGACTCATATCGTGTACAGAAAACTTATCATCATTATTACAGCTCATCTAAATTCCAGTGCTGAACAAAGGTCTCCCCTCACAGATTGTCACATAGAAGGGTCCTGTGCCATATGAACTCATCGACCCTCCCCAATATTCTGTAGATCGTCGTTTAATGTTGTAGGGGGTCCTAGGTAGAGTTTTCCTATAAGAGGCTACCACTCTAGCACCTTTCCTCCCCATCGGTTGTCAGTTCTCCGAGCTATGTGGACGGCCCACTGCCTCCATAGCGTGCTTATCCATACAACTGTGATTATCGTACAGATGTATACCGTTAGCCCTTTCCATAGCCTGCAGAGCAAATCTGAGCCTCCTGCAGTATTAGTCTATCCGGAAATAAACATTCTGCATAAACATACGTGTATACATAAAAACAAAACCATCGTTTTTTTGCGATTGTTATGTTCAAATAGTAAAAATAAATTAATAAATGTCCAGGCCTATTTTCAGGAGTAGACTTCGGATAGTCTGATATGATGACGAAGATAAATTATTGACTCCATTGAAAATAGTCAAAATAAATGTATAAAAATAATGAACTGTACGTTTAATAACTTTAAAAACAATTCTATTCCTATTTTTAGGTAGTGAAGGGATTCCTATTTTTAGGTATTTAGAATAAAATATAAACATCTTCACGCAATTCCCAGTACAGGGGTTGACAGAGGTCTAGTCTAGACAATTAAGTCCCTTCGACCCACCTTCCACCGAAGATATTTTCGGGACAACTTGACAAGTGGTGAGCCCGTCGCCGTCTTTATGACCAAGCCAACGATCTGAATCGTACATAGGTTTTGAAAAAACCCATTGATACGAGCCTGCCACCTGGGGACCGAACTAGGGTCCCTTGACTCGAAATTCCGACCACCCATCGCTATCGTGACACTAAGATTATGGTGAAACCATAAAGTCTTAAAAAAAATAATATATAAAGTCACGATAGCCGAGTGGTTGGGTGGTCGGAATTTCGAGTCAATAGACCGGAGTTCGATCCCCAGTTGCTAGGCTCGTACCAATGGGTTTTTCAAAAACTTATGTATGAATATCGTTGGCTTGGACATAAAGACGGCCACGGGCTCACCACCTGTCACGTTTTCCCTAAAATATCTTCGGTCGAAGGGACTTAATTGTCTAGACTCGACCTCTGCCTACCCCTGTATTGGGAATTGCGTGAAGATATTCTTTTTATTTCTTTTTTGTATCATAGTGTTAGGGGATACACTCCTCCAAAGGGTTTGACCAATTTTTACGAATTTTTAATTGTATATTCAGTTGGTCTGAGAATCTGTCGTAATCTATTTCTTCAACCCTTAAATGTTAAGAGTACATCTCTAAATATTTTTTCGTTTATTTATTTGACAAATTTTTTTAATTTTTATTTATATGTTATGGTATTAAGATACCTCCTAATTTACCCCTATTGTCATAGCTTATATGGCAAAACAACGTTTGTTGGGTCAGCTAGTTTCTATATCAGATTCTCAATTTTGTTGACTTTCCATATCTTTTAAGCGGAGTTTAAGTCAAAATACACACAGAACATCGTATAAGATGACGCTGCACCAGATAACAATCATTCTAAATACAGATAACATAATGGGTGTAGAAAACTCCAATCAAAAAATAATTTCCTAAATAATTGGACGACCTAAGAAATTGGTAAGTCACGATAGCCGAGTGGTTGGGTGGTCATAATTTCGAGTCAAAAGACCCGAGTTCGATCCCCAGGTGGCAGGCTCGTACCAATGAGTTTTTCAAAAGACTTATGTATGAATTATATAGTTTGCTTGGACATAAAGACGGCGACGGGCTCACCACCTGTCACGTTGTCCCGAAAATTTCTTCAGTGGAAGATGGGTCCAAGAGACTTAATTGTCTAGACTAGACCTCTGTCTACACCTGTATTGGGAATTGCGTAAAGATATTTATTTATTTATTTTATTTTACGTCACGAAGGATCGAGAGAATTAGAAAGGGAAGGGTAAAAATTCAGTAATTTGCATTTGAAAAACTTTAATCATGTTCAAAATATACACCAACATATTGTTATTTATTGACGACCTCCGTGGACGAGACACTGCTTGTGACAATGGTAGAGCCACGCATCAGCTTTTATTGTTGCATGAATGGGCCGGCTCGATCGGGGAAGTACCACGACCTCACTGAATACCGGCGTGAAGTAGAAGTCTAAAAAACTTCTGCGTTTCGTCTGGTGAGTGCAGGTAACCGGAGGCCCACACACCCCTCTCCCCCAATTCTGGGGGATAGGCACTCTAAGGCCGGCAACGTATCTGCTATGCATCTGGTATTGCGGGTGTTCATGGACGGCAGTAATCACTTACCATCACGTGAGCCACCTGCTCGTTTGCCTCCCTTTTCTATATAAAAAAAACGAGAGGCGTACGCGCCGGTTTTCATGGTGTCGCCATCTCGGAGGTCCCGGATTCGATTCACTGTCGGGTAGAAAATACCTTCTACATTTTCGTGGTTCTGGGCGTTTGTGGTTCCTTCATTGTTTCTGATTTCATACTATAAGTGCTTAAGCGCTTCTTACTTAGGGATCAGATAAATGTATGTGATGTACTTATATATACATATTGTTTATACTATGTATATATATATATATATATATATATATATATATATATATATATATATATATATATATATATATATATATATATTGCTTTTCCTTTACAAAAGATCACTAGCACTGCTAATTATTACTAATATTCCTGTTAACCACTCCAGCTAAGTGGCAAAACTTCTGTCCTAAGTGGTTGGCGGCATTGGTCAAATGACGGATTCGAACCTGCAACGTCGCGACGTCGTGACGTGTTGAATTGGAAAATAGAGTGGTAGGGACTGAAAATGTAGAGTCGGCTCTATAGATAATTGTGTGTGTAAAGTGAAAATAGGGGAACATTTGTACATTACAATATAAATTTTTTTTTATATGTGAAAAAGTAATAAATTTTAGTGTTGAGTCACTTTTGTCAAAAAAACTTCAAAAATATATCAAATATAACGTTATTTGTTTTAAATTTAGAATGATTTTTCTCTTCGTGTTTATTAAATATAATCTGTAGCTGCCTGCAGTCAACAGCAGAGGGTTGGAAATTAGTTTAATTTGTTCAGAAATGGCACGCTGCCGTAACGACTAAGAAACTTTAGCAACAATTGTCCTCGGCAGTTTATTAGTGAATAAACTTCTGTAATTACTTTTAAAATGACGGCCTTTATTGGGAAGTAACCTAACTGTTTTATTTATTTAAAATAAATAAATATACAAATATTTTCACGCATTTCCCAATGCAGGTGTAGACAGAGGTCTAGTCTAGACAATTAACCTTCGACCCACATTCCACCGAAGATATTTTCGAGACAACGTGACAGGTGGTGAGCCGTCTTTATGTCCAAGCTAACTATAAATTCGTACATAAGTTTTTGAAAAAAAAAACATTGGTACGAGGCTGCCATTGGATCGAACACGGGTCACTAGACTCGAAATTCCGACCAGCCAACCACTCGGTGATTGTGTCTTATTTATTTGAGAAGAGGAAAAAATATTAGATGGAAAGGTTCTTTGCTGTGTCTAATTACGGGGTGTAGAAATCAACCACCTCCTGAGTGTCCTAAGACGCCATTAGGGGATTTCTAGATATGGCAATAGCTACCTACAGATTGCCTCCAGAGAAAGTCTAAATTGCATGATGTTTTGTACTGCGTTCGTTATTCCGCTTACCAAGTGGCTTAATGAATAAATAATGTAGGATGTAACGGAGGATCTACAAGCACGGCCTACCATATACCGCGGTATTTTCTCAATTCAAATTAAGTAAGTATCGGAAACTTCCCATCGACGAATCATCCCATTTCGGTTCTCAGCTTACAACATTATTAGCTATACCATGAACATATTTCACTGTTATTTCACGTGAGCCAAGAGTTAATTATACAACATTAGCAGTCAATCAGAATCAGATTTTGAATCTTTATAATTTTAAATTCAGTAGTTTTTAAATCAATTGGCGTAAAAACACCTTATTCAGTTCCATAGACAATAAAAACAAAGGCAATTAACGCTGGGAGCACATCGGAGCTCGTTAGCACGGCACGTGTCCAAAACGCCGCGTGAAATCGACCATGCGCGCGTCAAACCCTGTGACGTCTACATAATTATTAAGAATTCTCAAATTTACTTTTCGAATTGTGATTTGTAATATGCCATTAGTTATAATCATCAAGGTTCGCTTGGTGAAATATAGATGGCTACTGATATTATAAATGCGAAATTGAGTTTCTCTGTTACTATTTATTACTTAAACTGTTAACCGATTTTAAGAATTATTTCACCAATAGAAAGCTTAATTATCCGCAGCATAGCCACTTGGGCTGATTTTTAAATAGTCTGTTCGAATATTACAATAATATATTAAAGTTATCAAAACTTTGAATATGAAAATAATTATTTGAGTTCTCATCTAAGTTAGGAACTTTACCCTTTAATTCTTAATATTATATTAGATTAATTAATATTTATAAGTGTAAAAAATTAAGACGAAATTAAATTCCTATAAGATAATATCGATGGTCAACTCATTATTTAATTAAGTATTTTTATTTGAGAAATAACCATAGTTTTTTTTATTTAATTTGAAAACATTACACAAAGAGACATTACATGAAGAGTACAAGCAAATAGTAGTACAGACATAGTAGAAGGTTTAATAATTTTTTCATATTTTTTGACGTATTTTCTCAGAAATTACAACTATCCCGAAACGAATATGGTAGTTTAGAGTTGCACAGAGGGCTATAGAAAAGACTTGATGTTTTTATGGATGACAGAATCTGCAACGATGAACTCCGGTGCAGTACTAGGGTAACCGACATAGACATTGACCTGGCAGAATACCAGCTAATTTATGCCGGCTTAGGGATTTAAACAGGCATCGAATTCTTTTGCGTCGTTCGTTTTCGTTTCGTTTGCGTCCGGTAAGTGAGATGACCAGACCAACGCCTCCAGGCCCTATCCGTGTAATCTTATTTCAAAATTAGAAACGTCATTGCGAATTTAGAACGTACATCTAAACAAATTGTATTAGACGACCTCCGTGGACGCGCACAGGTTTACAAGGTGTCGCCATTCTGAGGATCGATTACCGGACTGGAAAGTGTAGAAAAACCATTTTTTTTTTAATTTCCTCCAGTCTGTTTGTGTTTGTGGTGTTTTCATTGTTTCCGATCCCTTAACACAATTGCGTTAGCTGCTTACATTGTGGTCTGAGTAATGTATGTGAAGTTGTCCATACATGTATTTATTATTAGAGAGAAGGCCTTTCTTCAGCTTGGGCATAAAGCTACTAGTTTACCACTTATTTTATGCCATAAAAAGTAAAATAAAACTGACCACTGAACCACCGCCTCTCACCGGCATGAGGTGAATTTTTAAAACTCTTTCGTACGCTTTTAGCGACATCTACGGATCTCCCCCTAAAAACCCGATTGAATACTAATAATTTACAGCAATAAGAATATCCAGACGATATCACCATTTATTTTACTTAACAAAATATCTTCACGCAATTCCCAATTCAGGGGTAGACAGAGGTCTAGCCTAGACAATTAAGTCCCTTTGACCCACTTTCCACCGAAGATATATTCGGGACAACTTCACAAGTGGTGAGCCCGTCGCCGTCTTTATGTCTAAGCCAACGATATAATTCGTACATGTAAAACTTACGTAATTCGTACATAAGTTTTACGTGTATCGTGACTACCTAAATTACTAATAAACAAAAATAATAAATATACGAAGCAAAACATTAAAAAACCTGTCACGTTGTCTCGAAAATATCTTCGGTGGGAGGACCTCTGTCTCCCCCTGTATTGGGAATGGCGTGAAGATATTTTTTTATTTATTATGATGTAATATTTTATTTACATATTTATTATGTTAATTTATAATTTGATTTTCTTCAATTAAATTATTTCGGCCTTTAAAAATCGTTTTGTTATAGCTAACTATTAGAAAGGACTGAAAGCGGCATTACCCCTTTTCCCAAGCCGCGGGGCGTATTATAATGACACCGCGCGGCATATTGTTTGTAAAGAGGATACGGCGCCGCTCCCAGGACCACCGCTGTGACGTTAACAGCTGGAAAATCGATTCAGTGAAAAAAATCATATCTTTATGCATATGATTGAGGTGTAAGTATTATTTAGCTAGAAATAGATGCTATGATATTACGAATGATAATTTCAGATTCATAAAAGTATCGTAAATGTTGGCGGTAAAAGACTAATAAGAAAAGTAAAAGACAGTAGCGACAGTTAGTCGAATTTCCATTTATTAGATTCGTTCGTTCGTATCTTCACGCCATTCCCAATACGGGGGTAGACAGAGGTCTAGAAAATTAAGACCCTTGCGACCCAACTCCCATCGCAGATATTTTTGGGACAGCATGATAGAAGAAGAATCCGACACCGTCTTTATGAACAAGCCCTGATATAAATCGTATGCACATAAGTTTTTTTAAACCTTTTTGAGGATGGTAAGAGACCCGACGGCTTGACTTTAGTCCCTTGGGAGAGAGGCATAGCTCTTGTGTGGGACGCTACTTGCGTCGATACATTAGCGGCCTCTCATATCAAGGGTACTTCGATAAGGGCCGTGGCGGCATCAGAGGCAGCTGAATCGGGTAAATGGCGTAAATATGAGTCTTTGAAAGGAGACTATATATTTGTTCCATTTGCCGTAGAGAAAATCGGTCCGTGGGGTCCCCGCGCGATGCAGTTTCTAAAGGAATTGTATCCGCGACTTATCGTTGCCGCTGGTGACAAGAGAGCTGGTTCTTTTCTCGCTCAACGGTTAAGTCTAGCCATTCAACTTGGAAATGCAGCCAGCGTTCTTGGTACCATGCCACGAGGAGTAGGGCTCTACGATTATAACAGTTTTTAGTTAATAAGTATTGTAAATATTAACATAATTTTTTCTGTAAATAAATATTTATGAAAAAAAAAATTTTAAACCTAATGATACAAACCTTGGGGAGAACTGTGATAAAAGTAACGCTGGTCGATAATGGTTTACTCCTATGTCTCGTAATGTTTGTTAGGAATTCTCTCAGGCGATCACAATTGAAACCGTAGATAATATGTATAGAACTGAAGGTATTAACGTTATGATTATATACTCTACTATACGTTACTCTATACTATACTGTACTCTAATCTATATATTATAACCTCTTTGATCACTTTCTTACCCATAAACTGTGTTCATCGACACAGTTACGATTGGCACGTAAAGGCAATCACTACCTCGAGGAATTCTAGGAGACCTGTACTTTTAACGGTAAAGATAAAAGCTTAAATTATGAGTGACTAGGTACACCCCAGGTATAAACAGTCGAAGCTCCTTATTTTCAATTCTAATCCATGTATGACATGACTTTCTTTCTCACCTGAAAAAGTCCTCTGTATTAATCACATAGATAAAGCAATCCTCTTTACTTCTAGTAAAGAGGATTTAATATAATCCTTTGTTTTTGGTTTAATGGAATTCCTCGCAATTTAGAACCTTCCACCAGTCATAGGTCTTCGTAATTTTAGTCTGGTTGTTTTCGGGATGTTTCAGATTCTTCCGCCATCTGCCGGTAAGTACAAACCATACTGGTGTAGGCAGAGGTATAGATAGTGAAGAATCACTTCTGACAAATTTGACCGACATGACTGGTGGTGAGCCTATTTCAGTGTTAGTGTCCAAGCTGACAAATAAAACTGCAAAATAAGGAAATACTTAAATATCAATAAACAACAAACAACAAAGATAAATATTCATGTAAACATTTTTAACGATCTCCGTGGACCAGTGGTTTTCAGGCCAGTTTTCATGGTGCCACCTGTTCTGAGGTCCCGGGTTCGATTCCCGAATGGGTTAATATAGAAATCCACTTTATCTACATTGTCCCTGGTCCGGGTGTTAGTACTATCGTCGTTTTTGATACCATAATGTATGTGCTCTAGCTACTACATTGACATTGGAGTATGTTGTCCATATCATGTATACATTTAAACATGCATAACTCAAGTATAAACATTGATATCACGCAAATATTGACCTCTAGCGGGATACGAACACGCAATCTTACGAGGTACGAAGGGAGAGTCTCTACAAACTAGGTGTTATCGGGTAATTTTAATTAATATTATTTAAAAACAAAACTACTTCAAGGGGAACATACACTTTTTTTAAATCTGCAAACGAGCCGACGGGTCAACAGCGACCTCTGTCTAAACTGGCCTAAATGTATAAATATTTCTAAATGTTGTGAAATCCACCACTAGATGGCACTAAATTATCATCTAATGATGCTCTTTAAATGTCTGTGCTGGATTATTACCTTGGATTATTTTATGAGCTCGGAACTATTTTATGAACTTTTCCAAAAGTTTATCTAGACTTCTAAGACTCCTAGATCTAGGAAATTCACTTACAGATAAAAAAGAAACATTATTTATTAAAAGTCACATCACATAGAGGTCTAGACAATTTAATACTTTCGAAACATATTTCAACGGAGTTAAATTAATACATGACAGTGACAGGCGGTCAGTGAACTCGGGTCTCTTCACTAGAAAAACGATCAACGAACCTCACGCCTATCGTGTTTTAACCTTTTATTATTGTTCGTCTATGACATTAAGTTGAAGTAGAGCTATATAAGGTGTCCCTGTGTATTTTCGCAGTAATTAACAAAATAATGATATTTTATTGCAAAAAGCTCATGTTGCATTAATTTTTTTTAAATACATACATATAGAATATATAAGTAGAGACGACAACACATACGGTGCTCCGATCCCGATATAAGATGCTAAAATACTTGAGGTATGGAAATCGGAAACAACGAAGGCACCACAAACACCCAGACCCGAGAAAATGTAGAAAAAGTGGGTTTTCTACATTGACCCGACCGGGAATCGAACCCGGGACCTCGAGATGGCGACCTTGGAACCCGGTGTTTACGCCACTCGTCCACGGAAGAGGAGGTATTTAAAACAAAAATTCCAATATTCGTAGAATAATTTGAAATTATATTTTTTTTTATATTTATTTTTTTTTATTTTATAATTTGAAATTGGAACACAATTCGAAATTTGAACAAAAGCTGGACTTATGGTTATTGATCATTGTAGTAATTTCAATACACGTCATTATTCGTTTGAAGCCCATCGTTTGGTTTGGTTTCTTGTATTCTTAATGAACAAATTTACACAAAGACGAGTTTTGTGAAAGTGCCAATATCTCGAAAACTGACATTTTAACTAAAGTCAAATTTGCTTAATGCCAGCTCTTCTATTAGCCCTCTCAGTTTTGGCGTTTTAAGGACAACCAGTACATGCCATTGACAGTAGCGCCATTAATGTTTAATGCCAGTCCAGACTACTAAAATAAATAGCATATGAAAATAGCAGTATGGTGTCTGCATAAGAATTTCAGCGAGTCGTAATAAGCGATTATGGAAAAAGCCTTACATATCGCAACGGTTACAGAGAAATGGTAAAAACGGAAATACATATGATCATATTACGATGATAGTCACTATAGCAGAGTGGTTGGGTGATAAGAGTATCATCCCCTGGTGATGAGCTGATACCAATGAGTTTATTTAAAAACTTATGTATCATTGGCTTGGACTTAAAGGCGGCGACTGGCTCACCACATGTCACCTTTTCCCAAAAATATTTTCGGTGGAGAATGGCGTGAAGATATTTATTTATTTTATCTCTAAGATACTGGATCAAATATTAATAGAACAAGGATGAGCAGCATCAGCAATGCGTTTGCCAAGCCTAGCAAAAATGTATAAAATAAATAATGTAAGCCTATGGAATTAACAACCATGCAACTCACAACTGAACAAGAAAAGTCATAACTGAAGGACATTATTCGTGATATGTAAGTATAAATACAATGTGAATCCTTGATAGCTATCATTCAAAATAAAACAACATGTCTGTTTTTAATATCGGCTTTTTTATGTTTAGCCATCAATACAATATTTATTACTGTTTTACATTTTATCAGGAGAGCTATGCACAAGATATAAAACCTCACACATTCTTTCGCCATAAATAAGATCTTTTTTAAAACCATCTTTTTATTAGCAGAACAGTATAATAAAAAATATCACACAGAACAGATGAGGTTTTTCAAACAGTCATATACTTAGATAATAATAACAAAAAAGGACTCGATGTATGCACTACAAGTTATTCTTCTATATTTAAAAAAAAAACTGAGCGGTTTCGCCTATAACGGAAAGGAGGATTTATAGAGAGTATATAATTCCTTCATAGGCAAAACTTGTTACAATTAAATCTGACTTAAATATAACATGGTAATATTTTTTTCTATTTTTTTTTTCATCATGTTTTATCAGCGATTTGGACAATTTATTCCTTTCGACCCACATTACACTGTAGCTTTTTTTTAAAACAATCCCAACATATCCCAAATATTTGGGATAACTAACCTAAATAAGCTACATAAACATGATGAACAATATTACTAGATGGTAATAATTATCATCATATTATTGCCAATATACATAAACCTTGGCACTTGAAGAAAATTATCAACTCAAAAATAAGGCAATTTGAGTGATTGGATGATCACAATTGAGTTCTGAGACCCGAGTTCAATCCTCAGGCTCATACCAATGGGTTTTTTCAAAAACTTATGAATGATTTATGTCAATGGCTTGGACATAAAAATGGCAACATACTCACTTGTCACATAGTCCCAAAAAGTCTTCGGAGGTGGGTTGAAAGGACTTAATTTTTTAAACAGTATTGGGAATAGCTCCTCCTAAATTACTCTTTTCCTTTAAAAAATAAATCCATTTTTTTTTGTTTTTAAGCATACAGTCAGACAGGGGGACTTGGTTTAAGAATATGTAGCAATTTAAGTGGTATACAATTGCCCAAATCTACATGGGCATTCCACTAAGCAACAACAAAAAAAAATTCCTGCAGTTACACTTTTTCTTTTACAGATATGTATTAAGCAAAAACTATTAGAAAAGAAAGTATTTATTTAATATCTAAACTTGTTAGATTATTACCGCATCGAAAGAATATTTATATATATCATAGTGGTTCAATTATCATCAAATCCTATATTTTATGTAATACATCCATTTATAAGTAAAGCTCGTTACACTGGAATATATTTAACTGGAAATCCAATCTTGATCCAGACTCCGCAAACTAAAGACTGTTGCTTATTTTAAAGCAATAACAATTATAACTTTAGTCTTAAATATGGAACATTTATAAACATATTTACTAGTAATAAGTTATAAGGAAATGCAATTTTTGTTTAACGTCTAGAATGCTAATTTCTTCATGAGCAGGTACATATGTTGATCAACTTCAAAACCGTGTAAATTGTTAGCGTCACCCTGCAACCTCATCAGTAGACCGCCGAACGATACATACGCCGCTAATCTGGATGCAGGTTCCATAGCTGCTTCATCACCTTCTATCCTATAATATCAATAGTCTGTTACATTAACTGTGAATGCCAAAAAAGACTAAGCTTTGACAGCCCAGTATACACAGCGCATTTTATAATACTGAAGTAATATAAGGCTTTAATATGTGCTGTATTTTTATAGCTGCCAGTATTTATTCAAGTGAAACTTCTTCAGAATTGTTGTGATTTCAAACCGGATGCAATGAAAAAAAAAACAGGTAAGAGGCACAAATACAAAAATGAGTAGTATGAAGCCGACAAAGAATGAGACAGAAATATACATACTATTTTATAAATAAACTTTTTAATTATCTTCCCTTGTAGTATATATTCATCTCATTCTTATGTAGATTTACTGAAGTTTCACTTCTATTGTATGTGAACCACACACATATATTTTTTATATTAATTCATTTATCACTATCATTATTCTAGACAAAACTAAGCGATTTGCAATATGGCAGGTTTGTAAGACCTTATCACAAATATCGATAAGGGCATGCTTCGATGGTTCGGGAACATTGAGCAAATGATAAGGAAAATACATAGCACAAAAAATTCATATTAAAAGGTGTCAAGGTAGGCAGAGACTAATTTCCTAAGACCATGTGAGCAATTTGCTCAAAGAGGGGAGGGTCAAGAGTACTTGGATACCTAAACAAGCATGTATGAAGAAGATCACAATTTTTTTTATGGAAAAGAGAGGCAAATGCCGGTGCAGGTGCAAATGACAAAAAATTCATATTAAAAGGTGTCAAGGTAGGCAGAGACCAATTTCCTAAGACCATGTGAGCAATTTGCTCAAAGAGGGGAGGGTCAAGAGTACTTGGATACCTAAACATGCATGTATGAAGAAGATCACAATTTTTTTTATGGAAAAGAGAGCAGGTGGCTCATGTGATGGTAAGTGATTACCACCGCCCATGAATACCTGCAATACAAGAGGCATAGCAGATGCATTGCCGGCCTTTGAGTCCCCCCCCCAGAATATTTGGGGAGGGGGGTGTGTGGGCCTTTGTATAAATTTGAAAGAAGCGAAAGAGGTAAGTAAGGATTGTAACACTTGGCAATCTGTTCTCTCTAGCTACCCTATCAGGGACTGTGTGTTAAGATAAGTAAGAAAGTAAGAACTATCATTATAGGTCTCAAAAAATAGCAGACCAAAACTAGGCAGACAAAAGGGCTGCAGTGTCTAAATTGCAAGGTGCTGCTTGTCATGTATGATGATTATGACAAACCCTCTAAAAACCTTTATTTGGCAGGGGACTTTGACAGGCCTTTATAAATGAATTATTAATGAAAAAAACTTGTGTATCTTAGAAACAATAAACCTTCCATTGATATGTAAATCACCTAAAACATTGGAGTGATGTCCAGGATTTTTTCTGAAATATCTCTTGATCATTATTATAGACAATAAGATATATAATAGACTGGTGTTATTTTGCAAAAATTCAAGAAGAAGCATCAAGATGTTATTATAAAATTATTTTTGCATGATTATGTATACAAAACATGCGTTTTTTTACATGAAGGTCGTGGAATATAGTTTTAAAATAACATCTTTATAATTGTAGAAAATATTAAAAAAAAAGCTTGTGGTGTTAAGTAGCAACACTGCATTCCAAGTTGGAGTGATCCATTAAGTTACTTGTAGTTTAATTATTACACAAGTGTCCATAGATTGTAATATAGTATAAATAATACAACTGACCGATATACTTTTCCAGACATAACATACTCAAAACTGTCTGCCCTATTTCCCTCAGTCTCTAATGGATTCCATTCACCGCCATCAGGGTATCCATTCTCCCTGAGCGTGGTCGCCAACACCAAACGAAACTTATCACCGAGTTCCATAGGATATATCCAGGAGTTAATGTCTAATATAAGGTCCATTTTGAATGATTCAGACTCGCAGTGTAGTCGACTGACACGGTCAAATTTCTTTCCCTCAGGATCCATATCTTTTACATTAAATATATCTTCAAACAATACGCCCGCCATTATGAATTTTTAATTACAAAAATTAGTACTTTACTTTTCACGTAAAATTAGAATCAAAACACAAACCACGCCGCGTTATGGTAAGTATGACAATTTGAATTTGACATTGACAAGGAGGTGACAACAAGAGATATTAGATATTAGATAAGCGACTCCAGTAGTCAGTAGTAGAGAATATACGTGGTCTTGATAAATTTTGCGAAAACTGTTGTGATATTTCTACAGGCTGGTGTATTAAGGATTTGATGAGGGGACTAATATATCTTTTAAATGTGGCCAAGTCATCAAAGTCCGCAGACTTCAAGTAAGGAGAGAAGTGACATACGCGGGCCCCTGCTCAAATTGTATGACTAAAGTATTGTCACAGCGCTCTCCTCACCTGTGTCTTTTAAAATTGCTGCAGATTTATACACTTTAAGACTCAATGTCATTCATTCATAGATATCCCCCTTCATAATAGAGACTCAACATTCCTATCAAAACTCTATATCTACGACAAGTAATAAATCATAATAGCTGAGAGGATGGGTAGTAGAAAAACGAGTCAAGGGACTATATAATTCTATCCTAAAGGTAGCCCACCTTTTAGGGACCACCGTACCAATGAGTTTCAAATTTGTTAACACTCGAGTTACCTTTACGAAAATTGTCACATCTTTGCTATCAGTAAATAGTTAACTCGAGTGCTCAGAGACTTGAGTACGATTCAAGTGGTTTTAAATAATTACTAGAATGATCACTGATCAGAGTCGCATCACTAGAGTACATAAATCGATATTGACCTTGATGTGGCAGTAATTATTCTAGAGTTACCAGTTGCATTTTGGTAATCTACGAGATAATATACTTTGGCTACAAAGTCTTCAACCAAAAAATGCTAATCTAACTCTTAATTGTAAATTTTTATCATTTCCTTTGAAGTATCAATAGTTATATTATATTTAAAATACGTGATGGATAATATTTTTTTATAAAGTGATAAGTTAATCGACCCGATTTGGAAAGTTCTTTTTATTTGAATTGGTTACCAAACCAGGCGCTAAATAAATTTCTCAATCTTTGTGGAATAATTAGAAGTATTATTCTTTTGCGTCTGAGAGTCATGATGTAATGATTTTAACCTTATAATGGAAACACACGCTCTCCTTAATAGGTTGTTTCTAATGAATCGACATGCGTAAAACAAAAATTAATTCATTTATTGTCATCTATATTCAGACTACTATCAGTCTTTTGCAGTATATCATACAAATGAAATTCGAATTATGTAACTGACACTTAATTACACAAAGTAAACTAAGTAAAATAATTTTGGCAGGCTAAGTTAGACGCTATTAAATCGCTATTAAAATCACTATCATAAAAAAGTTTATATAAGTATAGTATTAGTAAGAAATGTGATTTCTTTTTAATATATTCAGTTTAACAAAGCTAAACAAACAATAACAGTTTGTCAAAAAAATATTATTCCATGTATGTATCATAAAATTAATAGTTACTTTTTCACGTATAGTGCTCAATGCTACAATAACGTCATCTTTGTTCATATCATTTTTAATGTTAGTAGTTATTAGTTAGTAAAGTTTGTGCTTTTATAACGGCTCTATAAAATAAAATTTTAAAATATCGGTGAGAAAAAATTTTGAACATTTTTTCTGACTGGAAAAATATTTAATAACAGTATAATTCGTAGGAAAAATAAAGCAGTTAGCCTCCTAATACTTAAGTTTGAGCCATTAGAGTAAAAATTAAACAAGAAAGAATAAAATTACTTTCTTTATATTTTTTATTTTCACGGATTTCCCAATACACTTCACAGAGGTCTAGATAATTTAGAGCTTAATCCATAACTCGAGTAAAAATATCATATTCATCATATCAATATTTTCTCCTATTGGGATTCAAACTCGCAACCCCTTTTTTAATACCGTAAATTTATGTCATAATTATTATATTTTTTTTTATTTTATTTATATTCAGAAAAAAAAACAAATTACAAATGAAAAAACAATACACTGTACTATAAAACCAAGTGGTTTTTTTGTACAATGGAGAATTGTACAAAAAAAACCACTTGGTTTTATTTATTATATTTAATTTAAATATATTATATAGTGTAATTATTATACAGGCTTGGATGGGTTTTGATTTGGCAACACTGAAAGCAACTAGGTTTACAAATGTTGGCAACATCAACTGCTTCTCGCAGCACCGCACCGTAACATTTTTGTGGAAGCCAAAAACCTAACCTGTATGTTGTGTTGCACGTGTCTCACTGAAATAAAGATTTTGTGAATAAAATAAAAGTTTATAAAACTGCAGTAACTAAGTACTTAGTTAAGAAAATCTTGTGTTGTTCGAGAACAGTTGCAAAGCAATAATGACGGAAGTTTTGCAACCTGGCACCGAGGTGTTTTCAGAGAAAAAGAAGAAGAAAAACAAGGAGCAAGTGACTCTAGGTGCGTTCCAGAAAATCGGAGATTTTAAGATCGAGCCATCTGAATGTGTCAGTAAATTAGATACAGCGTATTGGCCTTTATTACTAAAAAATTTCGATCGGCTCAATGTGCGCACTAACCATTACACGCCATTATCTTTCGGGCATTCGCCTCTGAAACGACCTATTTCTGATTATGTCAAATCAGGATTTATTAATGTCGACAAACCAAGCAACCCCAGCTCACATGAAGTTGTTTCATGGATTAAACGTATTCTCAAAGTTGAAAAGACTGGTCACAGTGGAACACTCGATCCGAAAGTTACGGGATGTCTCATAGTGTGCATAGATAGAGCAACAAGATTAGTCAAATCGCAGCAGAACGCCGGAAAAGAGTATGTAGCTGTTTTCAGTTTGCATTCTGCTGTTGAAAACCTTCAGAAGGTAACACAAGGTCTGGAGAAACTCCGTGGCGCGCTGTTCCAACGACCTCCACTCATATCGGCTGTAAAACGTCAACTCCGCGTCCGTTCAGTCTATGACAGCAAGTTGTTAGATTTCGATCAAGAGAAAAATATTGGTGTATTTTGGGTGAGTTGTGAAGCGGGTTCATACATCCGTACAATGTGTGTACATTTGGGTCTCATGCTGGGAGTTGGTGGGCAAATGATAGAGCTCCGACGAGTCCGCTCTGGTATACAAGGTGAGAAAGAAGGCATGGTGACAATGCATGACATCTTGGATGCGCAGTGGGCATATGAAAATCACAAGGATGAAACATACCTACGTAGAGTTATCAAACCTCTGGAAGGTTTGTTAATTGCACACAAAAGAATATTTATTAAGGACAGCGCTGTTAATGCAGTTTGTTATGGTGCGAAAGTCCTTTTACCTGGTATATTGAGATATGAAGATGGCATAGAAGTTGATCAAGAAATAGTTATTGTAACAACAAAAGGTGAGGCTGTCGCCTTAGCTGTTGCTCTCATGACAACATCAACAATGGCATCCTGTGACCATGGGGTGGCTGCAAAATTGAAACGGGTCATTATGGAGAGGGACACATATCCCAGGAAATGGGGCTTAGGACCAAAAGCTTCACAGAAGAAACAACTGATCCAACAGGGTAAATTAGACAAGTA
The DNA here is from genome assembly GCA_029286605.1 of Sericinus montela. Lineage (NCBI taxonomy): Eukaryota > Metazoa > Arthropoda > Insecta > Lepidoptera > Papilionidae > Sericinus > Sericinus montela. The sequence goes on from JAGSMR010000102.1 coordinate 272,428, forward strand.
TGGCAAGCCAAATGAGAATACCCCGGCTGAGTGGCTCAACAGCTATGTTGATTACAAAGTTAAAAATGAAACAGAAAATAATGAAAATGGCGAAATGGAAACAGACAGCAGTAGGAAGCGAACAGCCAGTTTAGCCAATGCCGATGATCCCAATAATTCTACTGAAATAAAGTCAGAGAAGAAGAAAAAGAAGAAAAAACATGATCAAGAAAATTCAGCAGAGGCTGATGCAACTGTTGAGACTGCAGAAGCAGCAGAGGCTGGTGATAATTCAGTTCGTAAAGAGAAAAAGAAAAAAAAGAAGAAAGATAAAGATCAGGAAAGGCAAGAAGAGTGAATTTGGGTAAATACAGACTTATGTATATTAAGAATAAAGCAGATTATTTTTATGTGCTTTTTTTTCAGTGAGGCACTTTTCAAATGAATTTGAACTGGATGAGTATGCTTGTGCGTTTGGAGGGATATGTTTTAATACTTACTTTATAAATGTTAAAATATATATAAGCTAAACATTGTATTGGATTTATAAAGGTTTATTTCTGGAAACATGTTATAAATGTGAAATTGAAAAGTCTGTTTATTCTACTTTCATAGACAAACCTTTTTTTGTTTAAATTTGCTCTGTAGGAGAAATAAGGTTTGTTATTATCATGAAAAAATAAACTTTGCAAGACAAAGGATTAAAAAGTTATATTCTTTTAACATAAAAAAAAATAACTCATCTATATTACGGGTTCCTAATTCTGCCATCTTCTTAATATTGCCAGTGGTTAAATCCAGAAGAAGAAAAATCATCCCACTTACTGTGTATAAAACCTAGCTGTTAAGTTAGTAATTAAGATGTTTTAGATATGTAAGCTTTTATTATTATGAGTGTTGTTTATCAACATTAAAGTTTACATTAATATTCTTATGTTTTATTTCTTACATGATCTAAGTTTGGAAAATAGATAAAAAACAAGTACTATAAAACATTTAGTTATTGTTAATTACAAATACATAACATCTCTTGTGCATACCAGGGATGACAGCAGATTTAAAATGGCGATAAGTGGAGTGTATATGTATATTGGTATTTATTTTTAATAATAATAGTTGCACAAAATTACATTTATTGCTACAAAGTAAGTACTATGTACTTATGTACTTATGTTTTGGACTCGAAAGCAACGAAGGTGCCACATACACCCTAACCGAAGACTATCTGAAAAGTGGTTTTCTACATTGACCCCTCTGGAAATCGAACCTGAAACTTCAGAACTGGCGACGCCTAGACTATCGATGTAAGAGAGCCTAACTCAACCATGGGAACCTACAATATAGACATCAAATTTCGGAGAAGGATCTAAGAATAACATACTGTTTCGGATGTGCAATTATTAGCGGCTTGTCGAGTGTGATTGCTCAGTTAGGTGAATACCTGTCAAAGCTTCGCCATTTTTTTATACATTTTGAAGCAACTTTTTGTTATTAAATTACATTTTTTCTCTTTGATTTAATAATAAAAAAACTCAGCATAACTTATGTGCTTTAAAATCAGTAAAAGAAAAATTGCGTAATAAATTAGTTGGCATTATCTATTTCTTGGCTGAAAAGTCAAGAATAAAACGCAAATGAAGCAAATATTATTAAAAAAAAAAACCAAAAATAACAATTGATGGCGCCGGTGCTAAAACCGGCATAAATAAAAAAAGAGATTTAAAATTTCAACTGATGGTTGTAAGACACGGTCGCTTACAGGTAAGAACGTTGCCACGGTTCGGCAAAGGCCGTGAGTTCGAATCCCGCCCGTGTCAGTGGAAATTTTGAACATTTTTCTCTTTAATTTAAATAATTAATGCGAGTTCAGTTCAATTAGTACAGTTCATGTGCCTCTGAGAAAAACTAAACTAACTTCTTACTAATTATACCAAAATGTAACCATTACTCTTAAAGTAACAAAATAGCCAAGATGACATCATCTTTTATATAAAAAAGTAGTTTAAAGTTAACACGATAGTCTATTGTTAATATGCTGTGAATAAAACTCAGAGTTATTTCTCAAGTATATATTTTTGAGCGTAATCTGATTTCGATATTTATTTTTATTGTAATGGCTTCGGAGGTTGTACTAATTTACATTTAAAAAAAAATCGCCCAAAACTTTTAAAAATTCGTTCGAACGTGTTGATTGTGATTTAGAAACCATACCAGTAAAGAACCTGTTAAAACCTGTTTATTTGAGGCTGACTAAAATTATTAATTTACGATTGGGAGCATCGATTTGTCAACCACATCGATGTCCTTGTGGCAGCGACGTCGACGAGTAAGGCCTCCACGGATTTCATGCCAAAAAAGTGCCGGTTCCTTAAATGAAATCATCTGAAGGTCTATTGTTTCCATAAATAATACCTCGGTTTTAGAGCCATGTGAAATATTTAGGGAGGATGGTAAGAAACCCGACGGCTTGACTTTAGTCCCTTGGGAGAGAGGCAAAGTTCTTGTGTGGGACGCTACTTGCGTCGATACATTAGCGGCCTCTCATATCAAGGGTACTTCGATAAGGGCCGGGACAGCATCAGAGGCAGCTGAATCGGGTAAATGGCGAAAATATGAGTCTTTGTAAGGAGACTATATATTTGTTCCATTTGCCGTAGAGACAATCGGTCCGTGGGGTCCCCGAGCTATGCAGTTTCTAAAGGAATTGTATCCGCGACTTATCGTTTCTGCTGGTGACAAGAGGGCTGGTTCTTTTCTCCCTCAACGGTTAAGTCTAGCCATTTAACGTGGAAATGCAGCCAGCGTTCTTGGTACCATACCACGAGGAGTAGGGCTCTGCGATTATAATAGTTTTTACTTAATAAGTATTGTAAATATTAACATAATTTTTTTCGTAAATAAATATTTAAAAGAAAAAAAAAATTAAAATATTTACAATAGCCTTTTAACATTAGTCCAAAAGAGTATTATTTATAAAATCTGCTTTTCTGACCTTTCTTGTTTATGCCCACTCTTACACTTTATGATAGTTTAGGTTAAATTTTTTCAAAGAACTTTTTTTATTTAATCCAAATCCTTTTTTCAAAAAGATAGCAAAAGGCGAACCTATGGCGTGCTAAATTTTTGTAGCAGGCGCAACTAATAAATAAATGTTACCAAAAATACTCTCATACATATAATCATACCTTGTATAAATAAGTCAATATAAGAAAAAATATATACCGGAACTTAAATTAAAAATGTAAAAACTTTTTCATTGCCTTGACTCGGTTAAACAGAAATTTTGATATTATTTTCATGACGGAATATTGGCTTAATGAAGCATGTCATGTTTACCTAATGTGGCAACATCTATGTCTCTACATTAGAAGCTCGCTAGTGGTGGATTCAGAAAACATTGATGGACGGTGACCTCCCGTCCAGGAATCGATCGTGTATAAGGCATTTTTCTAAACAGATATCAAAAAACCTGTTAAGGTATGATACTATAAAGTACCCCGATACTCTGCGGAGATGTCCTCCCCAGATTACGACCACCCGACCTGGTGGGTAGCTGGTGGGTACCCTTTTTCTGCAACAGATCATCCGCTACACTGGTGACTCCGACGTTATTTCACCACTAACCGATGGTGACCACTGAAGAAAACAACGCAGCGAGCTACTCGAACAACATCTACGTCATCACAGCTGTTACAGTACCGGACTTCTGTCCTCTCAGCCACTGAGGATCATCAACGGCGGGCCCCCTTCTCCTCAGGCTGACACCTGCGGCATCAGCACTATGACCATACACCTCGACTCACCGTAGATCTGGTCACAGCCTCTCATAACCGTCTCCACATAGAAGCTCGCTAGTGGCGGATTCAGGAAACATTGATATCCATCGCATTATCGAAGTTCGTACGATTACACACACATACGAGTATACGATCACCGATACACTATCTGGTAAGGTACGATATGAAACATTGCCGATACACTGCGTATCGTATCGTATCGTATCGTATTCGCTACATCTAAAATACAAAATTAAATGGAGGTGTTGTCATTTACTTTAGAGACAATGGCAGGAGACTAATAGCAACGGAAGCCCTTGTAAACGAAGTGGAGTGTTTGATTGAGTTGATATTCCAAATGTTATTACACAATAAATCACGATAGCCCAGTGGTTGGGTGATCGGATTCGAGCCGAGAGACCCGAGTTCGATCCCCATGTGGAAGGATAGTACCACTGATCCCATACGAATTTGTCCTACACGAATTGACTGCCGGCGGCCGCGAAGATAGCTTTAGAAACAATCAAAAGCAGGAGAAGAAAACCTAAGATACTTCAACAAGGAAATGAGGTTGTCTTGGTCATCTGTGTTAAATGAACATACTACAATTGTGTTATACCTAGATCAAAACATCAGTTTGTGGGAGTCTTACTGGATCTTAACAAAGCGTTCGACACTGTTTTAGTTCTTATCCTGTTCAAAAAGCTCGATTCTTATGGAATACATCTACTATGAAGCCTCTTATACAAAAGACAAAATTCATCTCCAGCATGATGTTGACTTTTACTATTATTTCGCTTCATAACTGTGGGACAGAATTGAAAGTCAACTGTAAATGTGAAGAGACGTATCACACAAACTGCTGAAAATATTTAAATATGACTGCAACTACATCTACTTCAATTTCTCATTAGAAAATAGATATTAAATAGTTTTTTATTCTTTGTATTTTACATATCGTACACATTCTATTCATATTTTTACTTATTTTACTTTTTATAATTTTGTTTATGGTTATACTCTATTAGTATTATGATTCACCGTAATATCGTTTCAACTATGGCGACGTTCTAAAACTGAACGTGAATAGTATAAGTACTTACGCAACATATTTATATCTAGAGTGCGTATTATAGTTTACCAAACATGACTGCTACCAGCAAATCAATAATAACCATGAATTTAAGGCACTGATCGCTTACCTCCCATGTTATATAAATATATTATTATATTAAATTATTAATCATAATTACATGCATAGGTAGAGACAACGTAACACATATTGCTCTGATCCCAAATTAAGCTGCACGTGAGATCGAGGATTCTCTGCCAAAATCAAGGTTGAAGAGTACCAGAGAAAGTTACAGAGAGCTATTTGTTAAGTTGGAAAGATTGTTTTATGTTATGACTTTTTGATTGTGCCCTTGTGATGATGTGATTATGCTCTTTTGAGTACACTAAACTGGAACAAAATATCGGGAGTCGAACCCGGGATCTCAGAGCTGATGACATCATGAAAACCGGTGGTACCCCTTTCGTCCACGGAGGTTGTTATTAATTACATGTTTATAGTCTTCGATACTTATCTGCGATATATCGTTGGCTAGGACATAAAGATGGCGCTAGGCTCAACATCTGTTACCTAGTCCTAAAATATAAAACTAAAAACTGATGATTTATCATCCAGAGACTGAGGCAACAAAGTTTGTGTTAAATAATATTATTGATTCCTTAGGTTATAAAAGATTCATCGTCTCTACAAATAATTTTCACTCTCAATCAGTGGGCGTGCTTACTGAATAATTTCTTTCGCACTTAACCGTTACCGATTAGACATTGACTCATTACCCTATAGATGCCTAATGCCTACTTATTTGCTATGTAAGGAACTTAGTAAAATTATATTTATTTACAAATTTCATATTAAAATTATTTACATATTGTTTACTTTAATTTACATTATTTAACTTCTTACCCCATCATCTCGATAAGGAGATTTATTAATTACAGAAAATTAAAGGTAACAGTTACATATTAACCTCTTTCATTACTAAAAGTACCTTTATTAATTGATATGACTTGTCCACCTTAAACATACATATCTTTTACTATTCTTATATTTGTGGATTTTCTTTTCAGAATCATGTCCAATATCATGGCATGTTCTTTTAAAAATAAAACAGCATCATGATGTCTAAGCGACGGCTATTTAGTGATGTTCAGTGATAACACCGAATGGTACATATTAAACCTAACATTAATCTAGAATGGTTTCTAATGAAGGTCACTCATCTATCTCCTGTCTATTCAAAATCTCGAGAGCGTTCAGCTCAACTCGCAAAATAGCTTGGAGTGCCTATTTCATTGTTTTAGAATTACCCTGGACAATACAAATGGCACATTAATGGAAACAGTCCATACGATAAATTTTGCAGAATCCGCCACATAATGAAACAAAAGCTTTTCAACGTCACTCTAAAACTTAGAGAAATCAGGCACGAAATGAGGCTGCAATCTACAACAAACGCATCGGCATGTCGTGGACTGAAACGACAAGTCTCCGAATCTATGAGGCTAGATTTACTCAAATTCAATCTGACCCGTAATCATGAAGCGGTAGAGTCAAACGGAAAAGTCTGTGTCGACATCTATGTCTCCTCATAAGAAGCTCGCTAGTGGCGGATTCAGGAAACACATCGACGGCCTACATCGAGCTATCGAAGTTCGCACAATTACAAGCATATATACGATTACCGATAGCGCACACAGGAGGAGACGTCCTCCCCAGGTCCCGATCACCTGACCTGGCGGGTAGCTGCCCTTTTCCTGCATCACACTATCCGCTACAAGTCAAACTAAGCTGAAGAGCGAAAGTGACGCAGTTATTTCCTCTGAAGCTGAGATTTTAAGTGACCTGAGTAAGTCGTTGCTGATGAATATGACATTATTCTGATGACATCCCAGATGTCTGTCTGAGCGAGATAAAAATGTAGAGCAATGGCAGAGCCGTGGCAATCTTCAGGGAATATTACTTACTTACTTATCTTCACGCACAATCCCTGACGGGGTAGCCAGTGAGAACAGATCGCTAAGTGTCACGATCCCTACATACATCTTTCGCTTCTTTCAGATTTCATGTTCTTCATATATGCACGTCTAGGTATCCGAGTACTCTTGACCCTCCCCTTTTCGAGCAATTTGCTCACATGGTCTTCGAAAGTTAGTCTCGGTCTACTTCGGCACCTTTTAATATTAACTTTCGCGCTATATATTTTCTTCACCATTCGGTCTTCACTCATTCGCTCAACGTGCCCAAACCATCGAAGCACGCCCTTATCCATTTTTGTGACAAGGTCATCTTTCAAACCTGCCATATTGCGAATCTCTTCGTTTCGCTTTTGGTCGGCCACGGTAAAGCCGCACATTTTACGAAGAGATCGCATCTCCACTGCATTCAACCTGCTTTTATGCTTCTTCTGGCATACCCAGGTTTCGCTGCCATATAACAAAGTCGGTGCCAACACTGCGTTATGTATTGCAAGGCGTGCACTTTTCACTACGCCTTGCCTTTTGACTAACGCAGTCAGGGTACCATTGACTTTGTTCCCGGCAGCGACACGCCTGTCCACATCTAAATCACATCTTCCATCCCGGCTAAACGCACTCCCCAAGTATACAATTTCATTCACCTGTTCTAGACATTCCTGATTTACACAAATTTCACACTCCGTTCTTTCTTCGTCCCTTTCAAATACCAGAACCTTAGTTTTATTAGCATTCAAACGGAGACCATTAATTTCACATTCTTCTTTCATACACGTGACTAATCTGCAGTTCTGCCTCTGATGGTGCAATAAGCACTGCATCATCAGCATATAGCAGACAATTTACTTTTATGTCACCCAATTTCACACCCAAACAGCTATCTTTCAGCTTCTGTAAATAGCTGTCGAGATACAGTTTGAACAGCCAGGAAGACATGATACAACCCTGTTTTACGCCCGTTTGGACGCTAAACATGGGTGACAGGTCATGCCCTACACAGGCTTTACAGTCACAGTAAAGTGACTGCACAGCCATTAGCAATCGACCATCCACACTGTGTGTGAACCAAATATGGGAACTGTTGCCGGGGTATGGCAACAGTTCCCACATTTTCTTCCTTACAACCTTATCAAATGCTTCCTCAAGATCCACAAAATCACAGAAAATCTTCTGGTTAGCAGCCAGAAGCTTCTCCGTGATCATGCGGAGAGAAAACATTTGATCCGTGCATCCTCTTCCAGGTCTAAATCCGCACTGTGCCTCCCATAAAAATCTTTCCGATTTCTCTTCAGGGAATATTAATACTATTTTTACTACTTATCAAAAATAAGGCGATATTTTATAGTACGCATTTTTATTATTATAAAAACGGTGCCGAATGCTTCGTTTTAACTGTTAATATTAAAACAGTAAATATTTTCTCCATACTTTTATGAAGTAACTTTCTTCTTCTTACAATTTATTTTTAGAAAAATCCATAAATTTTTTGCGAAATAATTATTTGTGAATTTGTATAAAATGAAAAAGAAAAAATGGAAGAGTCTTGAATGTAGCCCACATTTAAGACTCTTCCATGTTTTTCTTTGGAACCTTCATTAACCACCTAGGTCACTTATCTTTCACACCCCTATACTGAAAAAAAAAATTATATAAAACAAATGATAATTGAACTAGATTCGATAAATTACTGAGTTACTTATATTTAGGTAAAATAAGATTCGTTTATAATTTTCAATAAGGATACTAGATTTTGTAGATGATGTTTCCCAGGATGTGTTATTAAAAAAATAGATTTAATCTTAAAAAAATGTCAAAATTGGTGTAATTGATTCTAAGGTTGGCAATATAATTGAGCTTTACTAATAATTTTAATATTTATGTAAAAAATCGATTTTCTTTTTTTGCCTTTGCTGTTGTGCTATATTTACCATTTTTCAAATAAATGTTTATTAAAACAGTTTCTCCCATAAAAAAAAACATTAAATGAAAGGAACCGCAATTTTGAAAAAAGGGTCCTGGCAACATTGTAGTCAAAGTAATTTTGATCGTGGCCTAAAGGACCATGCCATAAACTCCATAAAAAATTTGATCACTCACTAAACGAAACGTCAAAGCAAAGATTTATAAATTAATATTTGAACTTTCGATAATTTTTATAAATTTAAAATAAGGGAGGCCATGAAAGATAAAAGAAAGAAGGAAAGGAGAAAAATAGAACCAGAAAACAGTAATAAGTACCAGACGTTGGTTTTATTTAGTTAAAAATCAATTAATACTTTTTAAACTAATAGTAAGATTATGAATTCCCTTAACGGACATAATAAATATACTTATGAATATTTTCAACAAGAAGACGTGTGTAGACTGTGCTGGAATAAACATGCCCAAAGGGAGATAATTTCAATAAATACAGAAAAGGATAATAAAAACGAAATGTTGGATAAAATTCGTTATTGCTTAGACATAGATATAACAGACATAAAGTACCCAAACAAGGCATGTAAAAATTGTTTGGATCAGTTAGAAAAGTTTTATAAATTCAAAATTGTTTGCATCGAAAATAATACAAAGCTGCTCGAGATAGTGTCTCGTAATATTGACGGCTGTACAATTCTAAATGGAAACTGCATACTTCCAAGTGAAAATTCTTGTGTTGTTAAAACGGAGAATGATGATCAAATTTCTGAATTTGATAATACAGAAAATAGTCAAGATATTTTTCATTATTCAAATGTCATAAGCGAATTGAAAACTATACAAAAACATACAAAAGAAAGAAAACAGAGAATAACAACGAAATACAAAGCCAAACGGACACCAACATATTGCAATATTTGTCGACTAGACTTTGAAAATGTGGAAAATTTTTCTAATCATAACTCACAGTGTCATGGTATTGAAGATGGAGGACTGTACAAATGTTTTGGCTGTGAAAAGAGATTTAAAAATAGAAATAGAAGGTTAGCACATGAAATTAACTCATGCAAGGGCTTAAAAGATGGCTATCAGTGTAGTGTTTGCCAAAGGTTTCTTCCAACACGAAGAATGTATGAAAATCATATGCGATTCCATAGGAAAAACATACCGGAAGAGTTGCCTTGTGATATTTTCAAATGTTTGAAGTGCTTCAAAGCATTTGACACAAAGTCAAATTTAAGAATACATATGGCTGTTCATGATCCCGAAAAGAAAAATTTTGTTTGTGAGGTGAGAATCTAATCAAAAATCTTGCTATTATTTTCTTGATTGAAGTTCATTAATTACAGTCATTCAAACATTTAATTTTCGTAATGAACACAGCAACAGAATGAAGTTATCCATTGTAATATTTCTCTAGCTGAGACAATTGTACAGGAAACTTTTACTTTTAAATTATTTAAATAATGATAGTTAATGAATTCTTAAAATTCTAACTCATACTGAAATAATTTTTGGGATACAGCAGTTCTGCCAGCTACACTTTTCAATTACAAAGTGCCATAATCTTTTTTTTTTATTTATTCAGCGAATGGTCGTGATCCTATTCCCGTTTACTATGTTTACATTTTATTAATTACTGAGTTAACAAAATTGAATTTAAGTCCTTCTCTTCTTTCTTTCTTCAGTTAATGATGACCTCCATAGACAAGTGGTGTATGCAATGGTTGGTTCCATCGTAGAGATCCCTGGTTCGATTTCCTGTCAGATCAATGTAGAAAACTGTTTTTCTACTTTGTCTCAGGTCTGGGTGTTGGTGGTACTTTCTTTGTTTCTGATTCCATACTGCAAGTGCTTAAGCGCTTACTTTGGGATCAGACCAATGTTATTATCTATGTACGAATGTATGTATTATTTATTTATTTATTCTAGTTGCCTCTTACAACACCCACAAAGAATGTATATTCTTATTCCCATATTATCAAGCATAACATATAATGTATGTGTTTATCTAAGTAACACCAATGTACCAATGTAATAAATCAGTTAAAACACATTCCGGTGTTTAATTGATGTCTGTCCCAAGCCCTTACAGATACAACACTGCATTTATATAGACTAAATATTGAATTTACAAATGTATTATTGAAAACATATTTGTAGAGCTGCGGCAGAGTATTCACTCGACAGGATTATCTGCACAAGCATATATTAACGCACACAGGTGTTAAACAACATGTCTGCCCACACTGCAGTTTCCGTACCACACAGAAATCATCACTTACTGTTCATATAAGGTAAGGTTTTACATGTAAAAATTTTTATACTTTTTCTTACTCTATGATTGTAAGCAAGCAATGTATATGTTGTCAAGTGATTACTGACATTTATTTACATCTGCAATAGTAGAAGATTTTGATTGCCTTACATGATACAGCCAAGTGTCAGCATTTGCTGAACTGAGGCAGAACCATGGCATCTCAAAAACCAATCCTTAGAAGTGTACCATTTGGTCTTGATATGAGCATATACCAGGGAGAAAAGGGTTCTCTCCATAGGTGTTGTAAGAGACCATAAAAAATATCTTCAAGCAATTCCCAATACAAGGGAAGACAAGACAGGTGTAGTCTAGACAATTAAGCCCCTTCGACCCACCTTCCACTGAAGATATTTTCGGGACAACGTGACAGGTGGTGAGTCCGTCGCCATCTTTACGTCCAAGCCAACGATATAATGTACATAAGTTTTTTTAAAAACCCACAGGCCTTCCACCTGGGGATCAAACTCGGGTCTATTGGCTTGAAAATCCGACCACCCAATCACTCTTCTATCGTGACTATTAAGTAAGAGTAATAGCCGTAAGAGACAACTAACGGAAAAGCCTTAAAATGAAATAGACACTATATAATAATAAATCAAACAGCATTTTGTTACTAGGATTAAGGTTTCTTTGTTGAGAACATCTTGTATAACTTATTTTATAAATTAACATGGGTATAAAGACTACCAACAGATGGTGGGATACCATATCAAATAATAATGGACCATAATTCAGCTGGCTGCTAGTCTGTAGTGCAATATGTTTGACAATAGTAGTCAATTGGCCATATGTATTTTTGACCTTTTTTCGTTTATTTTGTTAGTCAGTTTCGTAGTTTCTGTTTTCATTTGGAAGGATTCAATTGTCTGGTTCTCTATGTGTCTCAGTATTGGGGCTTTGTATGAAGATATTTGCTTTTCAATTTGAATTTTTTTTAGGAAACACACAGGCGAGCGTCCATACAGTTGTGATGTCTGCCCTCAACGCTGCGTGTCAAGCTCCAACCTCCGTGCGCACCGCCGCCGGCATCTTGGCCTTAAGAAGTATGAGGTGAGCATGAATGGTCTACCAATATCATATTTCTCATAATAAATAAATATCTTCACGCAATTCCCAATACAGGGGTAGACAGAGGTCTAGTCTAGACAATTAAGTCCTTTTGACCCCACCTTCCACCCAAGATATTTTCGAGACAACGTGACAGGTGGTGAGCCCGTCGCCATCTTTATGTCCAAGCCAACGATTTAATTCGTACATAAGTTTTTGAAAAACTCATTGGTACTGCCACCACGACCACCCAACCACTTGGCTATCGTGGCTTATATTTCTCTATTTCTCATAAATATTATTAATTGAAACTAGTTAATCTTGTCTTAATATATACAAATTTATGTATCGGTGTGTCAGAATCCAATCTGCGATTTTTTGTTTTAAACAGTGTTTTACCTTCCAAGATTTTCTAGGTAGGTGTTTTAATTAAACTTCTACTAAATGTACCGTGGCGCCATCTAGTTTCTACCAAGCGAAGCTCGCTAAAGTTTTGTTATTGTATTCCTTTGCTTATCCTAAATACTTCAGTAGTAAAAGGTCTAAATAATTTAGTCCTGTCTAGCTTAATTAAGGAACACAATCAATACATCTAGATAATTTTCTTTAAAAACATATATTTGTTTGTATTATATTTGACTTAGTAACATCTTTTCTGTTTCAGTGTACAGTCTGCTCGAAAAAGTTTGGCTACAAAACAAGTTTAGACGAACACATTGCTTCCGTACACGAGAGATCTCAGTCGCATCCGTGTCAGCACTGCGGCGCGGTTTATACGAGGCACAGGGGCTTACGGCGCCATCTGTTGGCCAAGCACGGAAAGGTTAAAGACGACAGAGGAGACACGAAGATGCAGATCTTAAAAAATGTCGACGTCTCATCTGATTTATGCTTGAAAGTTTCGAAAGATCTTAATTCCAATGGAGATAAAGTTGAAATTATTTTGAATGATGCCGTAAAAGATATAGACCAACCCGATTTTGCACCGAAGACCCATGATGCATATGATGTCTATGTGTAATAATGTATCGAGATTTTATTTTGTTGGGCAATATTTAATATGGCAACTGCGTTGACTATTTGCCAGTGACAAAGAGATTTAAAATCGGGAAATAAAAAGTGTTATTGTAAAATATTTTATTTTACCCCAAAAACTACTTCTTACGTTTAATTTACTGTTAGTTATGAAATTAAGAAGTTTAGCGCGCACATTTAGTTTAGTTTAAGTTAAGTCACGATAGCCGAGTTGTTGGGTGGTCGGAATTTCGAGTCGAGAGACCTGAGTTCGATCCCCAGGTGGCAGTACCAATGAGTTTTTCAAAAAACTTATGTACGAATTTCATCGTTGGCTTAGACATAAAGACGGTGACGGGCTCACAACCTGTCACGTTGTCCCGAAAATATCTTTGGTGGTAGGTGGGTCAAAGGGACTTAAGTGTCGAGACTTGACCTCTGTCTACCTTTGTATTGGGAATTGCGTGAAGCGCGCACATTTCTTTAGGTTAGCACATATATACACTCTTCACGTAACACCTTGGTGAGGCGGGAACCTAATTATTGTAAGAAAACGAGTGGTTTGCTTGTATGATATTTCTATAAAAAAAAAAATATTTTTAAATTATGATCTTTTCAAATGTTTACGATTTTACAACAGAATCCCGTTCAGTATTCAGTTTTCCAGTTAATAAAGTCACGATAGCCGAGTTGTTGGGTGGTCGGAATTTCGAGTCGAGAGACCTGAGTTCGATCCCCAGTTGGTAGGCTCGTACCAATGGGTTTTTCAAAAACTTATGTACGAATTTCATCGTTGGCTTAGACATAAAGACGGCGACGGGCTCACCACCTGTCACGTTGTCCTGAAAATATCTTCGGTAGAAGGTGGGTCGAAGGGACTTGATTGTCTAGACTCGACCTCTGTCTACCCCTGTATTGGGAATTGCGTGAAGCGCGCACATTTCTTTAGGTTAGAACATATATACACTCTTCACGTAACACCTTGGTGAGGCGGGAACCTAATTATTGTAAGAAAACGAGCGGTTTGCTTGTATGATATTTCTATAAAAAAAAAAAATATTTTTAAATTATGATCTTTTCAAATGTTTACGATTTTACAACAGAATCCCGTTCAGTATTCAGTTTTCCAGTTAATAAAGTCACGATAGCCGAGTGGTTGGGTGGTCGGAATTTCGAGTCAAAAGACCCGAGTTCGATCCCCAGTTGGTAGGCTCGTACCAATGGGTTTTTCAAAAACTTATGTACGAATATCGTTGGCTTGGACATAAAGACGGCGACGGGCTCACCACCTGTCACGTTGTCCCGAAAATATCTTCGGTAGAAGGTGGGTCGAAGGGACTTGATTGTCTAGACTCGACCTCTGTCTACCCCTGTATTGGGAATTGCGTGAAGGTATTTTTTTTTTATTCAGTCAATAGGTTTCTAAAATCAAGCAAAGACTTTGTTATATAAATTAGTAAAACCTGCGAATGAGTTATTCGCTGCCAAACTATTTATAAAACATAATTTTATTGCAGTATTTCCATTCTTTTTCTCGGTGAGAGGAATCTGATTATGAAATGGTGGGTCTAAAAAATAGTGAAATTTGATAAGAATGTATGTATCTCCATTTGGTTTCTATTAGAGATCCCAGTTGGTAGTAAGGTTGTGGATTCGAAACCCGCAATGGGGGAAAACATTTGTGTGATGAATATGAAAGTTTTTACTCAAGTCATGGCCGTTGTATGTATGTAATGGATATAGTACTGTTAGCTTGCACACTATGATGGCGATTTCCTCACTACCTATTAGCTTGTCAAAAATAAGTTTGTCGGTGTGGTTGTCGGAATTAAGAATAACGCCAACCCAGTTAGACCATGGGTGTCGTAAAGGGCGACTAATGGTCAATAAGTCTTACTACTGTACTTATATGCCGTATGGCAGCGGTATAAGAGAATCTGCCTTCCCATCTCATCTGGTACGGATTAACATTAATGGCGAATTCATCACTCACCTTCGGTTTGCCGCCGAGTCTGAAAGCAGGATTGCTGGTGGAACTTAGTACCATGCTCAATGTCCTCAAAATAGTGTCTCCTAATAGGTTGGTCTTAATATGAACATGGACAAGACGAAGATCAGTTCTGAAGTCCATGTCAGACCAATGCCAGTTGTTGTTGGTAACACTACGCTCGAAGTTGTCGACGAATACGTATACCTGGGAAAAATTGTCAGACTGGGTAAGTCCAACTTCGTCCCAGAGGTCAGTCGCCGAATCCAACTCGGCTGGGCAGCTTTCGGGAAATTACGCCATATCTTCTGGTCGAGAATACCTCAAACTCTTAAGACCAAAGTTTACAACCAGTGCGTGTTTCCAGGATCTGAGACGTGGTGCTTCACTGCAGGCCGTATGAGGAAGCTCAAAGTTGCTTAGTGTGCTATGGAAAGGGCTATGCTCGGTGTTTCTCTGCGTGATACAATCCGCAGCAGAACTAAGGTAACTGGCGTCAGTGGCCAGATCAGCGCTCTGAAGTGGCAATGGGCCGGCCACATAGCTCGCCGAATTGGTAACCGTTGGAAAAAAAAGTTCCCTAGTGGCAAGCTCGTATAGGCAAGCGCAGTGTGGGACGACCCCCCACAAGATGGAGTAATGACTTGCATGATGTTACAAGAAGTCGATGGATGTAGGTGACTTTGGACCGTTGTTTGTGGAAAGCTTTGTGGTAGGCCTATTTTCAGCAGTGGACTCTTGATAGGCTTTAAAAAAGAAATAAGTTTTAGTGAAAAGTGAGTCAACAGGACTCATTGTCGAGACCTTTGTTTGCCCAGTTAAAGAAAAAATAAAACACGAAGAGAGTGACCTCAGATTACACTACACATTATTCAATAAACTACTTCTTGATACTTCTTCCGTTGTCCCTATTAGGCTTTGGTGGTGGTGGTCTAAAGGAATTCATTGTCTAGACTACTGTTTACTCCAGTATTGGGAATATGCGTGAATTCCTGTGAAAAATATTCCTGCTTTTTTTCAATCCAGTCAGGTAGACCGGGTTTGGTCCGCGACCTTGTGTTGTACCGGCGTGAAGTAGAGGCATCATGAGTGTGGTACGTCCATACGTACGTACGTTGTTTTTACCTGCGAGGTAACCTGAGGCCCTCATCCCTATCCCCCCTCTGCCCTTCCTCCTTATCCTTTTCATAATCATCGTAGCAGTTGCTATTACTTTGTAGCTAACAGCTTTTTCATATGGCTATGTTAATGGGCTGTGTTTTTACGGCAAAAGAATATATCACCGTCTTTCTTCCCACCGGTGTCGTAATAGGAGACTAAGGGAAAAGCTTTTAAACCCACTTACGGACGACTACTGATAGATGGTTGTATAACCATCTCAAATATACCAGATTAAATTCGACAGACCGGTAGACGGGCAGAATCGTCTAAGGAGCGTGGTGTCAGGTCTGCTATAGCCCATCTGCCTGCCAAATGTGGCGAATGTGGAAAATCCTCCTGTACGGGTGAGGACTGTGTACTGTAGCAGACTTTACAAAACAAAAGAAAATTAGAAAAAAATAAAACACGAAGAGAGTGACCTCAGATTACACTACACATTATTCAATAAACTACTTGATACTTCTTCCGTTGTCCCTATTAGGCTTTGGTGGTGGTGGTCTAAAGGAATTCATTGTCTAGACTACTGTTTACACTCCAGTATTGGGAATATGCGTGAATTCCTGTGAAAAATATTCCTGCTTTTTTCAATCCAGTCAGGTAGACCGGGTTTGGTCCGCGACCTTGTGTTGTACCGGCGTGAAGTAGAGGCATCATGAGTGTGGTACGTTCATGGTACGTACGTTGTTTTTACCTGCGAGGTAACCTGAGGCGCTCATCCCTATCCCCTCTGCCCCTCCTTCTTATCCTTTTCACAATCATCGTAGCAGTTGCTATTACTTTGTAGCTAACAGCTTTTTCATATGGCTATGTAATGGGCTGTGTTTTTACGGCAAAAGAATATATCACCGTCTTTCTTCCCACCGGTGTCGTAATAGGAGACTAAGGGAAAAGCTTTGTGGTAGGCCTATTTTCAGCAGTGGACTCTTGATAGGCTTTAAAAAAGAAATAAGTTTTAGTGAAAAGTGAGTCAATAGGACTCATTGTCGAGACCTTTGTTTGCCCAGTTAAAGAAAAAATAAAACACGAAGAGAGTGACCTCAGATTACACTACACATTATTCAATAAACTACTTCTTGATACTTCTTCCGTTGTCCCTATTAGGCTTTGGTGGTGGTGGTCTAAAGGAATTCATTGTCTAGACTACTGTTTACTCCAGTATTGGGAATATGCGTGAATTCCTGTGAAAAATATTCCTGCTTTTTTTCAATCCAGTCAGGTAGACCGGGTTTGGTCCGCGACCTTGTGTTGTACCGGCGTGAAGTAGAGGCATCATGAGTGTGGTACGTTCATGGTACGTACGTTGTTTTTACCTGCGAGGTAACCTGAGGCCCTCATCCCTATCCCCCCTCTGCCCCTCCTTATCCTTTTCACAATCATCGTAGCAGTTGCTATTACTTTGTAGCTAACAGCTTTTTCATATGGCTATGTTAATGGGCTGTGTTTTTACGGCAAAAGAATATATCACCGTCTTTCTTCCCACCGGTGTCGTAATAGGAGACTAAGGGAAAAGCTTTTAAACCCACTTACGGACGACTACTGATAGATGGTTGTATAACCATCTCAAATATACCAGATTAAATTCGACAGACCGGTAGACGGGCAGAATCGTCTAAGGAGCGTGGTGTCAGGTCTGCTATAGCCCATCTGCCTGCCAAATGTGGCGAATGTGGCAAATCCTCTTGTACGGGTGAGGACTGTGTACTGTAGCAGACTTTTACAAAACAAAAAGAAAATTAGAAAAAAAAATACAATTTTTCGTAATTCATTCAGAAGCAAAATTTATTTCATATATTATATTCTCTATTCACAAAATTGCTAGCATGCATCAGAGGTTTCGAAAACTATACATATTATTTTCATAAATATTAAACATTTTACTTGACCGTTACCTTTGGAAAAAATATTATACGCCTTCGAAACGCCTTTAAAAGTGGCAGAGGAATATAATTGTTTTATTTTGCGAAATTAAAAAAATGGACGTTTTCTTTCCAAAGGTCACTAAAATACAATCTTGGAGTTCCATTCATAAAAAAATGGTACATTAATTAAAATCATCTTGGTGCTTTATTGTATTCTAAACAAAACATGGAAGGTTCATAGTTTAACCTATGAATAAAAATACATTCAAATATTTTATTACAAAACACAACCAATTTAATATTTTCCTGATTACTTTCTTAAAATCATCAAAGCCTTTAAAGTAGGATTACAAATAGGCACAGAATAAAAATATTATACGCCTTCGAAACGCCTTTCAAAGTGGCAGAGGAATATAATTGTTTTATTTTGCGAAATTAAAAAAATGGACGTTTTCTTTCCAAAGGTCACTAAAATACAATCTTGGAGTTGCATTCATAAAAAAATGATACATTAATTAAAATCATCTTGGTGCTTTTATTGTATTCTAAACAAAACATGGAAGGTTCATAGTTTAACCTATGAATAAAAATACATTCAAATATTTTATTACAAAACACAACCAATTTAATATTTTCCTGATTACTTTCTTAAAATCATCAAAGCCTTTAAAGTAGGATTACAAATAGGCACAGAATAAAAATATTATACAATGAAGTTCGAAATTACTTTTTTTTATTTTGAAACTCATTAATTTTTCTGGACTACAGGTATTATTTGCCTTTTTACAAAATGCACAGAAAAAAAAACAACCGCGAACCATATCTTCAAAGGGAACATTGAATGTATGGGATGCAAAAAAAAGACCTAATCAAAAATATATTGTTGTTTAAAGATGTAATTTGAATAGTATGTTGTTATAGGTTTTAATGTTTTTTTTTTAAATGAACACACTAATACAATGATCTCTTATGAATAATGCCATATACTCGGATCGCGTACCTAGTAAATCTATTATAATCTATACACATCTACACAAAATATTATTCATCCGTAATTAATGATTTTATCATTGAGTAACACTGATGATTTTTATTTCTTTACAATAATTTAAGTAACATATTATTAGTATTATTTTTAATTATATCTTGAATCTATAATAGACGACTATCGACACTATGATCGGCTACATAAATATTGTCAATACAGGAACTTCATGTTACAGATACAGACTAATTATTATTATTTCATAGACAATAGGGAGTTCATGCTGAAACTAATAATTTAAATAAATAAGAACATTAAATTACACATTATAAACATTACTCAAGACAAATTGTCTTTTTCATAATCAGTATATCAAACTTTTGAATTTTTTTATGTACATAATTTCTAAGAATTTTGTTACGTCTATGGTCGTTTCTTTTTAATTTCTTCTACTAATCATACCTTATATGAGAAAGAATGGAAAAAATTACAATTTACTTAAATATGAAGGGAACTGTATTAGAATCCTTTATTCTATCATATATTACGCGCTACATAGTTTTCTGGTCATTGTTTAAAAACCCAGCTGTATTTACAATTCCCACAACATACTAGTACCAATCTAATTTTACATGGAATATAGTACGTAGGATATAAATATAGATAACTGTACAATAAATTAATTAAAATCATCTTGGTGCTTTTATTGTATTCTAAACAAAACATGGAAGGTTCATAGTTTAACCTATGAATAAAAATACATTCAAATATTTTATCACAAAACACAACCAATTTAATATTTTCCTGATTACTTTCTTAAAATCATCAAAGCCTTTAAAGTAGGATTACAAATAGGCACAGAATAAAAATATTATACAATGAAGTTCGAAATTACTTTTTTTTATTTTGAAACTCATTAATTTTTCTGGACTACAGGTATTATTTGCCTTTGTACAAAATGCACAGAAAAAAAAACAACCGCGAACCATATCTTCAAAGGTAACATTGAATGTACGGGATGCAAAAAAAAAGACCTAATCAAAAATATATTGTTGTTTAAAGATGTAATTTGAATAGTATGTTGTTACAGGTTTTAATGTTTTTTTACATGAACACACTAATACAATGATCTCTTATGAATAATGCCATATACTCGGATCGCGTACCTAGTAAATCTATTATAATCTATACACATCTACACAAAATATTATTCATCCGTAATTAATGATTTTATCATTGAGTAACACTGATGATTTTTATTTCTTTACAATAATTTAAGTAACATATTATTAGTATTATTTTTAATTATATCTTGAATCTATAATAGACGACTATCGACACTATGATCGGCTACATAAATATTGTCAATACAGGAACTTCATGTTACAGATACAGACTAATTATTATTATTTCATAGACAATAGGGAGTTCATGCTGAAACTAATAATTTAAATAAATAAGAACACTAAATTACACATTATAAACATTACTCAAGACAAATTGTCTTTTTCATAATCAGTATATCAAACTTTTGAATTTTTTTATGTACATAATTTCTAAGAATTTTGTTACGTCTATGGTCGTTTCTTTTTAATTTCTTCTACTAATCATACCTTATATGAGAAAGAATGGAAAAAATTACAATTTACTTAAATATGAAGGGAACTGTATTAGAATCCTTTATTCTATCATATATTACGCGCTACATAGTTTTCTGATCATTGTTTAAAAAAACCCAGCTGTATTTACAATTCCCACAACATACTAGTACCAATCTAATTTTACATGGAATATAGTACATAGGATATAAATATAGATAACTGTACAATAAATTAATTAAAATTCCCAATACGGAGGTAGACAGAGGTCTAGACAATAAAGTCCCTTCGACCCACCTTCCACCAAGAACATTTTTTGGGACAACGTGACAGATGGTGAGCCTGTCGCCGTCTGCACGTGCAATCGAACGATACAAATCGTACATATGTTTGGAAAAACCTATCGGTACGAGCTTGCCATCTGGGTTCGAACTCGTGTCTTTCTCGAATTCCGATAACCCAACCATCATTGCAGCATTGTGGTTGAAACAAAGTTTGGCACACAAATAACCTATTTTCATTATGTAACATTTATTAAAAATGATGCACTGGAGTAGATCTAATACAACACTCAAACATCTAGGATTTATCCGTGGTAAGGTATGTGGTAAATTAAGTGTATTTCTATACCACATATAGTACCAACTTAGTATATACTTAGATCTATTAGAAAAAGAGTTGACACTTCATACGTGAAATTCTTCTTTTAGTATTTTGACAATTAGATTAGACATCGACACTATGATCGGCTACATAAATATTGTCAATACAGGAACTTCATGTTACAGATACAGACTAATTATTATTATTTCATAGACAATAGGGAGTTCATGCTGAAACTAATAATTTAAATAAATAAGAACACTAAATTACACATTATAAACATTACTCAAGACAAATTGTCTTTTTCATAATCAGTATATCAAACTTTTGAATTTTTTTTATGTACATAATTTCTAAGAATTTTGTTACGTCTATGGTCGTTTCTTTTTAATTTCTTCTACTAATCATACCTTATATGAGAAAGAATGGAAAAAATTACAATTTACTTAAATATGAAGGGAACTGTATTAGAATCCTTTATTCTATCATATATTACGCGCTACATAGTTTTCTGATCATTGTTTAAAAAAACCCAGCTGTATTTACAATTCCCACAACATACTAGTACCAATCTAATTTTACATGGAATATAGTACGTAGGATATAAATATAGATAACTGTACAATAAATTAATTAAAATTCCCAATACGGGGGTAGACAGAGGTCTAGACAATAAAGTCCCTTCGACCCACCTTCCACCAAGAACATTTTTTAGGACAACGTGACAGATGGTGAGCCTGTCGCCGTCTGCACGTGCAATCGAACGATACAAATCGTACATATGTTTGGAAAAACCTATCGGTACGAGGTTGCCATCTGGGTTCGAACTCGTGTCTTGACTCGAATTCCGATCACCCAACCATCGTTGCAGACCTGTGGTTGAACGGATTTGAACAAAGTTTGGCACACAAATAACCTATTTTCATTATGTAATATTTATTAAAAATGATGCACTGGAGTAGGTCTAATACAACACTCAAACATCTAGGATTTATCCGTGGTAAGGTATGTGGTAAATTAAGTGTATTTCTATACCACATACCACATATAGTACCAACTTAGTATATACTTAGATCTATTAGAAAAAGAGTTGACACTTCATACGTGAAATTCTTCTTTTAGTATTTTGACAATTAGATTAGACATCGACATAATAGGAAAGTTGACTTGGGAATTATTTTTGTAATTTAAATCTATGTTATATCTACCGGAAAACAGAGCAATTGCTCTTATGATTATTTGTAATGGTCTATGAAAAATAAATCAAAGTGGTGCGTCGGTTTGTAATCTTAAAATATTAGGCTCATACAAAACCATTTGTCCGTGTATTTGTTTTGTTAATATCCGAAACGGTTAAGCCGATTCCGATGGGATCTTGAATGGTAGATAGCTGATGTTACTACGAGAAGTAGCCTATGAGAGCATGTTACTTTCATATTTAATAATAGGGTTCCATGTTACCTGTTAAACACAGACAAAGCCGAGGGATGCAGCAAGTTATAAAAACATTTAGATTTGTTTAAAGTCAGCACACGTTTTTATGCCTAAAGCTAGTATCTTGTCATTACAAACGGACGCCACGATTTTGTTTAATTTCTACGGATATATTAGATTTTTCAAATAAATAACTACTTTTAAATAAATTGTAAATGGTACACATTTCATTATTATAATACATACCAGTATTTTTATACATATTTACGAACTAAATTATAAATTAGTAACTCATATTTTATAATTTATTATACATTACAATATGTACAAAAGTTATAAAGGATTTTTATCGGTCGCAAATACAAAAAAAATTACATATTTTTATACACATCACCAGCATACATTTTTAAATAATATTTACAAAAAGCATTACTTTTTTTTATTAAAAACCGCTGGAGAACAAAGAGTATTTACTATATATACTATTTCACTCTTGTGAGCCAACTTACTATGTAACTACAGAAAAATGTAAAGTCATAGAAAATAAATAAGTACAGACTATTAATGTTTTTTATTTAAAACTTTCTATACACATTCATTAGCACTATCACTTTTTCTTCCATGATTTTATTTGAAATATTTTTATGTCCAAAGCAATGAAAATTATTACTAACAAATTATCTATAATCGCTACGTTACGAGTAAGCAAACGGATTGCGATCTAAATTTGTGTCTGATATTTTTTAAGATGGTTGTACCACAATCGTCACTTTTAAGACCTTACCTCAGTTGTCTTATGAAACGTATAAACGGGATGTTTAACTCTGAAAACGGCACTACACGACCCAAGCGTGAAATTATTTTAATTATTCTAATGCGTCAGAGTCACAGATTGCTTAACACACTAAGTCGTTTTATAATAAATACGCTGTCTGTAGATTATAATTCATGATTTCAGAAACAAAAAATTATGAAACCAAAAATGTAAAAGAAAACAACAAATAGGTCTCATTAAAAAAAAATTATCAAAATTGTCTATGCTGCTATATTATCTGTGTACTCAATAGGGCAGGTTATCCCTCAGGAATGCTTGTTTCGTGTATCCTCTCCTCAAACACTTTCCCCACCAGGATCGCTCCGTGCACATCTTCACGGGTTTCAGGATGAAACATTTGGTTTGGACTACGTTAAAGAACAGCTTGCCAACCATGTTTGATACGGACGTGTCGGCGAGCTTCAAGCATGCGCGGAATCTGAAATTTTAAAGTAAATAATAAGTATTCAGCAAAACTATTGGTTTTAATGCGGGTGGAGTTTTATTTTCACGAACTACTCCTGTACGTTGCTTTATGAGAAGAAGTGATTATCCAGGGCCCATTCGCAAAACAAGAGAAGCAGAAGGTATGTTTCCGATCCTTAAAAAAGTAGTCACGAATTGGCGATAAAAGATGGAAGGCAGAGTAATAGAGCTAGAACTACAGGTGACCTCATTCAGGAAAATTTAAGAAGCACAAAATGCCTTTACTTCACGTCAGTGTTTACCGATTCGTCGTTTACTCTAGTCGAGTTAGCCTAAGATAGTTTGTCAAGGGCTAGACACAACAGCAGAAGCTGCAGCTTTCTTACAGTATTTGAAAAATCCACTGCTCCTCTGAAGATAGCCAAATGGAGCGGCCTCGAGCCACCTTCATCCATCGACTCCCTTTTACGTTATGCTAGTCTGTTTATTCTCAGGGTTGCTTTCTGGGTTCCTAGAATGCGTTTGTCTCTACAAGATTGTCACTTCAGACCATTCGAAGAGGCAACGGCAATCGGTGGTTAGTTTTACTAGCTTAGTGAATTTTATTTAACTTTATTTATGAAAGAAACGAATGACCCATTTTCAGCTAATATAATGAATGATTCCTTTCGTTTTCTTCTTTACAGCAATGTCCGTAACCCGTAATCTTGTTGCGGATGCCTTAGTAACATGTTTTATCACGCAGAGAAACACCGAGCATAACCCTTTACACAGTCTGCTGTGCAACTTCTAGCTTCCTCATTCGGCTCGCATTCAGATCACGATAAAGACGTTGATAATGAACAGTATTTTTTTTAAACTAAGGAGTCACGATTGCTGAGTGGTACGGTGGATGGAATTTCGAGTCGAGAGACCCAAGTTCGATCCCCAGGTGGCAGGCTCGTATCAATGAGATTTTCATAAACTTGCGTACGAATTATATCGTCGGCCTTGGACATTAAGACGGCGACGGGCTGTCACGTTGTTCCAAAAATATCTTCGGTGGAAGGTGGGTCAAAACGACTTAATTGTCTAGACCTCTGCCTACCCCCGTATTGGGAAGGGCGTGAAGATATTTATACATAAACTACAAAAATACATAACATATAATGAGGTTCAGTCATGATTGCCACGTTTGGCAAGTGGTTTGGCGATCTCTGTACCAGACACCTTGCACCTTAGCTTGCTTACTTACTGCCAGTCACCGGACTGCTTTCTAAAGACAGCCGGAATTTTAGAGACCATATTCCCGCCATCTGTCGTGTTAAACTTTTCCTTTTCAAGGGTTTTCCCAAAGTCGTCTTTCACGACGCGTGCAATAAGTGGTAGCATAGTCTATAACGCGATTATATACTCTTTGCCATAGTCTCAGGTCCATAACACCACGACAAGCATCAATTTATTTAGATAAAGATAAATTATATATCGTCTTTACAATGATTATATATTGACTCTCCGACGATCAATTAGTTTGTCAGTATGCGATCTGATAGCAAAATTAATGCCTTTTTACTCATATTCAGTTAGTTTACGTTTTTAAAATATTGTGTGTACAGAGCATTGTATTGTGAAAACATTATCGGTGGTTGGTGGGTCGAAGGGATTTAATTGTCTAGGCTAAGACTTCTGTCTACCTCTGTATTGGGAATGGCGTGTGTACAGAACACAAAACGTTTAAAAACGTAAATAAACAAATACGTTTCGACAAAATAACTCTATAAATAGCGGTCGACTTTGGTCTATTATCTACGTCAACAGTTATTATTATTACATCTTCACGCATAATACCTTACGGGGTAGCCAGAGAGAACTCGCCCAGTATCACGATTGTATTATTATATTATTTAAAATAGTAAAAATTTATAAAAAATACATAAGACTGCTCGCTTTCACTTCCTTTAATATGCTCCGATACCACGAGCGTATCCCTACCGTCAAACCAAAAAAGCTGACAAATATACGATGAAAGGGATCATAAAATGCACCATATAAAACGCGTGTGCCACCTAAAATGGCCGTAATGATTTTAATGTTATCGAGGGTTCAATAAAAACATTCAATAAAACAAAAATATTATGGAACGTAACGAATTTGACGGAGGCTTTGACATTTTTTTTATTTCGTCGTTAGGCTGTGAAAAGGTTCAGCGCCAGATAAAGTTTTAGATTTAGGGCTACAATAACCAGAGATTAGGGTCAAAAGTATACCGACATTTTTCTACTGACGATTTTCTTTGACGACCCTCTTACCTTAGTAACAACTGGTAGATATCAGTGTAACCATACACCGCATTAAAATTAAACTGCTAACTAGTCGGATCTTCTTGCGAGGGATCTGGTACTGGTATCACCAATCCGCTTTTCGTAAGTGGTGACTATGGTAAGTCCTCCCTATGGGAGAGGTCTATTTCCTGCAGTGGACTGTTACGGGCCATCATATGTTTATAAAAATAAATAAATGTCTTCACGCAATTCCCAATACAGGGGTAGACAAAGGTCTAGTCTAAACAATTAAGTCTCTACGACCCAGCTTCCACCGAAGATATTTTTGGGAAAACGAGACAGATGGTGAGTCCATCGCCGTCTTTATGTCCAAGCCAAGGATATAATTCGTAAATAAGTTTTTGAAAAACTCATTGGTACGAGTCTGCCACCTGGGCATCGAACTCGGATCTCTCGATGCGAAATTCCGACCACCACAACCACATGGCTATCGTGACTATTATGTTTATGTATGTATGTAAAATACAATGGCTTGACTGGGAGATTGCCTATAGACATTAAGTCCACATTTTGTGACCTTCTATAAGGAATCGCAGTAAAGATTAAATAAAAAAAAACAAACATGTGTGTCACAGTGGAGTGGTATATTTCCCTAATACGCCATCTTAGGGGCAGAATGTCAATGTTCGTGATATACTTAACTATATCAAATCTTGGTCCTTCCAATTCGCTTTAACAATTGATATGTTAGTTCTTTCTGACTAGGCATATTTTAATAATTAAAAAACGGACAATTGTCATGCCTATTTAAATCCTACTTAACAAAAAATATCCATACAAAGTCAAGGTTGAAGAGTATATGGGAACTTTTCAGCTATTTGTTAAGTTAGAAAGATTTTATTGTGAAATAATGCTCTGTTGTGCACACTAAACTGGAACAAATCACAATATAGGTTAATTTAGGTATGTACATATGTTATAAAGATTAAAGGGTAAGATCAACACGCACAGACATACGTTTTACTTCAATTGTGTGATTTAAAATATCAATTTTTACTACCGGAACCGGGTGTCATAATTTCCCGCCAATTTTATTACATTTCGGTCGTAAAATGGCGCGGAAATCTCTTTAGAGTAAGATTGCCTGTTCAGAGGTAATTTTATTAACAACGCATAGTATAAATCAAATTTAGTGAGACCTAGCTTATGGTCAGAACAAAGCAGTGAACTGGTTTTCAGTTCGTAGTTTAAGTATAGGTGAAAAATAAATACTATTGCAAGATAATTATTATGTTCGTCGCATGTCTTTTACATATTATCTCGCGAAACGTTTGGTAATTCTATACTCTACAGAGACTTTTAAGTTTAGTGTTTACTTTTAAATAAATGAACGAAAGCTCCTGTAAGTGGTGGTTAAGTGGGTCGTATGATTTCATTGTCTAGACCTCGGCTTACCCATTTAAGGGAAATTGCGTGAAGATATAAAAAAATCGAGTACTTGCTTGATTAAAAAAAAAATTAATTAATTAGTAGCTTTTTTAGTTGAAGAGAAGTATTTTGGAACATTATGTTCGAGTTTTTTTTATCGATTAATAATTAAGAGTTAGAAAAGTGTGGAGTGGTGGAGCCACGCATCAACTTTTGTTGTTGCATGAATGGGCCGGCTCGGCAGAATACCGCCGTTAAGTAGAAGTTTAACAAACTTCTGCGTTTCGTCTGGTGAGTGCAGGTAACCGGTGGCCCCCCAATTCTGGGGGACGGGGGGGGGGGCACTCTAGGGCCGGCAACGC
The DNA here is from genome assembly GCA_029286605.1 of Sericinus montela. Lineage (NCBI taxonomy): Eukaryota > Metazoa > Arthropoda > Insecta > Lepidoptera > Papilionidae > Sericinus > Sericinus montela. The sequence goes on from JAGSMR010000102.1 coordinate 300,444, forward strand.
ATCTGCTATGCCTCTGGTATTGCGGGTGTACATGGGCGGCGGTAATCATTTACCATCACGTGAGCCACCTGCTCGTTTACCTCCCTTTTCTATAAAAAAAAACTAAAGTAGGTGAAATATTTCTTTTGTGAACACCTCTGTATTAAAGCATGCCTATTCTTCTATAAAACATCTCTCACTATTGTGAAATGCTATAAGCAAACTCATAGATATGTTTGCTTAGTTAGCTACCTATAGCTCTTTATTTAGAATGCGTGCTGTATTTCTAGGCTCTATCCAGACCAGGTCATGTCCAGCTTTTCAAATCGCATCAGCCTTAATTAGAACTTGTTAATATCGAACTAATCTGACAAGGTTAAACATGAAATACAATCAGGTTGATCATATAAAGGGACTACTATTGTACATAATATAAGGCGACGAAGAAAATAGCAAGAAACCGAAAAATTGCAAGGAAATTTATGTAACATTTAGTCCTTATAAACTCTTAGGTTCCAAAAAGATTAAAAATATTTGTTATAACATACTTATGCATTCTTTTAAAACTAAATTTATGCTGTACGTAAAATAAACTCTTAAGAGAAATAATTTTCGGTCAAAACAATTCGGTGCTCGAAAAATAGCGCCAGATCGCAATAAATGGCGCGAATTACGCCATTACGTCAATGGTGCGCTGTCAAAAACAGTGTGTTCGGAAACTACCGGAGGGTGCTTACCGGTGCATCATCTGAAATATATCCCCTTTTAAATGCACTCGGCTATTATATTACCGATAAAATGTGTAGGTGTTTTAGAGTTTGTGGTCGACGCATAGAAATGTTTTTATAAATTGTAATTTTGACGTTTTTTTAGACATTTTAATAAATATAGTGCATACCATATAGAGCATGTATATCTATACATATACATGCTATGGTATATGGTATACCATATAGAGCAAATGAGCCCAGCATAGCAAAGCAATTGCAAAGAAAATCTTAGAAGTCTTTGAAGAATCTGCAAATCTTATATGAAATTTTAGGTTTTATTTTAGAATGTAGTATGCGTATCAAACTGTTTTATTTTAAAATTAAAATGGTGGTAACATTTCATACATCTCTTTACTTAACTTGAATTTTATTCAAAACAGAATTTGTGGTTCTTTTGTTTTTTTCTTATACATTTAGCGTTTAAGTCATGATAGCCGAGTTGTTGGGTGGTCGGAATTTCGAGTCGAGAGATCCGAGTTCGATCCCCAGGTGGCAGTACCAATGAGTTTTTCAAAAAATTATGTACGAATTTCATCGTTGGTTTGGACATAAAGACGGCGACGGGCTCACCACCTGTCACGTTGTCCCGAAAATATCTTCGGTGGAAGGTGGGTCAAAGGGACTTAATTGTCTAGACTAGACCTCTGTCTACCCCTGTATTGGGAATTGCGTGAAGATATTTATTTACAATTATTTATTTAGCATTTAATAGGTTAACTAATATTGACCATAAATTAGAAAAAAATATTCGTTGTCAATAACCCTCGTTGTACTAGACGATATTACTGGCAATTAGAATAAAGTTAAATAGAAAAGAAAAAAAAACTCAAATAAAATGTTTTTACAATTCTCGGCCACTGGTTTCTGATCGTCGTGAGAGAGGGGCGCGGATTACTGCCAGCTGACAAAGCTTCGTATTTCGCACTTAACGAGACCTTAGCGGTTTCACTCTTTGTATGTGCTTATGTTGGCACAGTGTAATGTTAAAATAGAGTAAAAAATTTAGAAAGTATCATAAAAATGTAGTGAAAAAACTACATTAATTTTTGTAACTATTAGGTAGTATATATCACATATGTATCCTAAATATGTATAAAGTATATATTACTCCGTTTCTTCAAGAGTCACAATAGCCGGGTGGTCGTAATTTCGAGTCGAGACCCGAGTTCGGATCCCCAGATGGCAGGCTCGTACCAATGGTTTTTTCAAAAACTTATGTACGAATTTATCATTGGTATGTATATTGAGACGGCGACGATCTCAACACCTGTCACGTTGGCAAAAAATTTCTTCGGTGGAAGGTGGGTCAAGATTAATTGCCTAGACCTCTGTCTACTAAATTTCTTCTTCTGAGTTTTTTTAGAGGCAACTATGGGAAAAGCCATGAAAATAAAATTGCGACAGATTGCGAGGTAATTTCGAAAGACACCATAACCAAAATTCATTAGACCAGGGACGGGGATTGCAAACTCGCTAGCTAGGCGTGCCTTATGGCAAAACCTCCACAGGGAGAGGTCTATTTTCAGAAGTGAAATATTACACGCATTTGTAGTGTGTTGAATAAAGTGCTTATATGATATGTACAATAATTAATACCGTTGCTATTTAGGGATTAGTGGTTAAGGTGCGACCTATACGCGAGTGACCACAGTTCGATCCCTGGGCCGAAACCACTAAAATTGTTAATGTCAATTTTATGTTCTGAATTAACCACGAGCACGGCATTAAAGGGAAATGTTTTGGGGAAACCTGCCCCACTGAGAACTATTAAAAAATAATTTTCGAGAACATGTGAAATCCACCAAGTATCGGAGGAGCGTGGTGGACGTTCTCTTTCTCAAATATCTGACTTCTCTTCTCCCAAAAGTGAGCCGACGAGACTACTAGGTGTCAACAGAGACGCTATGCTTATTTAGCTGGATGCATGACGTTATGTGTATCGGCGAATTTATCAGAAATTGCTTAGGCAATATACTTATAAACCATATTGCATTACAACTGACAGTAAATAGTATTTACTAAGACTACTTTCATATGAAGTTAGTCTGTGCTCATTCCGAGACGGGCTTGTCGCGCACTCTCTCGCTTCATTTGGCAAAGTTCTGGTCAAGCTGCTATAGGGTTGTAAAAGAAAGTTATCGATAAGCTTGGTTCATATTTTGTGGTAATAATTTAAACTCAATAATGATATTAATGTTCATTTTGATATTGTTTTGATTAGGAATTTCAATTGGATCAAAATTCATTTCAATTTTATAAACAATAATAGTACGCATTTTTATAATACGGTTTGCCAAATTTAGTATAACAATAATAGAACATAAATGCATTTGTTTTACTTACGCTTACAGTTATCGAGTAAAAACGAATATGGGATGCTAATATTATACTTATTAATTCTAAAAGTATTCCTGTTCGTCCACTTAAACCGACCAATAATATGGGTTAAAATAGGAATGCCAGTCATGACATGCTATACATAAATTATTATACGTATAATAAACGAAGCTTTGAAAAGTGAGTATAATAATATTATGTTGTTTATTTTCTTTACTTTATAAAGGTGACCTGATTAAAATTTTTTACTTTAAGAATGAGATTCGGTTTAAAATTTACGTAATGCAGACAAAACTAAAATTATTGATTTCTTTTTCAGAGTATGAATTTACCATGTCTTTAGCGATAAAATACAATATAGCAGTACGTAAATTTTTCTGCATATAATGCTTATCGGAGAAATAATCAATGAATTTTATTTTATTATATTTTATTTTTAAATAACCTCTCAGACCCCCACTAGAGCAGCATGCTTAATATTTTCCATGTTTAAAACTTTTCTAATTAATTAACAGAGAAAGATTTACTCATCATTGGGACATATAGAGATTTTCTCTATATGTCCCAAGGATGAGAAAATTACTTTAAAGAAAAACTACATCGATAACCTTTTGAGATGTCGACAGTATACATCGGGCAACACTAGCAAACTCCCGCGTAAACCATAAGTGGCTTAGTTACAGTACAAGTGCCGTCAAACACTGAATCAATGCGGGCTCTCTAAGAACAAAAGAGGGATTACCGAGAAATTCCGTGCACCCGAAAAAGAATTAGCGAAAATAAAATGGTTCCAACTTTGTTTTTTTTTCTAAGTCTCGTTAGGCGAACATGCTGGTCAGCAATGAGGTTCTATTTTTATTTTAGCCCGTATGTAACGATGCCTTTATCGTTCTTTCACGATCTAAAAAGAAAAATACTTTTCATGGCAAGTTATAGATGTTGGTGCACAAAATTATTTACTAATTTTTCGTTTTGAGGTGAAGATTTAATTAAGTTTACGGGAGTTGCTTCCAACTTTAAGCAATAATTGTTATGTTATTTACTTTAAAATAATTATATAATATATATACATTGTTTGTATTATTAACGTGATACACATATATTGTTTATATGAAAATGAGTTATAAAACCGGTTTTTAATACAATATGTAAACATAATATTAATATGTAAATTTTGGTATAATTTCTAATGCACTAATTGTGTCCTAAATTATACCATACCCATATAAGTAATCAGTCTAGTAAAGTATCAAAATGTTTTATATTAATTATTACTATACGTTTGAAATCTTGTTTTTTTATTCCCTGTAAAATATAAACTATTCATGATAGTAATTACAAAAGACAAATAATTTTATTGAATGTACGAATATAGCTTAATGGACGAAAAGTATTAGAAAAGTCCTCTTTGTCGAAATTCAAGTTAAAGATGTTAGTGTACGTAGGCTTGGCGCGAACCATTTTTCTCATCCTAGGAGATAGACCTTGACATGTGCCTAATATCCTAGGAGATTTTTCACACTCTGACGTATTTATCAATGCTTTCCCAGGCTTTAAAAAGACAATGTGTGAAACGTAACGTACTTTATACCTCATGTGAAACTATGAACTAGAATTTGAATTTGTAAACAAAATACACAATATTTTCCCTTCATCACCTTCACAAGCCTTTATGTTCATAATTCGCAGACAACCGCCCATTTGTTCGACAAGTTGACGCGACGACGCTATTTTGCTTCTGGATGTTCGAATTTTGAAAATCGCGCGCGCGGCTGAATGGGCGCTTAATGGCGTGGAAAGCACAGACTAAACAGGTGTCCTCGACTTCTATGTATTCTTGGTTTTTATTTTTTTATTAAATACTGTGTAAACATGACTGTTAAGATGTTTCATTAATTATTTTCTTCTATTAATTATTATAAATGCAAGTTTTTATTACTCAGTCATGTAAAAACGGCTGAATGAATATGAACGAAGTTTGGCTCTACATGTAAGGTGGAGACGAGTATAAGATTACGTAAAATTCGACTTAAATTGGCTAAATAATCAAACAACATAATATCAGTTTTGAATATCAAATGCATCTAAAATTTTATTAATCATCGTTTACATACAAACATAACGGCCTATTAAAGTCCACTGCAGGAAATAGGCATTTGCCAAAATCGCCACGCTTGGCAAGCGGATGGGCAATCGCACTACCAGACCATTCGCAACTCAAACGCTACTGTACATCTTAGGTCTGATTATTTTGGTCTGATATTTTAGAGATTACTATCCCGCCATCTATCGCTTGCCATAACGATGTTTAAGGCAGTTTCCCATAGTCGCCTCTTACGACACCCACAGGAAGAAAGGGAATGGCAATATTTTTACACCGTTACCACACGAATAATCATCGATTAATGATATAAAAAAACTGAACGAAAATTGCTGTCATTGTGCTGTCAATAGGCACGCCATCTTTCTTTTACGGTACGCCGTTATCACTGCGCCTCGCGGGATTTATAATGTGTGAATAATGCGCGGCGGAGTTAACTACGTTGTCTGACAATACATAAATTATGAACGTCAAATAAGGGTGGAAAGGTGGGGTTTCTTTGTCGATTATTGGAGATAGATATTTCCCTGTTAATCGGGCCGGAAAGGTCTTTTGTTGGTCGGTATGAAAGTAACGGTATTGGGGTTAGCGATCCATTTGTCATGTTATTTTATTTATATAGGTATATTAACTTATATATTTTAGTAGAATTAAAAGTATGAAACAAAAGGTCGACTCATTTTGTATGCCATTTCATATAATATTGAATACATTATATTATATAAAAAAATTACCAAAAATACACACACACACACATATATATATATATATATATATATATATATATATATATATATATATATATATATATATATATATATATATATATATATATATATATATATATATACAAAACTTTTGGTGATTTTTACAAAAACTTTCTTTGATATAGTACCAAGGATACACATTTCGTTAAACATCGCACACCATTCTAAATAGGCGTTTAAACCATAGATCGATTGCTCACATTTTTTTTGTAACAGTCAGATACAGGAACAGGATCGCTCGTCCACAGATTAAATCAAAGATGGGACCGATTGATACGTATTCGAATTGGATTGAGGGTATTTTTCTTTTTTGGATATCATTTTGAAGTCAATTGTTACCTATAATCGTATCATTAACCTGAACTTAATTTGATATGAATCTATTTACATGTTAAATATTATTTTGTTTAAAGCAATGTTGCATATCTTGTCTTTTTCTAAGTCTGTTAATTTTATTAAATAAATAATAAAATAAATAAATAAATATCTTCACGCAATTCCCAATACAGGGGTAGACTAGGTCTAGTCTAGACAATTAAGTCCCTTCGACCAACTTTCCACCGAAGATATTTTCGGGACAAAGTGACGGGTGGTGAGACCGTCACCGTCTTTATGTCTAAGCCAACGATATAATTCGTACATAAGTTTTTGAAAAACCCATTGCTTCGAGCCTACCATCTGGGGATCGAACTTGGGTCTCTTGACTTGAAATTCAGACCACCCAACCACTCGGCTACCGTGACACATTTTTTTAAAATACTTTTGTATACGCTAGATAGTTGCACTCTCTGACATGACAAGTAAATTTTTAATTGACGACCCTAAAGCCTATTTGGTAGCAGCTCTGCCGTTAAGGCTTTAAGTCGTGGGTTCGAATACCGCAAGGGGTAAACATTTGAGGGACAAATTTGGAACAGAGTCATGAATGCGAAATGTATATTTATGAATATTTACCTATGTAAATATATCTTTCGATACAATATACTTATATATTGTATCGTTGACTTGGAAAGAGTCTTTGATGAAAGGTGGGTCGAAAATAACTGTCTAGACCTCTGTCTATTTCAGTATTGGGAACATGCGTGAAGATATTAATAATTAAAACTAGGCAGCTCGTATAGAGTACCAGTGCTATCATGGTTCACTATACCTTTTTTAGACCTAGCATAACAATTACTGTAGATATGTACTGTGAAGGATTTTTTTTTGATGATGGACAAGCATCTGACTTCTTTTTGGCTCCAGCTTCAGCATTGCTTCTTCAGTACACAGTACACACACGGTGGACTATTGAAGTAGGTGTTAGAATATTTTTAATATTGATTCCATAGTAATAGACTAAAGATATTTGGTCTTTATTATGGTCTATATTATATACCAAATAACAAATATTTGTTGACCACAATTAAAGAAAAACTTAAAATTTATCTCTAATAAAATATCTTTACGCATTTCCTAATACAGGGGTAGACAGAGGTCGAGACAATTAAGTCGTTTCGACCACCTTTCACCGAAGATATTTTTGGGACGTGACAGGTGGTGAGCCCGTTGCCGTCTTAATGTTCAAGCCAACGATATAATTCGTATATAAGTTTTTAAAGCCTACCACCTGGGGATCGAACTTAAGTCTCTTGACATGAATTCCGACCACCAAACCACTCGGCTATCGTAACTTTTTTTAAAAATTCTCTCTGTCTTCAATTTACATCCTCTAATAAAGCCTCATCTCGTCCCACTTTTAAGCCCAGCAAATTAAAATCCAAATGGTAAATTAGCTTCTACCATGAACAATCTTAAAATAGTTTCCATAGGTCCGTTTTCCATGCGTAATTAAATAAAATATTGTGTTTTGTCAATGCTCGTTAACACAACGCACGAACCGTGTCAAGGCCACAGGAGTTGAGGAGTTAAGACTGGAGAAACTAAGAAATCCTCCGTTAACCACCGCGCCAACTAGGTCTTGCCCGAAAGTTTGGATTAGTTGTTGACGTGGAAAAAAAATTAAATCGAACGTGGCAATGAAAAACGCTAGAGTTAATCGATTTATTACAAGATTACTACAGCTCGTAAATTTTTATACCCAATTCCATTTAAGTCACGATAGCCGAGTGATTGCGTGATCGGTATCCCAGTCAGGTGAGCCGAGTTCGATACCAAATGGTTGGCTCGTACCAATGACATTTTTCTAAATCAATGTAGGATTTATATCTTTGGCTTGGACATAAAAATGGCGACAGGCTCACCAACTGTCACGATGTTCCAAAAAACGTGTCTTCGTTGAAAGATGGGTTGAAAGGACTTAACTGTCTGGAAGTAGACAGTTGTTATTACAGATTGTTATAACTGTCTGTAGGCTGAGGTGTCTGTCTACCTCAATATTGGGAATAGCCTTTTGAGCTGGTATAGATAGAAATTGAGACAATTCAGTCTATTCTACATACGTTACCTACTTATTTAGGACAACGTGACAGATGGCGAGCTTTACACCATTTTAGTATTAAACTTAACCGGACCATGTACGTACATACATTTACATAGATAAATACTGATACTTCATATAAACATCCATGAGTCCAGTACAAACACTCATATTTAACAAACAAATGTTTGCCTTTCGCGGGATTCGAATCCGCCACCCTTATCTAAGAAGACAGGGCCACTAACCACTAGGCTGTCGGATCTTTATTAAATACACAATTATATTTAAAAAAAGTTAATTTTTTTTCTACGGTAAACTGCAATTTAAAAGGACCTTATAGTATGGCATTCGGACATCTTGATTGCTTCGAATAGTTTTAAAATCCCGAAGTACAATCTACACGACATTATACCGCGACAAATCAGTCAGATCTCTCTAAAAGGGGCCCAAATGTTGCCTGTAATCACCGTGGAATATTAATAGAGACATTTCCCGGCTGGGAAGCAACTCGCTGTGCTCGAATAGTAAAAAAAGCGTATAAAATAAATGGTTTATAAATGAAATAAATAAATAAAAATAAAAAAATACACCACCTCCATGTCGTCGAGAAAGATATGAATTTGGGATAGCCGAACAATGGTAGCAGTGGAGTGGTGCGCGATTTTAATTTATTTTAATATTGAATTTGAGGAGCGTGGACGTGTCAGAGCTTTCCATCATGACCCGGGTTCGCATTGTTCATTGAAAGCAGGTCAGCGAATGACCTTTACCCAACTTTACATTACGTGTGAATGGTTTAAAATAATATTAATTAAATAAATTTATTGATTATTTTAGATTCAACGGCGGTATCGGCGGGAATGAGACCCCCTCATTATTACTTTGGAAAGTGGAAAGGAATATTGTGATAAAATGTTTAAATCTTTTGAAGTGGTCGGAATTTCGAGTCGAGTGACCCGAGTTCGATCCCCAGGTAGCAAGCTCGTACCAATGAATTTTGCAAAAAAAAAACTTTTGTACGAATTATATCATTAATTTGGACAAAAAAACGGCAACGGGCTCATCACCCGTAACGTTGTCCCAAAAATATCTTCGGTGGAAAGAGGATCGAAGGGACTTAAATGTCTACCCCTGTATTGGGAATTGCGTTAAGATATTTATTTATGCATTATTATTTATTTAAATCTTTCCAAACAACGATCCGCGGAATGCAGCTTGAGAAACCATCCCCATATTTGTGAAACTAATACAACTCCATGTATTCTCTATGCAAAGAGACAATTACAAAAAATCCGATAGTATCAGGGCCAGCTAATTGGTACTCATAAATTATACTCACACACCTCCCACTTCCAATGTCTGTCTGTTCGTCTACCTCGGTGTTTCGAAAGGGTAGCACACAGGGCGTAACAGGAAATTCATAAATATATCCGTATATAAAACCTCATTATTTTTGATTCTCAATAATGCACTTTTAAAGAGTATTGTCTTGAAACAATTTGTAGTGTATATATTACATGTATAATTACAATGTAAAATGTTATATTTCAATGTATAATAGGATCGATCAAATCACGATAGCCGAGTGGTTGGGTGGTTGGAATTTCGAGTCAAGAGACCCGAGTTCGATCCTCAGGTGGCAGGCTCGTACCAATGGGCTTTTCAAATACTTCCGTATGAATAATATCGTTGGCTTGGACATAAAGACGGCGAAGGGCTCACCACCTGTCACGTTGTCCGGAAACTCCTCGGTGGAAGGTGGATCGAAGGGACTTAATTGTCTAGACTAGACCTCTGTGTACTCCTGTAGTGGGATTGCGGGAAGATATTTATTTTATTTTTTAAAACTAATCAGACTGGTAGCGGGTATTCGCATCTAATCATGAAATCATCTGGTACTGCGATCGTCTCTCAGCGTTACGATTAAAAATCAAATCTAATCGTTTATTTATCGAAATTAGAATATACATTCGTTTATCGTTATTATTTTTTTAAACTAACACCGTTTCGTAATGAGGTTTCTCTAACGGGAAAAAACTGGCGAAAGAAACTCCGTGTGTTATTTTTTGGTCAAGACATTTTGTAACAAACCTTCCTTACGGGACAACCGTTTTAATAAATGTAGTTGTAATAAAATATTTACAGGGTGTATAATATCTGTCAAACTGCACTGCAACAATGTGGTTGAGGTGTCCCCCCTAAATTCTCACTGAAAAGTAATATTTGGGAGAAGGTCTTATCGTTGCCGTGGGCATTCAGATGTTGAGGTTTTACTTTTTTATATTTTGTGGCAAATTTATTGGGATTTTGTTGTATAAATCATAAATATAAAATACACACAGACACAAACATACGCAAGCTAACAATTAAACAGCCATTCCAAAAGTAAGCGTATTATATTTCTTTCAACTAAATGTCGATATACAATCATGCATAAACATAGACAAATTAATACGAAACAGAATACAGAATTTACAAATTTTAGATTATTCTACTTGAAATCGGTGAGATTAAATATATATTTAAATAAATATTTAAAACAAAAAATAAAGGCGGGAATTTATGACATCCCAGTGTTGCAATTCATTAAATTCAAAAACTACGAACAATACTCGAATAATTTCTACAATTTCTACTAACAATTCTGACCAAGTCTCTAACTTGCCCTCGGAGTTACTTTACAATAGTTTAATGGCGCGAACAATTTGCGACTGTCGTACGATTTTGCTGCAGATGCTCTAAATAATATTATCAATACATTCATGCTTTTGTCGTATTTATTTTAACAAACTATTGTACGAACCTTTCGTCGCATCGGCAATGCATTAAAGTGTTCACTCGCCAGTTATAAAGTCCGTATTTCTTCTCCATACCACCAATCCAATACGGACATCTTAGGTCGTGGACACGGCAGCACCGGTCCGTCCTAGTATAACCTCCAAGTTGGGAGTAATGTGTCGCCGAAAAACCTTTTCCGCACCATTTTGTGCCAGGCACACGGAGTATATCCATCGCGTCACGTTTTTTTCTGTCAATTTATTTTTATTTAAAAACAACAGTACATTTTCTACATTTAGAGTTTATATATTCTGTGCAAAACTCGAGGACAATGCAATGACTTCTTTTTAGATATACTGAGATCTGACTGCAATCTTCTTGGAATTAGTGGACCACCAACGAAATTTTATGGTAGTAAATAATAATCGTAATAAATAAGTCATACGATCGAAGTGCGCCATAAAGTCGACGCATCGTCGAACGAACCATAGATCACCGGTTTTTATTACTTTATTGCGGCGCACTAAGTGAACGAAACTAAATAAAGCTTGTCTATGAGACCGCTAATTACTGTCTGGCGAAGCGAATTGATATCGTTAGATCGGGATCACTAAAAGTATTAGTGTCCAATTAATTTTATAAAAGGGATCGTAATGTTAAAACATTACGTTAATGTTAAATTATGGCAACATCGACTTCGAACGTAAATTCATTATTTTACGTAAGAACTGAAAATAACATATTATTAAACGAGATCATATAGATCACAGTAGATTATACGGATGCCATTTTGAAGTTTTTCCATAGTCTTCTAAATCACCTACGAGACGAAAGAGAACGGCAAATTATTACACCGACAATCGGTCGGTTCATAGCTTATTATAATAATTACATTTAGTTGAAGAGTTAGCTTCCTACTACATTATAATATTTATAGTTTTTACATCCTGAATCGTACAAGGTAATTTTTGTACTACTTTCTTTATAATAACCGACAATGAAACCGCAATGAGACTGCCATTCATTCTCTTTTTTATAATAAAAACTATTATAATGAAGAGAAGGAAGCTGTCGAGATAATTTTGATATAAACTTTAACACTGACCCATCCGGGAACCAAACCGGGGCCTCAAAGCTACCGAATCCACGCAAACTGGTGTCTTCGCCACTAGTCTGTGGAGGTCGACAACGTTTGTGTTTTTAATTATTTAGATGATTGTTACTCAAAAATGCCGAAAAGGCTGGACAGATTTGAATGGAATTTGTTCCATAGATCGCTTTTAACCTGCATTAGCATACAGGACACTACTTCAGAAAAATGCACACATAGATGGAGCATGACTTTGTTATGGATTTTTATAGGTGTTGGGGTCCCTTTGGTAACTACGTAAGAATATTGCCACTCCCTTTATTCTCATGGTTGTCGTAAGGGGACTCTAAAGAAAAAGCTTCAACCCTCTTAAAACACCTGACCAAAATAATGAGCCCGCAGATGGCAAGCGGTGAGAGGTGACAAGTCTGCGATCGCCATCAATCGCAAAGGGAAATCCTATTTTTACTAAGATAGAGAGAGAGAGAGAGAGAGAGCTTTGAAGTTTGGTTATGCTTAACACATTTTTATTTCTAGTATACAATATATTAGAAACGCTGCTTTAAACTTAAAGAAATCAAAGTACCCACAGGAATTTTGATAAAATGCGCGGGAAAGACGCGTTTAGTCACGTCGAGTGGTAGGGTGGTCGGAATTTCGAGCCAAGAGACCCAAGTTCGATCCCCAGATGGTAGGCTCGTACCAATGGGTTTTTCAAAAACTTATGTACGAATTATATCGTTGGCTTGGACATAAAGACGGCGACGGGCTCACCACCTGTCACGTTGTCCGTCACGTTGTCCTGTCACGTCGTCGTCGTGAAAATATCTTCGGTGGAAGGTGGGTCGAAGGAACTTAATTGTCTAGACTACATCTCTATCTACACCTGTATTGGGAATTGCGTGACGATGTGTATTTATTTTTATATAGTGCTGCTTTAAACTCAGAGAAATCATACTTTGACTGACCATGACCATGGGAATATCGATAAAATGCGCGGGAAAGTCGCGGGCAGGATCTTAAATCACGTAAGCATAACAGAAATAGCGCTGTATATGCGTCTGGAATTTTGTTACAACTGCCATGTTGATTGGAGGTAAGCTTTTATGATTTAAGACAACAATATGGACCTCTGCATATCTCTAATGATCATCTATACCGGGAAGATGTTTACGGCTAATGACAGAGGGTTCATTACGTTTCCTTTTATTGTTATGTATATAAATGATGCGTCTGTTTAGTATACTCTTTAAAGTTGTTTAAAAATAGAATGGTTTGATTTTTACGAAAACAAAGTGAAGAGAGACTTCTTTTTGACACAACGATATTAATAAAACATCAAAAAAAAATATTACAACAATCTCGAAGACTGGTAAGAAATCTGTAGCAGATTTTGAAAAAAGAAACATTTAATATTTGTTTCACTTAAATTATTTCAGAAAAATTAATTTAGGATTGTGTTTCTTCTTAGGACGTTGTGGTATCGGCTCAAGAGATTTTATTTTATTTTGTGTTTTTCTTTTTAATATTTCTTTTTTAATTAGCTATGTAACTACTGATCACCGAACCACTCGGCTATCGTAGCCGAGTGGTTAGGTCATCGGAATTCGAGACCCGAGTTCGATCTCCAAGGCACGTACCAATGGGTTTTTTTTTTCAAAACTTACATTTATATCGTTGGCTTGGACATCAAGACGGCGATGGGCTCACTACCCATTAAATAGAATTATTGGGTTAATTGTCTATATTAGACCTCTGTCTACCCCTGTATTGGGAATTGCGTTAAGATATATATATACCCACGAAAAGAATTCTATATTATTCTCTATTGACAATATGCCACTTCCTTTCTTTTCGTGGATGTCGTAAGATGTGACTATATCACACGACGACATCATACGACAACCATATCGACCAGAATTAGCACACCAGTATTGGGTAACAGGTTCCAAGGTGCAACATGTCTGGAATTGCGATCGGCAATCCGCTTGTCGAGCGTGTCGATTATGGCAGACCTTTCCACGAGAGAGCCCCATATCCAGAACTGGACTATTACCGGCCGCTATATTTGTATGCCTTTGCATATATTAAAGTCACTATAGCTGAGTGAGTGGTTGAGTGATCGGAAGTCGAGTCAAGAAGGCTCAGGAGTTCTCCAAGGCTCCCTCCCATGGGTATCAAAAAACTAATGTACGATTTCAGAACAGAAATAATGAAGGTAACACAAACATCCAGATCCTATACAATGTAGAAAACGTATTTTACGACATTGATCTGTCCCGGAATCAAACCTGGGACCCCTAAGCTGATGACACTTTGTAAACTGATGCGTGCGCCATTCGCCTGCGTAGATCGACTTTGTTGGTTTGAGTATCATTTGGGAAGGTTGAAAAATTAAGTGATAACTAATGAAAAATTTTAAATTTCTATTAAAAAGAAAACAATGAATGGTTAAAATGGTTAGACGACTCTGTAATACATACATACAACAAACAACAGCCTGTAAAAGTCCACTAAAAGACACAAACCTTTTCCATAAGAACGATTTGCCATAAGTGCTAGGCCTGGCAAGAGTCGCATCTTAGACACACGTTATTCCGCAATCTATCTCTTGTATTTCCCTTAGTTGCCTCTTACGACACTCACAGGAAGAATGGCTGTGGTATATTCTTCTTTCTTTCTTCTATTTTTACTCTGGCACCAAATGATACGTTATTCAATGTTCTTAAGATAAGGAATAAAAGAGAAATTGAGAAATTAAAGACAAACTTAAGAAATCAACTGACATGGGCGGGATTCGGACCCGCGACGTTTCCCGTACCACTCTTAACTCTTACCTCCGAGTCACCGTGTCCTATACGCATCAGTTGAAATTTTAGTTCTCTTTTTTTTTATTTCACGCGTATGGCGTTGACATCTACCGGAAGATATTCTGCCTGCTCAATGTTCGCTCTACTTTTAAGTTCGTGAATTTTAAAGCATGCTTTAAAATTCAGCCTATCTGTTGACATTTTGTTATTAAATCAATGATAAATTTAAAAAATTTACTGGCATCACTAACTGAATGACGCAAATCACAAAATTGGCAATGGGCCTGCTACATAGCTCGCAGAACTGAAATTAAACTGTAGAAGGAAAGTTCTTTATTTATAACCGTAGGCAAAGGTGTAGGACGAACTTAACCTACAAAATGGAGTGACGATTTTACAACGTTGTAGGGAATCCGTGGATAATCTGGACAGTTATTTGTCCAATCTTTAGGAGAGCCCTATATTTAACAGTGGACTTTAATTAGCTAGAAAGAAGAAGCCACGAATTAATAAATCTAAAACGTCTCTATGTTTTATTAAGATGATATATACAATGTTGCTATGGACGAGAACACCAAATATTTACAACAGAAATCACTAAATGTCGACGTATACAAATCAAACAGTTCCAGTGTTACCAAACCAAAAAAAAATGGTGCTATATATACCAGTTATTTCCCGCAAAGCAATAACGCTCCGTGACAACACCAAGAAAAAAGCTTATAAAAACTGGAAAACGTGATACCATTAAGGAATTGCCATTTAAAAAAATGTTTTAGTTTTGGAACCTTCGGATTGTGTTAGTTGTTTTTTTAATTTTATTTATGTACATTTCACATTAAGTTACACGAATTAGGTACTTGCAACATAAAAAAACTCAGTTTCCAATACTCCAGTATGGGAAACTGAGTGAATTCTTATTGCAAAAACCATTTTATATTTTTAATAAGGACGGAAAAAGGAAAAAAATGAAAAAGTTAGTAAAAAGGAAAAAAATTAGTGAAAGATTAGTAGTAACTAATCTTTCACTAATTTTACTCACTAGATACTTTTTCCAATTAAATATTTCTTACATTAATTGAAAAATCCGTATTTTTTTTCATTTTCAAGCATTTCCCAACTATGGGTTAGTTTGTGGTCTAGACAATATAATATTTTCAATTCACAGTTCACCGGAGTTAAGTTGTTATAAGGGACAACTTCGATAAACTGCAACAATACTATTCTATAAAAAAATTAATAATAATTATCTTCACGACATTCAAAATACAAGTGTAGACATAGATCTAGTCTAGACAATTAAATCCCTTTGATCCACCTTACACAGAAGTTATTTTGGGACATCGTAACACGTGGTGAGCCGTCTTCGAATAATACTATTCTATATTTAAAATGCTAAAATATTTCCTAGTTAATACCTATGTTCTAATATAAAAAAACCTTTGGAAATCAATTAAAAAAAAACATTTTATTTATATCGCCCGAACGTGACTAAAACATCCCTTTACCACCAAGCACCCAACCCAGTTGTCCATTCGGCATTTTATAGCAAGCCAAGTACATAAACAGAAAAAAAAAAAAAAAAAAAAAACAAACAAACCTCCGGTCGCAACGGCAGTGCGATATCGTGAACGGCCTATAGTTAAAATAGCCGAAGCGCCTTCTGAAGGCTCCAATGTTCGCGCGGCAGTTGTCGTGAGCCCTACAGCACCTGTCCTCGTTTCTATCGTCGCCTAACTCGTTGTACCTTTCGGCCAATTGGCCGACACCGCACCATTTCGTCCCCGGCACTATGAAATTCTCCCTGAACGATCTTCTAGACCTGTTTTGGTATTCTGATGTTAGTACGGTACGGAAGCTTTTTGTGATGAATGATGAATTTCGGTATTGGGCTAATGAGGCAAAGGCTGAGTGTTAATATGGGTTTGTTATAACTAACTATCTTCTATAACTTAAATGTCTTTCACGGAGGTTGGAGGTTTTAAAGAATTGTTTTTAAATATTGGGATAACTTTTTTTTAGTTGTTAAAGAGAAGAGAAACGAATGTAATGATTAAACATACAAGGGTGGTTTACCGAATACATGGTAACTTTAATTTGTGTTTCAAATGTTCAGTTTTTAAAAAGTTAGCGTTCGACATTTAAAAGTTAGTAGTAAGTTAGTCTCGAAAAGAATAGCATTAAATTAAAACTATTTTGTATAAGTGACGTAAAAAATATCTGTAATTGTCTAAAGGTGAACAAACGCTCATTATTGGACAAAGGCAAGGTGGAGAAGAATCGCTCACTAATATAATGAGTGTAATACTGGCAGAAGGACGTCCGCCACGCTGCTTCAGTACTGATTGAAGTTCTTGAAACGTCCTCTCCCCCAAAAATATAATAGATTTATTAATTTCAGCATATAAAAATTACTATTAATAACTTTGGTCAAACATGAACGATTTCAATCCCATAGCGTAATTAGTGACCCTGCCTCCGATGCCAAGCGTTGCGTGTTGGAACCACTTTTGTTTGACAGTGTGGCGAGTGCCCTAACTTATAAAGTGATCTAAGAAAGTGAGCTGTGCTCACTTTATTAGAGACAAGATAGCCAAGTGGTTGGGAGGGAGGAATTTCGGGTCAAGAGATCCCATGCCCAGTTGGCAGGCGTGTACCAATGGGTCTTTCAAAAACTTATGTACGAACTATATCGTTGGCTTGGACATTAAGACGGCGACGGGCTCACCACCTGTCACGTTGTCCCCAAAATATCTTCGGTGGAAGATGGGTCAGAGGGACTTATTTGTCTAGAGTAGGCCTCCGTCTATCCCAGTATTGGGAATTGCGTGAAGATATTTACAATAAATATTTTTATTTACAATAAAGATAAATCTGACCACACCTATCTGCTAAAGTCCAAAAAGCTCCTGAGATAAACATACAAATATTCGAAAACAATATCCTTTTTCTGCGTAGTCACTTAAAACAAAAACTAAACATAAATCTGTTACAATCTAATTTTAGCAATGACATAGTGCTTCATAACTCATAAATAGTTTGTGGTTGCTTCTGTTTGGTGGTAGAAATATATGAACAAGGCTTGAAAATGTTATTGGCTACTGACAGATGGCGTGATAACAATCTCGAAAAATATCAGACGAAAATTTAACAAACCGATGAAGGGCAGAAACATCAGAGTTAGTTGCGAGCTGTCTGGTACTGCGATCGCCAATCCGCCTATCAAGTGTGGTGATTATGGCAATACCTCCCTTGTGGGAGAGGCCTGCCTTGCATAGGATCTCTAAAGGCCGTCATATGTCGGCAGCCATCGATTTACCCAAGGGAAGGAAGGCTAATACTATATTTTTTAAATTTTCAAGCAATTTCTCATACAAGCAGAAAAGCAGCTGATGTTGCATATGGGCATGGGTCTCAAAAGTTCAATTTAACCCTCTTTCCAAGGATGCTTATTTGGGACTGCATGATTTCGAAGAAATGAAAAAGACATACCAAAATGAGATAAAGGAATACATCTGTAGGTTTTAGCCTGCGGGAAAAGGAGATAGATAACATCGAAGTTTATTTTTCTGAAGGATTCGCTTATATCGCGAACTGGCCACATTAATTTATAAATAAATGAACGTTTATGTTCTATTATTAACTAACTATTATTTAAAATTAGAAATAAAAGTAACGACGAAATGGATTTATTATTTCCATCTCTGCGTTTCTATATTTCTGCTCTGCATTTATGAAGATAAACTTTTAATATTTATGTTATAATAATAGTAAACGCATTTAATATTATAAAACTCTAATTTACATAAATATGTTTTGCATTAGTTTTATTTTCCACTAAAAAAAGACAAGGGAAAAGCCAGACAGAGTAAAGCCAAGAGAGTATCTCCTAGTTACAGAGGTTAGTCGGTGTAGCTTTGAATAAAAATGCTTCTGTTTTTGAAATTCCTGATCACTCATCCATCAGTCAGTTATAATAATAAATTAAATAAATAGCAACCAAAATCATTATTTTATAACTTTACTAAGAAGGTTTTTTAAAGAAAGGCACACAACGACTCGACAGCCTCCGTGAACGAGTGGCGTAAACACCGGTTTTCAAGGTGTAACCATTTCGAGATCCCGGGTTCGATTCCCCGGACGAGTCAATGTAAAAAAAACACTTTTTCTACATTTTCTCGGGTCTGGGTGTTTTTAGCATCTTACATAGGGATCGGAGCAATGTATGCCATGTTGTCACTATCTATATATGTTATAGATAGGGACAACAACACACCCATTGCCCTGAACCCTATGTATGCCGATTATTATAAAATAAATGATTACTTGCGTTTCAGTCACAAAGAATTCTTTCAAGGTAAACATTACCCCCACATGTAGATTTCGTTGGTGGTTAGTCACAAAATGACATGTAATTATGTATTCATTTATAGTAGTAGCATATTAAAAATAACAGTGGATATGAAAGAGGCCATTGCATCAGGGTTTTACATGATAAAACATTTTATTTTTATGATTGAATAAATATTATCACTGATAGCTACAGTGGAAACATAATAGTAGAATCTACATGAAATATATTTTGAAGTTAAAAGCTTCCAATTTTTAAGTTAGGTTAATTGGACATAATAAAGTTTTACGTAACAGAGAGGTTTCTTTATTCGCGGTACTATGATAAAAGAACGCAAAAACCCACCACAAAGAGATAAATTTATGGATTCGAGATAATGAAAAGTCTCAAAATAATATTTTGGATTTTAACAAACACGTGTTACCATTTTTTTTTATTTATTCAAAATATAACTGGTAGCATGTAACTTCACAATACTTAAAATGGTTTGGGAAATAGATATATTTTATATATAAAAATATACATATTTACCTTATTAGAGTCTGCTCCCCAATTTTGTTTTTGTTCACCATCATATATGTTAACTCTTCATGCCTTTCCAAGCATTCTCTTTTTAATCTGTCGTAGTTCAACCATTCCGCTATATTTGATGGTAATTTTTCGTTATCTTTTAATAACCTCAAAGTCATATTGCCAAAATGGCGGTAGAATCTTTCATTCTCTACATCGGCGTCTCTTTCTAAAATTCTATAGGTTTGCTCTTCCAATGCTAATTTTAATTCTTTTCTTAATGTTTTTAAAAAGTTTCTAGTAGTTTTCCCATCAGATAGGTACTCGCAGTCTTGTATGACGCCATCAGGTGTGTATATCACCTGTACAAGATGGCGGCCATCTGTCAGCTGTCGAAGTTTTATTCCTTTTCTGCAACAATGAAAAATAACATTGTGTTAGCTCCAAGTAATTTTACTTATCAAGTGATGTTAAGATGACAATAACATACCATTGTTTGTTTTTTCAAATGCCTAATAACCACTATTTGTACATGGTACACATTAACAACTATAATTAGTCGTTTTTTAGTTATCTTTAATCTATGATGCTATCTATAAGTAGTTATCTAAGATTCAATTTATTTGAATTTGCATTCATTATTCGAAATAACTCACTATTAGAAATATCTTCTTCTTTGTACCAATGCATACTCTAGAAATAAATAGCAATTTGTTAAAGGCCACGATCATAACAGTATTCAATAAAAAAGTAAAAAACTATTTTCACGCAAATATAAATAAATATTTTCACGCAATTCTATATACACTTCACATACGCTCTATATATTTTGAATTAGTTTCGATTCGCGAAATAACTCAATATTCTCGTCCCTTCTCTCCTCTCATCCTTTATTTTCCTGATAAAAAATCACCGTCCAAGTCCCTCTGTCTTCTACTACAACCAATTTGAATCCGTTAAACAAAATCATGAGCTAACACTCACACTGTAACAGCATATTTCTTACGACTGCTACAAAACTTCACCACACCATTGGTGGACTGTTTGAGAACGCTGACAGACATTACTTTCGCCCTTTGACGTCCCGTGAAAAGGGTTTTCAATAAAGAATAAATAAATAAAATATTCTAAAGCACATATGTGCTAAATATCATTCAAATAATAAGACAACCATGCACCTAAATATATGAAAACATCATGAATTTTTATTTTACAAGTGTGAATATATAATATTAAATAAAGGTAAAATAGCTTTAAAATCAATAAAAATGCATCATGAATATGTAGATGGTGATATAATATAATACATCTTCACGGTATTCCCAATACAGGGGTAGACAGAGGCATAGACAACTAAGGCGTTTCCACCCACCTTCTACCGAAGATATTTTTGTTAATATTTGTTTGTAAACAGAATCTTTTGATTATATTTGTTTTAATTTTAAAAGCGGAAACCATAGAACAAAAAAGTGATTTTTATGTGACCGCCGAGTCGGCTCGAAGATAAGAGCGTTGCCACGGATCAGCGAAGGTCGCGGGTTCGAATCCCGCCCGTGTCAATTGAAATTTTGGAAATTTTTTTTCTTTAATTTAATCACATAAAACTTCAGCATAAATATACTTTAAAAATCAATAAAAATTGCTAAACAAAGGAGTGATTTCAAAATACTTGTACATACGTTACTCAGTCTCGATCCAGAAACCAGAATCATTATAATTGTTAAAACTATTTTAAGATCCGCTGAACTTATCTAGAATGTATTGGGTGATTGTGAAGATATTTAATTTCTTTTTAAACATTTGTTCGAATTTAGTAAAATTAAACATTAAACATGCCCAGTTTGACAACATCATTCCCGCCACACGGGAGTCACACTCCCCGGACTGTCAAAGTGACACGTTCAATTGGGTGTCAATGTGACAGGCAATAAACATATCGGTTACAGATTCACCCTCCAAAAGTCGGTACGTTTGATCTAGTTAACATAGGCCGTTGTTAAACGGGAATGAACCAACCACAAATATATAGATAGTTTGTGATTTTCGTTTTCGATCGTTGGCGTTTCGTAGTCGGCGATGGGCTCACCACCTGTCCCGTTGTCCCAAAAAACGTCTTCGGTGGAAGGTAGGTCGAAATGAATGTCTAGACCTCTGTCTACCCCTTTATTGGGAATGACGTGAACATATATTTTTATATATAGTCGTTGTCGATTTTACAATGGAAACTCGTTACGTTTAAAATTACCACCGCTAAATAAAATATATTCACGCTATTCCCAATACTAGGGTAGACAGTTAAGACCAAGTTATTTTGAACTATCTTTCACCGAAGACATTTTTTGTTATAACGTGACCGGTGGTCTTTATGTCAAAGCCAACGATATAAATCGTATATAAGTTTCGAAAAAACTTATTGGTACTAGACTACCACTTGGGGAACGAACTCGGGTCTCTTGAATAGAATTCCGATCGAAATTGCATTACGCGGCAGTCCGCGCAAGATTTCCGTTTCCGCTACAGTTAGCGGGATAGCCATTACATTGGGATTAGAGCAAAAAATGTGATGTTGTCCCTATCTATATGTATTTGTTTATTTATTATTTAAATTGTAAGTAAATACAGTTAATACTCACAGCAAAAACCTGATTCAGTCTCGCATAAAGCTATCTAACCCTCCCCTTACTGACAGATCCCGCAGTGGTTGTAATACCCCGGAGTGCAAACTAATAGATATTTCGGCGTCCCTTGTGATCAATAATCCGTTTTGTGCTATTGTTTGTGAATTACTGTACATTAAAACATTTGCAGAGCTCATAGGTTACGACACCAGAGCAGAGGTTGCGAACATTTTAGATAAATTTTTAGGACGTGCAAATGAATATTACGCGTATTAGGTCTAAACTAATAAGTATTATCGACCCACATTTCAACGATGCCTATTGGATAACGAGACTGGTGGTTAGCCTGTAACCTATCGTAAAATAATAAAATAGATATATGTAAATAAATAAATAAATATCTTCACGAAATTCTCAATACAGGGGTAAACAGAGGTCTAGTCTAGACAATTAAGTCCCTTCGAACCAACTTCCACTGAAATATTTTCGGGACAACGTGACAGTTGGTGAACCCGTCGCCGTCTTTTTGTCCAAGCCAACGATATAATTTGTACATAAGTTTTTGAAAAACCCATTGGTACGAGCCTTTCACCTGGGGATCGAACTCGGGTCTGTTCACTCGGAATCTCACAGATCATTTGTGACAAGGCCATTGTCTTCATTTTACAGGCTTATTTGCTTAGACAGAGGAACTTTCTAATTTATTTTTCCGTGGAACTTTACCATTGCAGGGTCACATAAAATAAACTCTTTACGTCCGTCTTAGGATGGCACAGGAACAATATAGCTCCCAACACAAAAAAGCTATCTAACCCTACCTAACTATCATGATGTAGCTATGCTGATAGTTTTTTACCCTTTAATTCACCCTTTAATTAAGAGCATTAAATATGGAACCAGCCTTTCGCTTTCATAAGTGCACTTTCCTCTGGAGATTTGTTTTGTATTGATTGTAATATTTTAATATTACAATCAAAGGGAAAGTGTTGTTCATAGATGCGACATTTTGTGAGAAAAATTAATTATCTAATCTCTTTGAGCACAATATTTTTTTAAACGCACGTAATTTTCAGCTGATATATGTCTGGCTAATGGATAGAAGTGAAAAACCATTAAGTATTAGTAATAAAGATAATAAGAACAATTTATTTGTTTCGCTAAAAATGTCAAAAAACAAAAATGTATAATGTGAAAAGTAGTGAAAAAAAAAATCATAAATAAGGAAGGTTATTATTTTTAAAGGGTATTAATTTTGCTGTTCTTCGACATCTGTTCTTTAATGATTAAGTTTAGGTGTTATGGTTAGTTTAGCGGTAAGTGTTAAGCGGTATTTCCGGTCGGGTCAATGTAGAAAAACCACCTATATTTTCTTTGTACATTAATATATTTATCGACACTTGACGATGTGAAAACGATGTCGCGACCTAATCTCTAATGTTTAACGAACCGTGATTGGGGAGGGGTATGTGAATTTTATATAGGGACATTGTGGTATGGTGCGCATCCAACCATTATCGTTAATAGTAATTGTAACGAAGTGGTAGCTTTGCTTCTGAATTATCTATTTATTAAGATATTTAGACTATTTGGAACGAAGTTATTTATGGAACGATGCGGAGGGACCTAACGTCCGTAACGTAAGATAGAATAGAAGTGAGTCACGATAGCCGGGTGGTTGGGCGGACGGAATTTCGAGTCAAGAGACCCGAGTTCGATCCCCAGGTGGCAGGCTCGTACCAATGGGTTTTTCTAAAACTTATGTACGAATCATATCGTTGGCTTGGACATAAAGACGGCGACGGGCTTAACACCTATCACGTTATCTCGAAAATATCTTCGGTGGAAGGTGGGTTGAAGGGACTTAATTGTCTAGACGAGACTTCTGTCTACCTCTGTACTGGGAATGTGAAGATATTTATTTATTATTATATATTAAAATATTTAGACTATTTGGAATGATGCGGAAGGGTAGCCTGACCGGGGAAAAAGGTCCGTAACGTAAGATTATCATTATTTAATAATTTTAATTACTTTTTCAATAACAACTTTATTATTATTTATGTATAGTCTTTGTATGATGCCTATACAGTGTCTAATGTATGGACTACGTGATGACGGTTATTATTAGTATTATATATTTTTTATAAATGATTGTAAGTAAAATAGAGTTGATAACTTTGTAAAGTAGTTTTTTTATTTTTATCTATAAAAAATCATAATAAAAAATGTGTACCCGAATAATTATTTCCTTACACCTCGAATAGAACTTAAAATTAATATTTTTATAATATGGAACTTTGTTCCTATCCGGTGTCCCAGGACACCACACGTTTTTATGAGTGAAGTACCGGTTTTCATGACATCGCCAGCATGAGGTCTTGAAATCCGTCTGTATGTATCGTTTTTGTTTTGACTGATATTGTACACGCTATTTCCAACAATGGGGTAGACACAGGTCAGAGGTGGAGAAAGTTGAGTATTCACACCACAGCTTGGCTAAAACTTTACTAATTTAAGAAGATATTCTAAGTAGCTCAGATGAAAGAGTATATGCTTATACTCAAGTATACATATTTACATACATTTCTTTTCTATTTTATCTCTTATGTTAGGAAAAAAGTTAAGTAGTATGGTACAAAAAGTAAGATTTGCGTTTATTTATGAAAATGAAATTGTTCAAGTTACAGAAGAGCGAAAAATAAGTGTTTACCGTCGAAACGAGAAAGGTAGTAATAGTACCTATATGTACCAGTTCGTGAAAATGCAAACTTCTAAATACTTGTGTAATAGATTTATGGAATAATAAGTATAATGGTGTACGCGGATACAAGACGACTATTTATTTTTTGCAGTACGTCTCGTCTCTACTAAATAGTAAAAATAAAGTAGTAGTAGAAGTAGTAAAGAAAACTAAAGTAATTTCATTTGACTAATAAATGAGATTTATAAAGATTGAGTCATATTGTAGCATTATTAAATAGTAATGCTCCATTAAGCACTTTATGGCACTTAACTTAGCATAATCAAAAATTCTCAAAAACTACTGAACCGATAAGGAATTTTCGATTATGTTGTTATGCTATTAAAATTCATTTAGCAAAACCACACCGTGATGCAGAATAATACAGCGCCCTCTATTGGTACAATACATCAGTCAGGCTTATGCTCGATACCGCGCTATAATCATTAATGACAGATACAAAAAAATATTTAAGTCTCTACTATCTTTGGTTTTTACGATAGAATAAAATATACTTTCTTAGAAAAAAAGGGGTTGATTTACATACATTTTTCTGCAGAAGCGTCCAGTTAATAGAATCAGAATACAGTATTCTGCTTTATTTTGGTGTTTTTTTTTTTGAAAACGCTTATCCATCCATCTGACGGAATACACTACCTTTTACCCTATCTTCGAGAAGAAAGAGGTAGATATTATTTTTCATAACAGGGAAATTCGTCTTCAGCTCACGACGTCTCATCGTCATAATTATACATATCGCATTAAAAGTCTGTTTATTCAACTTATTTATTATCGACTAAAGAGTTTACCGTTCCCTATCTTCCCGTGGGTGTTGAAAATGGCGCCTAAAGGAAAGAAAAGCATTTTGTTAAATACCAGACCAAACTTAAATTTGTTGGTGACGGGCAACAGTGTAAAAGGTGTTATCTGTTTATACATAGAGAGATTAATAGATAGATAGGTACAACATCACATGCATTCCTTTGATCCCAAAGTAAGCAGCTTAAGCACTTGTATTACTGAATCAGAAACAAAGAAGGTACAACAAACTTCCATATCCGAGAAAATATAGGAAAAGTGTTTTCTACATTGACCCTACCGGGAATCGAACCCATGACTTCAAAGATACTCTACTGGAGTGTACTCCACTCGTCCGCAGAGGACGTCGAGCGGTAACGCGATCACCAATCCGCTCTTCTTGTGTAGAAATTATGTTATTAATAATTTTAATACAATATCACGAAGAAATGACAAAACGGGAGAGGTCGAATAAATAAATAAATAAATAGAGACTACATCATGTGATGTAGTCTCTATCTATTGCTCTGATTCCAAAGTAAGTACCTGGAGTACTTGTGCTTGTGGAATCGACAACAAATAAAAAGAAAAAAGAGAAATAAAAGTTGTTTGTTGAAAAATTTTCTACGTTGATTTCAACTCATTCACGGAGGTTATCTAAAGAATAAAAATATAGGTTATCTGTATAGTGTTATAACGTATGCAGATAGCTGGCAGCTAAAAGGTACGCAAGTTTGTTTTTTTTTTTTATATTCCGACGTCCCGTTTCGCGGCATTTGCGGACATGTCACTTTGTACCTTCCCGCCAGTACACGTTTGCAATAGTAATTACCAAACAACGCTGACATGAATTTGAAAACTATCTAAATCTGATATTTTTTAATAGAATATACAGCTTACCTGACTGCCAGTGTTTCTTGTTTACCGACACGTATGATCATTTGTAATATGAAATCTTTCATTAAATTGGAATTTAAAGAACGGTAGATATCCTTTAATATTAAATATTAGGAAAATACAAACCATCACCAGAGTGGTATATGCATCCCCTTCTGTCGGTAGTCATCGCCTTTTTCAAATCATTCATATTTAGGACAACGTGACAGGTTGTCCTAAATATGTCCTGCGATATAATTCGTACTTAAGTTTTTTTTTAAATTCACTGGTACAAGTCTACCACCTGGTGGATCGAACTCGGGTCTCTTGACTAGAATTCCGATCACGCAACCACTGCCACGATAGCCGAGTGGGTGTTGAATAAATTTTATTGACGTTGTAATATAAACAAAATATTGTAAAATAAACATATCAAATCAAAACGTTTATTTATCGAAATAAGAATATGTTTCGTTTATCAATAGTCATTTCAAAAAACAAAAGTTTGTCAAAAAGCAAAGTCCTGTAAGGAAAAAACTACGTAGATATACTCTTTTTTGGTCACGAGAGTCACGCTAGCCGAGTCGGAATTCGAGTCAGGAGACCCGAGTTCAACCCCAAGTGGTAAACTAGTACCAATAGGTTTATTCAAAAACGTATGTGCCTACGATTTATATCATTGGCTTGGACACAAAGACGGCGACAGAATCATCGCCTGTCACGTTGTCCTAAAATCACGGTGGATGGTCGATCGAAAAGACAAGATAAAATAATAGTCAAATTTTCATTTTTGTATCCGTTTTCAGCATGACTTAAATGCTTTGTTTTCCTTTTGTTGAATATATTTACTAAATAATTTCAACTGTTAAAATTACAATCGAGTCCATTTCGTAGAGAAATCAGACTAATCTTTATTGCTCCTCCTCCTCCACGCACAGTCTGGTCGTCCGCCGTCACCGCTGAAGGATTGCGGGCTACTTAGCCAACTGCACTCGCAAAGCAAAGCACTCTATACGTGATGTTTTTTTTTAGACTTAGAAAGCCTTACGGCGCGTGGTACTAATGCTAACCAACTAATGCTAATGTACTAATGCTAATAAGAACAACATCACATACATTGTTCTGATCTCAAAATAAAAAAAAATTGTGTTATGGAATCAGAAATTACGAAGTTACCACAAACACCATAGCCGAGAAAATGTAGAGAAGTGTTTTATACATTGACACGACCGGGCATCGAACCTGGGACCTCTTAGGTGGTGACCCCATGGAAACCGGTGCGTACGCCACTCGTCCACGGAGGTCGTCAAGAATAGAAAGAAAGAAAAGTTAATGTTGTTCATCCACGCCATAATGGAATGATATAAATCATACATAAGTTTTTGATCATACAGTCACGATAGCTGAGTGGTTGGGTTGTCGGAATTTCGAGTCAAGAGACCCGAAATCCCCAAATGACAGGCTCGTACCAATGGGTTTTACTAAAACTTATGTATGAATTATATCGTTGGCTTGGATATAAAGACGGCGACGGGCTCATCGCATGTCACGTTGTCCCGAAAATATCTTCGGTGGAAGGTGGGTTCAAGGGGCCGAACTGTATATAATATGCTAACAAAAATAAATATTTATGTATACATTATGCCGTGTGGTAACGGTGTAAGAATGTTGTGCCACTAACTTTCTTCTCGTAGATGTCGTAAGAGGCGACTAAGGAGAGAGAGCCTAGAATATCCTAATGGTAACCGATAGATGGCGGGTTAACCATGTCTAAATATATCAGACCAATTTAATCAGACCGAAGATCGGCAGCAGCGTCTAAGGTGCGAGTTGTCTGGTACTGTGATCGCCAATCCGCTTCCCAAGCGTGGCGATTATAGTAAATCCTCCCCATGGGAAAGACCTATGGCCTGCAGTGGACTTTAACAGGCCGTTATGTATGTATGAATGTATTCATATGAACATCACGAGTATTCCTTAAACACGTTTGCCATTAACACAATTCGAACCTTAAAAATATTTCTCCAAATTTTGATCTCCCCAGTTTTTGTTTTCTCCAAAATTTGTTCTCTGAAAAGCCATGATTCAGTAGCGTCCTACACGCCATCATAGTTATTACGAAAAATAACAGACCAAAACTCGGCAGACTGGTGACTGACTGGGTTTGTCAATCCGCTGTTGAGAGGCCAAAATCAAGAATCCTGAGGTAATAATTATACAGTTTGCTATGTATGCATATAAGAACAGACAAAGGCCTATCAGTTTCTAAGAAGTTGATTGCACGTTTTTTTTTACACAAATAAAAAAGTTATTGTCTATGTTAACTGCCAGAACCATGAAAATATCATTGTAAATTTAAAGAAAAATTATCATGAGAAACAGAAAAAAATGTGTGTGATGTGAGTTACAACGACTCTATTTAAGACGGTTTTGAAAAAAGCCGTATTTTAATCATAGCGGCATATTTAACTGTGTTTCTATTCATTTGTATCCATTACATTTCCATGTATCTCCCATTTTGTATATCAATTAATTTTCTCACCAATTAATTATTCCTCAATATTGTTGTAAGTCAGGTGATTTATCATCTGTGGCTATCATTAGACGCATTATCGAGTCGACGATGCAACTCGTTACACTTGAAACGTTTAGGTTTCCTGCATACGTACATTTGTGTTGACTTCTACTTAGTAATGTTGCACGTTTAAATATAATTTAAGTTTAAAGTTTTCATTAATGATACTTTACAATGAGACGATACCTGTGCGACTAAGCTTCGTTTGATGAGAAATTTATTGAGCTATAAGAAATAAAAAAATACTGTTGTTTTAATATAATAACTGATACGTATATACTAGTGTATTTTTTGTAAAAGCTTTGGTTTTTGCTGAACTGCTTTGTTCTTAAGAAATTTTTTATCGTCATGCATTTCTCTATGCATCGGTAGCCAGAAATCTTGACAATTAAGTGTTTTCGACCCATATTTCATCGGAGCTTATTTTTGAACAACGTGTTTATTCTTACTTACTTTATATCCCAGTTATAACATAAATACTATATAAGTTTTAGAAAAAATCATTGGTACTAACCTACCTAATAAGGATCTAACTCGGGACTCTTGATTCGATTTCCGATCACCCAACCATTAGGCTATCGTGACTTAGAAATATTTATTATTATATTATATAATTTTGAATAACAATGAGTACTTTTTTCGTATTATTTATTTTTTCTGGGATTAGACACATGAACATATATGATAAACTTGAAATATATAAATCACTGCCAAAATATAAAATATTGGCCAAATATTTGGACCAGTTAGACGGAGCGGATATAAATAGTATTACTTTAATCTAGATTTAGTTTTCTTCTATGTAACAAATCATTAATAAACTCTCAGACACAAGTGAAAATATGAAAAAAAAAATAAAAATTAAAAAAAAATCTTTAAAAAATGGCTAAATACAAATAAATATAGAGAACTAAAAATGTAAAGTAAAGATATCTTTCATATTTTTACATGTTATTGTTTCACTTACTTTCTTGGTATTTTTAAAGCTGTTGTTCACCTCCGATTTAATTGAAATTTTGCGTATTTACGTAATTTAAAATAATATTGTATCACGGAACTGATGTTATAAAGGACTCTGATGCATGAAAACACCCCAACAAAACAAGTATTTAAAATAGAACGATCATTTATGGATTTTTTATGTAGTTTTATGTACTTTTTTAAGTTGCCAACGTTTTTAGTGCACCTGCACCGTTTAATAGTGCTATTCGTTTTAGCACTATTTTTGAAGTCACGATAGCCGAGTTGTTGGGTGGTCAGAATTTCAAGCCGAGAGACCCGATTTCGATCCCCAGGAGGCAGTACCAATGACTTTTTCAAAAACTTATGTACGAATTTCACCGTTAGCTTGGACATAAAGACGGCGACGTGCTCACCACCTGTCACGTTGTCCCGAAAATATCTTCGGTGGAAGGTGGGTCAAAGGGACTTAATTGTCTAGACTTGACCGCTGTCTACCCCTGTATTGGGAATTGCGTGTAGATATTTTATTTTTTTTACTTGTTTTAGCAATATTCGCGTAACTACAAAAAAACAAGTTTTAATTTTTACAAGCACTGCGGGGAAAATTTTGTTTTCTAAATAAAAAATAATTGCGTGTAAAATAGACACGTGATATTTTTTAAAACAATCTTGTAGTGAAGAAAAACATTTCGAGCATAGCTGCTCTTTGAGGAATAATAAAAACATATATTTCGATATTTGTAAAATTCGCGAACACGCGCGTTGGGTGTTTCCATATTCTTTACATTATATTTTACAGACTAATGTAAAATATCTGAAATAAAAGAAGTAATTTTGCTTCAAAATGAATAAAATATCTCTAAGTTGTTGTGCAGGCACCCTAAAGAATCAAAACTCAATGTGCCATAAAACTTATCATCGACGGAAGAAAAAGAAAATAAAAAAAAAGCTTCGAATTTTGAAATGAAATGATACATCGACGGATGCGGCCAGTTTGAATGCCGTTTGAAATGATTCTTTTGTTTTCTATTGTTT
Source organism: Sericinus montela (assembly GCA_029286605.1). Classification (NCBI taxonomy): domain Eukaryota; kingdom Metazoa; phylum Arthropoda; class Insecta; order Lepidoptera; family Papilionidae; genus Sericinus; species Sericinus montela. Next base: position 331,961 of record JAGSMR010000102.1, read on the forward strand.
CTGGAATACAGTTGTATTTTACTTTAACGTTTTCAACCAGCGTTATAATTAAATTTGTTACGTATCGTAAATGAATTCGGTGATAAATCTTGTGACTTGTAATGAATGTGAGGCGGTATTGAGTTATGATCTGTAGAAAACCTATCTATATATGATGGAGCGTGTGAGGTGTGAGATGTCGGCCAGTTATCTGTTACAAGTATGCTATTATTAAAGCTTTGTGGCGCGCTACATTTTATAAATCGATAATTGGTTTTATTTTTAATTTTAAAAAAGCAGGCTGATTGAAGAATTTTTCTAACGATCTTATTTTAATAATATCGTAAGTATTATTTACAAAAATAATTTCATTACTTACACATATTTCTTAATAATAAAAGTAATAAATAAATATCTTCACGCAATTCCCAATACAGGGGTAGACAGAGGTCAAGTCTAGACAATTAAGTCCCTTTGACCCAACTTCCACCGAAGATATTTTCGGGACAACGTGACAGGTGGTGAGCCCGTCGCCGCCTTTATGTCCAAGCCAACGATGAAATTCGTACATAAGTTTTTGAAAAACTCATTGGTACTGCCACCTGGGGATCGAACTCGGGTCTCTCGACTCGAAATTCCGACCACCCAACAACTCGGCTATCGTGACTTACACGATAACAATAATAAAAGTATGAGCCTAATAACTTCGAAATTTCATTAAAAAAACTCATCGCATTTCTTTTTCATCTACAGTATTATAACGAGAATAGCCTGTAACATGTAGAGCAGACAACTTTAATTAACTATGTTTCATGAAACTTATTTAATGAAATAAAAAATAAAATTTAAGTTCATTCTTTTTAAATTGACCATTTGATAGTTATGGATTAATATTTTTTAAATGGGTTAGTTTGGGTTGGGTTGGTGGTGGAATTAATTGTGCGAAGTAGATTCCTACATTCTAAACTTTACGCACATACTTCGCATAACAATTAATTTTTTTTTTAATTTAAATTCAGATCCGTGATTGTAAAATAATTTCTAGCCTGTGGCAACAATACAAATACAGTTAGTAATCTGTGTACTTTCCCGCCGGGCGAGCCGCGTTGTCTTGTCTCGTCGAGTCGACTTGTAATTTGTAAGTGGTCAAAGACTATATAATCACTACATTTTATAAGTGGCTATCGGCTGTAGGTGTTAAGTGGCTTTTATGAACCGTGGTGACTTGTCTCAACGTGAGACGAACACTTGTTCGCTCGTTAACATGTATATTAGACGGTGATGATGGAGAAAGACATCTATTTAAACAGGTTTTAGGAATATTCGTTTCAGAAAATCTTTGGTTCTTTATTGTTTATTTACTTACTTCATAGATTATAGAAGACCGCTGTAGGGATAAGGTCTCTCCCGTGACATTAGCTATATCCGTCACGCTTTGCAAGCGTATTCCTCAGCAAACCGCTAAATATATTAATAAAATGATAGGCGGACAATGTTTATTTTTATTGGATTAGATATTTTTAATCCGATCACTTAGTTTGTAGTGTTTGTAGTAGTAGTGTTATATTTGAAGCCAAGTCATGGATGTTATTTATATGTACTTGGCTTGGAACTAACACGGCGATAGGTTCACCACCTGTCACGTGGTCTCAAATAGGCTTCGGTGAAAGGTGGGTTGAAAGGACTGTCTAAAGCACAGCGTGTTTTGTAACCAATTTCTAGTCACAGATTTGCTGGAAGAAATTTCTAAAGAAATAAGCAGGTCCTTTGTAAAATTTCACCTTATAATTGACTAAACCTCTGTCAACCCTAGCATTAGGAATATGCATAAAGGTATGAAGATATTTTAAATTTTTCCAACATCACAAATATTTCATAAACAAATTTGTTTTGAAAATTGTGCATACTCTTGTAATACTGTCGTTGTGCATACAGTCGTAATTAATATTACTCCCGTAATATTAATTATGACAGTAATTAATATTACTCCCGTAATATTAATGTATGGGACAAAAGGTTTCTAGTGGGAGAACCGCTTTAATAAACATAAAAAAATAGTTAATTGCTGCTTTTCTGTTTGTTTCCTCGAATGTTTGTTTTACAAAATAACGCCTTCACCTTTTAGACTTTAGGCATTAGCGTTATTATACTCTGCTAATAATTAAATGTATGTTCGTTGTTTTGTATCGTGTTGTGCAAGACTTCAAAAGAGCCATGCCTGCGGACAGATGGCGGTACAACTATTTTGAATAATACCAGAAGAAAATTGAGAAGAAGAAAAAATTGTTTTAGATCAACATTATATACTAAACATTTTGGGGAAGTGCGTTTAGCCGGGATGGAAGATGTGATTTAGATCTGGACAGGCGTGTCGCTGCCGGGAACAAAGTCAATGGTGCCCTGACTGCGTTAACCAAAAGGCAAGGCGTTGTGAAATGTGCACGCCTTGCAATACATAACGCAGTGTTGGTACCGACTTTGTTATATGGTAGCGAAACCTGGGTATGCCAGAAGAAGCATAAAAGCAGGTTGAATGCAGTCTCTTCGTCGATGCGATCTCTTCGTAAAATGTGCGGCCTTACCATGGCCGAACGAAAGCGAAACGAAGAGATTCGCAAAAGGTTTGAAAGATGACTTTGTCACAAAAATGGATAAGGGCGTGCTTCGATGGTTTGGGCACGTTGAGCGAATGAGTGAAGACCGAATGGTGAAGAAAATATATAGCGCGAAAGTTAATATTAAAAGATGTCGAGGTAGACCGAGACTAACTTTCAAAGACCATGTGCGCAAATTGCTCGAAGAGGGGAGGGTCAAGAGTACTCGGATACCTAGACGTGCATGTATGAAGAAGATGATGAATCTGAAAGAAGCGAAAGAAGTATGTAGGGATCGTGACACTTGGCGATCTGTTCTCTCTGGCTACCCCGTCTGTGTTTGTGCGTGAAGATAAATAATAAAAAATAATAATAATATTTTTTTCTTTGTTTTTTTAATGTATTAGCTGGAGAAATACAACACATTTTGCTAACAATATTTTACCCTTTTGATATCGAATACTCAAGACACCATGAAATGTGAACTTTGAGTTAGGTAATTGACATTATTAGATCAATTTTAGCAATGACTGAGTAGTCATAGAAAAAAAAATAATTGTTACACAGTATAGGCAATTTGGTGATAAAATGCTGCTTTGAAGTTAATAGTAAATTTATTGGAACTGTAACGTGTGGTGACTGCGTAGGTATATACCTCCACCATTTTTCCCGTGGGTGTCGTAATTGACGTCGGAGGGAAACGCTTTGAATTTACAGTTGTTTACCATCAGATGGCGGGATAAAAATCTGAAAAGATGCTTAGCAAACAGGTAACGGACAGTTGCCAGTTGTCTACTATAACTATCTTCTATTTCAAACTCTTATATATGAGAGAGTTCTATGTTCTATAATGGACTTTTGCAGGCAGCTATAACGATATGATGAAACTAAACGACCCCCACTAGAACAAAACCTTGAAAACCTTCGTAGCAATCGACAGATTGTCGATATCCCAAAACACACACTTTATCTGTTACATTATTATTGTTGTTGTTGTTGTACTGTTTTGTTGTACTGTTGTTGGTTTAAGCTCTACATTTGTCTCTACTCTGCAGTAGTCCAACGCATTAAGTGACTGGTTAAAGTTAAGTTTATTGAGAGTAAGTAAACGTAATTATATTTGTTAATACCGACAAAAACTTGCAATTTACAAAAATTTTGCAAGCTTAAAGTTAATTTTTAGCGTTTTAAAAGCTACATCTGAAATATTTTGTTTATTAGGCAAATCCTTTCCATAGGTATCCGAAGTAAAATATTAAGTAGTGTTATTCCAGACTCTAGATTAACCTACAGAAATCATATTAAGAAAGAGTTAGAGCGTTCATTATAAATAAATAAAAAAATATCTTCACGCAATTCCCAATACAGGGGTAGACTGAGGTCTAGTCTAAACAATTAAGTCCTTTTGACCCACCTTCCACCGAAGATATGAATCGTACATAGGTTTTCAAAAACCCATTGGTACGAGCCTGCCACCTGGGGATCGAACTCGGGTCTCTCGACTCGGATTCCGATCACCCAACCACTCGGCTTTCGTGAAATTAATACCAGGTGAGGATAAAATCAAAAAATATAATTTCGTTGTTGAGCGACATTTTAGTTGCCCCGTTTCATTGAGTTAGTACGATTTTGTTGTGCTATTTATAACGGTTCAATGATATTGTTTTCATTAGAACAGGCTCAGTTAATTTCTTAATTTACTTTATGGAATAAGTGACAAAAGCAGCACTAATAATTGGTAGAAAGTCACGATAGCCGAGTGGTTGGGTGATCGGAATCCGAGTCGAGAGACCCGTGAGAGTGAGAGAGTGGTCGGACTATCGAGTTAAGAGATCGGCAGGCTCGTACCAATGAATTTTTCAAAAAAAAACTTATGTAAGAATTATATCGTTGGCTTGGACATAAAGACGGCGACGGGCTTTCCACCTGTCAAGTTGTCCTGAAAATATCTTCTGTGGAAGGTGGGTCGAAGGGACTTAATTGTCTAAACTAGACCTCTGTCTACCCCTGTAATGGGAATTGCGTGAAGATATTTTTAATAATTGGTAGAAAACCATACCAGGCCTAGTTTATTTATCGAAATAAGTGAAAGAAACAGGGGAAGGAAACTCCCTAGATATCCTCTGTTTTTGGTCGCAGTGTTAGTTATCACAATGGTAATGACAGCAACATCTAAATAGCGAGAGATATCGTAATCATCATAGGCCTCAAACTGCCTACAATGGCAGCGCTATTTAAAAAGTTCTCCATCGACTACTTCGATAGGACGAACTTACATACAAATCCGCTAGTGGCAGCGTTAGGGAATTACACACCCGCGCGCGATACTCCACCTCAATTGAGGCGCCCGAAATGCGTCATCATAGACGATGATGACGCAATCACCCGTGTCAACAATGCGTATGAGGCCCCGCCCCCTACGTACTTTCGCACACACACAGACACAAGCCGCATCCTGCGGCTTACACAACCTCGCCATCGTCGTAATTTCACGACTAGCACGAGACTTTCTCGTGGTCGTAGTCGTCACTAAAAGGTTAACACAAGGCGATCCGAGAGGAGATTTTCCTCCAAACCAACTGGGGCCCTCGGATCGCATGGCCCCTCCTCCATGTCGGAAGTCATCTCTTTCGTTCTAGGGGACGCAGCGATTCGCAGCAGCAGCCATTATTGTCTTCAACTCTAACTTGCGAGCCTCTCCTCGCAAGTCTCCTTAGACGAAGCTGTAAAGGCCTCCGGGCCAACAGCATCCCGTGGATGGTTTTAGTCGGTATGCTTCTCCTTCTGAGATTCGAGCCCGACACTGTTCGTTTCGGTGGCCTCCCGGCCAAGGGACGTTCGTGCATAAAACATTTCCTCCATGGTTATCAAAAAAAAAAAAATCATCATAGGCAGATAGTAAAAAAAGAGTTGTGTTTCAAAATAAATAAATAAAATATTATAAAAGACGCCGTAACTTCTGTTTCATATGATATACAAATTCATTTCTTGGCATATGTAGCTTCGTTACAAAAATATAATAGAAACAATTATATTGTATTATAATGCAGAATAAATAATGTGTAGTTATAAACTACAGTAGTCGGTGACTATTCTAAAATCCCAACGGTGGCGCGGGAATCCATTTTGTAACTTTGACGTTTAAGCCAAAATGGCAGTCGCAAATGGAGCCCGCCGCTAATCTTGTTGTCGAGTTTTGGAGAGTTCGAGCCCTAGCTCTAGTCAGGCGGTTTGCACTATTGTCTAGGCTTTTTATATTTTTTTAAATGCAGAATACAGTGAGATACGGAGAAAAGAATATGAAAAGAAGTGACATATACAATGTGAATACAAGGAACAAACATAAACTTACATCGCCTGTTAATAGACTCCATAGAGTATGTAATTCATTCATGGGGTAGTGTGTACGCTTCTACCTCAAAATAATCAAAAATTATCATAGAAAAACTGCAGAAAAAAGTTATTACAATATAAATGAATATATTGATGAGTTGTAGCACCCATGCTATTTCTAATTAAATTATCTAATTAAATTATCTAATTAAATTATCTAATTAAATTATTTTGTATTTCATATTAAAAAAAGCTAAAAAAGGATACTTACGGAGTTTCTTTCGCCGTTTCTTCTCCGTCAGAGGAACCTCAATACGGAACGGTGGTAGTTCAAAAAATATCGATGGATGTAATGTATGACATGTCGATACTAAATTATTTTATTTGATTTGATAAGAGCCAAGATAATAATGTTATGAAGCCATCTTAGTCTTCCGACTATCTATCAACAATATTTTTACAATACTTGACCATCAAGCAATTTAATGTCATTACCATTCAAATATACTTGTTGGTCCTAAACAAAATATATATTTTTCGTACCATATCATTCAGAGTATTTGTAAATAAAATATAAATATCTTCACGCAATTCCTATACAGGGGTAGAGGTCCAGTCTAGACAATTAAGTCCTTTCGACCCACCTTCCACCGAAGACATTCTCAGGACAACGTGACAGGTAGTAAGCCCGTCGCCGTCTTTATGTCCAAGCCAACGATAAGATTCGTTCATAAGTTTTGACAAACCTATTGGTACGAGCCTGCCACCTGGGGATCGAACTCGCGTCTCTTGACTCGAAATTCCGACCACCCAAACACTAGGCTATCAAGACTTATTATATTATATAGAGTATATATATAGATAAAATAAAATAATATAAATATCTTCACGCCATTCCCAATACAGGGGTATACAGCGGTCTAGTCTAGACAATTAAGTCCCTTCGACCCACCTTCCACCGAAGATATTTTGGGACAAACTGACAGGTGGTGAGCTCGTTGCTGCCTTTATTCCAAGCCAGCGATATGAATCGTACATAGGTTTTGAAAAACCCATTGGTACGAGCCTGCTACCTGGGCATCGAATTTGTCCTATCTCGACTCGAATTCCGATCACGACCACTCGGATATCGAGACTTTTGTTTTATTTGTGTACAAAAGAGTAAACGAAAGATTATATCGCTACGTCTGATACATACAATCAAATTACAAAGCTCTGTATTTAAAGTCTCTGATTTGTAATAATGCGGAAACCTCTACGGTAAATGTCATAGGACGAAATGTCGAAAATAATTATTTTACGTCAGAAATTTAAATGCAGCTCATGGTCAGGTCAGGATCACAAATATCTATAGGCTACAGGAGCCACTTATCATCAGGTGTACTCCTCATGGACCTGGAAGACCTCCGTAGGCGAGTGGCGTACACACCGGTTTCATGTTGTCGCCAGCTGTGAGGTTCCGGGTTCGAATTGCGGTCGGATTGCTTTAGCTACTTTCGGCGATGTATTTGTTGTTGTCCCAATCTATGTAAGTATGTATCTGTCTATCTACTGCTTTTCGTCTTTCACCTCATCTCAATAAAATTACCTATAGATATTTTGCAATAAATATAAAGCTTTTTAATTTTATTCAACGGCAAGTACGTGATAAAAGGAAGTTCGGAGATACTAAAAAATCGGTTGTAAATAAACTTGGCAGTCGATGAAGTTAAGTCAAAATAAAAATTAAAAAAAAAATATTGTAACTATGTATCAGTACACACATCAGCCATTAAGACTTTGTTCTCTCATTGTTTATGGTCTCTATTAAAGACTCATTATATCGATTATGAACTCTGTCATGTACCAATAGATAATGTACAACATTCTTTATTAATTGCAACAAATAATGGCGATATGTCTGTACACGCGATCGGAAGCTGATGTGAGGCGTTCAGTATTATTTTGAATAGTTCATCTGATACAGGTCATTGTTGACGACCTCCGTAGACGAGCGGCGTAAACGATTCAAAGGGTCTCTCGTAAATCTCGAGGTCCCGGGTTCGATTCAGTCGGGTCAATGTAGAAAACCACTTTTCTACATTTTATCGGGTCTGGGTGTTTGTGGTGCCTTCATTGTTTCCGATTTCCATATCTCAAGTGCTTTAGCATCTTACATTGGGATCGGAGCAATGTATGTGACGTTGTCTCTATCTATATATGTATTTAATGTAATAACTGTACAAAATAATATTGTTATTATGGACGAGAGTAAAGGTGAAAGCCTTTCGAAACTCAAATTGGAATAATTGTTTTAACAATGCTTTATTTACAGAAATAAATAAATAAATATCTTCACGCAATTCCCAATACAGGGGTAGACAGAGGTCTAGTCTAGACAAATAAGTCCTTTTGATCCACCTTCCACCGAAACAAAATTATGTTTATATTTACAATACTTATTAACTTAAAACTACAATGAAATCATACAACCCTACTACTCGTGATATGGTACAAAGACGCTGGCTGCGTTTCCACGTTGATTGGCTTGACTAATTTAAGCAAATGTAGTATTTCATATTGTGAGAGAGATTGAGCTAAAAACATACTGGTGCAGCGTGAATTGGGGACATCGCATAATTTCCTTGTAATTTTCTTAATGAACTCTTACGAAACTTACGGGTTAAGATAGATACGGAAGATAGTACCCCACTCTGAGCACCCCAATATTGGGAAAATGCGTGAAGTTAAAAAGTGTGTAAGTGAATACTACAATAAAGGAGGCGACCAAAATCTATCAAAATGAGGTACCAAGGTAAAAATAGGAAATAAAATTCTCTAAAGTACACAGAACAATATTTTAAACATTATTAACTATGATATATTTAACAAAAATGGGAAAAAAAATAAAAGAATTTTGTGAAAAGCAAGTAATTCTGCTGTCTGTGAAGCATAAATATCATTGAAATATTAAAAATATAAATTATTTTAGTACAGTTTTTTTTTTATATCTTCACGCAATTTTCAATACTATGGTGTGCTGAGTAGTAGCTGGGTAGTGTAGCTGGGTGTCTAGACAGTAAAGTCTATTCGACCCACTCTTCTCTGATGCTTGTTTAGAACATCGTGGCAGATGGTTAGTCTATCGCTGTGGTACATTTTTAATATATACATATACTGACTTAGTCATAAATAAATAATACATACATACAAAGGGACAATCACATACATTGCTCTGATCCCACAGTAAGCAGCTTAAGCACTTGTATAATGGAATCGGACACAGCTAAGTTAACACAAACACCTAGACCTGAGAAAGTATAGGTAAAGTGTTTTCTACATTGACCCGACCGGGAATCGATCTCGGGACCTTAGAGCTGGTGACACAATGAAAACCTCTGTATACACCATTCATCCACGGTCGTCTAATTATAATAAGATATATATTGATTTCTTCCGTGTGGTAACGGCGTAAGAATATCGCCACTCCCTTTCTTCCCGAGTAGATCGTAAGAGGCGACCAAGGAAAACAAACTTGAACATCGTAACGGCAACCGATAGATAGTGAGATAACCATCTCTAAAATATCAAACCAAAATAATCAGACCGTAGATGGGCAGCAGCGTCTGAGGTACGAGTGGTCTGGTACTGCGATCGCCAAACTGCTTACCAAGCGTGGCGATTATGGCAAGTCCTCCCTATGGGAGAGGCCTATGTCCTGCAGTGGACTTTAACAGGCCGATATGTATATATGTATGTAAATATTGATAAATACATACTAACGTCCATGACTCGAATACTTTTCATATACATCACACAAATGTTTCCCTTAGCTTAAAAATCTGTAACCGTTATTTTACTCATAATTTGGTGCACAAGTACCGCTTGATACTACTTATTTGGGTAAGATAAAATGGGGTTTTAGTGGCCTACTTTGGCATATGTTTAACAGTTCAAAATACGTCATTCATACTTTGTGGCGGACGCGTCTTATTGTATCAATTATCGAAGCTGTCAATCTTTTCAAATTGCATATTTGGAACGCACCGTTCCATTTGACATTTCCTGAGCGCGGGCTGTTTGAATTGGATGCTCTATGTTTCTAAAGTAGACATGAATTTTGTTCTTTGCTTGATGTTGATGTTTAAGTCACGATAGCCGAGTGGTTGGGTGGTCGGAATTTCGAGTCAAGAGACCCGAGTTCGATCCCCAGGTGGCAGGCTCGTACCAATGGGTTTTTCAAAAATGTATGTACGAATTACATCGTTGGATTGGACACAGACGGCGACGGGCTCACAACCTGTCACGTTGTCCCAAAAATATTTCGGTGGAAGGTGGGTCGAAAGGGACTTCATTGTCTAGTCTAGACCTCTGACTACCCCTGTATTGGGAATTGCGTGAAAATATTTATTTATTTATTTTAATTTTTGCTTGATGTTGGCTAACGTAAGTTTATTTTAAAATAAATACGAATCGTTACGGCTCGATTCCCGGTCGGGTCAATGTAGGAAAGCTACTTCTTCACATTTTCACGGGTCTGGGTGTTTGTGGTGCCTTCGTTGTTTCCGATTCCTATACCTAAAGTGCTTCAGCATCTTACATTGGGATCGGAGCAATGTATGTGATGTTGTCCTTACCTATATATGTATTTATTTATTTATATGTATGTATGTAACAAAATTGTACCGTTAGCTTTGACACCAAGACAGTAATAGGCTGACCATCTGTCCCAAATATGCTTCGGTGAACTGTGGGTCGAGAGGACTTCATTTTTTAGATCTGTGCCTACCCCAGTATGGGAAATTACGAGAAGACATAAATATTTTAAATAGATTCTCTGAGTAATTCTGTGAAAAAACTGTACTTTGTCGTAATTATCAGTTACTTGACTAACTGTTTATCTCGACAACTAAAAGACAATATTAATTTTATACGAAGCATAGCAACCTCTATTTATTTATTAACTTCGACGTGGTTATTATATTTTTTATCTTCACGCATTTTCCAATTCTGGTGTAGACAGTGGTCGAGACAGTTTAGTTCTTTCTAGTCACTTTTTACCGAGGGTAATTTGGGACAACATGACAGACAGTAGGTGTAGCGCAGTGTACAAACCAACGGTACAATATGCTAACATAGATATATACTTACATAGATAAATATATATTACAACTTTGTTTAATTAGTTAATAAATTTATTAATAATCAATCGCGATAGTCTATTGGTTGGGTGATCGGAATTCGTATTAAGAACCAGAGTTCGATTACCAGGCTTTCCAATGGATTTTTTCTAAACTTATGTACGATTTATATCGCTGGCATGAAAACTAAAACGGCGGACTACAGGCTCACCACCTATCACGTTGTCCCAAAAATGTCTTCGGTGTGTGGGTCAAAAGGACCGGTCTGGACCACTGTTGGGAATCATGAGGATCATGAAAATAAAACTATATACTTTTTAGAATTTTACTCATTTTTAAATATGGAGTGGACGCTTAAAGAGAACCGTGTTGCAGTTATTGCGTTGCATCGTTGCGGTTACGCGCAAATTAAAGTTTTTGACATACTGAAAAATTTGAATATAACCAAAAGATTCGTTTATCGTACCATCAAACGATACAATGAAGACTCTAGTATAGATAACAGGTCAAGAAGTGGTCGCCCTCGGTCTGTTAGGACTCCAGCAGTGATAAAAGCTGTGAAGGCTCGAATTCAAAGAAAGCCCAAACATAAGCAGAAACTGTTGGCCCTTCAGATGGGGTTAAGCACAACCACGGTGAAAAGGGTGTTAAATGAAGACATGGGGCTTCGGGCATATCGAAGAAAAACAGGACATTGTTTGAATGCTCGTCTAATGCACCTGAGACTGAAGAGATGCCGCGCTTTGGTTAAGCGGTACGCGGGAAACTGGCCGCACAGATTGAAGGCCTGTATTCAAAATCACGGAGGTCATTTTGAATAAACTTTAGTGTCATAAGAATCTATGTTTTGTTAAGTTCATTTTGGTATATAAATAGTTACATGATGAATAAATTTGTTTTAATTATTTTAGGTTAAACATGTGACAGAATTTATGACCTGACTAGGTATATACCGGCCTGTTAAAATCCACTGCAGGACATAGGCCTCTCCCATAGGAGGATTTGCCATAAAAGTCACGCTTGGCAAGCGGATTGGTGATCGCAGTGCGAAACCACTCGCACCTCAAACGCTGCCGCCCATCTTCGGTCTGATATTGGTTTCCATAACGATATTCAAGGCTGTTTGCCTTAGTCGCCTCTTGCGACACCCACGGGAAGAAAGGGAATGGCAGTTTTCTAACGCCTTAACCACACGACCAGTTATGTGAGCCAATAGTTAGCGTTTCAGTATCGGACAAATAATAACAGAAAAAAAATGTTAAATCAGATTCACTTCCAGCCAGACATTAAAATTTTATTTCCGTGTAATCATAGATTAATTTAAAATGTGACAATGATTGAAACTGGTCATAGAGATATTACGGTTCTCTACGTTATCGAGTTACCGTTCAGTGATTAGACATTTTGATTTCAGCGGAATATTTAAAGTTGAACTTTCATTATGGAGGTGTCATGTTTAAAAAAATCGGATGTGACCGATCATGCACGGAATCGAGTAATTGAAATGGTTCCGTAATTAATTTTTTTCATTTTATAATCTTTATAACTATCATGATGATTCGCTTAAGTCACTTCTGTTCTGAGTAAGGTGTATATTTGTCAACGTGTTTTTCTTTAAATTAGAAAAAAAATATCTTCATTTATTCGCCATTCCCAATACAGGGGTAGACAGAGGTTTAGTCTAGACAATTAAGCCCCTTCGACCCACCTTTCACCGAAGATATTTTCGGAACAACGTGACAGGTGGTGAGCCCGTCGCCGTCTTTGTGTTCCAGCCAACGATATGAATCGTACATAGGTTTTGAAAAACCCATTGGGACGAGCTTGCCACCTGGGGATGAACTGGGTACGAACTCGGGTCTCTCGACTCGAATTCCGATCACCCAACCACTATCTACTTGTGCCATCGTGACTTTTTACAGTCGTGACAATTAGAAATTCAGTAAAATATACGAAAAAATCTTCTCAATTAGACATCGGTGAAAGATGGATCGAGAAGAGAAGAAGAAACTAATTGTTTAAACCAGTCTACCCTAGGATTGGGATAACGCCATACAGCCCCTATATATGTAAGCATGTACGTCATGCTGGTTTACAAGTTGTCGCGATCTCTGAGGACTTGGATTCGATTTCCGGACGACTGAATCTAGACAAGCTTTTTACTTGCTTTGTCTCGGGTTTAGGTGTTTATGGTAACTTCGTTGTTTTCGATTTCATAACACAAGTGCTTTCGCCACTTACTTTGGGATCAGAGCAATGTAAGTGATGTCCCTAGTATTCCTATATACGATGTTTATTTAAATGTATGTGTGTATGTATGTATAATATAGAACACATTCAAATAGTAATTAGTATCACAAAAGTCAAATCTAGAAACTTTGCTTTGTTATTACAACTTTCGCAACGACTTTCTACGGATCTTATAATGGAGACATTATTAAAATTTGTAGGGTTCAGTAGCTTTAGTTTAAGGTAATTTGAATTACAGAACAAATACGACAGCCATGATAATCGAATCGTGATTGGGTGATCGAAATTAGAGGCAAGAGTCCCTAGTTCGATCCCCAGGTTTTATGTTTTTAAAACCCATTGGTAAGCATGGGTTTTTTTAAAACTCTGGTACGATTCGTATTGTTGGCTTTGATATATCGACGACAGGCTCACCACTGGTTACGTTATTCCAAGAAATGCCTTCGGTGAAAGGTGAGTCGAAAAGACTTTATTGTCTGAATATTTGTCTACCCTAGTATTGGCAATATAACAAACAAATTACATTAAATGTGAATTTTATATGGTGTGTACGTGTTCTACAAGATCTACTAGGGGGAGTGCTCCGAGGAATTGTTCGGATCAATTCCAGCCGCTGGATTTCACCATCGTACCTTACGGCACAGTCAAAAATTTCATCAACACCACCTTGATGCTTGGCATTCCACCACAGTGCGTGACGCGGAATTTTTTGCCACGCACTTGCACTTTATGGAATAATTTGCCGTCAGCGGTTTTTCCGTACCGATCCGACTTAGGCACCTTCAAGAAAAGAGCCTATACCTTTCTTAAAGGCCGTCAACGCATCTGCTATTTTTCCGGTATTGCAGATATTCATGGACGGCGGTAATCACTTACCATCAAGTGTGCTACCTGCTCGTTTTCTTCCCTTTTCTATAAAAAAAAAGCGCACCGATTTTGCCACCTTCTTTCTTGCCGTAATGGCGATTAAGTGAAAAATTATAAAGTTGATGTTTAAGACGCATATTGTTAAAAGAAAACAATTTTAAGTTGTATACATAAAATGTAATACATTTTGTACTTTTATTTATATTATTTACTTAAAACGAGAGATAGTTTACATAGAAACATCAAAGGAGTTGTTTAGTTTCTTTATTGAATAAATAAAATATTATATAAAATCGTTTCAATATTGAACCCTAAAAAAAAACTAGATTACGTTACGCTTCCACTCGATTCGATTCATAGGCGATCTTTTAAATTGACACGCACCTAACTAATGGAAGCGTTCTTTTTTTATTATTAATTAATGGCTTCATGTTTCTTTACACTCGGACAGTCCGGACGTTCCGAGCATTCGAAATACAAATTCTAATTGTTTTTAATTTAAATGTAGCTTCTAATAGAGGTGTTCCGTGATTGTAGCTCTCGCTATAGAAAGTAGATTACTTGACGATTTGCCGAGTGACGTACACAAAGGTTTTCATTGTGTCGCCAGCTCAGAGGTCCCGGGTTCAATTCCCAATGGGGTCATTGTAGAAAACACCTTTTTCTACATTTTCTTGGGTCTGGTTGTTTGTGGTACCTTTGTTGTTTCTTATTACATAAAAGTGCTTAAGGTTATTACTTTGGGATCAAAGCAATGTATGTGATGTTGAACCTTTCTATGTATGTATTTATTTAATTATAATTAAAAAATAACGGCCTCAACAGTGAAAGACTGAGGCCCTCCCATTAAGGAGGTTATATCGTAATCTGTGTCAAGCGGATTATGTATTGCAATACACTTCTATGCACCTTAAATGGTCAGCTTTATTTTGGTTTAAGATTGACTGTCGACTCTTTCCTTAGACGTCTATTACTAACTCCGACCTCCGTGGACGAGTGGCGTAAACGTTTCAAAGGGTCGCCATCTCGAGGTTCCGAGTTCAATTCCCGGTCGGGTCAATGTAGAAAAACCACTTTTTCTACCTTTTCTCGGGTCAGGGTGTTTGTGGTACCTTCGTTGTTTCCGATTTCCATACGTAATTTCATACATAAGTGCATCGATAACATAAGTGCTCGGAGCAATGTATGTGATGTTGTCTCTATCTATATATGTATATGTATTTAACTGTCTAACTAACGGATAGAAAGGGGGTAGTCAGGTAAATCCTAAGCCATATTACGAGTAGCTTTGAGGAGATTGAGAATTATTACTGCGATTGCCTATCCGCTTTCCAAACGTGGTAATTATGGCAAAGTCTACCTACGGCAGACATCTGTATGCAGTTGTGGACTTTTAACAGTTAAGTATGTATTTATGTATAAGATGCGTTTGACTTGGTCGACCTAACCATTCGCGCAATACTAAAGTATACGCTTGGCTTCATCTGTATGTAATCCATTACACTAACTTTTTTTATGAGTAGAGTGAATAACGATTGCAACCCATAGACACTTGAGAACGACTTCAAACGAAGGTTGCAGATGTGTTGCCATCTCAAAGGCTGTGAGGACATTCCTGTTTATAAGTTACACTCTATTTCTTCATGCAAATCCAAATACAGGGGTAGACAGAGGTCTAGTCTAGACAATTAAGTCCCATCGACCAACCTATCACCGAAGACATTTTCGGGACGACGTGACAGGTGATGAGCCCGTCGCCGTCTTTATGTCCAAGCCAACGATATTACTTATGTACGAATAATAATTCGTACATAAGTTTTTTGAAAACCCATTAGTACAAGCCTGCCATCTGGGGATCGAACTCGGGTCTCATGGCTCGATTTCCGATCTCCCAACCACTCGGCTATCGTGAATCTATTTCTCTGTAATTTTTAACTGGTACAACGGTTTTTATACAATTATTAGGCAGCTTAAATGGATGACTGTGTGATTTTAATGACTCGAAGACAGTGGGGGAGTCTACTATTTAAAGACATAATTATGTTTTCATCTGGAATTCGAAGTGGAGACCCGCGTTGTCTCATGCCTTACAGTTGAGCCACAACGTTCAATAATATAACGAGTGAAGACACAAACAAATACTGTATACTTACAAATAGTATTCCGTAATTGCTACCAAACATAGATGAAAGTAGAAATGCGTTGGGAGTCATGAAAGGTGCACTACCTTACCGAGACACTGCTTTAGAACACAGTTATAATCTATCTATATATACGCGAAATACCACTCATTACTGGATCTTTTAAAGTATACACCGGATTGACTTGAAATGTATTTATTTTTAATAAAAGAAACGCATATGAAGTTGCGAGTTTCGGCTTATATAAACACACGCACACATATATATATATTAGCTGCCCCCCGCGGCTTTGCCCGCAATTTAACACTTAACGCGGAACCCTAATTATGTTTCTAAAATAAAAGTAGCCTACGTTACTCTTTATAACATTAACTATCGAATATAGAAAGGTAAAATTTCCAAGTGATAAAAAAATCTTTTCCAAGTCCAGATAATTAAGTCTTTTTGACCCAAATTGACAGGTGACAGGTAGTGAGCCTGTTGCCGTCTTTATGAACAAGCCGACGATGTAAATAAGTTTTGTGAAAAACTCATTGGTACTAGCCTTCCACCTGAGGATCGAACCCGGGTCTCACGACTCGAATTCCAATCACCCAACCACTTGACTATCGTGATCTATTCTTAGATTTAGATTATTTAGTACATAGATTAATTGCAATTGTTTCCTAGTATCCCAGTACGGTTTGCCATACAACATCGCCGAGTTGCTTACATACTGGTTTCCGACTCTGCGAGGCAGTTATAAAACTGTTTACTGCCCGATCGACTAAGTTAAGATCTCTCTATGTTTGTTTATGCGCTCTTGATTAGCACTATAAAGTAAGTAGTAAATACAGAAAAAGTAAAAAGGTTTATTAGTATATCAATGAAGACATTAAGGCTCTTTGGAATGAGTTGATTAATAATTAAAAAAGTATTTATCAGACTGAGTTTTTTTTGTAAAGATACCATCGAATGATTTTTTAAGGTTAGGTTAGGTTAGAATGTTTATTCGGTTCTTTCTTGATATTATCAGGAAGATAATTCCAGAGGAACTTGGAATTAAAAGTAAAAAAAGTCTTCTCCTTTGAAGGAACCAAACACTATGCAAGGGGTGGTAAATTAAAAAGTAAAATATTTATTATAAAGTACATATTACATAACATACATACATACATAACGGCCTGTTAAAGTCCACTGCAGGACATTGGCCTCCCCCAAGGGGAGGATTTGCCATTATCGCCACGCTTGGCAGGCGGTTTGGCGATCGTAGTCCCAGACCATTAGCATCTCAGACGCTGCTGCCCATCTTCGGTCAGATTATTTTGGTCTGATATTTTTAGAGATGGTTATCCGTTGCCATTAGGATATTCTAGGCTCTTTCCCTCAGTCGCCTCTTACGACACCCACGGAAAAAAAGGGAGTGGCAATATTTTTACATCGTTACCATCATATCTGTGTGTCTTAAAATGTGAATTAAAAAGAAACATGAAAATTGCGACGGCTACCGGCACATAGCAGATAACGACTTCGAAAACTAGAGCATAAACAAATTTTTTTTAAAATAAACTAATCTGATGTCAATACAACAAAACTAAGAACGTACTCGTACCAATGAGTTTTTTTTCTAACTATGGCTTGGACATAAAGACGGCTACAGGCTCTCCACCTGTCACGATGTCTTGTAAAATGATTTCGGTGGAAGGTGGGTCCAAAGGACTTAACAGTCTAAACCTCTTCCTACTCCTGAATTGCGAATGGCGTGAAGATATTTTTTTTATTTTAGGACATCGTGACGTGTAGACGATAGCCGAGTTGTTTGGTGGTCGGAATCGATAGCCGAGTTGTTTGTTGGTCGGAATTTCGAGTCGATAAACCCGAGTTCGATCCCCAGGTGGCAGTACTAATGAGTTTTTCAAAAACTTATGTACGAATTTCATCGTTGGCTTGGACATAAAGGCGGCGACTGGCTCACCACCTGTCACGTTGTCCCGAAAATATCTTCGGTGGAAGGTGGGTCAAAGGGACTTAATTGTCTAGACTTGACCTCTGTCTACCCCTGTATTGGGAATTACGTGAAGATATTTATTTATTTATTTGTGACGTGTAGTAAACCTGTCGCCGACTTTATCTTCAAGACAACGGTATAAATCATACATAAGTTTAAAAAAAATCATTGATAACAATAATTCACTCACCAGCCTAACTTTTGGGAATCGAATTAGGGTCACTTGACTCAAACTCCTACTAGTAGTGGCTAATTTATTTATTGAAAATCTTAAACAAAACGATTTTCGGATTTTATCGCATTTTTTATTAGTTTTTAACAAACTATTTTACTTCCCGACATTTCGGATGCTGTAAAGCATCTATTCACTATGTATTATAACGCAATGCATTGACAGCGTTGGGTGCTCAGGTGCTGATGATTTACTGTACCGTTAGCTTTTTTTGTTTGAAAATATGGGTAAAGTCTTGACCTCCATGGAGCATAGAGGCGTAGACGAGGTCTACTGATGCACTCATGAGTAAACTCACTAGTTTACTCATGAAAAGCTAGGATATAAAGACGAAGTAAAGCTTAACAAATGTCACGTTGCCCCATATAAGCTCCGGTAAAAAATGGGTCGTAGGGACCTCTGGCTACCTCAGTACCGGAAATTGAGTGAAGATTTAAAAATAAAATAATAAATACAAAGATGCTGCCTGTGAGGTATGTGATATCGATATTTATGATTATCGATAATCTATTGAAGCCACGATAGCCGAGTGGTTGGGTGGTCGGAATTTCGAGTCAATAGACCCGAGTTCGATCCCCAGTTGGTAGGCTCGTACCAATGGGTTTTTCAAAAACTTATGTACGAATATCGTTGGCTTGGACATAAAGACGGCGACGGGCTCACCACCTGTCACGTTGTCCCGAAAATATCTTCGGTGGAAGGTGGGTCGAAGGGACTTGATTGTCTAGACTCGACCTCTGTCTACCCCTGTATTGGGAATTGCGTGAAGATATTTATTTTATTATTATTTACGATATAGATCTGGAATGTCTCCCACTCGTTTGTAATTTCATTGCCATAATATCACTATGGTCGCATTTATGGATCATAAGCTCTGCCGGTACATTCCTTTTTAGGTTTGCAGTCGCCATATTTATGGATACATTAAGTGTGGGAGATATTTAAAAAAAAACAACACTTTTTCTTACATCGTATCCTCATAGAATCTACTAAGGTTTCCCAGAAATTTTCTAAACTGGTCTGCAACTCGACGCCTCATTTTTGGGGTTTCCGGACTTCGAAATGCCAATGGAATGAGCCCAGATGTCCTGGAAGACGCATGTGAAGATGGAATTGACGGCGGGCTTGGGTCAACTGTTAGTAGGTTTATTATGCAATGTTTTTTTTAATGATTTTCAAAGCATTTTTATGCTGAACTTTTATGTGATTAAATTAAAGAGAAAAAAGTTAAAATTTCAACGGACACGGGCTTAGCGACGCTCTTACCTCCGAGCCACAGTGTCTTACTCGCATCACTTGAAATCTTAAACCTGTATTCTCTTTTATTACTTATGCCTTGTTTTTTGGCATAGGCGCCATCTATTATCCCTTTTCCAAGTGTTAGTAGGTTGTTGGAGATACCATCAACTCCTGGCGCTGAAGGTTCGAATTACTCTTTGAATATCTAACGTGGTAGGTGGTACCGGGTTACCCGATAGTAACATCCTGCAGGCAATTTTACAAGCCTGTATATAAATCTACATAAATTTTTCGTGGAATCACCAGCTCTGAAGTTTGATTTTGATTCCCGGACGGGTTAATATAGAAAACCACTTTACTAAATTCTCTCGAATAATAAGTCACGATAGCCGAGTGGTTGGGTGGTCGGAATTTCGAGTCAATAGACCCGAGTTCGATCCTCAGGGCAGTACAATGAGTTTTTCAAAACTTATGTACGAATAACATCGTTGTCTTGGACATAAAGACGGCGACGGGCTCACCACCTGTCACGATGTCCCGAAAATATCTTCCGTGATATGTGGTTCGAAGGGACTTAATTGTCTAGACTAGACCTCTGTCTACGCCTGTATTGGGAATTACGTGAAGATATATTATTTTATATATATATATATATATATATATATATATATATATATATATATATATATATATATATATATATATATATATATATATATATATATATATATATATATATATATATATATATATATATATATATATATATATATATATATATATCGATAATCTACGATATAGATCTGGAATGTCTCCCACTCGTTTGTAATTTCATTGCCATAATATCACTATGGTCGCATTTATGGATCATAAGCTCTGCCGGTACATTCCTTTTTAGGTTTGCAGTCGCCATATTTATGGATACATTAAGTGTGGGAGATATTTAAAAAAAAAAACAACACTTTTTCTTACATCGTATCTTCATAGAATCTACTAAGGTTTCCCAGAAATTTTCTAAACTGGTCTGCAACTCGACGCCTCATTTTTGGGGTTTCCGGACTTCGAAATGCCAATGGAATGAGCCCAGATGTCCTGGAAGACGCATGTGAAGATGGAATTGACAGCGGGCTTGGGTCAACTGTTAGTAGGTTTATTATGCAATGTTTTTTTTAATGATTTTCAAAGCATTTTTATGCTGAACTTTTATGTGATTAAATTAAAGAGAAAAAAGTTAAAATTTCAACGGACACGGGCTTAGCGACGCTCTTACCTGCGAGCCACCGTGTCTTACACGCATCACTTGAAATCTTAAACCTGTATTCTCTTTTATTACTTATGCCTTGTTTTTTTGGCATAGGCGCCATCTATTATCCCTTTTCCAAGTGTTAGTAGGTTGTTGGAGATACCATCAACTCCTGGCGCTGAAGGTTCGAATTACTCTTTGAATATCTAACGTGGTAGGTGGTAGCGGGTTACCCGATAGTAACATCCTGCAGGCAATTTTACAAGCCTGTATATAAATCTACATAAATTTTTCGTGGAATCACCAGCTCTGAAGTTTGATTTTGATTCCCGGACGGGTTAATATAGAAAACCACTTTTACTAAATTCTCTCGAATAATAAGTCACGATGGCCGAGTGGTTGGGTGGTCGGAATTTCGAGTCAAGAGACTCGAGTTCGATCCTCAGGGCAGTACAATGAGTTTTTTCAAAACTTATGTACGAATAACATCGTTGTCTTGGACATAAAGACGGCGACGGGCTCACCACCTGTCACGTCCCGAAAATATCTTCGGTGGAAGGTGGGATATTTATTTGTTTATTTATTTTAAATTCTCTCGGGTCTGGGTGTTTGTGGTACCTTCGTTGTTTCTGATTCCATAACACAAGTGCTTTAGGTAATTACTTCGGGATCAGAGCAATGTATGTCATGACATGTACGAGTAGATATTTATAATAATTGGGATAATCATTGCTGTAAGTACCAGTCTAAGATTATGCAGACCGGTGACCGGCAGCAGCGTTCGTCAATCCGCTTGCCGAGCGTGGCGATTGTATCAAACATTCCCACGGGAGAGCCCCAGTTGACTATCATGGACCGTTATGTATATTTATTAATTAAAAAATAATATAAAAATAAATATCTTCAGATAGTTAATTGACTCAGGCGTTACTTTGCGGAAATTCATTGTAAAGTTGTTATTGAAAAAATTACTTCGCAACCCTCCGCATGAATGCTTTTTCATGCGGAGGGTTGCGAAGTAATTTTTTCAATAACAACTTTAAATATCTTCACGCAATACCCAATACAGGGTTAGACAGAGGTCTAGTCTAGACATTTAAGTACCTTCGACCCACCCTCCACCGAAGATATTTTCGGGACAACGTGACAGGTGGTGAGCCTATCGCTGTCCGAGCCAACGATATGAATTATATCATAAGTTTTAGAAAAACCCATAGGTACGGCCACTTGCGGATCGAACTCGGGTCTCTTGATTCGAAATTCCGACCATCCAAGCACTCGGCTGTCGTGACTTTTTTAAATAAAAAATGATTTCTTTCCCTTTCGTCTAAACATTACCTCCTCTGTCACTCTCACTGATAATTTATTGCGCGCGTCTAAAACTCGCTCAGCTGTCGGGCGTTTTGTTCTCATCTGCGCCGCGACGCCCCGACAAGCAAAGACAAAGACCGTAGATTAAGAGCAACGACAGGTGAAGTAAGAGGCAGACGCCTGTCAAGATATTGATAATTTGCCCTTATTTTTGGCATGAAAATGGGGAAATATATTTTTGAGATGGCAACACTGTGTTTATTAGACCGCTTTAGGCTCGTCCGCTAACACTGCACTCACTGCCTCGCAAGCTAAGGGATGCGATTTCGAGTCCCGCTTGGAGCAAATATTTTTATGATGAATATGAATCTTTGTACTCAATTTATGGATGTGTATATGTACACTTTAAAATTATCAATTTTAATATATGTCTATATAAGTATATTATACCGTTCCCATGCGCACTAAGACGGCAACAGGCTCACCAAATAAAAATCTTAAATAAGTTTTGATAAAGGTGGCTTGAAAGTAATTTATCGTTTAGACAGCTGTCTACCCCAGTTGTGGGATTATCCCACACGCTTAAAGATAAAACAAAACACGGTATTGAATGGTGAATTGTTTCGATTGCCATGTGGTATCTACCTAAGATTTACAGCACTGTTTGTTGTAGATGTCGTGAAAGTTGGAAAATAATGAAAATATCGTCACGCAATACCCAATACAGGGGTAGACAGAGGTCTAGTCTAGACAATAAAGGCCCTTCGACCCACCTTGCATCGAAGATATCTTCCCTAGAATTCGCCACAAGGAACGATCCCTAGCCATCTGCACCTATCGACTCCCTACATCATTTTGAAGGTCGTCACTGCATCTTGTATATTATTTATATTACATTTATTTAATTTTTTTATAATGATTTATTTCTTAACTTATTTTATCCTCGAGGGTGACGAACCGTTTGCAACCTTCTTCTTTGGAAATGGTTCACAGGTATGAGCGAATTGTTTCGAAGTAGCTCCATCTCTTGGAATTATAGTTTGTTTTCGCCCGATTCCCAAAAATAAAACAGCTAACCAAGCTTTTGTTTGTGTTACTGTAACATAATCTCAGTGTTGTTCAAACTTTCCCCATAGAGTAAAGTATATGTAAGCCTAAATTCTTTCACGAAATCTCCGATTCCAGTCGAGAAACGACTCCCGCTGGAACTATCTTTTTCATGTGACCTTTTTCCTATTAAAATGACTTGATTTGGTGAGAAGCTAGGAAGAACATTCGACTTGACTTTCGTTGCAGAGAAGCACGTGTCCTCCAGTAGTTTTTACTTCTTTTTGGTGTTTTTTAGGTGTCATGGTGTTGACATGGTGTTTTCCTTAATTATAAATATACACGTAGATATTGACCGTGTGATAACGGCGTAAGAATATTCCATGCTCTTTCTTTCCGTGGGTGTCGTAAGAGGCGACTAAGAGAAACGCTGTGAATATCGTTATGGCAACCGATAGATGGCGGGATAACGATCTCCTAAAATATCAGACCAAAATAATCCGCAATTCCAGATGTATAGCAGATGCGTTGCCGGCCTTTGAGAAAGGTATAGGCTCTTTTCTTGAAGGTCCCTAAGTCGGAGTCCCTAAGGATTTTTGTTATGGAGTCGAAGACAACGAAAGTACCTCAAACACCTAGAGCCGAGAAGAATGTAGAAAAAGTGGTTTTCTACATTGGATTATGATTTTTTTTGTTGTTGTCTTAAAGGTTGTCTGGAAGAAATCGCTTTTAGCGATAAGACCGCCATTTGTGTTACCACAATCTTTCAAAATTTAGTGTGCAATAAAGAGTATTCTAACTATCTGTCTATCTAATTAAGTCCCATCCACCCACCTTCACCGAAGATATTTTCGGGACAACGTGACAGGTGGTGAGCCCGTCGGTATCTTTGTGTCTAAGCCAACAATATAATTTTTAAAAAACTCATTGGTACGAGCCTGCCACCTGGGGATTGAAATCGGGTCTTTTAACTCGAAATTCCGACCACCCAACCACTCGGCTATCGTGACTTGAAAGAATACTCACAAAAAATATTACAGGCAGGTAGAAGCTGGTATGTTCATTTCTATTGTATATTCATGAAAGAAAGTCACGATAGCCGCGTGATTGGGTGGTCGGAATTTCGAGTCAAGAGACCCGAGTTCGATCCCCAGATGGCAGGCTCATAACAATGGGTTTTTCGAAAACTAATATACGTATTATATCGTTGGATTGGACATAAAGACGGCGACGGGCTCATCACCTGACACGTTGTCCCGAAAATATCTTCGGCGGAGGGAGGGTCAAAGGGACTTAATTTTCTAGACTAGATCTCTGTCTACCCCTGTGTGGGGAATTGCGTGAAGATATTTTTTTATTTATATTCATGAAAACGAATTAAGATAACAAACTTTAAAGCGTGCCGTGAACTCTCTATACTTACATTACTCTGTAACGCAGTCTTTTACGAGTCGACTGCGACGCTTTGCTGACCGGCTTACTCGGGTCTATTGGGCCGTGGGAATAACGAGGATGTACTTTAGTACATTTTTTATATAACTTCACGCCATTCCCAATACAGGAGTAGACAGAGGTCTAGACATTTCAGTCGTTTTGACCCACCTCTCCACCGATGATATTTTTGAGACAACGAGACATTTGGTGAGAACATCACCATCTCAACGTCTAAGCCAACGCTATAATTCGTATATAGGTTTTTGAAAAAAAAAAAAAAAACCATTGGTACGAGCCTGTCATCTGGGGATCGAACTCGAGTCTATTGACTGGAAATTCCGACCACCCAACAACTCGGCTATCGTGACTTTTTTTATTTTTAACTAATTGAATCGCCTGGCGCAGTACTTGTCGAACGGTTCTCATTTAAAGCCTCGCCACAATCGCCTGTAACACAATACGTAACGTTCGCAATACAAATAAAAGTATTGTAAAGATAATTTCTCGAGTGAATCATGACTAACTTTTGGATAGAAACTCTCTGAAACTGTACAAAACAAACTGGGCATTTATTTGCTT
Organism: Sericinus montela; assembly: GCA_029286605.1. Lineage (NCBI taxonomy): Eukaryota > Metazoa > Arthropoda > Insecta > Lepidoptera > Papilionidae > Sericinus > Sericinus montela. The sequence goes on from JAGSMR010000102.1 coordinate 357,317, forward strand.
TTAATGACAGATTAATTGGTTTTTATCCGTAGACGTCACAAGTTTGTCTGCTTGTATACTTTTCTATAGTATTTTAAATAAAACTACGTCAACTATGGACTGATTTGGAAATATATTTTTTGTATCAATGCTTACACTCGATAGATGGAGACTCTTGCATTCATCAAATCTGGACTAAACCCTAAGGTAATCAAAATAAATTTTCAAACTTATTCAACGAATGCTGCTTAGCTGATGACAGAGACCGCAGTACTCTTTAGCAATCACGAGTTAGGCAGTAAAACTACGATTTATAGAAACAGTGTAATCATTTGTGGAGTGGACAGAAAAGTGCCTTTAAATTATGCCGAAATGCCAAAAGAAGTGCCAAAGAAATGGGCATTGATTAGTAGGGTTCCCGTATCGTTATTTTATTACTATCATCCAGACTATTCAGATCCTGTAGACTACAGACTTCTTTAACAACTTGGTATGGACTACTCTAAGTTTGTGCAAACAATCTATTATCCACTAAACACATTAAAATTCACTTTTACTTATCCCACATTTATTTATATTAAAATACCTGACCGGTTTCGCCTTTATGGCATTATCAAAGGTTTCTTATTACAATTCTAATCTACTGAGATCGAAAACGTATCTCCAATTATATCTTTTTAATTGCGGGCTTAATAGATATAAATAAATGTGGAATAAGTAAAAGTGAATTTTAATGTGTTTAATAATGAAGTTCCACCAAGAGACAAAAATCGCGAGTATTCAACATATTATCTACTAGTTACAAAGAACTTGTATTTTTTTAAACTCTGTAATACTGTAGGTTTCCTAAATAAACATTAAATAATAACAAAATAAGACGAGTGAATCTGTAAAGTTGACGTCACTTTTACATACGATGCTAAACTAAAATAACTCATCCTTTCTTTCCGAGGTAATTCATAATTACTTTTCTTTAATATCGGTAATGTACAACAAAGAAAGAAGACCCCAACGAAGTAAGACAAACTTTGTTACACAGTTATATTGCTTTGTTAAACTTTATATCTTCTGGTCATCTAAATATAAATCCAGATAAATTTCGAATTAAAAACATAATCTAAATATGACACAAAAATTGTTAGAATAGTTTCAAGAAACCATTCACATCGTAGCAATATAACAAAATAAATGAAATTAAGAAGTCATATCCACAGTGAGCCAATCTTCATTGTGTTTAGTTTAGACCTGCCCCTCTCGCTCGCATGCACAAACGACGCTTAATGCAGCAAGAGTTCGCATTGCTTACTGCACAGTTTCTCAAACTTAAAGCATTCGCGACCCAAAAAGCCCTAAAAATAACTTTGAGATCTCAATCAGGGCGTTAAACGGAATGTATCAACATTTTCTGCTAATATATTACCTTCAAACCTTTGTGATCGTATTTTTTGAGTGCCATATAGTTATCTAAACGCAATTCCCAATACAGGGGTAGAGAGATGTCTAGTCTAGACAATTAAGTCGTTTCGACCCACCTTCCACCGAAGATATTTTCGGGAGAACGTGACAGGTGGTGAGCACGTCGCCGTCTTCATGTCTAAGCCAACGATATAATTCGTAAGTAAGTTTTTGATAAATCCATTGATACGAGCCTGCCACCTGGGGATCGAATTCCGGTCTCTTGACTCGAAATTCCGACCAACCAACCACTCGGCTATCGTGACTTTTTTATTGCCTCATACTTGATTGATGCTTACGTAAAAGGATCTTAAACCAGAAGTGACTTTATTTATTGACTGACTGACTGCGAATTTAATATCTTACTTATTATTCATGTGTTATGACTACCATCGAGGAGTGTAGTCACGATAACCGAATGGTTGGGAGATCGGGGTTCGAGTCGAGACTCGAGTTCGATCCTCTGGTGGTAGTTTCGTACCAATAGGTTTTTTTTACAAAAACTTATGTACCTTTTGTATTGATTGGCTTGATGGTTGGATGGATTTGGAAATTTATCAATAATTAAACTCGTCATATGGAGATTCCTGCAATCACTAATTCAGTCTTTCATGATAAACCCCAAGATAATTCTAGTAAATTTTTCAAATTTCATCATCTAATGAACTAACCAATCGGTTTTTTCAAAACTTATGTACGATTTATATCATTAGCTTCGGTATAAAGACAGCAACAGGCTCACCAACTGTCACGTTGTCCCGAAAACATCTTCGGTGGAAGGTGGGTCGAATGGACTTAATTTTCTAGAATAGACCTCTGTTTATCTCTGTGTAGGGGAATTGCGGGAAGATATTTATTTACCAAGTTTTTATCTATGTACGATTAATATTTCGTTGGCCCAAGCCAATGGACATAAAGACAGCGACAGGCTCAACACCTGTCGCGTTGTCCAATAAAATGTCTATGGTGATAGGTGGGTCGTATGGTCGATACACCAGTGCCTATCGTGGGAAAATTGAATAAAGAAAAAACATTTGTTGCATTACGATCGCTTTAAAACTAAGCGAAATTTCGATCACCCAACTATAATTTTAATGTAATTGTGTATGCCATAGAGATCCAAACGTGCCATTGTAAAATTCGTCATTAACTATTTTTGATGTGTGGTATCTGTGTTTGCTCGCCAATACTTATTTTTGTAGATGTCATAACCCACGAAAAAAAATTGTTGTAGCTCCCAGCATATGGCGAAATGACTATTTCAAGATGACTAGATTGAAAATTAGCAGACCTTCGATGGGAAGAAGCATCAAATGCCAATCCGCTTATAGAATATGGTAACAACACATATCTTATTTATATATTATATAAAGACGGCGACGGGCTCACCACCTGTCACGTTGTCCCAAAATATATTCCAGACCAGAACTCTGTCTACCCCTATGTTGGGAATGGCGTGAGGATTTTTTTATTATTTATTTTAAAAATAGTCTTATATATATTACGATTTTTTGCTTTAGTAATAATAAATATGTATATATTTCTCTTCTTCAATATAAAGCAATTTAAAAAAATATTTATATCAGAACAACACTATCAACTGTCGTTGTCTAAAAGTGTCGTCTCCACAGTGCAAGGTCGATTCGCAATTATGTTATGTTCGCCGGAAGAGTGTGCACATTTATTGTAATTGATAGAGAATCCAGATAATAATCACTAAAGTATTTCCTACTAGTTTAACTCCACATCGAAATGAGATAGAAACGTGAAATTTAATGTAAAGTACGTATGAATCTCTTGACTGGAATTCCAATCGCCCGAGTGGTTGGGCGATGGCTATAGTGACACTAAAATCAAGAAAAAATAATCAGTTATACAATTATTTATGTGTATACTGAGTATTTGTCCTAGGACTTAAATAAAGCTCAGTATTGCCCTAGGACAAATACTCAGTTTCAGTAGATTTACTACGGTATTTTCTACCATTTGCATACACAGGAGAAAGAAAAAATTGCAATTATTGGTACAATCGCTTATTATGAACCATACATTATTCTTTCATTTCCAATCTCTCAAATATATCTTACAAGGAAGCAGAACGGAAGAATTATTTGCCAATTAAAACTGCAGAAACGTAATCACAAATTACCAACTAAAATATGAATTAAACACACAAATCATGTTTATTTATTATCAGTTCAAGACAGATAGACGTGTTATAAAACAGAAACAAGTACTGTGATGAATGACTTCAACGTGTGATTAATGGAATTAAAATAAATACAAACATTAAAATATGTATATAGTGCTCTAAATAATCGAGCGTAGTGTACGCTTGTTTTCGCGGAAGGAGTTTATTTTTATTCCACAGATTATGCATGCATACTTTTTTTCTTCTAACATTTGAGAGTGTAGTTGAAAGATTAATTTCCGAACGCATCAATTTGTGCACAGTTTTTTATTACCTGTTAGTATATGAATCACGTTTCTCTCATGTGGAATAATAATGATAGATAGAGATAGCTATATAAGTATTTACAGTTGTTATTTAAAATATATTTCTTTATTACTTTTTAAAATATATTTCTTTTTAGATTACAAGTGTGAATTATAAGTTTGAATGTTTGTTATTTATTGCCAAATTGGCTGAACAGATTTGAATGATGTTGGGTACAGAGATAGTTTATAATTTAGTTTAATATAGAGAATGTTTTAATCCCTATAAGTGATATACTACTTTTGTACATTGGAACACAGACCGTGTGGTAACGGTGTAAGAATATTGCCAGTCCCTTTCTTCCCGTGGGTGTAGTAAGAGGCGACTAACGGAAGGAACCTAGAATATCCTAATGACAACCGATAAATGGCGACCAAAATAATCAGACCGCAGATGGGCAGCAGCGTCTGAGGTGCGAGTGATCTGTTACTGCGATCGCCAATCCGCCTGCTAAGCGTGGCGATTATGGCAGATCCTCCATATGGGTGAAGCCCCTGTAGTAAACTTTAACAGGCCGTTATGTATGTATGTATATGTTTGTACATTGTTTTGAGTCTAGGTGTTTGTGGTACCTTCATTGTTTATGGTTCCTCAACTAAAGTGCTTTAGCTACTTACCATGGGCTCAGAACAAGGAAGATGATGTTGTTCCTTATTTATGCATTTGTATTTATAATGTATCTATAAGATGAGTTTCTGAACAGAAACACTGACAACGACGAAAAATGCAACAGTTTGAAAACGCAGACACCGGAAGAGATTTACGAAAAGGGGAACAATTTCTTTGTGTAGTTGACTCCTAAGGGGTGAGAACCCTTCGTTCATATTCCCATCTGATGGTATAGGAATATTATGAAATATTTGCTGTATGGTATCTGTGTATGAAGTGATGTCCTTTCTTCTATTAAAAGTCGTAAGAGGTGACCAAGGGAAAAGCCTAAAATATGGCTATGAAGATAATTTCGAATAAGAATAAGAATAAATTAGAATCATGATGGGAAGCAGTATTTAGTATTATAATTATTATATCCTCACGCATAGATTTAGCAGTATTTAGTATTATAATTATTATACCATTACGCACGAGAGAGAACAGTTCGCCAAGTGTCACGACCCTTACATACCCTTTCACTTCTTTGAAATTCATCATTTTCTTCACACGCACGTCTCAGTCTCAGAGTACTCTGCCCCTCCCCTTTTCGTCTAATGTTGTGAGAATCTTTAAAACGTAATCTCGGCCTACCTGGAACTCTTTCATATTTAACTTTCGCGCTGTATATTTCATTCACTCATTAGCTCAACGTACTCAAACCATAGAAGTAAGTCCTTATCAATTTTAGTGATAAGATCATCTTTCAAACCATATTGCGAATTTCTTCGTTTCGTTTTCTGTCGGCAAAGGTAACACCGCAAAATTTAGCAGCAGTTAAGTCACGATAGCCGTGTGGTTGGATAATCGGAATTCGAGTCAAGAGACCCGAGTTCGATATCCAGGTGGTATTCTCATATCAATGAGTTATTTCAAAAACTTATGTACAATTCATATCGTTGGCGTGGTCAAAAAGAAGGCGACAGGCACACCTCCAGTCACGTTGTCCCAAAAAATGACCTGGTCTGTCGCTTCTTATGTCACCCATGAGAAAAAAGGTGGTAGAATATTCTTAAGCCATATGGGTCTGGCCCGTGATACCATATGGGACTGAACGTGATACCATCAGGTCAGTCCCATCTGTCAGTTCTAAATTCAGATGGTATATTCTAAATTAATGTTCGTAAGAATGAAGTTTTTCTTAAGCTTATATACTGTTTCGACGACGAAGTGAGATCTGAACAATTTCGTTCGGATTTTGAGATGAGTTTTAAAAAAATTATATAATACTTGAACACAAGTGATAAAAGAAATACATTGATAGGGATCACACATACCTTGCTCTGATCCACAAGGAAGTAACTAAAGCACTTGTGTTATGGAATCACAACCTCAGACCTATGATAATGTAGAAAAAGTGTTTTTTCTACATTGAACCTAGGCCCTCTGAGCTGGCGACACGATGAAAACCGACGTGACCGCCGCTCGTCCACGAAAGTGTGAAATATCTTAAGAAATTTCACGTATGACTATAGATCTTAGTCAAGGCTTCATTCGAGTCACTCATAAGTTACATTCAAAAAGATAAAAATTAAACTAAGGTTAAATTATTATGAACTTTGCTATATTTTTTGTAATTTTTCGACTAAAGTATTTTCCAATGGATCCATGGCGATTTATAAAAAAAAAATTTCTTCACGCCATTCCCAATACAGGGGTAGACAATAAAGTCGCGTCGACCCACCTTCCACCGAAGATATTTTTGGGAAACCAGACAGGTGGTGACCCCGTGGCCGTCTTATTGTCCAAGACAACGATATAATTCGTACATAAGTTTTTTGAAATAATTCATTAGTACGAGTCTGCCACCTGAGGATCTAACTCGAATTTCCACCACCCAACCACTCGGCTATCGTGACTTCTTATGATTATATTCTTCTCATATTCTTATGGTGATTTAATAAATAAAATATTGAGATAATCCGTGGACGAGTGGATTGTGTATACAACAGTTTTCACGGTGTCGCCAGCTCCATGGTCTCAGATTCGATTCCTGGACGAGTGAATTTAGAAAACTACTTTTCCTGCTTTCTCTCAGGTCTGGATGCTTGTGGTGCCTTCGTTGTTACCGACTCCAAAACGTAAGTGCTTAAGCTACTTAGTTTGGGAACAGAGAAATGTGTGTAATGTTCATGTACTTATTTATTTATTATTTTTATATCTATGGCAGAGTACATTAAATTAATGTTAAAAAATAATGACGCCTATGGAATGTCTGTACTCTGCTCAAGTGACAAAAGTACTTTCAGATTATGTGTGTGATGGAAATTATAGTACAGAGGAAAAAAATTAATAATTTATTTCACTTTAATACGTTTGCAAAACATTTTTTTATATGTATGTGCACAATTACTTCTCAAGAGAGAAGCTAATTCACAAGTTAGCTGTAATAAAGAAGAAAGATGATTATTTAAAAAAATGTTACCTATGCGAACAAAACCCAACATAATGTCGTTATAGGTAATAAAATTACGCGTTAAATTAATATAAGATACGCTGATAAAGATAAAATTTACCTACGCAAACAGATCAAATGGCATAATGCTAGCAAAACAACAGGTAACATTACACTAAGACGTATTCAAAAAAATCTATTTCCATAGACACGAAAGTATTCGTCACTTCAAAGCGTACCGCCATTACACGGCTGCACAGGTAATGGTAATTCGCGAAACAACTACTGTGAATTTAAAAATACAAAATTCAAATTTAGATCAGTAGTTTAGTCACGCACGTGGCTGTGTGCGATATGCACGTACACAGGTACACACACACACAGCTACTATGTGACATCAGGGCTGATGCATGATGGCTGACGTAGGCAATTCTTTTTTTAAATAACTTTTCGACTGAATCTCATATATTGTATAATCTATGCCTGTACATTTTCTAATGTAGTACATAAGATTCATTTAAAAGGTACCCTTCTACCAGTAATATGTTTGATTCAATTGGGTTTGCAATTTTCGAGATAATCATTACGCACGTCATCATCTCCTTCAAACCTCTCGGCCAGAATTAAGTTGGGGAATTATAACCCCAAAAACTCAGGGCGTACAGACAATTCGCGTGTATCACAATCTCAATCAGGATTATCTTAACCTTTTTTTTCAAGTATTTATTTATATATAGTGGTAACTTCCTTTAGGAAAACTCAGTGTAGGACGACTACCCACGAGATGGAGTAACGACTTGCTAAATGTTGCGGTAAGTCGATGTTTGCAGGTGGCTGTCGGTGTGTTCTATCTGGGAGATTGATTTCTATGTTCAGCAGTGGACTCTTGATGCACTGATAAGAAGATGTACATGTACGACAGTTTTAAAGTTTAGGGTTGTATCATCTTACGGCCATACCACACAGCAGTACAGTTTGTCGTTTTTTTTCGAGATTATTTTGGAGTTTTCGGAAAATAATTAAGTCTTATCAAATATCTTCACGCCACTTCCAATACAGGGGTAGACAGTGGTCTAGACAATTGAGTTGTTTCGACCCACCTTCCACCGAAGACATTTTTTGGGTAATTTCGACTACTTTTCGAACGCCTTTGTCCATGCTGGACATTTCAGAGTAGTTTCATCTCGTTTGTTGTTATTCTCAAGGCCATGACGGTACCATACATGAGTCCTTGGGCATAAGCCCAAGGACTCATGTACATCACGGTACATAAGTACCGTGAGGAGTCGTAAATCTTCATCCGACCCGTATCCAAAGGTGGCAAGTAATTTCTTTTCTGACTGAGTAAAGACAAGGAATACTGTGTTTGGATGGGTGAATGGTATTTTAACAGTGTATCTCTCTATTTTTAACCAAAGCACCAGAAATTTAGACAAGGATGCCACCGTGTGGGCATATGGCATATCCATAGAGTTCTGGGATCTGCACAGGAGCTCCAGGCTGATTGTGGCTAGCTGGTTAGTGTGTTAAGTGTACAAGTTTTCTTTAACGATTAAGAGTAAATGGTTTATGTAACTACTACGAGTAGAATTTATTACGCTTCGCACAATTGTTTACTGCAGAACGCTGGTCTCTCTCCCGTAGGGAGGATTTGCCACGCTTGGTAAGTGAATTGGCGTTCTCACTACCCGACCACACGCAACTCGAACGCTGCTGCCCGTTTTCGGTCTGATTATTTTATATTTTTAGAGATAGTTATCCCGCCGTCTTTATGTTGCCATAACGATATTCAAGGCTGTTTCCCTTAGTCGCCTCTTACGAAACCCACGGGAAGATAAGGGGTGGCAAAATTCTTACGCCGTTACCACACGGAGCTGTTTTTTAGCCATCACTATTAATTCAAAATGGTTCATGAGAGCCTCGTCGACAGAGTCGTGAACATCTTTGTCTGCCTCTTACACTATTTTCTAGTACTGAAGCCATAGTTAATACCTACCAAACAAATTCAGGATTACGATGACATTTACATCGAATTCTTAAATCCTATTGTTCTAATTTTATTGATATGCACAAAATCTAAGTTCAGGAACCAAAATGGTACAACACATAAAAAGTTAAACTTATATCAATTAACTTTATAATCTCAGTTGCCCTATTTGTTTATATGCAAATTTTAATGTATCTTATATTATAGCTTCAATTAAAATAACATTATACGTTCAATATGTGGATAATGTAGTAGGCTGCATTCTTACAACCATTATTACATATATTTATTATAATTATTTATGTGTGTATATATGTATGTATATGTATATGTTGTATGTAAGGTGTATTCATAATTTTAATATTATTAATGTATTTAGATATTATTCTACTAATTTCTTAATACTAAGTTAAGCACCTAAAACTATTTTTTTCCAACGCCTCAGGTTGACTGGTAGAGAATGCCGATAAGGCATTAAGTTCGCCCTTTGTTATCCTTGTTTTTAAGGTGCTACAATAAAGTTTAAATAATTAAATAAAATACAACCTTAATGCAGCAAATTTTATGTGTATATCATATATTGTAGCTATTTTTTGTATCTAATAAAAAAAATAAAAACTAAAATCGTGCTCACTTTTGTCTTAAAGTAAGACCAATGCTTATTAAGTATTATTCAAATTAATCAAAGTGAGATACGAAATCCAACATTACGGTATCTTATTAATGGTAATAGGTACGAAAATGTTAGGTGATACCCATTTCGGCACCTTATTAGGACGTAACAATAGGTCATTGTTGTAATTGGAATACGTGGTGATTCTGGGACCGCATAGCTTTCTTTGGATTCGTTTGTCGTTCGGCTCTTTGATAGGCATATTTGCTGTTTGACTGACAGTCTCATATAGACTAAGGATCAGTATCTGGGTGAGTAAACTCAACAAGGCGTCAATAGATGGCGTTATAACATATTTTTTATAAATAATGATTATTTTTTTTAATTTTCGAAAAATCGAGATGTTGGATTATTCTTATTCCATTCCATGAAAATACTATTCATTTTGTTGATTACATTACGATTGCCGAGTGGCTGGGTGATCGGAATTCGAGTAAAGAGATACGAGTTTGATCCCCAAGCCTTGAACCAATAGTTTTTTTTACAAAAACTTATATACGATTGATATTGTTGGCTTAGACATTAAGACGGCGACGGGCTCACCACATGTCACGTTGTCCCGAAAATATCTTCGGTGGAAGGTGGGTCAAAGGGACTTAATTGTCTAGACTAGATCTCTGTCTATGGGTATTGGGAATTGTGTGAAGATTTTCTTTTTTTTTACTTTCAATGCTGCAGAACAGCAAAGGACCTCGTTTAAGCGTAAAAAGATCATCTCTGTACGTTTCTCAGTGCAGTGGCAATAGGCGAGGTTTATAGGCGCATTCACAGACGCATTTAATGCTTTTTGATCTAGTAACGTATCGAGAATAACGGTTACATTTCCGCTTTTATAACTCACAGTTTATGACTCTGCGCTCCGATGTACTTTCTTTTAAGCAGCGCTTTCAATTAAAATAAATTGTACACGCGACTTATGTTTTGTGACGCTTATCAAGCGGCAACCGATGTATCACGAAGATATTATGTTTTTTTATATGATTGCGACCGCCGAATTATAATGATAAAAACATAGATAGATAGGGACAACATCACGTACATTGCTCCAATCCCAATGTAAGATGCTAAGCAGTTGTGGTATAGGAATCGGAAACTAAGAAACCACCACAAGACCGGAGAAAATAGAAAAGTGGTTTTTCTACATTGTCCCGACCGGGAATCGAACCCGGGACCTCGACATGGCGAGACATTGAAAACCGGTGTTTACGCCACTCGTCCACGAAGGTCGTCAATTCGAAGCGGCAAGGAATTCCAAAGACTAAAGCTTCAACAGAGAAAGATTTAGAATAGAAGGAAGTATTGTGGGAAGGAATTTTTATACAGATGTTATATTTTAAACTCAAATAAATATAGTCACGATAGCCGAGTTGTTAGGTGGTCGGAATTTCGAGTCGAGAGACCCGAGTTCGATCCCCAGGTGGCAGTACCAATGAGTTTTTCAAAAACTTATGTACGAATTTCATCGTTGGCTTGGACAAAGGATAAAGACGGCGACAGGCTCACCACCTGTCACGTTGTCCCGAAAATATCTTCGGTGGAAGGTGGGTCAAAGGGACTTAATTGTCTAGACTTGACCTCTGTCTACCCCTGTATTGGGAATTGCGTGAAGATATTTTTATTATATATATATATATATATATATATATATATATATATATATATATATATATATATATATATATATATATATATATATATATATATATATATATATATATATATATATATATATATATATATATATATATATATATATATATATATATACAGATTAATAAATAGATGTACGCATATTCCTAATACTGGAATAGATATTGGTCAAGACAATTGAGTCGTTTCGATCCAACAGACCGAAGACTATTCGGGACAACGCGACTGGTGATGAGCCAATCTCCGTCTAAGCGAATGGCATTATACTTACATATATTAATTTTTTTTATAGAAAAGGGAGGCAAACGAGCAGGTGGCTCACGTGGTGGTAAGTGATTACCGCCATGAACACCCGCTATACCAGATACCCGCATAGCGGATGCGTTGCCGGCCTTAGACTGCTAAAATAAATAAATATCTTCACGCAATTCGCAATACAGGGGTAGACAGGGGTGTAGCCTAGACAATTCAGTCCATTTGACCCACCTTCCACCGAAAATATTTTCGGGACAACGTGACAGGTGGTGAGCCTACCGCCATCTTAGTATCCAACGGTACAATATACCGTATATATTATTATATTTTTCATATTCCAAATGCCGTGTGGTGTAAGAATATTGCCACTCCCTTTCTTCCCGTGGATGTCGTAAGAGGCGACAAAGGGAAACAGCATTGAATATCTTCGTGGCAAATGATAGATGGCGGGATGGCAATCTCTAAAAATATCAGACCAAAATAATCAGACCGAAAGTGAGCAGCAGCGTCTGAGGTGCGAGTGGTCTGATACTGCGATCGCCAACCCGCTTGCTAAGAGTAGCGATAATGGCAAAGTCTATCTAGCAAATTTCTCTAACAATTTGGATAGTATTTTAAGATTTTGACATATTATTTTACATTTATCTTCCCGAAAATATCTTCGGTGGAAGGTGGGTCGAAGGGACTTAAAATGTCTAGACTAGACCTCTGTCTACCCCTGTATTGGGAATTGCGTGAAGATATTTTCATATTTTCATTTTCATTTTACATTTTGTTTTTCATTTTTACATTACATTTTGCCTTTTATTTTACATATCTTTATTCAAAGAAGTCACGATAGCCGAGTGATTGGGTGATCGGAATTCGAGTCACGAGACCCTTATTCGATCCCCAAGGCTCGTATCAACGGGTTTTTTCAAAACTTATGTAAAATTTATATCGTTGTCTTGGACCAAAAGACGGCGACGGGCTCACCATCTGTCGCGTTGTCCCAAAAAATGTCTTCGGTTGAAGGTGGGTCAAAAAGACTTAACTGTCGAGACCTCTGTCTACCTCTGTGTTGGGAATGGCGTGAAGATATTTTTTTTTTACAAAAGAAGAGCTCGAATAGTATACGTTCATCCTTCGTGATACCGGAATATTTAACATCTTTATTAAGAGTGATATAAAATTTTTAATCGTCATCCGCCAGGTGTATACTCTACACCATTATATAATTTATGTTCTCGGAATACCGCGCCGTAAACAGTTTTTAAAATAAAAAAAAAAAACTAAAACACGATACCAAAGATAATAAAATGTATTTACTTTCAGAACGCAGAGTTGCGTAACACATTATTGGCGCGCTCGCGTTCATAATTTCGCGTTTGCGATTTATGAAACATGCTTAACGTTGAACTGCCAGTATTTTAAGAAAATAAATAATAAAAATATATTCACTCTTATCCCTGTTCTGGGGTAGACAGAGGTTCACAATAAAGTTATTTCGACACACCTTTTACTGATGACAATTTTTGGGACAACATGTCGGGTATCCTACCCCCATCACGTTGTCCCAAACGGATCGAACTCGGGTCTCATGATTAATTCCGTTCCCCGGCTATCGTAACTTAAATTAGAAGGCCTGTATTTTACAACAAGTGAAGTTTGGTCACCCAGTTATTTAATAAAACCGCCTATATTTACGTAAATTTGAAAAACGAAGTGGAACACAATTATAATTCCAATGGACATGGGCTTTATTCTAACGTAGTAAGACTTAATTTTATTAAAGGAAACATGAACTATTGTTGGTATAACGCGACCACGACACTGACTAAAACACAATACGTCGGCATGCCAAAGTCTGCCAAGACGTAGCGCGATGTTGTTTTTGGGTAGTTAATTTTAAATTGCAAATTGATTGTCCGTTCGTTTGTTAGTTGTCGATGAATCGGAACGCAGTCCCGCGAATAACCGACAATTCACAGCTCTTTGTTGTCTGTTCGAAATTTAAATTAATGATTTAACAATTTTTAAACTCGATTTCCTTGTTAAAGTAATCAATCATCATTAATCAATAAATTAAAAAATATATATAGGCTGGCAGAAAGCTTCAATATCACATTTCACCGGAGCGACATCTTTTTATTATTTATAAGGCGCAAGTTTTTGGTTTAAAGGGATTATGATAGCGGGAGCAACATTATTACAAATAAAGTTACTAAAATAAAAAAATCAATTTCAGCTAGGATTTCAACTCAGGCTACACTAAATTCGGTAAAATATTTTTCTCGCGACTGTATAGAAAGAGAGTACAGTATTCCGTGAATACGTTTGTATGTATAATTCTGCATAAACGCCCAGATGTTTGTATTGATGTCTAATAGTAAACATTTAAATGGACTTCATTCAAGCTAATAATGAAACAACCTTCGAGTGAATGAGACAGAATACATATAAGCTTATTTTTCAGATGGTTTCACTTCTACTGCGTGAACTAAACGAGTTTTTTTTTAATATTTAATTTTGCAAGTAGTGTCTTTATAATCTGTGCCAGCACGCATTTTTTTTTTTTTATCTCTATGGCTGTCAAAGATCAATTTACCGGAGGGACTCCACTCAGTATTGTTTACAAGATAGCGCCCCCGGTCGTTAATTGACATAACACGGGTTCGTATCTCGCACTGGATAAATAGATTGAATTAGAATGGGACGCAAGTGGGCACGTGACTCAGTAGAATAAGAGCAACTGGTGACTGTTGTTATTAGTTTTTCCAATTCAGAGAAAATCCAAAATAAACTAAGCATCAACATTTTTTGGCAACGTAATCGTACCGACCTGTAACTGTAATCTATAAAATCCGCTAAAGGATAGAGATCTCTCCCGTAGGGATGCCATAATCGCCTCGATATTCAAAATTATTGTACCACAATCACTGTACTACGCATTGCGTGAGAAAATACCAGCCACTTTGGGAAGATAGCGTGGAGTTGAGAGAAAGGGACTACTCTTTCCTTGGGTGTCGCAAAAGACTTGCCTTGAAAGTCCAATTTATTACTATCAGAGTGTACGGTAACCATCTCGAATTACCAGACCAAAATTCTGCCAACCGATGACGGGCAGCATCGTCTATGGTGGTAGACAGTTTGTGCTGCGATTGCCAATCAGCTTGCCAAGCATGGCGATTACGACAAATCCTACTCTTACGGGAGAGGCCTATGTTCTGCAGTAAACTTTTACAGACCGTCATGTTCGTATATTATGCATTTTTTGTCAGTAACCATTGTCACATGTTTTCAAGAATTTACCCTGAACCGACTCTTACGACAATCACAAAAATAGATAACACCTACAGGCCCACCACCTGTCACGTTGTTCAAAATAAGCATGTTAAAATGTATTTCAAAGAGACTAAAAACTATCAAAAGCTCTATACCCCAATAAGATATTACAAACTACGTGTTATACGTTCTTATACTGTCGTATTAAAGTCTCTTCCCCTTATGCTTGCTAATAGTGTTTTAATTGCCGGTTATGGCCGATAGATAAGCAATGTTACTTGTATCGATTAGTAAATGATTTGATTTTATTTCATTGTACAGGGTTGCCATTTCGACAACTTCCATACACTAAGACAATAAATTATCAAACGTACAGCTTTCTGTGCTTTCCTCGCAGACATTTTCGAAGGTTTCGGAGAGGCAGATAGAGAAATGAGGGAGACGGAAGTTGTCTTTACGTGATCGTGGCTCTTAGGCATTCGTCAGTTTATGACTAATTTTGAATTACGAACATTTTGTATTCGCATGTTCTATGACAACAAAAGAATTTTCGTTGACATACTCTATGACTGCAACATTATACACACTCCATTTGATTTGTTTCGACTGATCCTTCGTTTTTATTTTCAAGCAACGACTACGTTATTTTTAGACGGAAGTACTCGGTGCCAATTGTCGTTACGTGCACTCTAAGTCTCTTTACGTGCACTGACTCAGTTGTTAATTTATTTTTAATTAAATTAGCTTCACTTGTGATTAAATTAGCTTTACTCTGAAGAAAATTTTAATCTGTTGCTGACTGTATATTGGGTATTATATTAAAATTTTAAGTACGATTAAATAAATAAATATCTTTACGCAATTCCCAATACAGGGGTAGACTGAGGTCTAGTCTAGACAATTAAGTCTCTTCGTCCCACCTTTAACCGAAGATATTTTCGGGACATATAAGTATGAATCAATATTTATACTTGTTATCTCATGAAGTGAAATTTGATCATTCCATCAAGTTTAAAATATGTCCAGATAGGTCAGTGGTTTGGTGATCAGAATTCGAATTAAGAGACCTGAGTTCGATGTCCAGAACCTATATATGATTTATATCGATGGCTTGGATATAAGATGAAGACATGCTCTCCATCTATCACGTTGACCCAAAAATATCTTCAGTAAGAGGTGAGTTGAAGGGACACAATGGCCTGTAAAAGTCCACTGCGGGACTTAGGCCTGGCTAATCCTATGCGGGTCCGGGAAGATTTACCATAATCGTCACGCTTGTCATGCGGATTGGTGTTCGCAGTACCTGACACGTCGCACCTTAGATTTTTAGGTAATCCTTACAAATAAACTCTCCAGGTTGTAGGCTCGTACCAAAGGGTTTTTTCAAGACGGCGACAGGCCCGCCAAACGTCGTTCGTGAAAGATGGGTCGGAAGGACCTTAATGTCCAGACCGCGGTCTACCCCAGTATTGGGAATAACGTGAAGTGAACGATTGGGAATACATGTATATAAAACTTATCATAAATCTGTACACATACATCAAATACAAGTCGAATTACTTACCCATCATCACCAACCGATGTCTCCTTCGCGGTGATACCATTATAGTGTATGCGCTTCTCCACCTCACCGTCCAGAAGCACATCAGTCACCACGAAGTTTATAATCTTCCTATTTAAATGCCTCCTTAAGTACTTTATGTCACTGAGCACCTGTTTATCGTGTAAACTCTCATTCGTTGGCTGCACGCGGTAATGCCTGTGCCTTAAGTGTTCGAAATTTAAAACTGAACTGTTCGTTAACGATCTGTCAAACTGCACGGATATGTTACTGTCATCGCTTATGTCACTGTTGTCACAGCTGGATGTACCGAGGAGTATGAGCAGCAGCAATGGGGTGCGAAACATTCTTCTCCAGGATATTATTTTCGACGACTTTTTCTTCGCTTTTGGCGATTTTAACTCCATTATTGATCTGGAATTAAAACAATATTCTTTAAAAATATAAAAATAATATATCTTCATGCAATTTCCCATATAAGGGTTAAGCAGAGATATATATAAAAAAAATATCATCACGCAATTCCCAATACAGGGGTAGACAGAGGTCAAGTCTAGACAATTAAGTCCCTTTGACCCACCTTCCACCGAAGATATTTTCGGGACAACGTGACAGGTGGTGAGCCCGTCGCCGCCTTTATGTCCAAGCCAACGATGAAATTCGCACATAAGTTTTTGAAAAACTCCTTGGTACTGCCACCTGGGGATCGAACTCGAGTCTCTCGACTCGAAATTCCGACCACCCAACAACCCGGCTATCGTGACTTTTATTAAGCAGAGATCTAGACAATAAATTTCTTTTCGACCCACATTTCACCAATGCGTATTTGGAACAACGTGTCCGATGGTTATCCTATTGGTTTTTTAATTTTTAGGCCATTATTTACAGTACAATACACAAAATATTTTTTTTTTAATTTTAATAAATAAATACTTATAAATGTGTAGATGCATACATACAAACGTCCATGATTCGATTGCTTGATTCTGAATGTTTTCATATCATCCCAAAAATATTTGCCCCTAACGGGATTCGAACCCAGAAACCTTGTGAGCTTTGAAGATACGGCCACTGTCAACTTGGTTACTGGGTTACTGTATATAAATGTTATATACCGCTCGATAACCAACTCGAAAGAGATCAGATAAAAATTCAGCATGCCAACCGTTGCGGTCATTGCAAACCGTTAGCTCATTACAAAATGGTTGAAGATTAAAGAAATGATGATCGATTGATGTAATCTGTTTTACTTATAGCGATGAATAAAAGATTTGTTTTGAAACCATCCAGTACGGGAGAGGCCTAAGTCCTGATGTTACATTTTTTAGGTTGTTATGATTATGGTGATCTAGATTTGATGTTGTAAAAACAATATATCTTCACGCCATTTCCAATACAGGGGTGGAAAGAAGTCTGGACAATTAGGTCGTTTAGACCCACCTTTCCACCGAAGAAATTTTTGGCAACACTTGATAGCCGTCGCCGAATTGATGTCCAAGCCGACAATCGTACATAAGTTTTTGAAAAAGCCATGAATATAAGTCTGCCACCTGGGGATCCAACTTGGGTCTCTTGTTGCGAATTCCGAGCAACCACACACTGCTATCGTGATCGAGATTTAATGTTATAGCAGCGTTTATTCTGACGTCCTCAAATGACATTGGCTGCGCTATCTCCATTGACAGAATTTATAGATTGCGAGATTAGATAGCTTACAGATCTCATATATTATTTAAAGAGTTAAATAAATATCTTCACGCATTTTCCCGATGCTTGAGTAAACAGAAGTCTAGACAATAAACTGCTTCCGATCCACGTTTCACCGAAGCGATAACATGACAGGTGGTGAGCCGAGCGCCGTTTTAGTGTCTAAGGCAACGGTACAATATAATTACATACATAGATATTCATATATACATGTAAGACAATGATTCGAGAACAAAAATTCATAATCATCACGCAAGTATTTTCCCTAAGAGGGTTCGAACCAGCAATCCTTAAGTTACAGAATGCAGGGTCACTGCACTCGGCTATCGGAACGTCGGGTATTAAAGGTTTGCTTATAAAATTTACTTCTTCTTAAATTAAACAGGAAAAATATTTTTAAAATTTCAACTGACACGGGCGGGATTCGAACCCGTGACGTCTGCCGAACTGTGGCAACACTCTTACCTCTGAGCCACCGTGTGTTACGCGCATCAGTTGAAATTTTAAATACGTATTCTCTTTCTTTATTTGTGCCTGTTTATGGCATCGGCGCCATCTACTGGCCCTTTTCCGAGTGAAGGGAATTATCAATAAGATTAACGCCAACCAATTTTTTAATACGCATTTTTTTATTGCTTTTTAAAGCATATAAGTCATGCTGAACTTTATGTTATTAAATTAAAGAGAAAAACTTTACTTTTTCTTCTTTACAGTGTATTAAAATATTGAAAATAGGACTTTCTAAACATGACACAAAGAACGGTCTTATGCCATCAACATTAAGGTCGTCAATCCATCTTTTGGCGTATCGTCCTACTGCGTTTGCTAGTACGAGGTTGGCACTCGGGAACCTTTCTTCCATAATGGTTGTCAGTTCTACGAATTATGCCCGGCCTATTGGCACTTCAGCTCGCCGATCCAAAGGCTATGTCGGTTACCCTGGTCCTGCTGCGGTTGTCTTCATTACGGATTCAATCATGTAGAGATATACCGAGTTCCCTTTCCCGCTGAATTAAAAGCCTTAGATGCATAAATCATTACTTTCAAGCAAGAAAAAGAATCATTAACAAAATATCTCAATCGGTACTGAAATCCTAACAGATAACACATTCCTCGAGCAACTTTGATACTTAATCAAAGGTTACGTAATATTTATGATAGAAACATTATAAAATACTTTGATGTAGGTAATGGCACATGTTCATTTTACAGATACTGTTATAAAGTCATAACACAGATAAAATACTTACGTAGGGTTATCTGCTAAAGAGATAAAACGATTATTTAAATAATAAAAATATACTACGTCTAACAGAAAGTTTGCAAAAAAATATATCAATCAACTCCGAATGTTATTTTTTATAATGTTTTTATTTATAAAAGTTATTGCTCTATGATACATAGAATTTTTTTTTCTCTTTTTTTTTTGGATATTATGGCCTGGTTAACACAGAGAAGAAGAAACTGAATATAGATGAAGACTGTCAAATTATTTATGTCAAATCATAACAGATCTTGAAATAATGGCAAATAAGCAATAATAAGATAAATAATAATTATGTACATTCATACATAACGGCGTTAATTTTTTTTTATAGGAAAAGGGAGGCAAACGAGCAGGAGGCTCACGTGATGGTAAGTGATTACCGTCGCCCATGAACACCCGCAATACCAGAGGCATAGCAGATGCGTTGCCTCCCTTAGAGTGCCCCCCTCCCCCATAATTGCGGGAGGAGGGTGTGGGGGCCTCCGGTTACCTGCACTCACCAGACAAAACGCAGAAGATTGTTAGAATTCTACTTTACGCCGGTATTCTGTGAGGTCGTGGTACTTCCTCGGTCGAGCCGGCCCATTCATGCAACAACAAAAGTTGATGCGTGGCTCTACCACTGAAAATCACCATGCTTGGCAGAAGGATTGGCGATCGCAGTAGCAGACCACTCGCACCTCACTTGCCAATCTTCGGTCTTCGTCATCTTTATCTTTGGTTGATTATTTTGGTCTGACATTTTTAGAGATGGTTATCCCGCCGTCTATCGATTGCCATTAGGATATTCTACGCTCTTTCCTTTAGTCACCTTTTACGACACCCGCGCGTAGAAAGGGAGTGGCAACATTCTTACACCGGTACCACGTGGCTTAAATGGTTTAATTATGTAATGCTATATAATTTTTTATTGAATCCCTACATTCATGTTCAAAGGACTTAATTGTCAGGACTAACAACTAAGTTGTTACCAATATTATGAATGTGTATAAATATATTTATACATACATACATATATTCACGCCTCTTTCCTGTAGGGGTAGGCAGAGAACACTTCTTTCCACTTGCTACGATCCTTACATACTTGTTTCGCTTTGTCCACTTTCATTATTCCTTCATACATACTCTTCAATTTAGGGTACTCTTGACCTGGCCTTTTTTCAGGACGTCCCTGATTTGGTCTTTGAACGTCCGCCTAGGCCTTCCCCTTCATACACTTCCATTCACACTCGCCTTATTATATATTTAATATTATTAATATATTTATTATTTCTATTTAATTCAGAAGTCACGATAGCCGAGTGGTTGGGTGGTTGGAATTTCGAGTCAAAAGACCCGAGTTCGATACCCAGGTAGCAGTACCAATGAGTTTATCAAAAACTTATGTACGAATTCGCTGCATGCTGGCTTGGACATAAAGACTGCGACGGGCTCACCACCTGTCACGTTGTCCCGAAAATATATTCGGTGGAAGGTGGGTCAAAGGGACTTAATTGTCTAGACTAGACCTCTGTCTACCCCTGTATTGGGAATTGCATAAAAAGATTTTTATTTTATTTATTTATTTAAGTTTACTTATCCTGGTTTGACGTCCTGGATCCTATACGCATCACGGCGTACCAGGAACTCATGATCGTGAGTCACATCAATAAATAATGCACTATTCTCGAAACAACGGTCTAACAAACAGTGCAAATTGTAGCTTTTAACGGAACATTATGTACGGGCCAGTTCTTAGAAGCTACTTCAGATCTGGAGGCTGACGCAATCAATTGGAATGGGTTCATTCAACAAATTATCAAATTTTAACTGATTCCTTTAAATCAGCGATAGTTATGTGCAAAATGCATTCTATGAATTATTTCAAACCAAGAGATATTATTATTTTACAAGAAGCATTCTATAATCTGTCCCCCCGTGACCACGGATGCTGTAAAGCATCCGAAACGTCGGGAAATAAAAATAGTTTATAAAAACTAATTAAAAACGCAATAAAATCCAAAAATCGTTTTTATTTAAAATGTGTAGTATTCGCGTAAATACAAGAAATCATAACATTCTATAAATTATTTCGATTCCCCAGGTGGCAGACTCTAACCAATAGGTTTTTCAAAAATTTATGTACGAATTATATCGTTGGCTTAGACATAAAGACGGCGACAGGCTCACCTCCTGTCACGATGTCCCGAAAATGTCTTCGGTGGAAGATGGGTCGAAGGGACTTAATTGTCTAGACTAGAGCTCTGTCTACTGTCTGTTTGGCAATTGTGTGAAGATATTTATTTATTTATTTTTTATAAATTATTATTTTTCTACTATAAATTTTCTAAACATTTTCACTGACGATATTTTTTTATCTCCATGCATATTAAATTACTGGGGTAGTCAGATGTCAAGAAATATATATTGGATTACTTATTTTGGAAATCTGTCTGTGAGTTAGTAGACCACTACAATGTACACATATAAATCCTACAAAAAGTTGACCTTGACTTTCTTTTCGTTGACAGATATCCGGACAATTCTTCTCTCCTCAAATTAAATCCTCTCACCCATCTTTTACCGAAATAATTTTTTGGTCCGACGAAAGCCAGTCGCCGTCTTCATGACCAAGCCAAAGATATAAATCATAAATAAGTTTTCGGAAGAACCCATTGGTACGAACCTTGGGTTTCGATGCCGGATATCTCGACGCGAATTCCGATCACCCAACCACTCGGCTATCATGACGATTTATGTCCATGTAGAAGGATTTTCCATAATCGCCACGCTTGGCTAGACTAGGCTAAGCTAGGCTTAGAGGTCGTAGGACGGTACACGTTGCACCTTAGACACTGCTGCCCATCTACTGAATGTTGGTCTGTTAGACACCGAGATGGTCATTCGCCCATGTGGCGCTAGCCAATGACATTCTGAAAGGTTTTCTCTAAGTCATCACTTAAAATAGCTAAAGGTGAAGTGTGATTTTTCCTTTATCCCATACGTTTATGTAATATATTGATATAGTTATAGTCAGTGTATAAAAAGTCGTCTAAACATAAGTTAACTTAACTTTTAAGTTGGTTAAATAACTTAATTATTAAATTAACTTATTAATTACTTTGACCGGTACGTAATTATTTAATAACGGTATCAAATTACGCCAAACTTCTAATCAAGATTAATTTACAATTTATTAATTAATATACTGCAGTAATTAATTTTATTTTTCAACGCAAAATGTAGTTTTGATGTGATATATATGACATTGAAATATACATATATTTACATCTCTCTGCTTTGAAGACTGTAAAAACCCACCAAACTATTATAGTCGTCATCTTCGAGTTACATAGATATAATTAAAATTGTATTTTAATTTTTTAACTTGCCTCTGGACCATATTTTTTCTTTTTTTATAATTATAAATAAATACATACATAGATAGAGACAATATCACATACATTGTTCTGATTCCAATGTAATGAGCCAAAACACCTGTGTTACGGATAGGCAACAACGATGGTACCATAAACACTCAGACCAGGGACAATGCCAAAAACGTTGACCGGGTGACCCGTCCAGGAATCGAACCCGGGACCTAAGAGCTTCGGGCAATATCTTCGAAACCGTGTGAATGACATTCGTCCGCGGAGATCGTCGAATAGAAACATGAACTTGTTTCATATAAAATTAGAACATTGATTGATTGTCGACTTCAATTTCGTGCTGTTTTTTTTTTTATTAACTTTTTTGAGTAAACTAATTTATTTCGCTAAAAACAAATTTAAATATCGAACGAAATGACATTCGAGGCCGTAGAAATACCTCGATCACGAATCAACTGAAGTTATAAGAAAAAAATACTGGCAGCTTGGTAACATAAAAATTTATACATACTAAAAGTGTATTGCTCAGATGCGTGAAGTACAGTCGTGATACAACCCAACGTGATGTATAGGGTACTAACTTGTAAACTTGTTTTTCGTCTGGTATCGTAGTTTTGGTCGTCGATTGTTCACAGATTAATAAAATTTTGTAAATTTCCCTCTGGCAAATAGTTCCGATTTGGTGGAAGCATTTTGGGACAGGTATAAGAGCACATTTGCTAAAATTTTGGCGCACTGGTTTTATTTCTTTTAAGGTTAATTTTGTTTCATTTTCTTTTTTTTTTCTTTTTATCTGTTTTACGTATTTTTAGAAACCATACTATTCTATTATATTATCCGTCTATAAGACGATAGCCGAGTGGTTGGGTGGACGGAATTACGAGTCAAGAGACGCGAGTTCAATCCCCAGGTTAACACCAATGGGTTTTTCAAAAACTTATGTACAAATTACATCGTTGGCTAGCACATAAAGACGGCTACGGGCTCATCACCTGTCACGTTGTCCCGAAAATATCTTCGGTGGAAGGTGGGTCAAAGGGACTTACTTAATTGTCGTGACTAGACCTCAGTCTACCCCTGTATAGGGAATTGCGTGACTATATTTATTTATTTATTTTTATTATCCGTCTATACTAAATGTTAATACTCCTTGCTATTTCCAAGGCTTTACCGTAAGTTGGCTGTTACGATAAGAAAAGGATTTCAAAATTCTTATCCTACTGTTATAGTTGTCTATTATATTATTACTATTATTAAATACTATTATTTTATCTATATCTTTGCGTATGGAATCTCTTAAACCATTTGACCCGTGAGAGTAATTTACCCACTTAAATGATTTATAATTAGGAGACGTCGGAGAAGAAAATATTTTAGGAAACTCCCTTCGGTATGAGATGGAATAAGAGATGAAAGTGTGTGAGGCACTATGTTATTTCTGGACATTTCACGATATCCGTAGATGAGACTATTGATAACAATTATAAATAATACATTCTCCAAATTTAGCAGAATTAAATCAAGTCGTTTCGACCTACCTTTCGCCGAAGTTATTTTTGAGACAACGTGACAGGTGGTGAGCCTGTCCCCGTCGCCGTCTTTATGTCCAAGCCAACTATATAAATCGCACATAAGTTTCTGAAAAAACCCTTTGGTACGAACCTGCCACCTGAGGATCACACTCGGGTCTTTCGACTCCAATTCCGATCACTCAACCACTCGACTATCGTGATGATAAAAAATCCTTTTTTGAAGTGAAAGTAATAATTTCTTTAATGTTCTTTATTACTAATTATGCTTCTACCGTATGTCAGACCGCGCGGGCACAGCCGCGGGCGCGAATCAATTATACAATAAAAGTAAGTTATATCAGTTGGATATTACTTCAAATACAACGCAATATCATTTCCGTTCGCCTTACACACCGCTTCGATTAAACTCCGTAATGAATCCGACAAATCTGTGCATTCCGGTATACTGAATCAAGTTCGATCGTTCATGCCTTTCTCCGCCTTTATCGCTCGCTCGATTTCTGGCGTGATAAATCGACGCTAAGTATGCAATCACGCCAACCTACGTCACGCTCGACGAACGGTTCACGCTGGAAGGGCGCGTCACTTTACAAACACTCCGGATTCCATCCAGTTTCTGCCAAGGTCATTGTAACGTCTACCATTGTCAAGACACGATAGCCGAGTGGTTGGGTGATCGGAATTTTGAGACAAGAGATCCTGGTTTAGATCCCCAAGGCTTGTTGCATTGGGTTTTTTTAGAAACTGGCATGCGATTTGTATCGTTCGCTTGCACATAAAGATGGTGACGGGCTCACTACCTGTCACGTTGCCCCAAAAATGTCTTCGGCTTCGGTTAAAAAGGACTGAATTGTCTTGACCTCTGTCTACCTAAGTCACGATAGCCGAATGGTTGGGTGGTCGGAATTTTGAGTCGAGAGACCCGAGTTCGATCCCCTGGTGGCAGGCTCGTACCAATGGGTTTTTCAAAAACTTATGTACGAATTATATCGTTGGCTTGGACATAAAGGCAGCGACGGGCTCACCACGTGTCACGTTGTCCCGAAAGTATCTTCGGTGGAAGGTGGGTCGAAGGGACTTAATTGTCTAGACTAGACCTCTGTCTAAACCTGTATTGGGAATTGCGTGAAGATATTTATTTATTTTATCTGTCTACCACTTCATTGGGGAAAGGGTGAAGATATTTATTTATTTTTATTTTATTTATAAATTAATGTTTTATTAAGGAGGGTAAAGTTAAGGAGGACTGTGTGCATAAAAGAGTGGCCTTTTCAGAAACATTTTTACAAAACAAATGACGACCTCTATGGGCAAATGGCGTATATACCGGTTTTCATGGTGTCGCCAGCGCTGAGGTCTCAGGTTCAAATGCCGGTCAAATTAGAAAAAAGTAGAAAACCGCGCTACATTTTCTCGGGTCTGAGTGTTTGTGGATGCTTCGCTGTTTCCGATTTTATTACCAAAAGTGCTTAAGTATTTTAGGAGCAAACACTTGTAAACACACACAATGTATGTAATGTTGTCCTCGTCTATGTATACGAGTATGTATGTATCTATTAATATCTGAGTACTTTAAATAAATATATTCACGTTATTACCAATACTGAGATAGGCAGAGAAACAGACAATTTAGACCTTTCGACCTATCTTTTACCGAAGACATGTTTAAGACAGGTAAGACTGTCGCCGTCTTTATGTCCTAGTTAACAATATATGCGTTATTATACACCAAGAGAGACATATTATTTATTATCATTTATCGAAAGCCGTCCGTCCGTTCCGTCGAAAGCGAATGGGTAACCACTTGAGCTTTGTACAAGTCGGAGACATGGTCATACTTGCGTAGACCAAAAATAAACCTAATAGCTAAATTTTGAATTCGCTCAAGCTTGTTTAGTTGAACTTCGGTTAAGTCAAGATAGCTTGCGTCAGCATAATCGAGAATGGAAAGGATTATAAGAGAGACTTTGTAATTGATGATGATAAATGATAATAAATAATATGTCTCTCTTGGTTTCTTTTCTCCCCATTCCTACTAAAATTATGTTACCACAATCCTTACTCCTTTCCATTCTCGATTATGCTGACGCAAGCTATCTTGACTTAACCGAAGTTCAACTAAACAAGCTTGAGCGAATTCAAAATTTAGCTATTAGGTTTATTTTTGGTCTACGCAAGTATGACCATGTCTCCGACTTTCGTACAAAGCTCAAGTGGTTACCCATTCGCTTTCGACGGAATCTGCACACTGTATCTCTTCTGGACTGTGTATTGTTCAATCCTACGACACCAAGTTACTTAAAGAGTAACTTTAAGTTTCTTGGTCATGATAGAGCAGATAGAGTTTTACGATCTGCAGGAGAATTTTTTCTCACTCCTCATGTTTACAGAGCCAGCTATTTTAAGCATTCCTTTACGGTGAAAGCCATTTGTTTATGGGATGAGCTTCCTCCGCATATCCATCGAGCAAAGACATTAGAAAAATTTAAGACTGAGGTTAAAAATCACTATTTGTCCCTATGTTAACTCTCTGATGACATTTGTTTTTATTTTTTCCTTCCCTTTTATATTATGTTATTTATTATTTATATTATATGTATTATACGTATCTATATTTTTTATCTAGTTGTAAGTATGTCTATTATATAACATGGTTATTCGTATATATTAGTGTATTATTGTGGTAATATATATATAGGTATATAGTGTATTCCACCGAAGATATTTTCGGGACAACGTGACGGGTGATGAGCCCGTCGCCTTCTTTATTTCCAAGCCTACGATATAATTCGTACATAAGTATTTTTTTGAATAACCCATTGACACGAGCTTGCCATCTAGGGATCGAACTCGCGTCTCTCGACTCGAAATTCCGACCACCCTACCACTCGGCTATCGTGACAAAAACGCATATTTAATTTTACTTTAATTTCTCGACTAGAGAATCGAAGGAACCCTGTTGTACTCATATCCGTTTTTGTAGTAATTACTGTCTCTCTTGGTGTAGAAGGACGTATATTTAATTTTACTTTAATTTCTCGACCAGAGAATGGAAGGTGGAGCACTCCATAGCATATTACACTGCAAAACTTGCTATTTGTCGAATGTAAATCCCGATTTGTTCTAACAATTCGTTTATTATGGGCATTCATTAACACGTGAATTGCCCAATGCTTTGTTAAAATAGGCGAAGGTTAACTTAGAAGCAAGTCATTATACTCGGAGTTCGTATAAATTACAAAAAAAATATTGCAACACTGAAAATTTTGCATTCTCTTTCCCTCGTTTAAGACTTCCGCAGTAGAATGACTTGCTCACCTTTTTTTAATTTATCAGAATACATAAATAAATAAATATCTTCACGCAATTCCCAATAAACGTGTAGACATAGGTCTAGTCTAAACAATTAAGGCCCTTTGACCCACTTTCCACCGGTATTTTCGGGACAACGTGACAGGTGGTGAGCCCGTTGCCGTCTTTACGTCGAAGCCAACGATATAATTCGTACGTAAGAAAGACCCATTGGTACGAGCCTGCCACCTGGGGATCGAATTCCGGTCTCTTGACTCGAAATTCCGACCACCCAACCACTCGGCTATCGTGACTTTTTATTTATCAGAATTGTTATATTTAAACTCACTTTTAAAGTTTACAAGATCCGTTAGCTCTGAGGTACCGGGTTTGATTCCGGACCGGGTTAATATATAAAGCCGCTTAATCTTTATTGTTTCGGGCCTGAATGTTTTTATTGCATTGTTTTTGATTCCATGATACAAGTAAAAAAAACTAAGGGTAGACGGAGGTCTAGACAATAAAGTTTGACCCACATTTCAATATTGATTTT
This sequence comes from Sericinus montela, assembly GCA_029286605.1. Lineage (NCBI taxonomy): Eukaryota > Metazoa > Arthropoda > Insecta > Lepidoptera > Papilionidae > Sericinus > Sericinus montela. The sequence continues at coordinate 385,399 of JAGSMR010000102.1, forward strand.
TTTTAAGAAACGTCTGTCTCCTATCCCCATCAAGACATCAATAATACATATTTTTTTAAACTAATTCGTACGAGGCTAGCACTCGGGAATCGAACTCTGGTTTTTCAACTCGAGTTCTGATCACTCAACCACTTCGCTATCGAGGAACAGATGATTCAGATAATTAATGTATGAATAGAGCATTTGTTGGTGCTAATTATAGGCTATATGCAACTCTAATATCAAATCATTTAGACATGTTTAATAAAACAATTTGTAATAAAAAGGAAGAAATAAAACAATTAATTCGAGTGGTAAAGTGGTAAGAATATCACCACTCCCGTTCATCCCGGGGATGTCGTAAGAGGCGACTAACGGAAACAGCCTTGAATATCGTTATGGTATCCGATAGATGGCGGGATAACCATCTCTAAAAATATCAGACCAAAGTAATTATACCTAAGACATGCAGCAGCATCTGAGATGCGCGTGGTCTGCTACTGCGATCGCCAATCCGCTTGCCAAGCGAGGCGATTATTGCAAATCCTCCCTTTGGGAGAGGCCTGTCTGAACTTTAACAGGCCGATATGTATGTATGCAAAACAATTTGAGGACAAAGTTAACGACCTCCGTGGACGAGTGACGTAGATACCGGTTTTCAAGGTGTCGCCTTCTCGAGGTCCCGGGTTCGATTCTCGGTTGGGTCAATGTAGAAAAAGCACTTTTTCTACATTTTCTCAGGTCTGAATGTTTGTGGTGCCTTCGTTGTTTCCGATTCCCATACTTCAAGTGCTTTAGCATCTTACATTGGGATCGGAGCAATGTCTGTGAAGTTGTCTCTATCTATATATGTATGTATTTTTTTAATTAAATTAAATATCTTCACGCCATTCCCAATGTAGTGGTAGACAGATGTCTAGTCTAGACAATTAAGTTTGACCCACATTTCAATATTGATTTTTTAAGAAACGTCTGTCTCCTATCCCCATCAAGACATCAATAATACATATTTTTTAAACTAATTCGTACGAGGCTAGCACTCGGGAATCGAACTCTGGTTTTTCAACTCGAGTTCTGATCACTCAACCACTTCGCTATCGAGGAACAGATGATTCAGATAATTAATGTATGAATAGAGCATTTGTTGGTGCTAATTATAGGCTATATGCAACTCTAATATCAAATCATTTAGACATGTTTAATAAACTATAAGTTAGAATCGGTTTAATTTAAATGTAATATGGACAGTTGTGAAAAGTGTTCTTTATTTTAAATCATTTTAATTTTATCTTCACGCAATCTTTCGTATTGTTGTAAGCAGAAGTCACGACAATGCACTCCTTTCAACCCAATTTTAACTGAAGCATATGGACATCGTGACAGGTGATGTGCCTATAGCCATTATTCAAGGCTTCGAAATTTTCATATTAAGATTTTTTGATTAAAATTCAAATACTAGTTTAAATTTAAAAATTTAAAGTCACGATAGCCGAGTGGTTGGGTGGTCGGAATTTGAAGTCAAGAGACCCGCGTTCGATCCCCATGTGGCAGGCTCGTACAATGGGGTTTTCAAAAAATTACGTACGAATTATATCGTTGGCTTGGACATAAAGACGGCGACGGGCTCACCAGCTGTCACGTTGTCCCGAAAATATCTTCGGTGGAAGTTGGGTCATATGGACTAAATTGTCTAGACTAGACCTCTGTCCCACAGGGTATTCAAAATAACAGTATTACTATACTGTAATTTTTAATACTGAAACTTGTTTCTATAGAGCTTTCTTCCTCAAGAAAAAAAGTCTAATATCCTTGTACGACTCTGTGGAGAAGACGGTAAATAATATAAAAATGATGCCACTTGACAATTAAGGAAGATTTGAAACATTATTGAATATTTGAAAGATGTTCTTTCACTGAAATGGAAAGCCGTGCTTCGATGGTTTGGGTAAGTTAAGTGAATGAGTGAAGACCGAATGGTGAAGAAATAATATAGGGCGAAAGTTAACATTAAAAGTGGTCGTGGTAGACCTAACTTTCGAGAACATGTGAGCAAATAACTCGAAGAGAGAAGAGTCAAAAGTACTTGGATACCTAGACTGAAGAAAATGAGAGATGAAGAAAATAATTAATTTCAAAGAAGCGAAACAGGTATGTAAGGTGCCACGATGGCACTCGACGATCTGTTTTCTCTGACTGCCCCGTCAGGGACTTCGCGTGAAGATATTATTGTTTATTTATTTATTATAAACAGCTCACTAGTGTAAAATATGCGACAATTACGTAATCGCAAAAAATACTCATAGTTATAAATCAGTATCGGGCTGACTTAACATGTACAGCTACGTGAAATAAATAAATAAATAAATATCTTTACGCAATTCCCAATACGGGGGTAGACAGAGGTCTAGTCTAGACAATTAAGTCCCTTTGACCCACCTTCCACCGAAGATATTTTCGGGACAACGTGACAGGTGGTGAGCCCGTCGCCGTCTTTATGTCTAAGTCAGCGATGCAGTTTCTAAAGGAATTGTATCCGCGACTTATCGTTGCCGCTGGTGACAAGAGGGCTGGTTCTTTTCTCGCTCAACGGTTAAGTCTAGCCATTCAACTTGGAAATGCAGCCAGCGTTCTTGGTACCATGCCACGAGGAGTAGGGCTCTACGATTATAATAGTTTTTAGTTAATAAGTATTGTAAATATTAACATAATTTTTTCTGTAAATAAAAAAAAATGTGAGCGATGTAATTCGTACATAAGTTTTTGAAAAACTCATTGGTACTGCCACCTAAGGATCGAACTCGGGCCTCTTGACTCGAAATTCCGACCACCCAACCACTCGGCTATCGTGACTTCAAAAGCTATGTGGAAATACAAAACATTATCTGATTCATTGCAGTAATTAGCACTACATAAAGAATGCCAGTAAACAAGACAATTCGTTTTTCTTCGCCATTTCTGTTGAAACATAATCGGGTATTTTTCGCGGGGTATTTCACACGACATTGACATACAACTAATTGTTTCGGATTTGGCGATAACACCGTATTTAAAAAAATACATGAGTAATTTATTAAATGAAAGAAAAAAATGTTTAAAATTTCAACTGACACGGGAGGGATTCGAAGCTGCGACCTATGGAGTACTGTGGCAACGCTCTTACCTCCGAGCAACCGTATCCTATACGCATCAGTTGAAACTTTAAATCTCTTTCTTTATGCCTGTTTTGGCATCGGAACCATCTACTGTTATTTTTGCAAATATTCCTGACTTTTCAATTATGAAATATTATTAAGATGACGCCAACTTATTTATTACGCAATTTTTTTTTAATGATTTTAAAGCATTTGAACTTTTTGTTATTAAATTAAAGAGAAAATCATGCTTTAAAATTAATAAAATTGCATAATCGATGTGTATGTATCACTTACATTCAATAAGTAATTGTCATATTCCTTATGGAATTCCCAACTATCAAATGTTTATTGTATAAACCTTTAAAAGGGGATAGTATTCGTAAATCTATGGTTAAATAATTAAAATAGCTAAACCTTCAAATCCATGGGGACCGACTAGTTGCATTCGATGGAAGTTGGGTCGAAAGGACTTATTTGTCTAGACCTCGGTCTACCCCTGCATCGGGAATGGCGTGAAGGTATTATTTTTTATGTTTGTTCGAGCTTCATGTCAATGCTGAACAGATTGTGATTTGGGTACTGTTCACTTTCTCTTCACGCATAACAATATCTTCACGCAATTCCCAATACAAGGATAGACAGAGGCCTAGTCTAGGCAATTAAGTTCCTTCGACCGACCTTCCACCGAAGATATTTTCGAGGCTACGTGACAGGTGGTGAGCCCGTCGCTGTCTCAATGTCCAAGACAAAGACATAATTCTTAGATAAGTTTTGAAAAAACCCATTGGAACAAGCCTGCCACCTGGAGAGCGAACTCGTGTCCTCAACTCGAAATTCCGACCACCCAACCACTCGGCTATCGTGACTTATAGATTGTAGTAATAAAAATGTTTTAATGCATATAATTGTAATTTGGAAATTCAATCGGACAATCATAAAACTCGCTCGCTCGACGGTATTCCATGCTTAAAAAACCTTAAAAATAGATTTTTCCACGCCCATAAATGTATTATTTGAACTTGACTCAGGATAATTATTTATATCCCAATGCCAAGCGAAAAACCCTTGACATATCAGAACGGCTTACATCTGCGTTGACAGCGGGAAACCACAACAATGCAGATAATTAAAATCATGCTATCAGACATATCTTCAAGCTTTTAACAGAAATAGGGTTATCAAATTAAAATAAAATATCATCACGCGAATCCCAATACAGGGTAAACAGATGTCTCGAATATTAAGTCTTTTCGATCCACCTTTCGCCGAAGACATTTTTTGGGATAAAGTGACATGTGGTGAGCCCGTCGCCGTGTTTTTGTCCAAGCCAACGATATAAATCGTACATCAGTTTTGAAAAAAAAAACATTGGAGCCTTAGGGAACAAATTCACGGTCTCGTGACGTGAATTTCGATCACCTAAACTTTCGGCTATCGTCACTTTTTGGTCGACAAATTAATAATAAATATATACATAGATATAGACAAGATCATTTTTATTGCCCTTATCCCAAAGTAAGCATCTAAAGCACTTGTGTCATGTAACCAGAAACAACGAAGGTACAAACACCAAAACCCGTGAAAATGTAGAGAAAGCGCTTTTCCACATTGACTCGTTCTGGAATCGAACCCAGGACTTCAGATCTGGGGAGTCTGGTCCACGGAGGTAATAGCAAATCACAGATGTTCTATTCTATGTGGGGATCATTTCTCAGGAGATGGTCTTCAACGACTGAAAACCAGTACAGTATGATGCTGTGAAACTAAAGTTGAATATTACACAAACGCAGTGTAAAAAGACCCCTCACAAAAAGGAGGGAATATCTGAAAAATGCAGTCTTTTGATGGAGAAGGCTCAGTGTTGTTCATTGCGGCAATATCTCTGGGAGGCCCATGTTCAGCTGTCGATTTTCAGGTGTAAACTTACTTTACGAAATTTTATTGATTTTTAAAGCAATGCTGAAATTTTACGAGATTAAATTAAAAAGAAAAAATGTTTTTAAAATTTCAACTGACACGGGCGGGATTCGAACCCGCGACCGCTGCCGATCCGTGCCAATGATGCAAAAAATCCGAGGTTTGCCACTACTACTAATAACTTCACGCTATTTCAATACTGGGGAAGACAGAGATCTAGACTATTAAGTCCTTTTCGGTCCACCTTTCACAGCAAAAATCTTTTTGGACAACGTGTCAGGTGGTGTGCCCGTCGCCGAAAGAGAGAAAAAAGATCTCGTGAAATGTATTTCTCACATAAGAATTGCCTGGCCTAAGGGTGTATGAACTGCTTCAGTAACCACATGGTCACATAAATTTTATTAATTACATTTTCAAGCGATATCCTAAACTGTTGTAGGCAGAGGCTAGATAATATTTAACTTTATTTGCTAATATTTAACTTTTATGAGAAATGTTTATAAATGTATAATAATGAATTAATATCTATGATAATTCCGTCAAGAATTAAGATAAGCGTTCGTTGGGCACCATCACGCTCCACCTGCCACCATTTACGCTGCACATCTTACTTGTGTCCTATATTGCGATCGCTAGTCCGCTCGCCAAGCGTAATTATTATTGTAAATGAGCGTTATGAGAGGGGCCTATATTAAAATTGACTTGAATAGGCCGTTACATACGTATGTACGTTTTTCTTTAGATAATCATTCCGCCATCTATCGGAAGACAATGCCATAACCAAAATCTAAAGAAAAAGATTAAAATAGATGTAAGATAAGACAGATAATTTATTTAATATATTAAACTGGCAGCACAATAATAGGCGATTATAAAAAAATATAAACATTAATTTTGGACTGCCCAATGAACTAGAAATAACAGTTCTTTTTTGTCAACTTTAGATGTAAGTAGTATTACGCGCATATCGCACACGCAACACGTCATATATTGCCACAAACTCGGTGACACGACCTTGAAGTGGTCATTTTAAAAATACAACATAATTATGGAAAGGGAACGAAAACAAAGCAATAAAAACGTGGTATCTACGTAAGAATAATAGCACTTTGTTCCCGTACGGTGTCGTTAGAGACGAATGAAAGGAAAAGTTTTGTTTATGGCAATAGCTACCAGCATATGGCAAAATAAACATCATGTAAAATACCAGACGAAAATGAAGTAGAAGCGTAACTTGCAGCAGCGTCTACGATACAAAGTGTCTGTTACTGAGATCACCAATCCGGATGCCAAAGGTGGCGATTAAGTATATCCTGCCAACTCAACTTTAAGTAAAGTAAAAAAAGACCAAATGTAGTTCAGACTATAGACTCTGATACTGCTCAAAACCCAAAATGAATATTTAAAATTATGTAAATATAAATGTGGTTAAGATACGGTAAAAGCTAAATAATTTCGAATTTTAATTTTAATCGTCGCTCGCCATCTAATTGTGCGTAAAATTAAAAAGAAGATATCATTGCGACCCACCATTCTCCAAAGCGTTGCAGTCACGAATATTTTGTGGAAAAGCATTCCATAGTTTTACTGCATGAACCGAGAATGAGTGAGAAAAAAAAGCGCTTTGATGAGAGGGGAATTGAAGAAGGGATTGTAGATGTTAGATAGATAGATCTACGAAAACTAACAGGAAGCCACTTGAGATCTTTGCGAATACATGGTCATACTTGCAGATACCAAAAAAAAACCAATGCAAATTTTTTGCAGGCGCTCAAACTTATTAAGGAGCTTCTCTGCAGCGTCCAAGCTGCATGCGTTAGCTTAATCCGGGATAGGTTGGATTAACGATTGGGCCTGTGTGATCTTAGTACTTAAGGACATTTTTGTCCTTAAGAACTACTACAACAAGATGTGCAGCAGCATCTGAGGTGCGAGTGGTCTGCTACTGCAACCGCCAATCCGCCTTCCAGGCGTGGCGATTGTGACAAATTCTCTCCATGGGAGAGGCGTATGACCTGCAGTGGACTTTAACAGGCCGTTGTGTATGTATGTATGTATCCCATCACTATAACACAGGAAATATCTATTTCCAGATTGGTTTACGCGTGTGTATTCAATAATTATTAATTCATTAGAACTTGTTAAATGTACTTGTAAAATAAATAAATAAATAAATATCTTCACGCAATTCCCAATACAGGGGTAGACAGAGGTCTTAGTCTAGACAATTAAGTCCCTTCGACCCACCTTCCACCGAAGATATTTTCGGGACAACGTGACAGGTGTGCCCGTTGCCGCTTTTATGTCCAAGCCAACGATGTAATTCGTACATAAGTTTTTTTGAAAAACTCATTGGTACTGCCACCTGGGGATCGAACTCGGGTCTCTCGACTGGAAATTCTAAATTTAAACTTGAAAAAAAAAGAGAGACTACTATTACTAGAAACTAAGCAGTAACTTATTACTGATTTGTTTCTTAGTTCCCTTAAGAAATGGATTAACGATAAGAGACATCAACGAGTGTTAAGATATAGTCGCTTTTCAGATAATGAACTCCGGGAAACATCCTGGACACTTAACAAAGTGGTCGTGTTGAATATCAGTCAGGATGAAACATCTAATTAAATACCTTAATATGCCAGATAAAAATTCTGCAGACCTGTGACTGGTAGCGGCGTCTCAGGATTAAAGTGTCACGTTATGGCTAATCCTCTCATACGAAAGAACACTGGATTTTAACAGACCCTTTTATATACATGCAATACCTCTCTTTCTGAGTCTTCCACTATCTCCTACCGCTTGCTGCACACTAAATTGCCCTCAAGTTTAAAGGCGAAAGTAAATTTTTACATAAACTAAAATTTTAAAACAATATTAAAATAACATCGACTTTACTTTTACTGTTTGTCGTGCACAATTATTATGTAATGATGTTTTTAAACAAACCTTGAAATTCACATTAATATTTATATTTACGCAGCATTCAAGCCATTATTGTAACACTATAACGATGCATTATTGTACCGTATGTACTTTAATTATTTCAATAGTAAAATCATCTCCGAGAATGCCTTTCTAATTTATCGAACAAAAACAAATAAATCGTTTGTGTTAGTTTATGGTCTTACTAATTAAAAATAAATAATCTGTGGGAAAGCGTCTCTTATAACTGGCCAGCTATAATTATAAAAACACGACCGCCATTAAGAGAGAAATTATGTTGTGTTTTTTTATAATGAATAAAATATGCGAAACTTGTCACTTTTAACTTTATGTACTTTATTTATTTTATTGTATAAAAACTCTTTCTCCATTGGCCGTCGTCTTTGAATTTTAATATAATTACATTTAACAGTATCTTTTTAGTCTTCACGCCTTTCCCAATTACAGGGTATTAGGGTAGCTAGAAGTCTAGAAAATGTAGTCCTTTTCGTGAATGTGCACCCTAATAACGACTGCAAGCTGCAGATTAAATTTGGTCTAGTATTGCTTAAGATCTTTGACCACTAGCAGGTATTATTAGTCGATTTTTCCTAATACCGGGCCTTACAACACAAAAAGGAAAGAAAGGTATTTATAAAATTGATACAGAAAACGGTAATTAGGGTATCGATAATAGATAAAATTCTTCTGGATGGTATGGGTCTTAGATATATTAACGCATAGTCCCTGTATGGGTAGCCAGAGGGAACGGATCGTCAAATGTCACGGTCCTTAAATACAAGAGGTTTTCTCTTCATTCAAATTCATCATTTTCTTCATACTTGGACGTCTCAGTATCCTAGACCTCTAGACGTTCTCTTCGAGCAATTCGCTCAGATGCTCTTCAAAATATATCTTGACCAACCTCGAACCCTTTTATTGTTAACTTTAGCGCCGCATTTTTTCTTCAGCATTTATTAAGGGCTTAACTGTGTTGATATCGGTTGTGCGAAAATTCGTTAATTTCTAAGTGAAAAAACAGAAATTTCAAATAACTTCCATTAGGTATTAATATGTTGTACGTACATTATTAACGTTTCGTTAACGTTAACGTTACATACAACATTATAAACACGCAATTCCCAATACAGGGGTAGACAGAGGTCTAGTCTAGACAATTAAGTCCCTTCGACCCACCTTCCACCGAAGATATTTTCGGGACAACGTGACGGGTGGTGAGCCCGACGCCGCCTTTATGTCCAAACCAACGATATTATTCGAACATAAGTTTTTGAAAAACCCATTGGTACGAGCCTGCCACCTGGGGATCGAACTCGGGTCTCTCGACTCGAAATTCCAACCACCCAACCACTCGACTATCGTGACTTCTTAAAAAATACAAACTTTTTTAAAATATTGATCCTAAACATAATAATAGATTGGAGAAAAAGTTTTTTCGTATTTTTTTTAAATTCACAATATTTTTTATTATAGTTTATTTACATTTATCTGAAGTATGTAGGTACCATTTGGTTCGATAACTTTTTGCCGTCTTGTAGGTAGGGACATGATCCCATTGCTATAGAAATTTTGGGGCTTCTGATCAAACTACCGCTACAATTGGTTTTGGTAGTCCTCTCGAGATGTTAACCTGACAATGCCTAAAGAATTCTGAAGAGACCGAAACAAGTGGAAATCTAAAGGTGTAAGGTCAGGACTATACCGCGGATGCATTAACGCTTCCCAGCCAAGCTTCAATTCTAATCAGTGAGGTCTAGCGTTATTATGATAAAAAACCACACCCCTTCTGTTGATTAATTCCGCCCGCTTTCTCTCAACTTCTTGCTTTAATCTCATCAGTTGTTAGCAGTAGAGTTCAGAATCGATGATTCAGCCTAGTGGTAACAGCTTATAATGAATAATGCCCTTCCAATCCCACCACACATACAGCGTCATCTTGTTGCGAGTTAACCCGGAATTCGCCACTTTCTGTGAAGCCTGACCGGCCTTTGATCAGCCGACCTTACTCGCACGTTGTTGTCGTACGTGATCCACTTTTTATCACCAGTTATCAGCTTCTTCAAAAATGGTTCGGTTTCATTACGTCGTAATAAAGAATCACAAATGAGTACACGCTTCATTAGGTTTCTTTGAGTGAGCTCGTGAGGTACCCAAATATCGAGCTTTTTTGTGTACCCAGTTTTTTTTTTTTTCAATTGCGCCAAAACTTTTTTATGGTCAATTCCCAGTTCTTCAGCTACGTTGTAACTACTGATATGCCGATCATGTTCCACCTTTTCAAAAATAACATCCATTTTATCCGTAATAGGGCGACCAGAGCTACGTGCATCTTTGACATCACAATTTCTGGATTGAAAACGCTTAAACCATTTTTGCGCTACTCTCACAGACACTGCACTAGGTCCATAAACATTACAAATTTTTCGGGGCTTGCGTCGCATTTTACCTTTTTTTAGTAAAATTTTAAAATATATCGAATTTCTTCTAATGAATCTAATGATTCACTCATCTTGACAGTACAAAAAACAAATAAAAATCACACATTTTCCTAATTTGAATTTAGAATTATCTTCTTTAAAATTGTCACGATAGCCGAGTGGTTAGGTGGTCGGAATTTCGAGTCAAGAGACCCGAGTTCGGTCCTCAAGTGGCCGTACCAATGGGTTTTTCTAAAAACCTATGTACAAATTATATCGTTGGCTTGGACATAAAGACAGCGACGGGCTCACCACCTGTCCCTTTGTCCCGAAAATATCTTCGGTGGAAGGTGGGTCGAAGGGACTTAAATGTCTAGACTTGACCTCTGTCTAAGAAAAAATATCTTCACGCAATTCCCAATACAGGGGTAGACAGAGGTCTAGTCTAGACAATTAAGTCCCTTCGACCCACCTTCCACCGAAGATATTTTCGGGACAACGTGACGGGTGGTGAGCTCGACGCCGCCTTTATGTCCAAACCAACGATATTATTCGGACATAAGTTTTTGTAAAACCCATTGGTACGTGCCTGCCACCTGGGGATCGAACTCGGGTCTCTCGACTCGAAATTCCAACCACCCAACCACTCGACTATCGTGACTTCTTAAAAAATACAAACTTTTTTAAAATATTGATCCTAAACATAATAATAGATTGGAGAAAAAGTTTTTTCGTATTTTTTTTTAAATTCACAATATTTTTTATTATAGTTTATTTACATTTATCTGAAGTATGTAGGTACCATTTGGTTCGATAACTTTTTGCCGTCTTGTAGGTAGGGACATGATCCCATTGCTATAGAAATTTTGGGGCTTCTGATCAAACTACCGCTACAATTGGTTTTGGTAGTCCTCTCGAGATGTTAACCTGACAATGCCTAAAGAATTCTGAAGAGACCGAAACAAGTGGAAATCTAAAGGTGTAAGGTCAGGACTATACCGCGGATGCATTAACGCTTCCCAGCCAAGCTTCAATTCTAATCAGTGAGGTCTAGCGTTATTATGATAAAAAACCACACCCCTTCTGTTGATTAATTCCGCCCGCTTTCTCTCAACTTCTTGCTTTAATCTCATCAGTTGTTAGCAGTAGAGTTCAGAATCGATGATTCAGCCTAGTGGTAACAGCTTATAATGAATAATGCCCTTCCAATCCCACCACACATACAGCGTCATCTTGTTGCGAGTTAACCCGGAATTCGCCACATTCTGTGAAGCCTGACCGGCCTTTGATCAGCCGACCTTACTCGCACGTTGTTGTCGTACGTGATCCACTTTTTATCACCAGTTATCAGCTTCTTCAAAAATGGTTCGGTTTCATTACGTCGTAATAAAGAATCACAAATGAGTACACGCTTCATTAGGTTTCTTTGAGTGAGCTCGTGAGGTACCCAAATATCGAGCTTTTTTGTGTACCCAGTTTTTTTTTTTTCAATTGCGCCAAAACTTTTTTATGGTCAATTCCCAGTTCTTCAGCTACGTTGTAACTACTGATATGCCGATCATGTTCCACCTTTGCAAAAATAATATCCATTTTATCCGTAATAGGGCGACCAGAGCTACGTGCATCTTTGACATCACAATTTCTGGATTGAAAACGCTTAAACCATTTTTGCGCTACTCTCACAGACACTGCACTAGGTCCATAAACATTACAAATTTTTTTCGGGGCTTGCGTCGCATTTTTACCTTTTTTTTAGTAAAATTTTAAAATATATCGAATTTCTTCTAATGAATCTAATGATTCACTCATCTTGACAGTACGAAAAACAAATAAAAATCACACATTTTCCTAATTTGAATTTAGAATTATCTTCTTTAAAATTGTCACGATAGCCGAGTGGTTAGGTGGTCGGAATTTCGGGTCAAGAGACCCGAGTTCGGTCCTCAAGTGGCCGTACCAATGGGTTTTTCTAAAAACCTATGTACAAATTATATCGTTGGCTTGGACATAAAGACAGCGACGGGCTCACCACCTGTCACTTTGTCCCGAAAATATCTTCGGTGGAAGGTGGGTCGAAGGGACTTAAATATCTAGACTTGACCTCTGTCTAAGAAAAAAAATATCTTCACACAATTCCCAATATAGGGGATATTGGGAATTGTGTGAAGATATTTTTTTTCTTTAAAATTAAAATTTTTAATGATATCAAAACCAGCCAGATACAAATAGTATGGCCAAAGAAATTTTATTACAAGTTGATATTTACTATAATGCGAAAAGACTTTTTCCCCAACCTAGTATTATGAATAGCAGTTAATACCGTGACAAGTTATACTATACAGAGGGAGATGTTAGTATTTGCGAAGTCTCTCATGTTCATTCTCACTTCTTCTCTTTTTTTATTCCTTCTCACGTTCTTCGGGACGTTGTTTGCGTACTTTCTACTCACGGGATCGAGGCTTTGACAAGTCTCACTGGTTGTGACTGGTGACCCCTGCCTTTGGGGTTCAGGGTTGCGGGTTCACATTCCGCAAGGATCATGAATATGAATGTTTATAACAATGTAATGTTAATTTAATATGGATATGGTCACATCTGATGTTGCAACTTAGTCCATGATTTATTTTATTTTTTTATATTGTTAAATTAATAACATTAAATACATAAAGATAACTTCACGCAATTCCCAATACAGGGGTAGACAGAAGTCTAGTCTAGAAGATATTTTCGGGATAATGTGACAGGTGGTGAGCCCGTCGCCGCCTTTATGTCCAAGTCAACGATATAATTCGTACATCACTTTTTTTAAAAACCCATTGGTACGATGCCACCTGGGGATCGAACTCGGGTCTTTCGACTGGAAATTCCGACCACGCAACCACTTGGCTATCGTGACTGATTTTATTATTTAATATATATCTATGTAACTATATTGTCCCGTTGCCTTGGATACTGAGACGACGATAGGCTCACCACCTGTCACTTTATCTTAAATAGTCTTCGATAAAAGCTGATCAAACGGTCAGTACATTCTACCCCAGTATGGAAAAATTGCTGACGTTAAAAAAATGGGCAGATAAATACGTTTATATATTCTATTTTAATTATTTATAAATAAAAAATAAAAAAATAAGTAACTTCACGTCAGTCCCAGTAGAGGGGTAGAGAGGTCTAGACTAGAAAATTAAGTCCCTTCGACCCACCTTCCAACGAAGATATATTCGGGACAACCTGACAGGTGGTGAGTCCGTCGCCGTTTTAACTATTTAAACTTAAAATAAGTTGTCTGTAGATTTAAATAGCATTAGAATATATTTAAAATCATTAGTTGCTTGTTTTATCACGCGATGTAAGCACAGCGTATATTTGAATAAATTAATTATGTTAATAACTACATTTTCATTGATTTTTTTATTTAGTGTAAATTAGTCTTTGTCAAAAAATCAAAGTAAACACGTTTATTGGTAATGTACAAACATGAGACTGCAAATAAGGAATTTGGACTCAATTCGGATAAATAATACTTAACGTAATTCAAAAACTACACCATCATCATGAAAGCCTTTATAATTCCACTCCATGAGAGAGGCTTCATCCGTACGGGATGATTGCCAGGCTGGTGCCAAAATCACCAGGCTTGGCAAGCGGATCGGCGAGCACGAACTTTAGACGGTACTGATCGCTACCATTCAGCTATAAACTACGTTTTTTTTTTCAGATATTAACTAGATTTTATAGTATTTTTCATTAAATGAAGTTTTTCAGATACATATGTTTGACTGAGCATTTTAAGAATTAAGCTCGAATTTGTTAATAATTATAATACAATCGAATGGAAAAACAAACATATATACTAAAAAATGATAATGAATTAAACTTCAAATATTTTACGTTCGAAAATATAAATTTGATTTACTTACAGGACGTCTCTACCATTTTAAAGTTTTATCAATCGCAAATTCTATACGTTCTTTACTTGAAACAACATAAAATTAAAATAAAAAAGTTAATTTTTGAAAATAGAATACTGTCTTACCGGTCCAGAATCCAGTGGTATCAGAAATAAAGATATAATTAAATAACTACTATTTTCATGCACTCATTTTGAAATTCGCAACACATGAAACTAGCTTCGAAAATGTGCACAACTTGTCACATGCCACAACGTCTCATTACAATCTCGAACACTCCGTTAATGAAGGAATTTTCACTTTTAAATTAAAAAAAAAATATTAAAAAGTTGTACAACGACTTCGTAATTTTGGCGGGAGGCTAGCTGCACGCGAAACAAAAACGCGTTCATGTAACTCTGGCGTTTGGCCGATACTGAGTTTGGTTGATTCTTGCGATCAAATGACCGGTGTGTCGCGACAACTTTAAGCATGCAGCCGTTATGGACCGTATTACAATGAAGTATGTGATAATATTATTAATATTCTGGAAACTATTAATTGGTGAAGTAGTAAGCGCCAACAAAATTATGTATGCGTTTTTGTATTCATTATACTATAACGTTAAGGTATATATTTATTTAATTTAATATGGATATGTTCATCTGATGTTGCAACTTAGTCCATGATTTATTTTATTTTTTATATTGTTAAATTAATAACATTAAATACATAAAGATAACTGCACGCAATTCCCAATACAGGGGTAGACAGAAGTCTAGTCTAGAAGATATTTTCAGGATAATGTGACAGGTGGTGAGTCCGTCGCCGTTTAACTATTTAAACTTAAAATAAGTTGTCTGTAGATTTAAATAGCATTAGAATATATTTAAAATCATTAGTTGCTTGTTTTATCACGCGATGTAAGCACAGCGTATATTTGAATAAATTAATTATGTTAATAAGTACATTTTCATTGATTTTTTTATTTAGTGTAAATTAGTCTTTGTCAAAAAATCAAAGTAAACACGTTTATTGGTAATGTACAAACATGAGACTGCAAATAAGGAATTTGGACTCAATTCGGATAAATAATACTTAACGTAATTCAAAAACTACACCATCATCATGAAAGCCTTTATAATTCCACTCCATGAGAGAGGCTTCATCCGTACGGGATGATTGCCAGGCTGGTGCCAAAATCACCAGGCTTGGCAAGCGGATCGGCGAGCACGAACTTTAGACGGTACTGATCGCTACCATTCAGCTATAAACTACGTTTTTTTTTTCAGATATTAACTAGATTTTATAGTATTTTTCATTAAATGAAGTTTTTCAGATACATATGTTTGACTGAGCATTTTAAGAATTAAGCTCGAATTTGTTAATAATTATAATACAATCGAATGGAAAAACAAACATATATACTAAAAAATGATAATGAATTAAACTTCAAATATTTTACGTTCGAAAATATAAATTTGATTTACTTACAGGACGTCTCTACCATTTTAAAGTTTTATCAATCGCAAATTCTATACGTTCTTTACTTGAAACAACATAAAATTAAAATAAAAAAGTTAATTTTTGAAAATAGAATACTGTCTTACCGGTCCAGAATCCAGTGGTATCAGAAATAAAGATATAATTAAATAACTACTATTTTCATGCACTCATTTTGAAATTCGCAACACATGAAACTAGCTTCGAAAATGTGCACAACTTGTCACATGCCACAACGTCTCATTACAATCTCGAACACTCCGTTAATGAAGGAATTTTCACTTTTAAATTAAAAAAAAAATATTAAAAAGTTGTACAACGACTTCGTAATTTTGGCGGGAGGCTAGCTGCACGCGAAACAAAAACGCGTTCATGTAACTCTGGCGTTTGGCCGATACTGAGTTTGGTTGATTCTTGCGATCAAATGACCGGTGTGTCGCGACAACTTTAAGCATGCAGCCGTTATGGACCGTATTACAATGAAGTATGTGATAATATTATTAATATTCTGGAAACTATTAATTGGTGAAGTAGTAAGCGCCAACAAAATTATGTATGCGTTTTTGTATTCATTATACTATAACGTTAAGGTATATATTTATTTAATTTAATGTTTCTATAAAAATGTTAAAGATCAGACCACGAGTTGCATAGGTTAATAATTCTTTACATATGTCCCGCACAGGTATTTCGTGAAAAAAAAAAAAGCTTTCGTGGTGTCCCACTGTACCGCGAATGTCTTATTGCAACAGAATTTTGGTTTTAAATTAAACTAGCTTATGCCCACGGTTTCGTTCACGCCACTTTTTAAGCAGACAATGCAATCATTAACGTTCAAATTATATTATTACAACATATTTCTGCTTTGTCATAAATTTTACTCTCATCTTAACATATGGATACTCAAATTAACATATGGATACTCAAATTAACATATGGATACTCAAATTAACATATGGATACTCAAATTAACATATGGATACTCAAATTAACATATGGATACTCAAATTAACATATGGATACTCAAATTAACATATGGATACTCAAATTAACATATGGATACTCAAATTAACATATGGATACTCAAATTAACATATGGATACTCAAATTAACATATGGATACTCAAATTAACATATGGATACTCAAATTAACATATGGATACTCAAATTAACATATGGATACTCAAATTAACATATGGATACTCAAATTAACATATGGATACTCAAATTAACATATGGATACTCAAATTAACATATGGATACTCAAATTAACATATGGATACTCAAATTAACATATGGATTTTTAATGAATCTTCACGCAATTCCCAATAAAGGCGTAGTCAGAGGTCTAGTCTAGACAATAAGACCCTTCGTCCCACCTTACACCGAAGATATTTTTGGGACAACGTGACAGGTTGTGAGCCCGTCGCCGTCTATGTCCAAGCCAACGATATAATTCGTACATAAGTTTTTGAAAAACCCATTGGTACGAGCCTGCCACCTGGGGATCGAACTCGGATCTCTTATCTCGAAATTCCGACCACCTCGCTTATATATATTATTACTAGCTTATACATATTATTAAAATAAATTTAGCCGAGTGGCTAAATTTATTTTTAATGAATCTTCACGCAATTCCCAATACAGGCGTAGTCAGAGGTCTAGTCTAGACAATAAAGACCCTTCGTCCCACCTTACACCGAAGATATTTTTGGGACAACGTGACAGGTTGTGAGCCCGTCGCCGTCTATGTCCAAGCCAACGATATAATTCGTACATAAGTTTTTGAAAAACCCATTGGTACGAGCCTGCCACCTGGGGATCGAACTCGGATCTCTTATCTCGAAATTCCGACCACCTCGCTTATATATATTATTACTAGCTTATACATATTATTAAAATAAATTTAGCCGAGTGGCTAAATTTATTTTTAATGAATCTTCACGCAATTCCCAATACAGGCGTAGTCAGAGGTCTAGTCTAGACAATAAAGACCCTTCGTCCCACCTTACACCGAAGATATTTTTGGGACAACGTGACAGGTTGTGAGCCCGTCGCCGTCTATGTCCAAGCCAACGATATAATTCGTACATAAGTTTTTGAAAAACCCATTGGTACGAGCCTGCCACCTGGGGATCGAACTCGGATCTCTTATCTCGAAATTCCGACCACCTCGCTTATATATATTATTACTAGCTTATACATATTATTAAAATAAATTTAGCCGAGTGGCTAAATTTATTTTTAATGAATCTTCACGCAATTCCCAATACAGGCGTAGTCAGAAGTCTAGTCTAGACAATAAAGACCCTTCGTCCCACCTTACACCGTAGATATTTTTGGGACAACGTGACAGGTTGTGAGCCCGTCGCCGTCTATGTCCAAGCCAACGATATAATTCGTACATAAGTTTTTGAAAAACCCATTGGTACGAGCCTGCCACCTGGGGATCGAACTCGGATCTCTTATCTCGAAATTCCGACCACCTCGCTTATATATATTATTACTAGCTTATACATATTATTAAAAATAAATTTAGCCGAGTGGCTAAATTTATTTTTAAATTGTATATTTTTAGATTTCCAGCATTGTCATACATACGTACACTCCTATTTTTTATTTATTATCATAGAACCAACAGCACAGAAAAAAATATAACAATCTTAAAATTATGCTTATTGCCAATAACAGGTTCATACTTTATAAAAAACAAAAATTTCAACACACACAGATAGAGAAGGACTTGTAAAAATCTACTACATGCCTATCCTATATGGTCTACCATATGCGCCACGATGAATTAATGAATATACTTTTACTGTCCACCTCAAATAGGATACACAAAAGTTACAATTTATACACAATTTGGCGGCCTAATCCCTTCATAGCGATTTCTTCCAGGCAACCATTGCCTTGAAGGAAAAGTTTACTACGTAGGTGGTGCAAAAGGAATATACATAATACATAACCAAAGGAGATATAAACAATAATATATACATATATACACATACACACTCATAATTTGTTACATATATACACATAATATATACATACACTAGACCCCAAGCAATATAAATAAGAATAATGCAGTATTACATCCCATTGGTATTTAAGTGATTGAGACAGGTAATGCTCTCAAACTAATTTCTTAAAGGTGCCAATAGATTGCACACTAACGGCAGGGAATTCCTCAATTTAACAGCTTGGATGGTGAAGGATTTTTCCAAAAATTACGTTGCCTGATTTAGCATCTTTAAAATGAGCTTCCTGGTAGAGCGCAGATCCCCTGGAAGCCCAAGCAATTTAAATTTCTCCTTTAATTTAAAAAAAACCGGTATTCTTTCAAAAGTTCTTTAAATCGATTGCCAAGCGGATCAGACACCTCGTACCTTGAAGGCTCCGGTGAAGATTTACTCATCCGGGAATGGAACCCAGGACTTCAAAGCTAGCCGACATCTTTTAACCATCGTGCCCATCGTCCACGATGATCATCAAAGTTAGTCGATGATGACTAAGGTATTTTGAAATGCAATGATATATTAAGTAAGGCTAATGGAGATGGAAGAGATCTGTTCCTGAAGAAAACAGTTTACGTTTTACATTTTTTCTTTTCATATTACTATAGGAATAGGAATCTTTTACTCATGGTAACATTATTAAATTTGGCGACTCTACATCCACAACGGCGATTGGCTGTCACCTAAAAAAGCCTCAGTGGAAGGTGGGTCGAAAGGCTCAATAGTTTACGCCTCTATCAACCCTTGTATTGGGAAAATACGAGAAAATAAATAAAATAAATATACATCCTCTACACCAGAACTGATACAAATCTTTCTCTTTTGGCTTTTCAAAAAATTTAAAATCAGAATAGCAACGCGAAAGACGAAACATTTCTCTTTGATCCGTTTTTAAATATAGGTTAAAAAGAAAGTAAGTATTGAGCACAGATAATAAATTATATGACGTCCGGGCATTTCGCAATGTTATTACAACCGCGTTCTTGAAACCATTTGAAATTAGAAAAAATATATATATATATATATATATATATATATATATATATATATATATATATATATATATATATATATATATATATATATATATATATATATATATATATATATATATATATATATATATATATATATATATATATATATATATATATATATATATATATATATATATATATATATATATATATATATATATATATATATATATATATATATATATATATATATATATATATATATATATATATATATATATATATATATATATATATATATATATATATATATATATATATATATATATATATATATATATATATATATATATATATATATATATATATATATATATATATATATATATATATATATATATATATATATATATATATATATATATATATATATATATATATATATATATATATATATATATATATATATATATATATATATATATATATATATATATATATATATATATATATATATATATATATATATATATATATATATATATATATATATATATATATATATATATATATATATATATATATATATATATATATATATATATATATATATATATATATATATATATATACATATATATATATATATATATATATATATATATATATATATATATATATATATATATATATATATATATATATATATATATATATATATATATATATATATATATATATATATATATATATATATATATATATATATATATATATATATATATATATATATATATATATATATATATATATATATATATATATATATATATATATATATATATATATATATATATATATATATATATATATATATATATATATATATATATATATATATATATATATATATATATATATATATATATATATATATATATATATATATATATATATATATATATATATATATATATATATATATATATATATATATATATATATATATATATATATATATATATATATATATATATATATATATATATATATATATATATATATATATATATATATATATATATATATATATATATATATATATATATATATATATATATATATATATATATATATATATATATATATATATATATATATATATATATATATATATATATATATATATATATATATATATATATATATATATATATATATATATATATATATATATATATATATATATATATATATATATATATATATATATATATATATATATATATATATATATATATATATATATATATATATATATATATATATATATATATATATATATATATATATATATATATATATATATATATATATATATATATATATATATATATATATATATATATATATATATATATATATATATATATATATATATATATATATATATATATATATATATATATATATATATATATATATATATATATATATATATATATATATATATATATATATATATATATATATATATATATATATATATATATATATATATATATATATATATATATATATATATATATATATATATATATATATATATATATATATATATATATATATATATATATATATATATATATATATATATATATATATATATATATATATATATATATATATATATATATATATATATATATATATATATATATATATATATATATATATATATATATATATATATATATATATATATATATATATATATATATATATATATATATATATATATATATATATATATATATATATATATATATATATATATATATATATATATATATATATATATATATATATATATATATATATATATATATATATATATATATATATATATATATATATATATATATATATATATATATATATATATATATATATATATATATATATATATATATATATATATATATATATATATATATATATATATATATATATATATATATATATATATATATATATATATATATATATATATATATATATATATATATATATATATATATATATATATATATATATATATATATATATATATATATATATATATATATATATATATATATATATATATATATATATATATATATATATATATATATATATATATATATATATATATATATATATATATTGTTTGTGCTGTCTGGGCTTAAATTTAAAACTAATAATTCAATTGTTTTAAGTAACTGGCCAGCAGCAAAAATGAAAAAAAAAATGAGAAGAAAAAAATACTATTCTATTCAGTACTGCAATACTATCATCATTATCATAACAGCCTATCAGAAGTCCACTGCTGAACATAGGCCTCTCCCAAAGATTGCCACATAGAGCGATCCTGTGCCACCTGCATCCATCGACTCCCCGCAACATTACGCAGGTCGTCGCTCTGCCTGCAGCCGGTCTTCCTACATTGCGGTTGCCTGTACGAGGTTGCCACTCGAGTACCTTTTTTCCCCAACAATTGTTCTACGAGCTATGTGGCCGGCCCATTGCCACTTCAACGTGCTGGTCCTTACGGCTATATCGGTTACCCTGGTACTGCAGATGTCTTCATTACGGATTTTATCATGCAGTGAAAATGCAATACTGCGCCAACATTAAATAGGCGACAAGGATGAAGTATATTGAACAAATTAATGTTGATTGGACATTAAGACGACGAGAGGCTCACCACCTGCCATGTCGTCCCAAGTATTCAAATAAGACCCAACTTATCAACCTCAGTTTTGATATTGATACATAACAACGTCTGCTACGCGTGAAGTCTCATCATAACAAAATGTTCAACATAAAAAAAGACGCGAGCAATATTTTCACGCCATTTTTAAAATTGGGATAGACAGAGGCGCAGACAAATAAGTCCTTTCGAACGATGCCAACGACCATTGTGCCATAGGAACAATATGTTAGACATCATACAGTATAGACAATTAAGCCCTTACGGTTCTCGTTTCACCGGTGCTTATTTCAGACAACGTGACGGGCGGGAACGTGAGGCTATCGCGTATCTTAGTGTCTAAGCCAACGGGCAATTTCGCTACCAACCATGCTAACTGAAATTTATTTTTTTTTATAGAAAAGGGAGGCAAATGAGCAGGTGGCACACGTGATGGTAAGTGATTACCGCCGCCCATGAACATCTGCAATACCGGAGGAATAGCAGATGCGATGCCGGCCTTAAAAATATATAATCTAATTCCAATTAAACATTTAAATAATTAATATAACCGAGTGATTGAGCGATTGGAATTAGTCTCAAGAGACCCGAGTTCGATGCCCAGGCGGCTGGCTCGTACCAATGAGTTTATTAATTGCTTGGACATTGAGACGGCGACGGGCTCACAGCCTTTCACGTTGTCACAAAGATATCTTCGGTGGAATGTGGGTCGAAACGACTTAATTGTCTACACCTCTGTCTACCCCTGTATTGGGATTGCGTAAAGATATCTATTCTTTATTATTTTAATAAGTCAAAAGCAAGTAATGCTCGATTTTTATATTTATATTTTCTTGGGTATATTTTACTTTTATATATGCAGTTTCATATGTCAATTACAAAATACATTTTAATGGTTAGAAGGACGATTCAATTGTACATTCTATGATATTATTAGTTAACTAAGTACAATTTTTTCTTCGATAACAAACCATTTCATGTAGTGAAAACTTTTTAACTTCGTTGTGATTTCTAACACGATGAAATGAAACGAAATATTCATATGACGCTTTACGCAGACAAAAGCAAGAATATTTATAATAAACCGGCTTACTATAAATGACATTAGTAAGCCTAATTAATAACTCCAATATGTATACTTTCAAAAATAACGATTTTGCTATAACAAGTTTCGGTACACGGTATACGGTTATAATTCCGAAAATGTAGTTGCAAGTACATTTTATACATACATGGACATTATAAATAGGGACAACATCACATACAGGGACATCACATACACACATCACATATATGAGGACAAGGTCGCTAGTTCTGAGGTTCGATTCCCGGACGGGTCAATGTAGAACACCATTTCTTCTGAATTTTCTCGAGTCTGGGAGTTTGTGGTACGTTATTTCTGATTTAATAACACAAGTGCTTTAACTGCTTAATTTGGGATCTGAGCAATGTATACAATTTGCCTTTATTTTTGTAACGGAGATCAAAAGCGGTGCATTATTATTATAGAATTGACACCTTTTTCTCACATCGTGGGCCCCTTTGTGTAGGGTGGCGAAATGACGCGTTCAAATTGTAAGTATTTATACAGGTTGATTATATTCTATACATTTATTAGTTGGTTGGGTGGACGGATTTCGAGTCACCCGAAAACTCGCGTTCGAATCCCAGGTGGCAGGCTCGTATCAATGGGTTTTTCAAAAACTTATGTACGAATTATATCGCTGGCTTGGACATAGAGACGGCGATGTTCTCTCCACCTGTCACGTTGTCCGAAAATATCTTCGGTGGAAGGTGGGTCAAAGGGACTTAATTGTCTACACCTCTGTCTACCCTTGTATTGGGATTGCGTAAAGATATCTATTCTTTATTATTTTAATAAGTCAAAAGCAAGTAATGCTCGATTTTTATATTTATATTTTCTTGGGTATATTTTACTTTTATATATGCAGTTTCATATGTCAATTACAAATACATTTTAATGGTTAGAAGGACGATTCAATTGTACATTCTATGATATTATTAGTTAACTAAGTACAATTTTTTCTTCGATAACAAACCATTTCATGTAGTGAAAACTTTTTTAACTTCGTTGTGATTTCTAACACGATGAAATGAAACGAAATATTCATATGACGCTTTACGCAGACAAAAAGCAAGAATATTTATAATAAACCGGCTTACTATAAATGACATTAGTAAGCCTAATTAATAACTCCAATATGTATACTTTCAAAAATAACGATTTTGCTATAACAAGTTTCGGTACACGGTATACGGTTATAATTCCGAAAATGTAGTTGCAAGTACATTTTATACATACATGGACATTATAAATAGGGACAACATCACATACAGGGACATCACATACACACATCACATATATGAGGACAAGGTCGCTAGTTCTGAGGTTCGATTCCCGGACGGGTCAATGTAGAACACCATTTCTTCTGAATTTTCTCGAGTCTGGGAGTTTGTGGTACGTTATTTCTGATTTAATAACACAAGTGCTTTAACTGCTTAATTTGGGATCTGAGCAATGTATACAATTTGCCTTTATTTTTGCTTAACGGAGATCAAAAGCGGTGCATTATTATTATAGAATTGACACCTTTTTCTCACATCGTGGGCCCCTTTGTGTAGGGTGGCGAAATGACGCGTTCAAATTGTAAGTATTTATACAGGTTGATTATATTCTATACATTTATTAGTTGGTTGGGTGGACGGATTTCGAGTCACCCGAAAACTCGCGTTCGAATCCCAGGTGGCAGGCTCGTATCAATGGGTTTTCAAAACTTATGTACGAATTATATCGCTGGCTTGGACATAGAGACGGCGATGTTCTCTCCACCTGTCACGTTGTCACAAAGATATCTTCGGTGGAAGGTGGGTCGAAACGACTTAATTGTCTACACCTCTGTCTACCCCTGTATTGGGAATAGCGTGAAGATGTAACTTTTTAATTCCACACATAACTTTTATAAGAGGCGGAGTTTAGATAATACAATGTGCTTCCGACAGATGGCGGGCTCATCTCAAAAATACCAGACCAAAAGTCAGAGGACCACTGTTACTGCTATCGCCAATTCGCATGTCTTTGACAAGGGTCAAAAATATGTGTGTCGATTACGCCAAACCCTTCCTTCAGGAAAAGGCCTAAGATCTGCAGGGGACTTCTTCAAGTGATAATAATTATTTAAAATACGGAACCTTTTATAATACATGCCGTTTATACCAAATTGCCTTTATTTTTTGCTTAACGGAGATCAAAAGCGGTGCATTATTATTATAGAATTGACACCTTTTTCTCACATCGTGGGCCCCTTTGTGTAGGGTGGCGAAATGACGCGTTCAAATTGTAAGTATTTATACAGGTTGATTATATTCTATACATTTATTAGTTGGTTGGGTGGACGGATTTCGAGTCACCCGAAAACTCGCGTTCGAATCCCAGGTGGCAGGCTCGTATCAATGGGTTTTTCAAAAACTTATGTACGAATTATATCGCTGGCTTGGACATAGAGACGGCGATGTTCTCTCCACCTGTCACGTTGTCCCGAAAATATCTTCGGTGGAAGGTGGGTCAAAGGGACTTAATTGTCTAGACAAGGCCTCTGTCTACCCTTGTATTGGGATTGCGTAAAGATATCTATTCTTTATTATTTTAATAAGTCAAAAGCAAGTAATGCTCGATTTTTATATTTATATTTTCTTGGGTATATTTTACTTTTATATATGCAGTTTCATATGTCAATTACAAAATACATTTTAATGGTTAGAAGGACGATTCAATTGTACATTCTATGATATTATTAGTTAACTAAGTACAATTTTTTCTTCGATAACAAACCATTTCATGTAGTGAAAACTTTTTTAACTTCGTTGTGATTTCTAACACGATGAAATGAAACGAAATATTCATATGACGCTTTACGCAGACAAAAAGCAAGAATATTTATAATAAACCGGCTTACTATAAATGACATTAGTAAGCCTAATTAATAACTCCAATATGTATACTTTCAAAAATAACGATTTTGCTATAACAAGTTTCGGTACACGGTATACGGTTATAATTCCGAAAATGTAGTTGCAAGTACATTTTATACATACATGGACATTATAAATAGGGACAACATCACATACAGGGACATCACATACACACATCACATATATGAGGACAAGGTCGCTAGTTCTGAGGTTCGATTCCCGGACGGGTCAATGTAGAACACCATTTCTTCTGAATTTTCTCGAGTCTGGGAGTTTGTGGTACGTTATTTCTGATTTAATAACACAAGTGCTTTAACTGCTTAATTTGGGATCTGAGCAATGTATACAATGTTGCCAGTATCTAAATATTTATTATTACTATCATAATTTCTCAGAAGTCACTACAGCCGAGTGCCCCAGCCACTGGGGTGGCCGAAATTTCGAGTCGAGAGACCCGAGTTGGATCCCTAGTTACCAGGCTCGTACCAATGGGTTTTTCAAAAATTTATGTACGAATTATATCGCTGGCATGGACATAGAGACGGCGATGGGCTCACTACCTGTCACGTTGTCCCGAAAATATCTTCAGTGGAAGGTGGGTCAAAGGGACTTAATTGTCTAGACTAGACCTCTGTCTACCCCTGTATTGGGAATTGCGTGAAGATATTTATCTTTTTATTTTATTAGTTATTCCAATCAAAAGCAAGTAATGCTCGTTTATTTTATTTATACTTTCTTGGGATCAAAGCAATGTATACGTTGTTGTCTGTATCTAAATATATGTTATTATTACTATAATTTCTCTTACAGATATTTTAATATTTATTGGAAATCGTTTCAATAAGCTCTTAGTACCTTACTGAAGCCTCTTGCAGCGAGAGTTTGTAGTGTATATTTGAATTCAAATTACATAGTTCCGTACTGACTTTCAGTTGACTATGGCCATGGTTCCCAGGCCGTGTGTGTTTCTGGGATTTAGTAACGTATTCAAATCAAATCAAATCATTTATTTATCTAGATAAAAATGTACATTCATTTAACGATAGTCATTTTTAAACTACCACCGGTTCGTAATAAGGTTCCTCTAACGGAGAACAAACAGGTGAAAGAAACTCCGTAGGTATCCTCTTTTTTGGTATATTTATTTTACAATATAATTTATTATATAAATATGATGTGATATTTTCTAGAAATAGCTTGGGAGCGATCACCTCATTGCCAGGGGTTACTGTCATTAATATATTCATTTATATTATAATAATCCTTCGTATTAAGTTTTTCTTTAATAAATTTGTTAAACCTGTTAATAAGCAGGCTTTGCAAATTTACCTGGATTTTGCTGTAGAAGCGTATACACCGCCGCATTTGTAGACATATGTAGTTAATAATGTACATATGATCAGATATTCCTGTTGGTACGGACCCACAAAGACAAGAGCTACGGGTGTAAATCCCATTAGGTGCAAATTTTATGTATTATGAACGTTTGCGCGCGAGTCATGGATGTTAATTTGTATACTATATTTACATATGTTAATATATACGTATGTATTTGTACTGGATCTGGACTGTATGTATGAATCGTTAGCCTGGACACTTGGGTGACGATGTGATTACTTCCTGTTACATTTTAACAAATAACATTCGATGAAAAGTGAGACTTAAATGGAGTGAGAATTCAAAAAGCAGGGACTTCATTATTTAGATCTCTGCCTATCCCAGTATGATAAATTGCGTGAGAGAGGAAAAAGTGTATTCTAAATATCTTTACGCAATTCCCAATACACGGGTAGACAGAGGTCTAGGCAATTAAATCCATTCGACCCACCTTCCACCGAAGATATTTTCGGGACAATGTGACAGGTGGTGAGCCCGTCGCCGTCTTCATGTCCAAGCCAACGATGTAATTCGTACATAAGTTTTTGAAAAAACCCATTGGTACGAGCCTGCTGCCTGGGGATGGAACTCGGGTCTTTTGACTCGAAATTCCGACCACCCAACCACTCGGCTATCGTGACTTAAAAAGTGTATTCTGAATCGAACTCGGGACTCCCTGGACACTCGTCCTGGGAGGTTGTCGGTGGAATATACCTGTTGACTGATGGTCGCCCTAGTGAATACTGTTACGTAGTCAATTGCACCTAACTAGAGCCTTCGACTCCCGCAACAAACGACAATGATCTCCCATCGCTTTGAGTCGCCCGGCCTGTGTTTTGCACCAATAATGTCTATACTTTAGATTTAACACCACATTCTGCGCCGGTGCCTTTGTTAAAGGATTGCCTATAACTATACAATGAGTACACAATGTAACAATATCGGCATTACTGAAGTATAAAGAAAAATAAACCTTAAATGCAGGTGAATTATCGTTGCCATCATTAGTACTCTGTAGTTGTCTTACTTTACTCTATGATACTGATTACTGGCGAACCAAAGAGCAGACAACACTTCGGTTTTTTATTACTATCTATGCCACGAATTTAAATTAACGATAATTATCTTCATCGCTTTAATAACGTGATGGCATTATTGTTTTTAGTCTTTTTATAACTAAAAAACTATCTTCCTACGTAGTTCGGATATTCGCCTTACACTATTTAATATTGCTGGCTGCTAAATTCTAAGAGAAAGAAAAACATGTAAAAATATATGCAATTTATTTTTAAAACCTTCATTTAGATATTAGAATTAATAGGAGTAAGATGTTTAAGGTTCTATTTTCGATTTGTTCTACTCGTTGTTTGACCAGTTTCGCGAAAAAATGATGTTAATAAAATTGTAGAATGCTGTTTTTTTAATCGATCTTCAAATAAAGTCCTACCCTAGAACCAGTTGCAGCGCCAACGAATCCAAATGTGAACACAAAAACTATGCCATCTTATCGGTCCAGCCGCTTAGGGGACACACAGATTTTTTTAAATAAAGAATTCATATCACATCGGAACTAGGTCGAAAAGCCTACTTTTTTTTAAGAAATATAAATCTCAATATTTATATTTCTTAAAAAAACACATTCTGTATATGTGTAGACAAAGGGCCGCCCAGGTAGTCCAATAATTTGGCCGCTGTGTTTACCGTCGCCTTCACCACTCCTGCGCACACTTGCCTATGTAAATATTTTATTAGTTGCCACTGAAATTAGGTTGACAATTTTCCATTGTCTTTTGTTTTAAACCGGGTATAATGAATTAACAAATATTACGCGAAATATTATAACTGCTTTTAAATTAATGAGAAATATAAAAATAAACTAACTCGGGCATAAAAAATCAGAGTCGTTGTGTGTCCGAAATATTGAGTCAAGAGACCCGAATTCGATCTGTGGCAGGCTCGTACCATTGGGTTTTTCAAAAATTTATGAACGAACTATATCGTTGGCTTGGACATAATGACGGCGATGGGCTTACCACCTGTCCCTTTGTCCCGAAAATATCTTCGATGAAAGGTGGGTTAAAGGGACTTTATTGTCTAGACTAGACTCCGTCTACTCCTGTACTCGGAATTGCGTGAGATTTTTATTTATTTTATTTATAACTCGTGACAATGATTTTATCTCTGTGTCTATGACACACTTGCATCAGTTGAAATGTCTCTTTTATACTTATGCCTCTTAGGAAGTAAGAGATTTTGAAAATCTCACCGTAAGAAGCCTATGGGTTTTACAAATTTCTCATTATTGTAATGCCAAAAAGTCCACCATAACATACATGATATACAGTTCATTAAGAATAATTGCATTTCATAACTGTCTAGACATAGAACCTCCAGCATTAGGCTTTGCAAGAAGCAACGCCTCGACATCAACGCCAAGTCTGCTCGTGGTACCTCCTGCTGAAAAAGGACGAGGATCTGGCGACAGATTTGTGGCGGTATAACCATAGACACATCTGTAAATCCTGGTCACAAACGCTACAGCAGCCCTGGAGCTATAAATATCCCCAGAAATTTCTGGTGCCGAAGGCATGGGGAAACCACTGCACTATTTGTCCCAAAAGAGCAATGGTAGGTCGTATCTCAATGATGATTTTGTCGGAAAACCCGATAAACGCCCGGCGCCACCTATCCAGGGCGGCCACGTGGATTCGGTAAATGCCACATTCTCGTGAAACTGGCCACCAACAGAAGCCGATGGAAAGAAATGGTCCATAACAGATAAGGATTTCACCATGGCCACGATCTTCAGTAATGTAGGAAAGATTTAAAATAAAACGATTTTCGGATTTTATCGCGTTTTTAATTAGTTTTTTGCTTTACAGCAACCGTGGTCTACAGCAAACGGGGGGACTCGCTGTTGCCCAAAAAATATCGTTAAAAAATGTAGGAACGGCTTCAGAGAGAGAGAGTTAAGCAAAGTGGCGATCGAGCCATGACACACATAGAGGTTATGTTTTATATTTCAATAAGATTTTTTTGTTGGCAAATGCGCAAGAATTTGACTACGACTATCGGCTTGTGTATTCCATTATAGAATTAGCCATAATCGCCACCCTTGGCATGCGAATTGGCGATCGCGGTACCTGATACTTGCTTTACTTAGATACTGGTGCTGATTGCGATCGGTTTACATTGATTAGGTATTTCATTACGGTATTATCTACCGATAGATGGCGGTAAAAGGTATTACAATTTACATGACTTTGCCATAAGTCGCCTCTGACAAAAACGACCAGAAGAAATCTAATGGTTTATCTAACGATACACAGTAGATCAGAGAGAATTATTTTATTTTAAAGAATTTTATTTGAACACCGGGGTAAACAGAGGTCAAGACAATTAAGCCCTTTCCACCCACCTTTCATCAAAGACATTTTCTGGGAACGTAACTAGTGAGCCAGTCGGTTTAAAAAAAACCATTGGCACGAGCCTAGCCGAGGATCGAACTCGGGCCTAACTCGACTTCTGATCACCAACCACTCAGCTAGTTGTACTGAAATATTGCTCATTCGCCAACTACTCCAATAAAAAATAAGTCTACGTGAACTACAAAACTTCTTTTGCCTTGAACGAGGGCAAAGGCCCAACGCTCCATTATCAAGAACAATTTGAGGCGTCACAGAATTGCTGTGTTCGCTTCATTGTCTCAGACATCTCGCAATTGACTATCAATATTAATATCATTGCATTATCAAGTACTCGCCATATTTTTTTAATACTTAAAATAAAAAAAATATCTTCACGCTACTCTATATACCGGGGTAGACAGAGGTCCAGACTCTTCCGACCCATCCTATCACCGAGGACATTTTTAGGACAACAAGCAATCCAGACAGTAAATCGTACATAAGTTTTGAAAAAACTCATTGGTAGGAGCCTGCCACCTGGGGATCGAACTTGGGTAACTTGACTCGAAATTCCGACCACCCAACCACTCGGCTATCGACTCATCATATTTTGTCTCTACTTAATATTAAAAAATATCTTCACGCTCCTCTACATACTGGGGTAGACAGAGGTCCAGACTCATTCGACCTATCCTATCACCGCAGATATTTTTTGGGACAACGTGACATGGGGTAAGCTCGACACCGCATTTATGTCCAAGCCAACGATATAAATCGTTCATAAGTTTTGAAGAAACTAATGGGTGCGAGCCCACAAATGGGATCGAACTCGGGTCTCTTGATTCCGAGTTTCGATCACTCATCTATTCTGCTATCATTATTTCTTTTTGAATTTGTGTGCCTTTCAAAATGCTGCGGGATTGGGTACAGGTGGCGGAGGACCGTCTTTTTTGGAAGGTTTTAGGGAAGGACTATGCTTAACATGTGCAGTAATTGTGGACTCTTGATAGGCTGTGAAGAAGAAAAATAAAAAAAGAAAAGAATATCTTCACGCAAATCCCAATACAGGGGTAGACAGAGGTCTAGTCTAGACAATTAAATCCCTTCGACCCACCTTCCACCGAAGATATTTTCGGGACAAGGTGACAGGTGTTGAGCCCGTCGGTATCTTTATGTCCAAGCCAACGATATAATTAATACATAGGTTTTTGATAAAACCCATTGGTACGAGCCTGCCACCTGGTGATCGAACTCGGGTCTCTCGACTCGAAATTCCGACCATCCAACCACTCTGATATCGTGACTTTAAAAAAAAAGTGTTGTAAGAAAAAAAAGATTAAATTAGGTATTATTCCAAAGGCAAAAAATACTGTCTAGCCAGTATATCGTGGGTGTACAAAAACAAATTCACTAAGTATATCATTTCACTGAGACGGTTATTTGAACAACTCGCGCAACTGTGGAATTCGTAGATAATGTATAAATAATTATATTGTTGTGAACAGCTGACCTTTGTCTGCGTTGAGACAGTTGTACATTTACAGTACTTTAATTATTATTAATACTTTGGTGATTATCTTCACGCATTTCCCAATAGGGGTGGCCAGAAGTCAAGACAATTTAGTTCTTTCGAACCATTCCATCGGAACATTTTTGGGACAACGTGACAGGTGACGAGCCTGTCGCCGGTTTTATGTCCAAGCCTACGATATAAATCCTATGTAAGTTTTTGGAAAAAAAAAAACATTGGTGTGTGCTTACCACCTGTGGATCGAAATCGGGTCTCTTGACTTGAATTCCAATCATCCAATCACACGGCGATCGTGACTTTGAAATGAATTTGATTTGATTTAAAATAAGATTTAACTGCGTGCGCAAAGGCGAGTTTTATATATGTAATAAAAAACTCCCTGATTAATTACAATAAGCCACCACCACTGATTGATTCCATTCCAAGCAATGCAATCAATCAGTGGTGGCTTTAAGAATATGCCACCCTCTCTCTTTCCATGGGTGAATTAAAGGCAACTAAGGAAAAAGCCATGAATGTATCAAGGGCTACCGGTTATCAGAGATGGAAAAATCTTCTCGTAAAATACCTGACCAAAATAAGCCACATGTGACGGGCAGCAGCGCCCAAGGTGCGAGGTGTCTGGTACTGCGATCGTCAATCCGCTTGCCGAGCGCGGCGATAGTCGCAAATACACCTTAGAGGACTATGTCTTGCAGTGGACTTTGCAAGCAATGTGTTTTGTATACCGCTTTGTGTATGCCAATAACAGATTACAGAAAGAGGCAGAACTCGTTTGTCATCTTAACTGTATAAAAAGATTTTTAGTTTGTGGTTTGACCCGATTGTTATTTGAACTTTAAAGATAATTATACAACTTTGCTCCGCTCTACCAATCAACTCTCTATGTATCTTCTGGGCAGTACCTTACCTGAATAATTTCCATATTTTGCTCAAAAGTCTACATAATTTAGTATTAGGTATACCTTCTCCTTCCACTAAATGTGGTTAAAAACGACTTTATGCTAATAACTACAGGATTGCGTTACAAACCTTCTAATGTGGGTCGATGGTTTAAGATGGATATAAAGATCACAACTGTCCATACCGCTGCTTACCCCAGATTTGGAAGATTTTTTTAGATGTATTATCATGGTATATATTTATTATTAGTTAAATCGCAAGAAATGTAAATACAATGTGAACATTTTCTATGTCAGAGAAATGTCACAGTTTGATTTTGTTTTATTTTTTAAATGGTGCAGAAATATTCATGCTATGCTACTAGAGAACTCAACCATAAAGTATTCACAGTGCATAAATGCTCTGATTGCGACCACGATGTAGTTATCACTTATTCTTTGCTAGTAGAGAAATTTACTATGCGTAATTTTTATTCTGTGACATTAGGTTGGATACTCTATCTATGAAAAACTGCTAATCACTGAGAAACTTGTGTATTATTTTTTACGCTCTTAGGCTATTTTAGTACTGGCTAGTAAGAATATGATTAAAAAAGTTCTCGCCTCGTGTCAGTCGCCAGTTTCATTACGCGCCAAAAATAAAAATATGTAATCTAGGTTTATTTTTTCTCGCCCTAATATCCATTTATTAGCAAGGAATAGCAAAAACATTTTTTTTTCTTTTCTTATTCTTGATATTATGAAATCTTTGATTATTGGTATTTTTGAGCCCGATTAATGATAGCAGCTTCTTCATAATGCATATCTAAACCATTTAATGAAGTTAAAATGAAAAGTTAAACTAAAATAAGCTGATTATGTGTTTAAATTTTATCCAAATGATTCCAATGCAAGTTCATTGTTATCTACTTGGGTAAAATTATTCTGTATTGAATGTAGACTCTAGAACGATCAGGTGTAACCTTACCTGCTTAACAGGCTTGTAAGTTTTTCTTTCTTAAAAGCTGTGCACACCACATCTTCGAGTAGTGTTGAGAGTTAACATAGCCGTCTTTTATTCACGTCAGCCGATTTCTTCCTCCTTACCTTCTTTCATAAAATCCAACCTTTAATTTATTCCCCGCTTTCATTAGTAGAAAATATTTTTTTATTTTCCCCGAAAAATTTTCCCTTTCACTAGTAGTATTTAAAACATTAGGTAAAAATGCGTCTGGACATGGACTATTTTAAAGTTATAGATTAGCTTTCCGTTTGCGGCTTCACCTGCGTGGATTACTATAAATGGCAGCCTGAATACCAACTTTCAAATTTACAACTTCATTTAAATTAGTATCTTCACGCCTTTCCCAACACCGGGGTAGACAGTAGTCGAGACAATTAAGTCGTTTCGACGCACCTTCCACCGAAGATATTTTTGGGACAACGTGATAGTGAGCCTGTTGCCGTCTTAGTCTCCAAGCCAACGATATAATTCATACATAAGTTTTGAAAAACCCATTGGTATAAGCCGGCTATCAGCGGACCGAACTCGGGCCTCCTGGCTCGAAATTCCGATCACCCAACCGCTCGTAAAAAAAAAACAAATAAAAATATAATACAATTAATACAAGAGAAGAGAATAAACCCAAATGTTGACAATGGACTATAACAGAGGGACAGACTGAGATTTTTGACGTCAAAAAAAATATTTCTTCACGCAATTCCCAATACAGGGGCAGGGTCTAGTCTAGACAATTAAGTCCCCTTGACACAACTTCCACCGAAGATATTTTCGGGACAACGAGACAGGTGGTGAGCGCGTCGCCGCCTTATGTCCAAGCCAAAGATGAAATTCGTACATAAGTTTTTGAAAAACCCATTGGTACGAGCTTGCCACCTGAGGATCGAACTCGGGTCTCTCGACTCGAAATTCCGACCACACTCGGCTATCGTGACTTAATTTTTGACGTCATTTCAAAACTTTTCTAGCGTCTTTGCACGTTCACTAGCTTCCAATAAATAAACATACCAATACCTGGGTATGCCGTCGGGTCGACAGTAGTCTAGACAATTAAGTCCTTTCGATCCAATTTCCACCGAAGACATTTTTTTGGGAAAAAGTGATATAGATATTGAAACCGACACCATCTTTATGTCCAAGCTAAATATAAATCATATATAAATTTAGCCTGCTAATTGGAGATCTAACTCAGGTCTCTTGACTCGAATTTCGATAACCCAACCACTCGGCTATCGTGATATACTAAAATAAAAGGCTACGTAAATAATATACGTAATGGTAAAATAATTGTATTCAAGCTACCTCGACTGTGGTTTTATATAAAGTACGCTCATTACTTACAAATTTCCAACATCACAAGACTTTTTATTTTGTTACTAAATTACACATAAGGATTATTTATAACTGGCCACACTCGCAGCGATAATGTGTACCTTACATATTACATTCTATTTATATACACACTCTTTGCTATTTATATTCATTACAGACATTATTAGCATTACCAAAATATGGATAAATTTGTACGCATCTGTTTTGAAATGTTATTGGAAATATTATACAAAAATGTTTTTCCTATTTTCACGTCAATCACTATAGCCGAGGTTGGGTGGTCGGAATTTCGAGTCAAGAGAGTCGAGTTCGTTCCCCAGGTGGCAGGCCCATACCAATGGGTTTCTAAAAAAAAATATGTACGGCTTATATCGTTGGCTTGGACATACAGATCGAACATCGAACAAACTGACATACAAACGATAACGCTATTTTTTTATTGATTTTAAAGCATAATTTATGAACTTTTTGTTGTTAAATTAAAGAGAAAAAATGTCTTCAAATTTCAACTGACACGGGCGGGATTAAACATTTTTCTCTTTATTATAATACCAAAGATAATTTTAAAATTAGCCACGATATGTAAACAGGAATTTATTCGATTAATTTATACTGATATATCATCATGTACAGACGAGTCATGTTGAATTTTATAATAGTATATATTAAAGTCCATATAGCCGAGTGGTTGGGTGGTCGGAATTTCGAGTCGAGAGACCCGAGTTCGATCCCCAGATGGCAGGCTCGTGTCTAGACTAGACCTCTGTCTACCCCTGTATTGGGAATTGCGTGAAGAAATTTTTTCTTTATTAATGTCGTTAATTTTAGCAATAAGTCACTTTATTAAACGCAATTTGACTCGCATTGTTTCATTTGTAGTATAATTTTTAAAAGAAACTACTCGAATTTCTCTCAAGTGTACAGACTATCAAAATAATTTATGGTCTACAGTAAAATATCTGATTATATCGCCATGGGGTTGCAAGTTGTTGCACGTCGGTAACTTTAAATTTACCGCTAACGACAACGCACTCGACTCTACCGAGTTGCGCCCGCGCATATTCATTTTGTCGCTCGTTGTCGGACCAGATGACGTAGACAGCTAGGTAGGTGAACTTTGAAAATAGTTCGATGTGTTTAAGTTTCACGTTTATTTTACAAATCAAGACGCGTACTTTTTTAATTTTTTTTTTTTATAGAAAAAGGGAGGCAAACGAGCAGGTGGCTCACGTGATGATAAGTGATTACCGCCGCCCATGAACACCCGCAATACCAGAGGCTTAGCAGATGCGTTGTCGGCCTTTGAGAAAGGTATAGGCTCTTTTCTTGAAGGTCCCTAAGTCTTATCGGTCCGAAAACCGCTGACGGCAGCACAATCCATA
The DNA here is from genome assembly GCA_029286605.1 of Sericinus montela. Classification (NCBI taxonomy): domain Eukaryota; kingdom Metazoa; phylum Arthropoda; class Insecta; order Lepidoptera; family Papilionidae; genus Sericinus; species Sericinus montela. The sequence goes on from JAGSMR010000102.1 coordinate 422,852, forward strand.
AAGTTAAAAATCAATACGGGTGTTTTTTTAATAAATGTGGACATTACTGTGATCCCTATGAGATAGGGGATAAAGCAATTATGTTATGGAATCTGAAAGTACCAGGTTGAATTTAATATTTTTATGGAGTTTATTAGATGAGTAGTCACGGTAACTGAGTTGGTGATTGGAGTTTAGTGATCGGATTTCTAGACAGGAGACCCGAGTTCGATCCCCAGGAGGCCGGCTCGTACCAGTGGGTTTTTTCAGATACTTATGTAGGAATTAAATCGTTGGCTTGGACATAGACACGGCGACAGGCTCACGTTGTCCCGAAAATATCTTCGGTGGAAGGTGAGTCGAATGGACTTAATTGACTTGACCTCTGTCTACCCCTATATTGGGAATGGCGTGAAGATATTTTTATATATAAATAAAATTAAATAAATAAATACAAGAGAGGAGATTAAACCCAAATATTGACAATGGACATCTATTATTACAGAGGAAAAGACAGAAATTTTTGACGATATTTTAAAACTTTTCTAGTATTTTTGCACGACGAATTTGCTGAGAAAGTTCATTCCATAACCAGATAGCCTTCATTATAAATGAATTCTTATACAGACCGCGACGTAATATAAATATAAATACATATATAGATAGGGACAACATCACATACATTCTCCGATTCCAATGTAAGATGCTAGAGCACTTGTGGTATGGAAATCGGAAGCAACGAAGGCACCACGAATCGAAGGAAACAAGTAAGTAAGTAAACACTGTAAAATATTTTTATGGTGTATATAACAAAGATTGAACTTCGTTTACTAGCATCCTATAAATAAATCTTCATGCCATTCCCAATACCGGGGTAGATAGAGGAAGACAATTAAGTCCTTTCGACCCACTTTCCACCGAAGACATTTTTTTAAACAAAGTGATAGCTGGTGAACCCGTCACCTTCTTTATGTCCAAGCTAAATATAAATCATACATAAATTTAGCCTGCTACCTGGAGATCTAATTCGGGTCTCTTGACGCGAATTTCGATCACACAACCACTCGGTTATCGTGATGTACGTAAATAATATACGTTATAATAAAATAATAGTATTCAATCAACCTCGACTGTGGTTTTATATAAATTACGCCCATTACTTAAAAATTTCCAACATCACAAGACTTTTTATTAATATAAGCAATTTCCACGACGTGTAAGAGATATTTGTTACTAAATTAAACTTAAGGATTATTTATAACTGGCCACACTCGCAGCTATAATCTGTACCTTACATATTACAGACTATTTATATACATACTCTTTGCTATTTATATTCATTACAAACTAGTGGTGCCGACAGGCGTATCATTACCAAAATTTGAATAAATTTGTACGCAACTGTTTTGAAAAGTTATTGGAAATGTTAAACATTAATGTTTTTCCTATTTTCACGGCAATCACTATAGCCGAGTGGTTGGGTGGTCGGAATTTCGAGTCAAGAGACCCGAGTTTGTTCCCCAGGTGGCAGGCTCGTACCAATGGGTTTTTCAAAAAACTCACGTTGTCCCGAAAATATCTTCGGTGAAAGGTGGGTCGAAGGGACTTAATTGTCTAGACTCGACCTCTGTGAATTGCGTGAAGATATTTATATTATTTATTTAGCAATTATATTAGTAAATGCTCGAACAAATACAACGATAACGCTATTTTTTTATTGATTATAAAGCATAATTTATGCTGAACTTTTTGTTATTAAACTAAAGAGAAAAAATGTTTTAAAATTTCAACTGACACGAGTGGGTTCAGGATTTTTTCCGAATCCAGGGAGAATCCAGGGAGTTCAACATTTTTTCTCTTTAAATGATAATTTTAAAATTATATATTGTAACCAGGAATCTATTCGATTAATTTATACTGATATATCATCATGTACAGACACTGCATTTTCAATGTTATATTAGTACAGATTAATGTCGTTTATTTTAGCAATAAGTAACTTTAATAAACGCAATTTGACTTGCATTGTTTCCATGTAGTATAATTTTTCGTGAACTCTAAAAAGAAACTACGCGAATTACTTTCAAGTGTACAGACTATCAAAATAATTTATAGTCTACAGTAAAATATCTGATTATATCGCCATGGGGTTGCAAGTTGTTGCACGTCGGTAACTTTAAATTTACCGCTAACGACAACGCACTCTACTCTACCGAGTTGCGCCCGCGCATATTCATTTTGTCGCTCGTTGTCGGACCAGATGACGTAGGCAGCTAGGTAGGTGAACTTTGAAAATAGTTCGATGTGTTTAAGTTTCACGTTTATTTTACAAATCAAGACGCGTACTTTTTTAAATTTTTTTTTATAGAAAAAGGGAGGCAAACGAGCAGGTGGCTCACGTGATGGTAAGTGATTACCGCCGCCCATGAACACCCGCAATACCAGAGGCTTAGCGGATGCGTTGTCTCCCTTAGAATGCCCCCCTCCCCCAAAATTGGGGGCGGAGGGTGTGTGGGCCACCGGTTACCTGCACTCACCAGACGAAACACAGAAGTTTGTCAGACTTCTACTTTACTATCTGCTTATCTACGACCGCAGTTAAGATTATTAGAGAGCGACATCGAGGCACTGCTTAAAATAAGCGACTCGGTGATAATTGCGGGCGACTTAAACTCCAAGCACTCTGCTTGGAATAGCTCTGTTATTAACATGAATGGACGCGCGCTACTTAAGGTAAACCTAAGTAGCAATACAATGTTCGATATTATCGCCCCCTAGAACCTACTAGGATAGACCCGATTCGAAACAATACCTCGGACATATTAGATATTGCAATTCTAAAGAACGTAACCTTACCGTTGCGATCTATAGAAGTGCAACACGAGTTAAACTCTGATCATCGTCCGGTAACCATAGTGCTGGGTCAGCCCGGGCGGAGGTCCTCTGACCAAAACCCTGACGGACTGGCGTAAGCTCGAGATTTATCTAGAGAATACGAACACCCCAGAGTTAGACAGCATCCCAGATGCCATCTCCTCAAAGGAAATGGCCTTTGCTGCTGTAGACCACCTCACCTCTCATTTAAAGGCCGCCGTCAGAAGCATCCTCTAGGCAGGTCAAGGTGGCGAACGATCGCCGCTATGAGCTGCCGGAGGATATTAGACGGCTGCTGAGAGAAAAAATGTTTTAAAATTTCAACTGACACGAGTGGGTTCAGGATTTTTCCGAATCCAGGAGAATCCAGGGAGTTCAACATTTTTTCTCTTTAAATGATAATTTTAAAATTATATATTGTAACCAGGAATCTATTCGATTAATTTATACTGATATATCATCATGTACAGACACTGCATTTTCAATGTTATATTAGTACAGATTAATGTCGTTTATTTTAGCAATTATATTAGTAAATGCTCGAACAAATACAACGATAACGCTATTTTTTTATTGATTATAAAGCATAATTTATGCTGAACTTTTTGTTATTAAACTAAAGAGAAAAAATGTTTTAAAATTTCAACTGACACGAGTGGGTTCAGGATTTTTTCCGAATCCAGGGAGAATCCAGGGAGTTCAACATTTTTTCTCTTTAAATGATAATTTTAAAATTATATATTGTAACCAGGAATCTATTCGATTAATTTATACTGATATATCATCATGTACAGACACTGCATTTTCAATGTTATATTAGTACAGATTAATGTCGTTTATTTTAGCAATAAGTAACTTTAATAAACGCAATTTGACTTGCATTGTTTCCATGTAGTATAATTTTTCGTGAACTCTAAAAAAGAAACTACGCGAATTACTTTCAAGTGTACAGACTATCAAAATAATTTATAGTCTACAGTAAAATATCTGATTATATCGCCATGGGGTTGCAAGTTGTTGCACGTCGGTAACTTTAAATTTACCGCTAACGACAACGCACTCTACTCTACCGAGTTGCGCCCGCGCATATTCATTTTGTCGCTCGTTGTCGGACCAGATGACGTAGGCAGCTAGGTAGGTGAACTTTGAAAATAGTTCGATGTGTTTAAGTTTCACGTTTATTTTACAAATCAAGACGCGTACTTTTTTAAATTTTTTTTTATAGAAAAAGGGAGGCAAACGAGCAGGTGGCTCACGTGATGGTAAGTGATTACCGCCGCCCATGAACACCCGCAATACCAGAGGCTTAGCGGATGCGTTGTCTCCCTTAGAATGCCCCCCTCCCCCAAAATTGGGGGCGGAGGGTGTGTGGGCCACCGGTTACCTGCACTCACCAGACGAAACACAGAAGTTTGTCAGACTTCTACTTTACTATCTGCTTATCTACGACCGCAGTTAAGATTATTAGAGAGCGACATCGAGGCACTGCTTAAAATAAGCGACTCGGTGATAATTGCGGGCGACTTAAACTCCAAGCACTCTGCTTGGAATAGCTCTGTTATTAACATGAATGGACGCGCGCTACTTAAGGTAAACCTAAGTAGCAATACAATGTTCGATATTATCGCCCCCCTAGAACCTACTAGGATAGACCCGATTCGAAACAATACCTCGGACATATTAGATATTGCAATTCTAAAGAACGTAACCTTACCGTTGCGATCTATAGAAGTGCAACACGAGTTAAACTCTGATCATCGTCCGGTAACCATAGTGCTGGGTCAGCCCCGGGCGGAGGTCCCTCTGACCAAAACCCTGACGGACTGGCGTAAGCTCGAGATTTATCTAGAGAATACGAACACCCCAGAGTTAGACAGCATCCCAGATGCCATCTCCTCAAAGGAAATGGCCTTTGCTGCTGTAGACCACCTCACCTCTCATTTAAAGGCCGCCGTCGAAGCATCCTCTAGGCAGGTCAAGGTGGCGAACGATCGCCGCTATGAGCTGCCGGAGGATATTAGACGGCTGCTGAGAGAAAAAAATGCTGCTACGAGAGCATACGATCGACACAGGTCTGACGACAATCGAGTCAGGATGCGCCGCCTCCAGAGGGAGGTCAAGGAGCGCATGGCTGAACTTAGGAGTGATAGATGGGACAAACTGATGAAGGATATCTCGCCAACACACAGTGCCTATTGGCAACTGGCGAGAGCTCTGAAGTCAGAAACTGTCTCGTCAATGCCGCCCCTGATCAGCTCCGACGGTCTCACCGTAGCTTTTGAGGATAGGGAAAAGGCCGATTGCTGAGCCGACAGCTTCAATGCTCTCCCAGCTCCCAGCCAACAGATCCGGTTCACCTTCAGAAGGTGGACGCTGAAGTAGCCCGTAGAGCCGCCCTGCCGCCGACGGGTGATCCGCTGCCACCTACCACGTTGGAGGAGGTTCGAGGTATAGTCCGGAACCTCAAGACGAAAAAAGCTCCAGGAGCTGATGGTATCTCCAACAAGCTCCTCAAGGCCCCCCCAAATGCCCTTCTCTTGCTCTTAGTAGCAATCTTCAACGCCCTCCTTTCCAGTAGCTCCTTACCGGACGCCTGGAAGGAGGCTCACGTTATTGGCATCCACAAACCTGGAAAGCCTAAAAACCAGGCCTCGAGTTACCGGCCCATAAGCCTCCTCAGTTCCCTGGGGAAAGTTTATGAACGCGTCATCATCGCTAGGCTGAATGACTGCGTCAATTCTCTCAACATAATTCCCGACGAGCAGTTTGGTTTTCGAGCCAAACACTCTTGTACTCAGCAAGTGCACCGCCTCACGGAGCACATACTCGAGAACCTCAACCGACCCAAAGCCATCTCAATGGTGGGGGCCCTATTCTTCGATGTCGCGAAGGCATTTGTCTGTACAACGGCTGGCACAACGGCTTAATTTATAAGCTGTATGCTCAAAAAGTGCCAGACAGACTTGTACACATCATACAAGACTACTTGTCAAATCGCACCTTCCGCTTCAAAGTGGAGGGTCCTGTCCGACAGCAGACCCATAAGGGCTGGTGTTCCGCAGGGTTCGGTTCTCTCCCCGACCCTATACTCGCTATACACCAGCGATATCCCAAAGACGGCTGGAGTGGAGTTGGCATTATTCGCCGACGACACCACGCTCTTCACCACCGATTCGAGTGAATGCAGGATCTACATCCGTCTCCGGAACGCGATCAGTGTGCTAAGCCACCGGTTTAGGACCTGGAGAATTGATGTGAACCCTGAAAAAAGCCAGGCCGTACTCTTCTCTAGGAAGAGTTCTCCCCGGAAACCTTCGCGCGCAAAGCGCATAGTCCAATCGAAATTCCAAAACCAAATATCAATGTTCAATAAACCAATCCCATGGGTTAAGAAGGTGAAATACCTAGGGGTCGTTCTAGACCGTAGGTTATCCTTCGAACAGCACATTAAATATGTCAGAGACAAAGCGGCCTTCGTTTCGACTTTACAATCTCACAAGCCATCGTAGCAAAATGTCGCTAAGACATAAATTGTTACTATATAGGACCTGTGTTCGGCCGATAATGTCCTATGCGTGTGTCGCGTTCGCGCACGCACCTAGGTCATATCTGAGAACACTCCAAGCCATCCAAAACAAGTTCATGAGGCGTGCAACAAACGCACCCCAATACATGAGGAGCGCAGATCTCCATAGAGATCTCGAGATCCCCACGGTGGCGGCCTTTTTTAAAGAAATATCGTCAAGATATTTCGAAAAAATTAAGGATCACCCAAATCCGTTAGTGGCGGGTCTAGGAAACTACACCCCTTCCCCAATTATCACCCGTTTTGAAAGACGGCCAAAGCACGTCTTGATTGATGACGACGACGTCATCACAAAATCAAACAAAAGATTCGGGGCCGCGTCCCCGTAATCCCAACAACACACGAACGCAGTAGGAACACTACACACAGTTCGTAGTCAGAATCGCGGTCACATGTTTCACGGTTCACACGAGATTGTCTCGGGTAACCGTCCGAAATACGACCCTCTCCCAACACGAGTGGCCCCCGGGGCCTCTCACCCTCCCCCTCTCCCGTATGTCGAAGGTCTACGCTTCGTTACAGGGTTCGTGTGCGTCACGACGTTGTCTCTTTTCTTCTTTTTACCTGCGGGCCTTCGTTCTCGCAGGTCTCCTCAGATGACGCTGTAAAGGCCTCCGGGCCAACAGCATCCCGTGGATGGTTTTTAGTCGGTATGTTTCTCCTTCTGAGATCCGAGTCCGACACTATTCGTTTCGGTGGCCTCCCGGTCAGGAAACGTTCGTGCTTACAGCATTTTCCTCCACGGTTATCAAAAAAAAAAAAAAAAAAAAACTTCTAATTACGCCGGTATTCTGTGAGGTCGTGGTACTTCCCCGGTCGAGCCGGCCCATTCATGCAACAACAAAAGGTGATGCGTGGCTCTACCACTGTAAATGTGGACATTACTATGATCACTGGCATCATGTGAGGGCAATCTGAAAGTACCAGGTAGAATTTAAAATTTTTATAGTTTATTAGATGAGTAGTCACGGTAACCGAGTGGTTGGGTTATCGAATTTCGAGTCAGGAGACCCGAGTTCGAACCCACCTAGTTCGAGTCCCTAGGCCGGCTCGTACCAATGGGTTTTATCAAATATTTATGTACGATGATATCGTTAGCTTGAACACAAAGACGACGACGGGCTCACCATCTGTCACGTTGTCCCGAAAATCTTTGATGGAAGGCGGGTCGTAGGGACTTCATTGTCTAGACTAGACCTCTGTCTACCCCTGAATTGGAAATTGCGTGAAGATATTTATTTATTTATTTTTATTTCTGAAAATAATAACAGATCTTGGAAATACTTATACTTATATATTATACCATTTGCCTCCGCCCGCGTCACATGTCATACAATAAATGACCCGCAACCCACTTTGTAGATAGAATTTCGTAAAATTCATTCTTAGTTGATCTTTACTCGGTGAAAGCAATATTCCTACCTATTGCTTGGATTGGATTGCTTGTCCTGTCACAACGTGACAGCAATCCAATCCAGACAGTAAATCGTACATAAGTTTCGAAAAAACTCATTGAGCCTGCCACTTGGGGATCGAACTTGGGTCACTTGACTCGAAATTCCGACTACCCAACCACTTGGCTATCGTGACTTAAAATTAAAGTTTGAAACTTTTAACTCTGGTCACTACTTAACATTAAAAAAATATCTTCACGCTACTACTACGTGAGTATACAGAGGTCCAGACTCTTCCGACCCATCCTATCGCCGAAGACATTTTTTGGGACAACGTGACAAGTGATAAGGTTGTCATCGGATTTATTTGCAAGCCATCCAGACAGTAAATGTACGATTTACTGTCTGGATGGCTTGCAAATAAATCCGATGACGAAAGGTTAAGATAAGTTTTAAAAAACTCATGAGTACGAGCCGACAAACAGGGGATCAAACTCGGGTCTCTTGATTCCGAGTTCCGATCACTCTTCTACTCTTCTATCTGATTTCTTTTTTAATTTGTGTGCCTTTCAAAATGCTGCGCTAAGTCGATGGATACAGGTGGCGGAGGACCGTTCTTTTTTCAAAAATTTTAGGGAAGGCCTATGTTTTACAGTAATTGTGGACTCTTGATAGGCTGTAAAGAAGAAAAAGAAAAAAATATATTCACACAATTCCCAATACAGGGGTAGGCAGAGGTCTAGTCTAGTCTAGTCTAGTCTAAGGTACTGCCCGAAAAATACGCAAAAGTTGTTTGGTAGAGCGGAGCAAAGTTTTATAATTATCTTTTAAGTTCAAATAACAATTTATTAAGAACGGACCATACCAAACACTAAATATCTTTTTATAGAGTAAAGATGGCAATTCCCAATATAGGGGTTGACAGAGGTCTAGTCTAGACAATTAAGTCTCTTCCACACACCTTCCACCGAAGATATTTTCGGGACAACGTGACAGATGGTGAGCCCGTCGCCGTCTTTATGTCCAAGCCAACGATATAATTCGTACATAAGTTTTTAAAAACCCATTGGTACGAGGTGGATCGAACACGGGTCTCTCGACTCGAAATTCCAATCACCCAACCACTCGGCTATCGTGACTTAAGAATATAATTAGAATACAGTTAAAAATAATTAAAAATAATAATTAATGAAGAATATAAATTAAATAAAAAATAAAAAGAAGAAGGGGAAAAAGATTAAATTAGGTATTATTCCAAATAAAAAAAATAATGTCTAGCCAGTATATCGTGGTTGTACAAAAACAATTTCACTAAGTAAAACATTTCAATGAGACGGTTATTTGAACAACTCGCACAACTGTGGAATTCGTAGATAATGTATAAATAATTATATTGTTGCGAATAGCTGACCTCTGTCTGCGTTGAGACAGTTGTACATTTACAGTACTTTAATTATTATTAATAGTGTGAGGATCTTCACGCATTTCCCAATACAAGGGTGGCCAGAAGTCTAGACAATTTAGTTCTTTCGAACCATTCCATAGGAACATTTTTGGGACAACGTAACAGGTGGCGAGCCTGTCGCCGTTTTTATGTCCAAGCCAACGATATAAATCGTCCTTAAGTTTTTGAAAAAAAAAAAAAAAGAAGATTGGTATGTGCCTACCACCTGAGGATCGAAATCGGGTCTCTTTACTTGAATTCCGATCACCCAATCACTCGGCGATCGTGACTTTGAAATTAAATCAAATAAGAGGACATAATCAGGCAATTACATGCTTTATATATGCACTAGCTGCCCCCCGTGGCTTTGCCCGCAGTTTAACACTTAACGCGGAAACCTAATTATGTTTCAAAAATAAAAGTTGCCTATGTTACTCTTTATTACATATGCCATATGTCAGTCAAAGTCCTGTTAAAATCAGTCCAGCCGTTTCAGAGAGTAGCCGGAACAAACAGACATACGGACAGACGAATATTGTAAAAAAATATTATTTTGGTATATGTACCATATATATTCATAAACGTGTAGTAAAAAAAGGGTTATTTCAATATTACAAAAGGACACTCCAATTTTATTTATATGTATAGATGAATACAAGTTTTATGTGTTTATAAGTCACGATAGCCGAGTGGTTGGGTGGTCGGAATTTCCAGTCAAGATACCTGAGTTCGATCCACAGGTGGCAAGCTCGTACGAATGGGTTTTTCAAAACTTATGTACGAATTATATCGTTGGCTTGGACATAAAGACAGCGACGGGCTCACTTCTCTCACCATTCATGTTGTCCCGAAATTCTCTACGGTGGAAGGTGGATTGAAGGGACTTAATTGTCTAGACTAGACCGCTATCTACCTCTATATTGGGAATTGCCATCTTTATAAAAAGATATTTAGTCTTTGGTATGGCCCGTTCTTAATAAACTGTTATTTGAACTTTAAAGGTGATTATAAAAGTTTGCTCCGCTCTACCAAACAACTTTTGCGTACTTTTTGGTCAGTACCTTAGCTTAATTATTTCCATATTTTGCTCAAAAGTCTGTATAAATTAGTTTAGGTATACCTTCTCCTTCCACTAAATGTGGTTTAAAATGACTTTAAGCTAATAACCTCAAGATAGCGTTACAAACCGTTAGGAATGTGAGTCGACGGTTTAAGATGGATCGAAAGGACTTAGTTGTCCAGAACTCTGTCTACCCCAGTTTTGGCAAGAATATTTTTTCTTTGATGTATTATCATAGTATATTTTTATTATTAGTTCAATCGCAAAAAATGTAAATACAATGTGAAAATTTTCTCTATCAGAGAAATGTCACAGTTTAGTTTTGCTTTATTTTTCAAACGGTGCAGTAAATATTCATGCTATGCTACTAGAGAACTCAACCATAAAGTATTCACAGTTCTGCATAAATGATCTGATTGCGACCACGATATAGTAATCACTTATTCTTTGCTAGTAGAGAAATCTACTATGCGCGATACCAATATTTATTCTGTGACATTAGGTTGGATACTCTATCTATGGAAAACTGCTAATCACTGAGAAACTTGTGTATTATTTTTTATGCTCTTTGGCTATATTAGTACTGGCCAGTAAGAATGTGATTAAAAAAGTTATTGCCTCGTGTCTGTCGTCAGTTTCATTACGTGCCAAAAATAAAATATGTAATCTTAGTTAAGTTTATTTTTTCTCGCCTCTATATTCATTTATTAACGGCAAAGAATAGTAAAAACATTTTTTTATATTCTATGATGCTTAAAATCTTTTATTATTGTTATTTTTTTTTTTTGAGTCCAATTAATGATAGCAGCTTCTTCATAATGCATATCATAACCTTTAAAGGAAGTTAAAATGAAAAGTTAAACTAAAATAAGCCGATTATGTGGTTAAATTTATATTAAAGGTTTATCCAAATGATTCCAATGCAAGTTCATTATTATCTACTTGGTTTAAAATTATTCTGTATTGAATTGACACTGGAAAGATCAGAGGTGGCCTCACCTACCTAACAGGCTTGTAAGTTTTTTCTTTCTTAAAAGCTGTGCGTACCACAGCTGGTGTTGAAAGTTAACATAGCCAGCCGTCTTTCATTTACGTTAGCAGATTTTTTCTACGTTACGTTCTTCCATAGAATCCAATCTTTAATTTATTCCCCGCTGTATTTGTAAGAAAAAAAATTTCCCTTTTTATTAATAGCATTTAAAACATTAGGTAAAAATGCGTCTGGATATGAACTACTTTTAGGGTTATAGATTATTTCGTCTGCGGCTTCACCTGGGTAGGATTACTATAAATGGCAGCCTAAATACCAACCTTCAAATTCACAACTTCATCAACAAATCATTTAAAAAAAATGCGATGGTTAAGGTGGCAAAGAGTAGTCTCACGAACAATCAAAGCATTCTAAAATAAAATATAAGAGAAAAATATATCAGGGATCACAGAGCAGAGATGACCAGGCCCAACTAACAAAGCCTGTTTAGTGGACTTATATATATTTATGTACTAATTTTAACTTTACTGCTTACCCTTACAAATAAAAGAAACAAATGGCGGACTTAGACTTTAGGCGTTCTCTGCCAGTCAAAGCAGGAGTTAGTGAGAAATCGTAGTAGGTACAGTATATACCTAATTGTACACCACAAATAAATCTCGATGGCCGAGTGGTTGGGAGGTCGGAATTTCGAGTCCCAAGTTCGGTCGCCCGGTCGCAAGCTCGTACCAATGTGTTTTTCAAAAACTTATTTACGAATTATATCGCTGGCTTGGACATTAAGACGGCGACGGGCTCACCACCTGTCTCGTTGTCCCGAAAATATCTTCGGTGGAAGGTGGGTCAACGGGACTTAATTGCCTAGACTGGACCTCTCTACCCCTGTATTGGGAATTGCGTGAAGATATGTAAAGTATATAATGTAATATATGGATAGGGACAACATCACATAAATTCTCTGATTCCTAAGTACGATGCTAGAGCACTTGTGGTATAGGAATCGGCAGCAATGAAGGCATCACGAACGAAGGAAACAAGTAAGTAAGTAAACACTGTAAAATATTTATATTGTGTATATAACAAAGATCGAACTACGTTTACTAGCTTTCTATAAATAAATGTTCATGCCATTCCCAATACCGGGATAGACAGTAGTCTAGACAATTAAGTCCTTTCAACCCACTTTCCACCGAAGACATTTTTGGTACAAAGTGGTAGCTAGTGATCCCGTCACCGTCTTTATGTCCGACCAAATTATCCCAACCCTTCGGCTATCGTGATATACATAAATAATATACGTTATGGTAAAATAATTGTATTCAAGCAACCTCGACTGTGGTTTTATATAAAGTACACCCATTACTTACAAACTTCCAACATCACAAGACTTTTTATTAATATAAGCAATTTCCACGACGTGTAAGAGATATTTGTTACTAAATTACACTTAAGGATTATTTATAACTGGCCACACTCGCAGCGATAATCTGTACCTTACATATTATAGACTATTTATATACATACTCTTTGCTATTTATATTCATTACAGACTAGTCGTGCCGACAGGCGTAGCATTACCAAAATTTGGATAAATTTGTACGCAACTGTTTTGAAAAGTTATTGAAAATATTATACATAAATGTTTTTCCTATTTTCACGTCAAGTCACATAGCCATGTGATTGGGTGGTCGGAATTTCGAGTCCCAAGTTCGGTCGCCCGGTCGCAAGCTCGTACCAATGTGTTTTCAAAAACTTATTTACGAATTATATCGCTGGCTTGGACATTAAGACGGCGACGGGCTCACCACCTGTCTCGTTGTCCCGAAAATATCTTCGGTGGAAGGTGGGTCGAAGGGTCTTAATTGTCTAGACTAGACCTCTGTCTACCCCTGTATTGGGAATTGCGTGAAGATATGTAAAGTATATAATGTAATATATGGATAGGGACAACATCACATAAATTCTCTGATTCCTAAGTACGATGCTAGAGCACTTGTGGTATAGGAATCGGCAGCAATGAAGGCATCACGAACAGAAGGAAACAAGTAAGTAAGTAAACACTGTAAAATATTTATATTGTGTATATAACAAAGATCGAACTACGTTTACTAGCTTTCTATAAATAAATGTTCATGCCATTCCCAATACCGGGATAGACAGTAGTCTAGACAATTAAGTCCTTTCAACCCACTTTCCACCGAAGACATTTTTGGTACAAAGTGGTAGCTAGTGATCCCGTCACCGTCTTTATGTCCGACCAAATTATCCCAACCCTTCGGCTATCGTGATATACATAAATAATATACGTTATGGTAAAATAATTGTATTCAAGCAACCTCGACTGTGGTTTTATATAAAGTACACCCATTACTTACAAACTTCCAACATCACAAGACTTTTTATTAATATAAGCAATTTCCACGACGTGTAAGAGATATTTGTTACTAAATTACACTTAAGGATTATTTATAACTGGCCACACTCGCAGCGATAATCTGTACCTTACATATTATAGACTATTTATATACATACTCTTTGCTATTTATATTCATTACAGACTAGTCGTGCCGACAGGCGTAGCATTACCAAAATTTGGATAAATTTGTACGCAACTGTTTTGAAAAGTTATTGAAAATATTATACATAAATGTTTTTCCTATTTTCACGTCAAGTCACATAGCCATGTGATTGGGTGGTCGGAATTTCGAGTCAAGAGACCCGAGTTCGTTCCCCAGGTAGCAGGCTCGTACCAATGGGTTTTTGAAAAAACATATGTACGAATTATATCGTTGGCTTGGACATGAAACTGGCGACGGGCTCACCACCTGTCATGTTGTCTCGAAAATACCTTCGGTGGAAGGTGGGTCGAAGGGTCTTAATTGTCTAGACTAGACCTCTGTCTACCCCTGTATTGGGAATTGCGTGAAGATAATTATATTTATTTTTCGGTTCTGTTATCTCATCAACGTGTGACACTGTCCCAAAATGTGAATAAATGTCTGGATGTCTGTCGACCGCAGTATAGGAAATTGCGTGAAGAAGTTAAAAATTAACACTCGAAAGATCAGAGACAGTTAACTTGTCAACAGCTTTATGAGTTTTCTTGTATGGAAGTATTTTGGAATAGCGCGAAGATAAGATATTTTGTGGCGAATCCTAGGGGAGGCCTATGCTCAACAGTGGACTCTTTATAGCCTGTAGAAAAGAAAAAAATATTTTTATTTACTTAATTTCTTCAAACCAGAACATGAACTTTTCTTACATGGCTATTTGGCGGCAGAAATACTTAAATATTGTACTCATAGACGACTCATAGGCAGGAACTAATTATTACAAGTCTTGGTATTAGCAATGCTTTACCAATGCACCTTACTGACTCGGGAACCTAATTTCGTTCAATTTTGACATACCACCGATAATTTTTTAAGTCAATCTAACATTGGCACCGTACGCAAATTTCCTATTAATCTCAAATTAATAGATTTTTCGCAATAACTAACTTAACCCATCAACCACATACTAATGTAGAGATTTTATGTTTTAATAAATCGTTTAAAAACTTGTCCGACCTGGTTACAATAAGACGTTGGACAAGTTAAATCCGTTTAGCAATTATAAAGTCACGATAGCCGAGTAGTTGGGTGGTCGGAAGTTCGAGTCGTGAGACCCGAGTCCGATCCCCTGGTGGCAGGATCGACCAATGGGTTTAAAAAAAAAAAAAAAAAACTTTTGTACGAATTATACCATTGGCTTGGACATAAAAACGGTGACGGGCTCACCACCTGTCACGTTGTCCCGAAAATATCTTCGGTGAAAGGTGGGTCGAAGGGACTTAATTATCTAGACTCGACCGCTGTCTACCTCTGTATTGGGAAATGCGTGAAGATATTTATATTATTTATTTATTTAGCAATTATATTAGTAAATGCTCGAACAAACTGACATACAAACGATAACGCTATTTTTATTAATTTTAAAGCATAATTTGTACTGAACTTTTTGTTATTAAACTAAAGAGAAAAAATGTTTTAAAATTTCAACTGACACGGGTAGGATTCAACATTTTTTCTCTTCAAATTAATACAAATAATAATTTTAAAACTATATGTTGTAACCAGGAATCTATACGATTAATTTATACTGATATATCATCATGTACAGACACGGCATTTTCAATGTTATATTAGTATAGATTAATGTCGTTAATTTTAGCAATAAGTCACTTTAATAAACGCAATTTGAATCGCATTGTTTCCATGCAGCATAATTTTTCGTGAACTCTAAAAAGAAACTACGCGAATTACTTTCAAGTGTACAGACTATCAAAATAATTTATGGTCTACAGTAAAATATCTGATTATATCGCCGTCGGGTGGCAAGTTGTTGCACGTCGGTAACTTTAAATTTACCGCTAACGACAATGCACTTGACTCTACCGAGTTGCGCCCGCGCATATTCATTTTGTCGCTCGTTGTCGGACCAGATGACGTAGGCAGCTAGGGAGGTGAACTTTGAAAATATTTCTATGAGTTTACGTTTTACGTTTATTTTTATTTGTTATAAATTACGTATTATATAAATTATGATATTAAATGTACAGGAAAATAAACCCACATATTGACAATAGACATCAATTATAACAGAGGGATAGTTAGAGATTTTTGACGTCTTTTAAAACTTTTCTAGCGTCTTGCTGAGAGAGTTGGAAATCACGTTGAAATTGCTAAGAGAGTTCATACCATAACCAGATGGCACAAACACACAGACAGACAGAGTTTCTTTTGTTAGTTGTTTCTTGTATTCAGTATCAAAATAACAATTAATTACTTGGATGTGCCATCTACTCTATGTTCCTGGCGCCACACAAACCAGCAAACAACTTCACTTCGTCACAGAATCTTGAGCGGAGACCATGTTTGTACGTAATTTAAAGTTTTAAAGCTCACTGTGTAATATTTATTTTGTTATCAAATAAATGGTAATTTGGTTACAAAAGAAATATTACAGTTAATTATTACTCAATAAAACTCAGTGCTTTCGTTATTTCCGATTCCCATTCCTCAAGTGCTTTAGCATCTTACTATGGAATCTGAAAGTACCAGGTTGAAATTAATATTTTTATGGAGTTTATTAGAAGAGTAGTCACGGTAACCGAGTGGTTGGGTGATCGCATTTCGAGTCAGGAGACCCGAGTTCGATCCCCAGGTAGCCGGCTCGTACCAATGGGTTTTTTCAAATACTTATGTACGAATATATCGTTTGGCTTGAACACAAAGACGACGACGGGCTCACCATCTGTCACGTTGTCCCGATAAATATCTTTGCTGGAAGGTGAGTCGTAGGGACTTAATTGTCTAGACTAGACCTCGGTCTACCCTTGTATTGGTAATGGCGTGAAGATATTTATTTATTTAGCAATTATATTAGTAAATGCTCGAACAAACTGACATACAAACGATAACGCTATTTTTATTAATTTTAAAGCATAATTTGTACTGAACTTTTTGTTATTAAACTAAAGAGAAAAAATGTTTTAAAATTTCAACTGACACGGGTAGGATTCAACATTTTTTCTCTTCAAATTAATACAAATAATAATTTTAAAACTATATGTTGTAACCAGGAATCTATACGATTAATTTATACTGATATATCATCATGTACAGACACGGCATTTTCAATGTTATATTAGTATAGATTAATGTCGTTAATTTTAGCAATAAGTCACTTTAATAAACGCAATTTGAATCGCATTGTTTCCATGCAGCATAATTTTTCGTGAACTCTAAAAAGAAACTACGCGAATTACTTTCAAGTGTACAGACTATCAAAATAATTTATGGTCTACAGTAAAATATCTGATTATATCGCCGTCGGGTGGCAAGTTGTTGCACGTCGGTAACTTTAAATTTACCGCTAACGACAATGCACTTGACTCTACCGAGTTGCGCCCGCGCATATTCATTTTGTCGCTCGTTGTCGGACCAGATGACGTAGGCAGCTAGGGAGGTGAACTTTGAAAATATTTCTATGAGTTTACGTTTTACGTTTATTTTTTTATTTTGTTTATAGAAAAGGGAGGCAAACGAGCAGGTGGCACACGTGATGGTAAGTGCTTGCCCCCTTCCATGAACATCTGCAATACCGGAGGAATAGCGGATGCGTTGTCGGCCTTTGAGAAAGGTATAGGCTCTTTTCTTGAAGGTCCCTAAGTCTTATCGGTCCGGAAAAACCGCTGACGGCAGCACAATCCATAAAGTTAAAAATCAATACGGGTGTTTTTTTAATAAATGTGGACATTACTGTGATCCCTATGAGATAGGGGATAAAGCCATTATGTTATGGAATCTGAAAGTACCAGGTTGAAATTAATATTTTTATGGAGTTTATTAGAAGAGTAGTCACGGTAACCGAGTGGTTGGGTGATCGCATTTCGAGTCAGGAGACCCGAGTTCGATCCCCAGGTAGCCGGCTCGTACCAATGGGTTTTTTCAAATACTTATGTACGAATATATCGTTTGGCTTGAACACAAAGACGACGACGGGCTCACCATCTGTCACGTTGTCCCGATAAATATCTTTGCTGGAAGGTGAGTCGTAGGGACTTAATTGTCTAGACTAGACCTCGGTCTACCCTTGTATTGGTAATGGCGTGAAGATATTTATTTATTTTTATTTGTTATAAATTACGTATTATATAAATTATGATATTAAATGTACAGGAAAATAAACCCACATATTGACAATAGACATCAATTATAACAGAGGGATAGTTAGAGATTTTTGACGTCTTTTTAAAACTTTTCTAGCGTCTTGCTGAGAGAGTTGGAAATCACGTTGAAATTGCTAAGAGAGTTCATACCATAACCAGATGGCACAAACACACAGACAGACAGAGTTTCTTTTGTTAGTTGTTTCTTGTATTCAGTATCAAAATAACAATTAATTACTTGGATGTGCCATCTACTCTATGTTCCTGGCGCCACACAAAACCAGCAAACAACTTCACTTCGTCACAGAATCTTGAGCGGAGACCATGTTTGTACGTAATTTAAAGTTTTAAAGCTCACTGTGTAATATTTATTTTGTTATCAAATAAATGGTAATTTGGTTACAAAAGAAATATTACAGTTAATATTACTCAATAAAACTCAGTGCTTTCGTTATTTCCGATTCCCATTCCTCAAGTGCTTTAGCATCTTACTATGGAATCTGAAAGTACCAGGTTGAAATTAATATTTTTTATGAGTTTACGTTTTACGTTTATTTTTTATTTTGTTTATAGAAAGGGAGGCAAACGAGCAGGTGGCACACGTGATGGTAAGTGCTTGCCCTTCCATGAACATCTGCAATACCGGAGGAATAGCGGATGCGTTGTCGGCCTTTGAGAAAGGTATAGGCTCTTTTCTTGAAGGTCCCTAAGTCTTATCGGTCCGGAAAAACCGCTGACGGCAGCACAATCCATAAAGTTAAAATCAATACGGGTGTTTTTAATAAATGTGGACATTACTGTGATCCCTATGAGATAGGGGATAAAGCCATTATGTTATGGAATCTGAAAGTACCAGGTTGAAATTAATATTTTTATGGAGTTTATTAGATGAGTAGTCACGGTAACCGAGTGGTTGGGTGATCGCATTTCGAGTCAGGAGGACGAGTTCAGTCATGAGTAGCCGGCTCGTACCAATGGGTTTTTCAAATGTATGTACGAATATATCGTTTGGCTTGAACACAAAGACGACGACGGGCTCACCATCTGTCACGTTGTCCCGATAAATATCTTTGCTGGAAGGTGAGTCGTAGGGACTTAATTGTCTAGACTAGACCTCGGTCTACCCTTGTATTGGTAATGGCGTGAAGATATTTATTTATTTTTATTTGTTATAAATTACGTATTATATAAATTATGATATTAAATGTACAGGAAAATAAACCCACATATTGACAATAGACATCAATTATAACAGAGGGATAGTTAGAGATTTTTGACGTCTTTTTAAAACTTTTCTAGCGTCTTGCTGAGAGAGTTGGAAATCACGTTGAAATTGCTAAGAGAGTTCATACCATAACCAGATGGCACAAACACACAGACAGACAGAGTTTCTTTTGTTAGTTGTTTCTTGTATTCAGTATCAAAATAACAATTAATTACTTGGATGTGCCATCTACTCTATGTTCCTGGCGCCACACAAAACCAGCAAACAACTTCACTTCGTCACAGAATCTTGAGCGGAGACCATGTTTGTACGTAATTTAAAGTTTTAAAGCTCACTGTGTAATATTTATTTTGTTATCAAATAAATGGTAATTTGGTTACAAAAGAAATATTACAGTTAATTATTACTCAATAAAACTCAGTGCTTTCGTTATTTCCGATTCCCATTCCTCAAGTGCTTTAGCATCTTACTATGGAATCTGAGCAATGTATGCGATGTTGACCCTATCTATATATGTATTATTAAATATGTATTTATTTCTTTCAATAAATAAATCACAAGTAACTATAAATCTCGAATTATTATGTAGAATTATAACGTATTTAAAATCACGAAGGCGGGGCAACGGTCTGCCGCTGAATAATAAAAACATCGACTTCGATATCCTACGCGCACATCACTACACATTCGTAAATTTTTACGTAAAATCTTTTCGGCCGCACCTTTGGTCGTCGACATTTCACATTATTTATTGGGTTAAGCAAATTACACATTGTTACCGGGACCTTAAAAAAGTTTATGTGAGAACGCGAGACCTCCATGGTACATGTTCTCGTATTTTATATGCCTGAGGTCGAAAAAAACTATTTTATAACAGATGTTTTTATATACTTCAAAATAAAAATAAATAAATATCTTCACGCAATTCCCAGTACAGGAGTAGCAGAGGTCTAGTCTAGACAATTAAGTCCCTTCGACCCACCTTCCACCGAAGATACTTTCGGGACAACGTGACACGTGGTGGGCCCGTCGACGTCTTTATGTCCAAGCTAACGATAAAATTCGTACAGAAGTTTTTAAAAAACCCATTGGTACGAGCTTGCCACCTGGAGATCGAACTGGGATCTCTTGACTCGAAATTCCGGCTACCCAACCACTTGACTATCGTGACTTTTTTACACATACTGAATATGTATAATACACTGTCTTGGTCCGAACATATCCTGTAGTATCTGCTGCTGTTCAATTTTGGCGTAGTACTTTTAAAGAGATTTTCCCAAAATCTCTCGGTCGCCATTACCTTCAAGACTTTAACCTTAGTCCCCTTTTATGAATCTGATAGTAAAAAAGAGGGAGGTCCATCTTACGTCGACATCACACGACAATAATTCTCACTATAACTCTATACAGAATAATCTCCAAAATGGTATCATTAGCACATACTTTATATAATTTTGTAAGAGGCAGCCATGGGCCAGTAAATAATGGATAGGTGTGTGCCACTTACAGCTTCTAGTGCTACACGATAAGTCATACAGCGCTGCAAGCGATTGCAGCGGTGCGGAATATAGCACAGGCTGAAGCGGGAGCGAAGTGCCCTCGGATGTGGACCATCATATCAAATCAAATCATTTAACATCGAAATAAGAATGAACTTTCGCTTAGACCTCTGTCTACCCCTGTATTGGGAGTGGTGTAAATAAATAAATAAATAAATACAATATCTTCACGCAATTCCCAATACAGGGGTAGAAAGTAGTCTAAATAATTAAGTCGTTACGACTCACCTTCCACCGAAGATATTTTCGGGACAACTCAATGGCTAAGCCATCTATATAAGTCGTACATAAGTTCTTGAAACCCATTTGTACTAGCTGGCCACCTGGCGATCGAACTCGGGTCTCCTGACTCGAAATCCTAACACCTAACCTCTCGGCTATCGTGACTCTTTTTATCTTAACGATAGTATTTTTTTAATATACCACCGTTTCGTAATGATTTTGGTTCCTCTAAAGGAGAAGAAACAGGCGAAAAAAACTCCGTAGGTATCATCTTTTTTTGTCAATCTCTTTTTTTTAAATATTAAACAGAATGTAATGATATTTTCTAGAAATAGCTTGGGAGTGATCACAACATTTCCAGGGGTTACTGTCATTAATATATTCATTTATATTATAATAAACCTTCTTAAAACGTTTAAAACTGTTAATAGACATAAATATTATACTTGACGGCTTACAGAATGCTGTGCACTGTAAGACGTAAGAAGAATTTGCGATAATCGCCTTCCTTGGCAAGCGGATTGGAGATCGCAGTACCAGACACCTCGCACCTTAGTTACTACTGCTGTAGTTAATTTCGGGATGGCGAGGCGCTACCTGGCATTTGCTATTATGGTTTTAAGGAAAACAGCCATACTGTTTTCCTTAATCGCCTTATACGACACCAACGAGAAGAAAGCGGGTGGTATATTGCTCAAATTTGTTTCTGTGTTTTTATATTATAGTTTTTTATGGCGTTTTCCCTTACGTTAGTCGCCTTATGCGATACCCACGAGAAGAAAGTGGGTGGTATTTTCTCACGCCGTTTATTTCTATGTTTTTGTCCTGAGACAATTAAGATTATGTTTAGTTATGAAATAAAAAAGGCATTACTCCTTGGAGTACGTTTTATAGCATACCAAAATACTTACGTACCGAGATATTTACTGATTGGAATTTAACTTGCGTGCGTGTAAATTTTAAAAAAGCGAAACCCGTATAAGGATCGTGACGTTAGCGAGTTCTCTCTGGCTACCACGCCAAAGACTGTACTTGAAGATAACACGGTTTTAGGCCTGAAAGCTTACTGAACGAACAAACAACCACAAAAAGCTGCTACTATCAAATGCTACTTGTGCTAAACCAACGCGGGTCGGCATTATATGTTTGTATAAAATGCGTAATATTATTTGCGGAATTTAAAATAAAATAAATGTTCTCGCCTTTCCTAATACAGGGGTAGACAGAGACCTAGACCATCAAGTCCTTTCCGTCAACCTTCCACCAAAGACATTATTTCGTACAACGTGACTGGTGGTTAGCCCGTCGTCGTCTTTATGTCCGAGCCAACGACATAAAGCATACAAAGTTTTCCGAAAAAACGCATTAGTACGTGCCTTGGGGATCTAACTCTGGTCTCTTTTCATTTCACGGATATCGCGGCTAATTTTAAAATATAAATAAATTTATAAAAATGTGTAGATACGTATGTTCTTTATGTACATTAATATGTAAGTTTTATTTATTATTTATCTGTTCACTCTATGATAGGAAACAAACTGTGCGAATGAACGGGCGGCGAATAGTTAGCACCCCAGTAGCGCGCTGGCGGCGCATTCGCCGCATTTGGACGCACCCTAAGAATAATGCCACTACCCTTCTTTACCATGGATGTCGTAGAGGCGACTAGAGAAAAAAAAAAAAAAAAATGTTATTAAGAATAACAAAATTATTATGATTATATATTTATACATGTATTCATTCATTTCCATCACTTGTACTAATCAAAAATGAATTTCTCTTATTTGAAAAAGGAACAATATCCTGACATATAAAATTAAAAAAAAAAAAATGTTATTAAGAATAACAAGAATTATTATGATTATATATTTATACATGTATTCATTCATTTCCATCACTTGTACTAATCAAAAATGAATTTCTCTTATTTGAAAAAGGAACAATATCCTGACATATAAAATTAAAAAAAAAAAAATGTTATTAAGAATAACAAGAATTATTATGATTATATATTTATACATGTATTCATTCATTTCCATCACTTGTACTAATCAAAAAATGAATTTCTCTTATTTGAAAAAGGAACAATATCCTGACATATAAAATTAAAAAAAAAACATAGCTAATGTCACACAGGACGATGTCAGTGGTAACTTTTATATCGCAGATAAACCCTGTTTATTTGAAACTACTTTTATTTCTGAAAAAGTAATTAGTATTCAACATTAAGTGTTAAACCGCGGACAAAGCTTCGGAGGGTAGCCAGTTAGTTTATGAATTTAGACTGTATTTCAGATTAGACTAGATAGATAGATAATTCTTTATTGTACATAGTCTTATAGAATTAATTATTACAATAGACTAAAATTGTTTCTTACGTTCTTTCACGATGCAGGGTGACGTCATCAATTGTGCATCTCTCTGCGTACGACATGCCCACAGGCTGCAGAGTGGGGTGCGGGCTGAATTCTAGAGCACGTCGTTCAGGAATGACTTCTTCGAACAACTTGTGGTAGAGTCACTTTAGGATGTCGCCCTTTATTTTATATATATCATCACACAATTCCCAATACGGGAACCACCTGTCACGTTGTCCCGAAAATATCTTCGGTGGAAGGTGGGTCAAAGGGACTTAATTGTCTAGACTAGACCTCTGTCTATCCTTGTATTGGGAATTGCGTGAAGATATTTATTTATTTATTATTTATCTGTTCACTCTATGATAGGAAACAAACTGTGCGAATGAACGGGCGGCGAATAGTTAGCACCCCAGTAGCGCGCTGGCGGCGCATTCGCCGCATTTGGACGCACCCTAAGAATAATGCTACTACCCTTCTTTACCATGGATGTCGTAAGAGGCGACTAGAGAAAAAAAAACTTGAAATGCCGTTAGTGTCCGTCAGAAGGCGAGATGAGCATCTCATAAAAATACCGCACCAAATTCAACAGACGTTGACGGGTAGCAGCGTTTAAAATGCAACGTGTCTGTCTGGTACTGCGATCGCCAATCCGCTTGCCAAGCGTGGCGGTTATAGTAAGTCCACCCGTATGGGAGAGCTAGATCCGTAGTTATAGGCCGAAAAGATATTTATGACGAAAGAAAGGTTTAAAATATAGTTATACCACTATACATTATACATATACCTACAATAATTAAAACAAGTTTATTCAATATGTAACTATTTATATACCAAAATGAACTTAACAAAACATAGATTCTTATGACACTAAAGTTTATTCAATATGTAACTATTTATATACCAAAATGAACTTAACAAAACATAGATTCTTATGACACTAAAGTTTATTCAATATGTAACTATTTATATACCAAAATGAACTTAACAAAACATAGATTCTTATGACACTAAAGTTTATTCAATATGTAACTATTTATATACCAAAATGAACTTAACAAAACATAGATTCTTATGACACTAAAGTTTATTCAATATGTAACTATTTATATACCAAAATGAACTTAACAAAACATAGATTCTTATGACACTAAAGTTTATTCAAAATAACCTCCGTGATTTTGAATACAGGCGTTCAATCTGTGCGGCCAGTCGTCTATCGCAGCACGAACGAGGTCCATGTCAATATCGGCGGCTGCCTTAATCAAGGATGTCTTGAGTGACTCCAAATTGGGATGAGGCCTTGAGCACGCCTTTTCCTATAAGTGTTGCCATATCTTGTAATCTAACGGATTCAAATCTGGACTGGAGGAGGGCCAGTCTTCGTGCCCGATGAAGTCGATTTCACGCGCCGCCAGCCAGTCTTGTGTGCTCTTCGCTCTATGAGCTGGCGCCGAATCTTGTTGGAATACCCAGTGCGTGTTATTGAACATGGTATGAGAAACAGGTTCCACAAGGTTTGTCAGGACTGTATTTTGATACACAACTGCATTCGTTTTTACACCTTTCTCGCAAAAATGTACCTCTGTTAAGCCCCAATAAGAAACTCCCAATCATACCATGAGCAAGGATGCAAATGACCTCGTTGGACACGCGGAATACGGTTGCTCGCTTCTTCACTACTGTGTGCGTACACCTTATCAGTTTGTTTGTTGTAGCTCTCTTCTACGGTAAAAAATTTTTCAGCCGAAAAACGAATTTCCCGATATTTTTTTCCCGCGGTCCGCTTCAACAAAGCTCGGCGTCTCTTCAGTCTCAGGTGCATTAGACGAGCATTCAAACAATGTCCTATTTTTCTTCGATATGCCCGAAGCCCTAAGTCTTCATTTAACACCCTTTTCATTCCCGTGGTTCTGCTTAACCCCATCTGAAGGGCCAACAGTTTCTGCTTACATTTGGGATTTCTTTGAATTCGAGCCTTCACAGCTTTTATCACTGCTGTAGTCCTAACAGACCGAGGGCGACCACTTCTTGATCTATCATCTACACTAGAGTCTTCATTGTATCGTTTGATGGTACGATAAACGAATCTTTTTGTTATATTCAAATTTTTCAGTATGTCAAAAACTTGAATTGGCGCGTAACCGCAACGATGCAACGCAATAACTGCAACACGGTCTTCTTTAAGCGTCCACTCCATGTTTAAAACTGAGTAAAATTCTAAAAAGTATGTTTTATTTTCATGAATAATTCGAAATTCGAATTCAATAAACTTTTTTGTGGCCAGCATTCTAAAAGAAAAGTTTTTACTGTGTGACAATACTTATGACTGTGTATATACATTTTTATATAGTGTTGGCGTATAAAATAGGTATAAATTAAACAGCGTTTAAAATGCAACGTGTCTGGTACTGCGATGGTCAATCCGCTTGCCAAGCGTGGCGATTATAGTAGAATCCACCCGTATGGGAGAGCTAGATCCGTAGTTATAGGCCGAAAAGATATTTATGACGAAAGAAAGGTTTAAAATATAGTTATACCACTATACATTATACATATACCACTATACATTATACATATACCTACAATAATTAAAACATGTTTATTCAATATGTAACTATTTATATACCAAAATGAACTTAACAAAACATAGATTCTTATGACACTAAAGTTTATTCAAAATAACCTCCGTGATTTTGAATACAGGCCTTCAATCTGTGCGGCCAGTCGTCTATCGCAGCACGAACGAGGTCCATGTCAATATCGGCGGCTGCCTTAATCAAGGATGTCTTGAGTGACTCCAAATTGGGATGAGGCCTTGAGCACGCCTTTTCCTATAAGTGTTGCCATATCTTGTAATCTAACGGATTCAAATCTGGACTGGAGGAGGGCCAGTCTTCGTGCCCGATGAAGTCGATTTCACGCGCCGCCAGCCAGTCTTGTGTGCTCTTCGCTCTATGAGCTGGCGCCGAATCTTGTTGGAATACCCAGTGCGTGTTATTGAACATGGTATGAGAAACAGGTTCCACAAGGTTTGTCAGGACTATATTTTGATACACAACTGCATTCGTTTTTACACCTTTCTCGCAAAAATGTACCTCTGTTAAGCCCCAATAAGAAACTCCCAATCATACCATGAGCAAGGATGCAAATGACCTCGTTGGACACGCGGAATACGGTTGCTCGCTTCTTCACTACTGTGTGCGTACACCTTATCAGTTTGTTTGTTGTAGCTCTCTTCTACGGTAAAAAATTTTTCAGCCGAAAAACGAATTTCCCGATATTTTTTTCCCGCGGTCCGCTTCAACAAAGCTCGGCGTCTCTTCAGTCTCAGGTGCATTAGACGAGCATTCAAACAATGTCCTATTTTTCTTCGATATGCCCGAAGCCCTAAGTCTTCATTTAACACCCTTTTCATTCCGTGGTTCTGCTTAACCCCATCTGAAGGGCCAACAGTTTCTGCTTACATTTGGGATTTCTTTGAATTCGAGCCTTCACAGCTTTTATCACTGCTGTAGTCCTAACAGACCGAGGGCGACCACTTCTTGATCTATCATCTACACTAGAGTCTTCATTGTATCGTTTGATGGTACGATAAACGAATCTTTTGTTATATATACTATTTACATGGTTTTGACATATGCAACAGGTAGTAATTAAACAAAAATTATTATTACCATCACATTTTTTACTTATGTATTTATATTATAATATAACACGATTTTTATTACAATAAATGTAGCTTAGTAACGAAACTCGTTACTTGTTCTTTTTCTCCCTCTTTGTCTTATTTTCTTTCTCTTTTACAGATTTTCTTGTAAACGCACAAACAATTGTCTTCAGTGCTAGACATATAATGAGTAAAATAGCTAAAAATAAAGCTAGTTGGTCCAACATCCATACTTCGTACCATTTGTACAAATACGTCTTCGAACGCAGATGGTAGGCTCCTGTAAAGAAAAGATATAAATTTTTGAAGTAATATCATTTTTGTTATAGCGCCATCTATCAAAAGTTATAGAAAATGTCAATGTTGCGCCTAACACTTTGTTATTACTCTATTTGGTATCGATAGATGGCGCTGTAAGGAAATTTCTGAGAAATAACTAATGCCTTTACCGACAGATGGCAGTATAACCATCTCTAATAATACTAGACCAAAATCAAGCAAACCGGTGACGGGCAGCAGCATCTAAAATACAAGGTGTCTGATACTCTATTTATTTATTTATTTATCATCACGCACAGTCCCTGACAAGATAGACAGAGTATAGATCGTGTCTGATACGGAGATTGCCCTTTCGCGTACCTAACGTAAAGATTTCAACACATTAATAGAACATAGTAACAAGCAGCCTTTAAAGAGGAGTAGGTCTATGCAATTTTTGTAGTTTTTACTTAATAATCATTGTAAATATAAACACTATTTTAAATTCTAAAAAATGTCTTCACCTAATTCCCAGGGGTAGACAGAAGTCTGGTTTAGACAATTAAGTCCGTTAGACCCACCTTCCACCGAAGATTTTCGGGACAACGGGACATGTGGTGAGCCCATCGCCGTCTTTATGTCCAAGCCAACGATTTCATTCGTACATAAGTATTTGAAAAACCTATTGGTACGAGCCTGCCACCCGGGGATCGAACTCGGGTCAGGCTTGAATATCGAGCCAAGAAACGGGCCTCTTGACTCGAAATTCGGACCACCCAACCTCTCGGCTATCGTGACTCAAACAAAATTATTATTACCATCACATTTTTACTTATGTATTTATATTATAATATAACACGATTTTTATTACAATAAATGTAGCTTAGTAACGAAACTCGTTACTTATTCTTTTCTCCCTCTTTGTCTTATTTTCTTTCTCTTTTACAGATTTTCTTGTAAACGCACAAACAATTGTCTTCAGTGCTAGACATATAATGAGTAAAATAGCTAAAAATAAAGCTAGTTGGTCCAACATCCATACTTCGTACCATTTGTACAAATACGTCTTCGAACGCAGATGGTAGGCTCCTGTAAAGAAAAGATATAAATTTTTGAAGTAATATCATTTTTGTTATAGCGCCATCTATCAATAGTTATAGAAAATGTCAATGTTGCGCCTAACACTTTGTTATTACTCTATTTGGTATCGATAGATGGCGCTGTAAGGAAATTTCTGAGAAATAACTAATGCCTTTACCGACAGATGGCAGTATAACCATCTCTAATAATACTAGACCAAAATCAAGCAAACCGGTGACGGGCAGCAGCATCTAAAATACAAGGTGTCTGATACTCTATTTATTTATTTATTTATTTATCGTCACGCACAGTCCCTGACAAGATAGACAGAGAGTATAGATCGTGTCTGATACGGAGATTGCCCTTTCGCGTACCTAACGTAAAGATTTCAACACATTAATAGAACATAGTAACAAGCAGCCTTTAAAGAGGAGTAGGTCTATGCAATTTTTGTAGTTTTTACTTAATAATCATTGTAAATATAAACACTATTTTAAATTCTAAAAAATGTCTTCACCTAATTCCCAGGGGTAGACAGAAGTCTGGTTTAGACAATTAAGTCCGTTAGACCCACCTTCCACCGAAGATTTTCGGGACAACGGGACATGTGGTGAGCCCATCGCCGTCTTTATGTCCAAGCCAACGATTTCATTCGTACATAAGTATTTGAAAAACCTATTGGTACGAGCCTGCCACCCGGAGATCGAACTCGGGTCGGGCTTGAATATCGAGCCAAGAAACGGGCCTCTTGACTCGAAATTCGGACCACCAACCTCTCGGCTATCGTGACTCAAACAAAAATTATTATTACCATCACATTTTTACTTATGTATTTATATTATAATATAACACGATTTTTATTACAATAAATGTAGCTTAGTAACGAAACTCGTTACTTGTTCTTTTTCTCCCTCTTTGTCTTATTTTCTTTCTCTTTTACAGATTTTCTTGTAAACGCACAAACAATTGTCTTCAGTGCTAGACATATAATGAGTAAAATAGCTAAAAATAAAGCTAGTTGGTCCAACATCCATACTTCGTACCATTTGTACAAATACGTCTTCGAACGCAGATGGTAGGCTCCTGTAAAGAAAAGATATAAATTTTTGAAGTAATTTGTTATAGCGCCATCTATCGATAGTTATAGAAAATGTCAATGTTGCGCCTAACACTTTGTTATTACTCTATTTGGTATCGATAGATGGCGCTGTAAGGAAATTTCTGAGAAATAACTAATGCCTTTACCGACAGATGGCAGTATAACCATCTCTAATAATACTAGACCAAAATCAAGCAAACCGGTGACGGGCAGCAGCATCTAAAATACAAGGTGTCTGATACTCTATTTATTTATTTATTTATTTATTTATTTATTTATCATCACGCACAGTCCCTGACAAGATAGACAGAGAGTATAGATCGTGTCTGATACGGAGATTGCCCTTTCGCGTACCTAACGTAAAGATTTCAACACATTAATAGAACATAGTAACAAGCAGCCTTTAAAGAGGAGTAGGTCTATGCAATTTTTGTAGTTTTTACTTAATAATCATTGTAAATATAAACACTATTTTAAATTTTAAAAAATGTCTTCACCTAATTCCCAGGGGTAGACAGAAGTCTGGTTTAGACAATTAAGTCCGTTAGACCCACCTTCCACCGAAGATTTTCGGGACAACGGGACATGTGGTGAGCCCATCGCCGTCTTTATGTCCAAGCCAACGATTTCATTCGTACATAAGTATTTGAAAAACCTATTGGTACGAGCCTGCCACCCGGAGATCGAACTCGGGTCTGGCTTGAATATCGAGCCAAGAAACGGGCCTCTTGACTCGAAATTCGGACCACCCAACCTCTCGGCTATCGTGACTCAAACAAAGGTATTGAATGAAAGGAACATAGTAATATTTATACACACACAAAATGATAAAGCATGACGAAGGATTGGTCAAAAAGGGGGAAATTTAGCGACTCGACTAAACAAGCTAATATGGCCTAAACAAGGTAATCTAAGCGGATCCATAGCTTAGCTGGATGAGCTCGTTTAATGTGCTTAAAGGTAAAAGTTTAATTTACCTTTACTTTGGATGGCCAACTCAATGTAATGCGAGACGAGTTTCTTCGGCTGCACTGGACGACTGTTGAACAGCTCGGACATCAGCTTTGCTTTTTTATAATAACTGAAAAAAAAAACACATGTTAAGGATGATCTATCTATTAAGCCTAACTATACTCTATGTACCTGTCTATTTTAACTTTGTTATATACGGTCCAGAGATTGAGTCCAGAGATTTTATCTCATCTAAAAATACTTTTATGTACACATCAAGTTTTAATATACACATACTCGTACAGTTAAAAAATACGACAAATCATATCTTCACGCTATTCCCAATACAGATAGTAGGCAATTGTCTAGAGAATTAAGTCTACGAATGTATTTATTAATTATTACATACTTATGCTGATACCACACAGAAATTTCACTCAGTATGATAAAGTTTTAATTGAAAATGAATTTATAATCGGAATAGAAACATAATCGAATTACCTGTCATTAGAGAGCATTTCGTTTAGAGCCACCTTCAGTTCGGGAGCAATTCTGTGCGGAATGAAGCTGACCCTGAGCGCGTGTCCCGCTCTAACCGACCGGTCCGCGTTCCCGGGCTGGTCTCCGAAGATCGGGACAGCGATGATCGGGACCCCGAAACGCAGAGACTCCAACGTGCTGAGCAGACCTCCGTGGGTTATGAACACCTTCACGTTGGGATGGGCTGATGGACATTAAAAAATAGTTAATAATTTTATAGCTAATGCTTCGTTTTAAAAAGTGTAGTGACACGGACAGAATTTGAACCAGCGATTTTCGCTGTGCTGTGGCAACGCTCTTACCTCCGAGCCACCATGTGAGAAATGCATCAGTGAGGCGTTTAGGGGCGTCTGCCAGAAATTCTGTCTGACTGTCTTTTCATTGTTTTTTTTATTTCTTCATGCATGCAAATATAACAGCAGTTGGAGGACTAGATAATATGGTATTTTTGACCAACATTCCATCGAAACTCGGGCCAAGCAGTGAGCCTGTCAACGCCTAAGTGTTCAAAGCTAACGATGCCATCAGGAACCTCCGTAATCAGCATACTCAATATCATAGAGTATATAAACACTTCTTCTTTCTTCTTCTGCTTTACAGCCTACCTAGTCCACTGCTGAACATAGGCTTCCCACAAAGCTTTCCGCAACGAACGGTCACCAACCACCTGCATCCATCGACTTCCTGCAAGATCTTGCAAGTCGTCACACCCTCTCGTGGGGCGAACCCCCCCCCCCCACTGCCTTTGCCTGTACGAGGTTGTCACTCGAGAACCTTTTTCCCCAAAGGTTATCAGTTCGTCGAGCTATGTGGCCGGTGTCAGTCACCTTAGTTTATAAACACTGTATTATATATCTCAGACACTCTCAAAGGTTACCAAGTCAATATAAAAAATTACATATGTTTGAAGCTGTATTCCAAAAAAAAAACATTTCCCGTTCCCGTAGGAACTAATACAAAGTATTATCATGGCCTCTGCTGCTCTACTCTGGACTCTATAACACTGCCTACAAAGTATTTGACACTTAGATAAAAATTTAACGACAACTTTGTAATATACTTATATAAATATATTTAGATAGATAAATAAATATTGGCGTGTTAAAGTCCATTGTAGGACATAGGCCTCTCCCATAGAAAGGATTTGCCATAATCGCCACGCTTGGCAAGCGGTTTGGCGATCGCAGTACCAGACCACTCGCACCTCAGACGCTGCTGCCCATCTTCGGTTCGATTAGTTTGGTCTGATATTTTTAGAGATGGTTATCCCGCCAGCTATTGGTTGCCATATGATATTTAAGGCTGTTTCCCTTAGTCGTCTCTTACGACCCCCATGGGAAGGAAGGGCGTGGCAATGTTCTTACCATGGTACCACGCGGTTTCTGTGATAAATTAAGCAATTTTAAATGTATACCAGGGTCCACAGTCAGGTGGCAGTCTGCTCAGCTTTAGCTTCTTCATGCTTTGACTAACAATTAAAATAGTTCATAAGTCTCAAATCTATTTAATATTCTGGTGAAAACCTTAGTAAGTTTTATTAGAACTCTGTGTCACTAACTATTACAATTATGAAAAGGAGTGATAATATTATTACGCCGCTACCACACAGATAGATAAATATTCAAATATAATATACATGACTAGAATACAAACAATCACATATTAATAAATGTTCGCCTCTAGCGGGATGCGAACCCAGAACCCTCAGCTTCAAAGACTGAGTGACTACCAACTACGCTATCGGATCGTCAAATAAGCTTTTTAAGTACATTTACTTAAGTCTGTAGTGGCGAGTATTAAAAGCAAAAAAAAAATCTTAAACATTAAAAGCAAACGCGGACAAAGTCACATGCTGATTCTAGTATGACACAGAAATAACACCTGACAACCACCAAGAGAAAATAAGATTATTATTATTTGTAGGTACCATACCCAAGATACTGGATTGCGGCATCCAAGATCTGATATGCACGTTCTTAGGAAGGCCATCCATTTCGTCTTCAAACTTCCAAAGCACCGTGTACGGAATATCGCCAAGGACCTTCACCAGGTCGCGCTTGACCTTCTCCGGGAGATCCTTGGACCTGTATACGGAGCCCATGCTGAAGTAGACCACACCGTTCTTTGACGAATCTAGGATCTCCTGCAGGTCCTGTTGCAATTATATTAAAGACTGAGAAGCAGTTTTTTATGATTTAGCTTTTAATAGCAGTCTTTAAATCCAAGCCAACGATTCAAATCTTCTTCTTGGGGATCGAACTCTGATCTCTTGACTCGAATTCCGATCACCCTCAGCTTTTGGTGAGGGTCAGTTATAAATAAATAAAATAAATATCTTCACGCAATTCCCAATAGAAGGGTAGACAGAGGTCTAGTCCAGACAATTAAGTCCCTTTGACCCCTTCCACCGAAGATATTTTCGGGACAACGTGACAGGTGGTGAGCCCGTCGCCGTCTTTATGTCCAAGCCAACTATGAAATTCGTACATAAGTTTTTTCGTACATTTGTTTTCAGACCCGTGCCAACGTAGAAAAAGTGGTTTTCGACATTGACACGTCCGGGAATAGAATCCGGGACCTGAGAGCTGGCGACACAATGAAAACTGGTTTATACGCCACACGTCAATCTTGGTTTTTTGGTGTCATGACACGAAACGTAATGTGTAGCATAATTATCGGTGATTATTGTCGTATATTTTAACATCTCCATAAATACTAGATCAAAATTCAGCAAACTAGTCACGGGCAACAGCGTCTAAGGTGCAAGATAGTATTATCGCGATCGCCAATCCGTGTTCCAAGCGATTAAGGCAAACCCTCACTTAAGGAAAAGGCCTATATCCTGCAGTTGAGTTTTACAGGCCTATATATTTGTATGTATGTATGTATGTATGTATGTTTTTTGCATTAAAGCTTTGCTTCTACAACAAAGTCCCGGTAAATGTGCAAAGCCTGTCTATTAACAGGTTTAAGAAATTTATAAAGGAAAAACTTTATAAGAAGGGTTATCATAATATAAATGAATATATTAATGACAGTAGCCTCTGGGAATGAGCTCCCAAGCTATTTCTAGAAAATACCACATCACCTTTGTATAATACATTGTTTTGTAAAAAAAGATATTGACCAAAAAATAGTATACCTACGGAGTTTCTTTCGCCTGTTTCTTCTCCGTTAGAGGAACCTCATTACGAAACGGTGGTAGATTAAAAATGACTATCGATAAACGAATGTACATTCTTATGTCCATAAATAAATTATTTGATTTGATTTGATATGTATGACTTACTTTGGGTAATGGTGGAGTTTTCTCAGCGATGTGGTACCCACCGATCTCGAGTACGTTGGGGGGGAGACTTTGCGCCGGCGAGAAAGATGGGTGGGAGTTCACAAACACAATGGAGATGTTGTGTTTAGCCTCCGATAACGGAGGCAACGGCACGCCTCTGCCGTTGGCGATTGGTAAGAAGTATTTCTGGTAAAGCGATTCTTCCATCGGAAATTCACGCCTGGAGAAACAAACACAAGGAAAAATATATTTAATTAAGCTTTGAATCATGTCACAATAGCCCCGAGTTCGATCCTCAGGTGGCGGGCTCGTACCAATGGGTTTATTCAAAAACTTATGTACGAATTATATCGTTGGCGTGTACATAAAGACGGCGACGGGCTCACCACCTGTTACGTTGTCCCGAAAATTACTTCGGTGGAAGGTGGGTCGAAGGGACTTAATTGTCTAGACTCGACCTCTGTCTACCCCTGTATTGGGAATTGCGTGAAGATTTGAATCATACATACGTGTGTGCGTCTGTATGATACAAAACGATTTGTTTAAGTCCGTAAGAAAGGATTGACATAATCGCTACGCGATTGCAGTACCAAATATTTTATATCATAAACATTGCTGCACGTCACTGGTCTTTTAAATTTTGGTCTGGTATTTTTCGAGATGGTTATCCCGCCATCTGTCGGTAGTGTCATTAGTTATATCTTTTGAAATTAATTACAGCGCTATCTATTTACGCTAAATGAAGTTACATATTAGCAAAACGCTTGTCTCCACCAAGCGACACCAGATGCAATTTTATACGATAACCGCAAGATCGCGCTGTAACCCAAAATGGTGGGATGAGATATTTTTTTCTTTACCTTTATTAAATTATATAGAGTTCACCTGGACCTTTTTTTGTGTGCTCCACAAACACCGAAACCCGAGATTATGTAGAGAAAATGTTTTCAACATTCGTCCCACCCGGAAATCGAACCCGGGGATTTGGTATAGCATTCCGCTAAGTGGCGCTGGCCACAGCAATGACCTGGAAAGGACTTCGTCTGCCGGGCCCGGGTTCTAGTAATGTATTTCGTCAGCAGTCTATGCAATTAGTGTATGTATTATGGTATGTCATATTTATACATACCAATTGTCGTACATCATAACTCCGTACGTATATATGT
Source organism: Sericinus montela (assembly GCA_029286605.1). Lineage (NCBI taxonomy): Eukaryota > Metazoa > Arthropoda > Insecta > Lepidoptera > Papilionidae > Sericinus > Sericinus montela. Next base: position 458,308 of record JAGSMR010000102.1, read on the forward strand.
TCACCAGACGCTGCCAGAAGTTCATGGGTATGGGGTAGTTGTTCATCAGGTCGGGGATAGTCGTCAGCGACCGGACAGTATCCACCAGGTGCTCTATGTATGGATGCATCACCGTACCGCTGAGGACTATCCAGGGCACTTGCTGCACTGCTGCGTACCTGAATTGCAGTTGAGAGGTTATTTATTATCTTTAAATATATAAATAAATATCTTCACGCAATTTCCAATACAGGGGTAGACAGAGGTCTAGTCTAGACAATTAAGTCCCTTCGATCCACCTTCCAACGAAGATATTTTCGCGACAACGTGACAGGTGGTCAGCCGGTCGCCGTTTTTATGCCCAAGTCAACGATATAATTCGTACATAAGCTTTTGAAAAACCCATTGGTACGAGGTTGCCACCTGGGGATCGAACTCGGGTCTCTTGACTCGAAATTCCGACCACCCAACCACACGGGAATCGTGACTTTTTACCATCGTGGCTTTTATTATCTTTGATAAGTAGTTTTGTGTACACAGTTTTGCTTGATAATTAGTCACGAAAGCCGAGTGGTTGGGTGATCGGACTTCGAGTCAAGAGACTCCGAGAGATAATTCTATCCCCAGGTGGCAGTCTCGTAACAATCAATTTTTGCCAAAGCTTATGTACGATTTATATCTTTGGCTTGGACATTAAGATGGCGACGGGCTCGCAACCTGTCACGTTGTCCCAAAGAATGTCTTCGGTGGAAGGAGTGTCGAAAGGAGTTGTCTAGACTATTATGTATTATCTGTCCCTTGTATTGGGAATGGCGTGAATATATTTATTGATTGATAAATAGTGTCTCTGACGGACGTAGCGATCCTTAAATGATGAATGAAAAAAGCGAAACAGGTATGCTCTGATGTAACATTCATTGTGATCTTTTTAAATACATACATATATACATACTAACGGCCTGTTAAAGTCCACTGCAGGTCTCTCCCACAGGGAGGATTTGCCATAATCGCCACGCTTGGCAAGCGGATTGGCGATCGCAGTTCCAAACCAGTCGCACCTCAGACGCCGCTGCCCACCTTCGGTATGATTATTTTTGGTCTGATATTTTTTGAGATGGTTATACCGCCATCTATCGGTTGCCATAATGGTATTGAATGGTATTGAAGTATCCCTTAGTCGCTTCTTACGATACCCACGGGAAGAAAGAGTGTGACAATATTCTTACGCTGTTAACACACGACCATGTTATTCTTTTTAAAGACGGTTAAATTAAAAAAAATTTTGTTACATGAAGTTATAATTTCTTCAACAAACTGTTTAAGTTAAGTAACTTAAAAAATTGTATGAAGAATTTAAAAAAGAATGCAAATAAATTAAATCATGTTCTAAAACGTTACGATAGCCGAGTGGTTGGGTGGTCGGAATTTCGAGTCAAGAGACCCGAGTTCGATCCCCAAGTGGCAGGCTCGAACCAATGGGTTTTTGAAAAACTTATGTACGAATTACTTCATTGGTTTTGACATAAAGACGGCCACGGGATCACTACCTGTCACTTTGTCCCGAAAATATCTACGGTGGAAGGTGGGTCGAAGGGATTAAATTGTCTAAACTAGACCCCTGTCTACACCTTGTATTGGGAATTGCTGTGCAGATTTAAAATAAAACGATTTTCGGATTTTATCGCGTATTTTAATCAGTTTTTACAAACCATTTTTATTTCCCGACGTTTCGGATGCTTTGCAGCATCCGTGGTCACAGGGGGGGACTGATTAAAAAACGCGATAAAATTCGAGAATCGTTTTATTTCAAATGTGTAGTATTCGCGTAAATACAAGAAATCATTATTGCGTGAAGATACTTTTTTTTTTAAAAAGAATACAAATAAATCGAATGATGCTCTCACCCGGCATCTATATCCGAGAAGAACCACTCGGAAACGACCGCATCGTACTTCTCCTTCAGCAGGACCTCGCGCACAGCTGCTGAATTTATTGCTCCCGTGGAGATGTTTCTTCCGAATTGCCTCACGATATCCATAGTCATTTGATAATTCGTCGAGGAGTCCACTGCTAAAATTTAAATTAATAAATAATAAATATCTTCACGCGATTCCCAATACAGGGGTAGACAGAGGTCTAGTCTAGACGATTAAGTCTCTACGACCCACCTACCACCGAAGATATTTTCGGGACAACGGTGGTGAGCCTGTCGCCGTCTTTATGTCCAAGCCAACGATATTCATACATAAGTTTTTGAAAAACCCATTTGTACGTGCCTGCCACCTGGGGATCTAACTCGGGTCTGTCGACTTGAAATTCCGACCACCCAACCACTCTGCTATCGTGACATAAGTCACGATAGCAGAGTGGTTGGGTGGTGGTGGTGGTTAATTTAAAAAATCATATTTAAATTAAACATACTAAATTTAAATTTACACGGATTCGAATCAGCAACCTTTGCGTGTGAAGTTGAAATTTTCAAGCATATATTTAACTTAATAACAAAAATTCACAATTACCTATATGCTTTTAAATCAATAAAAATTGCATTAAAGGTAATATAAGCATTATGATAATTTTCTAATTTTCTATATATTTAATAAATATTTTTAATTATGTATGGTCAAAGAAAAATTATTGACCTAAAATGAGGATACATAAAAAGTCTTTTGCATCTTCCTTCTTTGTTAGAGAAACCCTACGAAACGGTGGCAGATTAAAAAATCACTTTCGACAAACTAATTAAAAAAAATATCTTCATGACTTTCCCAATTCTGGGTTAGACAGATGTCTACACAATTATGTCCTTTCGATCCACCTCTCACCGAAGACATGTTTTTCGGATAACATCTCAGGAGGGGAGCCCGTCGAAGTCAACGATATAAATGGTACATAAGTTTTGAATAAAGCCAATGGTACCAATGTACGAGCCTGCCACCTGGGCATCGAACTCGGGTCTCTTGACTCGAAGTCCGATCGGATAACATCTCACGATGGGAGCCCGTCGAAGACAACGATATAAATGGTACATAAGTTTTGAATAAACATCGAACTCGGGTCTCTTGACAACTCGGCTATCGTGACACTATGTTGCAATGTGCATCAGGATGTTATTATGGATTTCGTCAAACGCCTCAGCGACAATGAAAAAAACTAGTGACTGGTTGCCCTTTTGTTACACTCTTTCCTTCTTCTCAACTTACCTTCTATAGCAGCACGCACGTCGCTCACTTCGATCTGCCTTAAGTTCTTATTAGTTAACTTATTCGGATACGACGTAATCCATGTTACCTTAAAAGTTAACAATTGGTTAAATAAATAAATAAAATAAAATATCATCACGCAATACTGGGGTAGACAGAGGTCTAGTTGAGACAATTAAGTCCCTTTATCCCAACTTCCTCCGAAGATATTTTCGGGACAACGTGACAGGTGGTGAGCCCGTCGATGTCTTTACGTCCAAGCCAACATATAATTCGTACGTGAGTTTTAGAAAAACCCATTGGTATGAGCTTGCCATCTGGGGATCGAACTCGGGTCTCATGACTCGAAATTCCCACCACCCAACCACTCGGCTATCGTGACTTATCATAATATATACATGGAGTAAAAAACGGTTATTTCAATATTACAAACAGGCACTCTGATTTTATTTATATGCATACCTTAGAGTAACCTGCCACTAATAATTTTGTCTCTACATGCTCTCTCATTTCTTTCAAATTCATTTGTTTTCTACATACAAGCACGTTTAGGTGTTAGAGTACTCTTGACCCTCCTCTCTTCGAACAATTTGCTAATACGGTATTAGAAAGTTAGTCTCGGACCACCTCTAACTCCTTTTCTGTTAACTTTCGCACTATTTACTTTCTTCTCTATTCGATCGTCCCTCATCATTCAACGTGCCCAAGCCATCGAAGCACGCCATTGTCAATTGTAGTGATAAGGTCATCTATCAAACCTGCCATATTGCCTGAAAAAGCCTACCTGATGCCCCTCAGCCAGTAAAGCTTCCACGATGCCCTTAGCCAAATATGAGTGACTTTTCGACGGGACAGGAAACACGCATAGCACGTTATATCCCGTCACCGACGTGACTGCAGCCAGCGCGGTCAGTATCAACAGCGCTTTTGATTTCATCATGACACTGAAACAAAAGAATTCGTTCTTATAATGATTTCTTGTATTTACGCGCATACTACAAATTTAAAATAAAACGATTTTCGGAAATCGTTTTATTTATTACCACCCAACCACTCGGCTATCGCGACTTTCATACATATATGCCAGTGATGACATATTGATCTGAAACGTGGTCCTTTAATGCAGGCCGTATGAAGCTCAAAGTTGCTCAGCGTGCTATGGAAAGGGCTATGCTCGATGTTTATGTGCGTGAAAGAATCTGCAATAAAGGCATCCGCAACAGAACTAATGGAACTGTCATCGCGTAAGGATCAGCGCGCTGAAGTGGCAATGGGCGAAAAGAGCCTTTCTCAAAGGCCGGCAACGCATCTGCTATGCCTCTGGTATAGCGGGTGTTCATGGGCGGCGATAATCACTTACCATCACGTGAGCCACCTGCTCGTTTGCCTAAATAAAAAAAACAATAAAAAGACAGTCAGACAGAATTTCTGGCAGACGCCCCTATATAGATGCAGGTTGGGTTCACTGTGGAAATCTTCGGGAGAGGCATAGGACTCTCATGAACATAGGTTTAGCAGTGGACTCTTACAAGAAGATGAAGAAGAAGATGGACGAGGTAAAACTCCGAGGATGAGTGGCGTGCTGGTTTTCAAGGTATCATCCAATGCTGAGGACGCCGGGTTCGTGAGGACGGGTCGATGTAGAAAACCTCTTTTGTCCATTATCTCTGGTCTGAGTGTTTGTGGAAATTTCGGTGTTTTAGATTCCATAACAGTTCTAGTAACAAGTGAGGTATCTTGAAATTATGAGATCAGAGTATGAGTATGAGTATGTGATATAGGGACAAAAGTCAAATTGATTACATAAAAAATTTAAAAATGTATCTTATTGCTAATAAGTATCGTCAGGCGCCTAATATATAAGCAAGATTAAAAATATGCCTGAACACATATACACGAGTACAGAATATTTATATTGTATAATATGTATAATAAATAAATATCTTCACGCAATTCCCAATACAGGGGTAGACAGAGGTCTAGTCTAGACAATTAAGTCCCTTAGACCCACAAGTCCCTTCCACCGAAGATATTTTCGGGACAACGTGACAGGTGGTGAGCCCGTCTCCGTCTGTATAACATGGACTTCTAAAAATATTTCAAAATCAAAATTAGGCAATTCGGGTGCCGTTCATAGAGTGAGGTCTACAATAGTGATATAGCTTCTCTTTCCCATCTTTTACGTTGGACCAAAATAAATAAATATGAATGTAAATAAATAGAACGACCTCCGCGTACGAGTGGCGTAAACACCGGTCAAGGTCGCCATGTCGAGTTTCGGTTCGATTCGCGGTCGGGTCAATGTAGAAAAACCACTTTTTCCCCATTATCTTGGGTCTGGGTGTTTGTGGTGCCTTCGTTCTTTCCGATTCCCATAGCACAAGTGCTTTAGCATCCTACATTGGGATCGGAGCAACGTATGTGATGTGGTCCCTGTTTATTTATTATAATAGATTTGTTTATAGATTATAAAAATACTATTATCAATTAATCTAAAGGGTCATCTATCAATATTGTACTAACTCTAATATATGCAATACTAGCGGGACCGGCAGACGTAGTGTAACCTTGGAACCTGCTTACAACGCCACCTACCAGCTATTTCAAATGCAATTTATTTATAGTTTTTCACCTATTAAACCTCCTTTGGACTACAAATAATAATAACTAAGTAAATAAATATCTTCACGCAATTCCCAATACAGAGGTAGACAGAGGTCTAGTCTAGACAATTAAGTCCCTTAGACCCACAAGTCCCTTCCACCGAAGGTATTTTCGGGACAACGTGACAGGTGGTGAGCCCGTCTCCGTCTGTATAACATGGACTTCTAAAAATATTTCAAAATCAAAATTAGGCAATTCGGGTGCCGTTCATAGAGTGAGGTCTACAATAGTGATATAGCTTCTCTTTCCCATCTTTTACGTTGGACCAAAATAAATAAATATGAATGTAAATAAATAGAACGACCTCCGCGTACGAGTGGCGTAAACACCGGTCAAGGTCGCCATGTCGAGTTTCGGTTCGATTCGCGGTCGGGTCAATGTAGAAAAACCACTTTTCCCCATTATCTTGGGTCTGGGTGTTTGTGGTGCCTTCGTTCTTTCCGATTCCCATAACAGTTCTAGTAACAAGTGAGGTATCTTGAAATTATGAGATCAGAGTATGAGTATGAGTATGTGATATAGGGACAAAAGTCAAATTGATTACATAAAAAATTTAAAAATGTATCTTATTGCTAATAAGTATCGTCAGGCGCCTAATATATAAGCAAGATTAAAAATATGCCTGAACACATATACACAAGTACAGAATATTTATATTGTATAATATGTATAATAAATAAATATGAATGTAAATAAATAGAACGACCTCCGCGTACGAGTGGCGTAAACACCGGTCAAGGTCGCCATGTCGAGTTTCGGTTCGATTCGCGGTCGGGTCAATGTAGAAAAACCACTTTTTCCCCATTATCTTGGGTCTGGGTGTTTGTGGTGCCTTCGTTCTTTCCGATTCCCATAGCACAAGTGCTTTAGCATCCTACATTGGGATCGGAGCAACGTATGTGATGTGGTCTCTGTTTATTTATTATAATAGATTTGTTTATAGATTATAAAAATACTATTATCAATTAATCTAAAGGGTCATCTATCAATATTGTACTAACTCTAATATATGCAATACTAGCGGGACCGGCAGACGTAGTGTAACCTTGGAACCTGCTTACAACGCCACCTACCAGCTATTTCAAATGCAATTTATTTATAGTTTTTCACCTATTAAACCTCCTTTGGACTACAAATAATAATAACTAAGTAAATAAATATCTTCACGCAATTCCCAATACAGAGGTAGACAGAGGTCAAGTCTAGACAATTAAGTCCCTTAGACCCACAAGTCCCTTCCACCGAAGATATTTTCGGGACAACGTGACAGGTGGTGAGCCCGTCTCCGTCTGTATAACATGGACTTCTAAAAATATTTCAAAATCAAAATTAGGCAATTCGGGTGCCGTTCATAGAGTGAGGTCTACAATAGTGATATAGTTTCTCTTTCCCATCTTTTACGTTGGACCAAAATAAATAAATATCTTCACGCATTTCCCAATACAAGGGTAGACAGAGGTCTAGTCTAGACAATTAAGTCCCTTCGTGCCACCTTCCAACCAAGATATTTTTAGGACAATGTTTGCGCAACGAAATTATACAAATTTATAAAGTTTATTCAGTTCCTTCAGAAAAATTAATAGACTCTTTACCTGCATCGAGCACGACGGCATAGATGAGGTCTATGATGGAGCGAGTTCACTCATGAGAAGCCTGTGTACTCGCACCATGAAGTGGTTAAGGTTGTATTCTTTCGGAAATACAGACGCCGGAAGGGCATACCACTCCCTGGCCGTGCGCATTATAAATGAGGATCTAAAGCGCATAGTCCGAATGTTTGTAAAGTCGACTAGGTGTGGTGTGGTAGCCTGCGGTACGTCTGATGTCCTGATACAGGGATGGTGATGACGATATGAGATAATGGAGTAAATCAGCACAAGTCCCAACGTAAAGTTTCAGGAGGTTACCTACACACATCGTGACGCGAGATATTTTTATATTTAAGATAATTGTCTAAGGATTTGGCCTTGACTTCGAACGATAATATCCATTCAAAGGTATATTTACAAAGTTTAATAATTGCAAATACCTATTTGCAATTATTAAATTATACCTATACAGCTCGCGACGCCAATGGCGACATAAAAACATTAGCATGTCTATAAATATCTTCATATGAGTGAGGAAGAAGTCCTAGGTAGGACTTAACGAATAATAGACAAGGACAAAACACATCTCTGTGTATAAAACAAGTTATATAACAATGCTGTTGACCTGAACGAAGAGGTTTGTGTAGTTCAGGAGTGTGGAAAATTTATGATAGAACTTTGAACGTAGCAACTTCGTAAGTACGAGTCCTGGTACTACGTGTTATTTTTAATTCGCTGTGGATTTAATGTGAAATAAATACACTTTATATAACTTTATTGTTTTATTTTACACTCATCCAGTACCACGCCACGTTTTCTTATTCTTTATCTGACGTTTTCACGTGTGGTAACGGCGTTAGAATATTGCCACTTTCTTCCTGTAGATGTCGTAAGAGGCGACTAAAGGAAACAGCCTTGAATATCGTTATGGCAACCGATAGATAGCGGGATAACCATATTTAAAAATAATATAAAATAAATATTTAAAGTAATCATAAAAAAATATTATTAGAATTAATGGGCCTAGTGTCTCAGTTATTTCGCAAGTTTATATATATATTGTTTTTATTTATTTATCTTCACGCACAATCCCTGACGGGGTAGCCAGAGAGAACAGATCGCCAAGTGTCACGATCCCTACATACCTCTTTCGCTTCTTTCAGATTCATCATCTTCTTCATACATGCACGTCTAGGTATCCGAGTACTCTTGACCCTCCCCTCTTCGAGCAATTTGCTCACATGGTCTTCGAAAGTTAGCCTCGGTCTATCACGACACCTTTTAATATTAACTTTAGCGCTATATATTTTCCTTACCATTCGGTCTTCACTCATTCGCTCAACGTGCCCAAACCATCGAAGCACGCCCTTATCCATTTTTGAGACAAGGTCATCTTTCAAACCTGCCATATTGCGAATCTCTTCATTTCGCTTTTGGTCGACCACGGTAAAGCCGCACATTTTACGAAGAGATCGCATCTCCACTGCATTCAACCTGCTTTTATGCTTCTTCTGGCATACCCAGGTTTCGCTGCCATATAACAAAGTCGGTACCAACACTGCGTTATGTATTGCAAGGCGTGCACTTTTCACAACACCTTGCCTTTTGATTAACGCAGTCAGGGCACCATTGACTTTGTTCCCGGCAGCGACACGCCTGTCCACATCTAAATCACATCTTCCATCCCGGCTAAACGCACTCTCCAAGTATACAATTTCATTCACCTTTTCTAGACATTCCTGATTTACCCATATTTCGCACTTCGTTCTTTCTTCGTCCCTTTCAAATACCAGAACCTTAGTTTTATTAGCATTCAAACGGAGACCATTAATTTCACATTCTTCTTTCATACACGTGACTAATGCCTGCAGTTCTGCCTCTGATGGTGCAATAAGCACTGCATCATCAGCATATAGCAGACAATTTACTTTTATGTCACCCAATTTCACACTCAAACAGCTATCTTTCAGCTTCTGTAAACAGCTGTCGAGATACAGTATGAACAGCCAGGAAGACATGACACAACCCTGTTTTACGCCCGTTTGGACGCTAAACATGGGTGACAGGTCATGCCCTACCCGCACACAGGCTTTATGGTCACAGTAAAGTGACTGTACAGCCCTTAGCAATCGACCATCCACACCATACCCCGGCAACAGTTCCCACATTTTCTTCCTTGCAACCTTATCAAATGCTTTCTCAAGATCCACAAAAGCACAGAAAATCTTCTGGTTAGCAGGCAGAAGCTTCTCCGTGATCATGCGGAGAGAAAACATTTGATCCGTGCATCCTCTTCCAGGTCTAAATCCGCATTGTGCCTCCCATAGAAATCTTTCCGATCTAATTTTACTTTGAAATTTTTCAATTTCAAAGTAAAATTTAATCAAATATATTGATTAAATTTTACTATAACGTTGTGAAATTTGTTGTAAAGCGTAAACAATATAGCGTATGCATAAGCAATAGGCGACATTATCATCTATATATTAATTTTTAAAGCTCTTACGTTGGTCCTAATGGACAGTTATTTATTCACAAAACCGGATCTTATAAGCTGCAGTAGACAATGATCATCGTGGTGACATTGACAATGAATGCTTTGTAATATAGCGCAATCTAGTGAAGAATATTCAAACTTAGACATACCTTATTTAAAGTTCTTAAATTAAGTTAAATTGGTAAATACAGTTAAGCCTGTAAATGCAAACTGTCGAGCAAAGGCTTACCCTAAATTAATCGTTTTGAAAGAGATTAGAACATGGAAACGTTCAGCACACTGTTCCACTGCATTTTTAGAGACTAGACAAATCTTCAAAATAATATTTTTTTATTTCTCAAATGCTCAGAGTTTCTTCAAGATATTTGAGTTCTTAGCAAATTCAGCACATACAGTCTTAGCAAATTTTAATTTAGCCGGCCCGAAGATCCAACCCGGATCACTCGCTTTCTAAATCGATCGCTCTGATCACCAGGCTACTTACTTATTTCTCTTTATTGATTTATGTCAATAATTTATATAAAATATAATTTCTCCGGTGGAAGGTGGGTCAAAACGACTTAGTTGTCTAGACATCTGTCTACCCTTGTATTGGGAATTGCGTGAAGACATTTACTTTTTTATGTTTATTCACCTTTCGTAATAAGAATACAATAGAGTATTCTTAGTCAGTGGCAGAACATTCTATGCTATGAACGAATCCTTGATGCTACCACAACATGTATGATGAGGTCAACATGGCAAAATTTGTGTAATAACAAAAAGATTTCCGCCTTTTTTTCATTCAGAATCTGTAGCAGTCCAATATAGAGTGCAACAACAGAGAGGCAACATGGCCGCAGCCGTACCACACAATATTTCACTTTTTCAACGTCAAACTAGTAGTGAAAGATAAGACTTTCATTTATCGAATGCACGTTAAGTTTGTGTTTTTTATTTTTAAATTTTAACATTTTTTTTTACTAAATAACATCTAAAATGTCACTGCAGTACACAGACCTCTTTCTTAAGGAAGGTTTACCATAATCGTCAACCAAGGCAAGCCTCAAAAACACACTGTTTTTTTATTTTTACGCAATCAATTTTACGACGAGCAGATTAAAAATATTTAATGAATGTTTAAATTTCATCAACAATATGTAAACCACGTAAAATAAGTGATGTGTGTCAGTCTCATATACTGCCTGCTCTCCTTACTATTCTCCTTACAGAATATGTTGCAGAGCTTAGTTTACTAGCAAGTTGAGATGGATAGGTCCACAAAAGCTTCGCATCAAGAGTTATTACAAGGAAAATAGTCGTATCCACTAAGTCTTACTCTCTCCTATTTATTTGATTTGATTTGAACCTGATATCAGCAAATTCTTCAAAAATAGCTTATAGGTTTTCAGGTGGAAAAAGGACCACGAAGAATGCATATGAATCTTCACGCCATTCTCAGCATAGGGGTAGGCAGAGGTCTAACCTGGAGAATTAAGCCCCTTCGAACCACCTTCTACCGAAGATATTTTGGGGAGAATGCAGATGAAATGAAAACTTTAGAAATGTGAAAATTATACAAAAAAAAGCTAAAGCCAAAATCAAAACCGAAATTAAAAAGAAAAAAAAGACATTTGGAGGTGCTGGGATTTGAACCCAGGACTTTCAGCATGCGAAGCAGACACTCTACCACTGAGTTACACCCCCCGTTGTAAAAATGGCGAAAACGACATAACCTAAAAATTTCTATCTAGTATGCTTTTACTTTCAATTTAAATAATATTCGCGTTAAAGCAGGCCACCAGAAACTGACACTACTTTGTCCAAATACCTCAAAGGCCGAATGCGTAGAAATCAAGTATCACTCGATAACAGTTGTGTTTTATTTTAACACTAGCTGCCCCCCGCGCCTTTGCCCGCAGTTTAACACTTAACCCGAAACCCTAATTATTTTTCTAAAATAAAGGCCTATGTTACTCCTTATAAACCTGTCAATGAAAGTCCTTTTAAAATCGGTCCAGCCGTTTCTCAGAGATTAGCCGGAACAAACAGACAGACTGACAGACAAAAATTGTATAATAATGTTATTTTGGTATATGTACCGTATAATATATTCATATACATGTAGTAAAAAGGTGACGGTCTATTCTAGACAATTAAGTCCCTTCGCCCCACCTTCCACCGAAGATATTTTCGGGACAATGCGACAGGCGGTGAGTCCATCGCCGCCTTTATGTCAAGGTCAACGATAGAATTGGTACGAGACTTTCATCTGGGGATCGAAGTCGGGTCTCGAGAATCGAAATTCCGACGACCCAACCTGACGGCTATCGCAACTAAAAACGGATATTTCAAAATTACAAACAGACGCTTCAATTTTATTTATATGTATATATTATTAACTATAGTAACCTATAAATATTTAAGCATCGCCGAAATCTAAATAGCCTCATAGAACTTTATTATTAATATTAATACGTTATTTGAATAGATTGTGGTCCTTCTTTTTTCAAAATAAAAATAAATTAAATTAAATATGTTCATGCAATTCCGAATACAGGGGTAGACAGAGGTCTGATCTAGACAATTAAGTCCCTTGGACCTTCCACCGAAGATATTTTCGGGACAACGTGACAGGTGGTGAGCCCGTCGCCATCTTTATGTCCAAGCCAACGATGTAATTGTTACTAGTCCTTCTTTATTATGTATAATAATAGTTGATGTTCGTCAGTATATTAGTATTTAAAAATTTGACAAAGCAGGACCAGTGGATAGTAAAAATGAAATAATGTGACGTAACTGTATCATATTGATAAAGAAGTAAAATGGGGCAGCATGCAAATGCCCACAGCTGAGCAGAAGTCTTCTCTGAAATATTTCAGAGAAATAAAACCAGGTGAATCCACTATGCGACTCCAACGCGTATTTGTAGCCTTTCCACGAAATGTTTTTTTTTCTTCACCAAGATGAGCTCCGCTGAGCTCGTGATAAAATCAACAATTAAAATTGCGGTTAACAATTAAAGTGATGCCGGCCTTCGAATCGAACCTTCGTCTTTCGCATCTAAAGCGCCCTAAACACTACGCTACGTCTATACAGTCACTAGGCTGTCGTCCATGTTGGTAATCAATCATCGAAACCATAAAAACAATATGGCAACTAAAAACGTTTCCTTGATAAAGTTATTGCAATAGTAATAAAAAATTGCCAGTATCGAGCAGCGTCCGTTTATGTATCATGACTTGCTAAAATGACAGAGAAAAAAATATTGGCATTGGATTTGTTTTTGTCTTAGGCTAGACGATACGCTTTCGACTCCAAAAAGTTTGGTAGGATTTGTTATGTTCACCTGAATAAACATATTTTTTTTACTATTTAACTTCTGAAAGTTGCCACAATACAAAAACATACATTGGTATGAGAAAAGAACACATTAATAATAGAAATATTGAATATTGCATTGTGTTACAGAATGGCGACCGACATAGCATTTTGCTACAGCCTCTCCATAATTGCTAACGTAGTGATTATATACTCTTTGATAATTGCCACAGCGTTTATATGCTGCCGGCACGGTAGTACACGTACTTTGTTTATTATTTTTTATTATTTATTTATTTATTTATCTTCACGCACAATCCTTGACGGGGTAGCCAGAGAGAACAGATCGCCAAGTGTCACGATCCCTTCATACTTCTTTCGCTTCTTTCAGATTCATCATCTTCTTCATACATGCACGTCTAGGTATCCGAGTACTCTTGACCCTCCTCTCTTCGAGCAATTTGCTCACATGGTCTTCGAAAGTTAATCTCGGTCTACCTCGACACCTTTTAATATTAACTTTCGCGCTATATATTTTCTTCACCATTCGGTCTTCACTCATTCGCTCAACGTGCCCAAACCATCGAAGCACGCCCTTATCCATTTTGAGACAAGGTCATCTTTCAAACCTGCCATATTGTGAATCTCTTCGTTTCGCTTTCGGTCGGCCATGGTAAGGCCGCACATTTTACGAAGAGATCGCATCTCCACTACATTCAACCTGCTTTTATGCTTCTTCTGGCATACCCAGGTTTCGCTGCCATATAACAAAGTCGGTACCAACACTGCGTTATGTATTGCAAGGCGTGCACTTTTCACAACGCCTTGCCTTTTGATTAACGCAGTCAGGGCACCATTGACTTTGTTCCCGGCAACGACACGCCTGTCCACATCTAAATCACATCTTCCATCCCGGCTAAACGCACTCCCCAAGTATACAATTTCATTCACCTGTTCTAGACATTCCTGATTTACCCAAATTTCGCACTTCGTTCTTTCTTCGTCCCTTTCAAATACCAGAACCTTAGTTTTATTAGCATTCAAACGGAGACCATTAATTTCACATTCTTCTTTCATACACGTGACTAATGCCTGCAGTTCTGCCTCTGATTGTGCTATAAGCACTGCATCATCAGCATAAAGCAGACAATTTACTTTTATGTCACCCAATTTCACACCCAAACAGCTATCTTTCAGCTTCTGTAAACAGCTGTCGAGATACAGTATGAATAGCCAGGAAGACATGACACAACCCTGTTTTACGCCCGTTTGGACGCTAAACATGGGTGACAGGTCATGCCCTACCCGCACACAGGCTTTACAGTCACAGTAAAGTGACTGCACAGCCCTTAGCAATCGACCATCCACACCATACCCCGGCAACAGTTCCCACATTTTCTTCCTTACAACCTTATCAAATGCTTTCTCAAGATCCACAAAAGCACAGAAAATCTTCTGGTTAGCAGCCAGAAGCTTCTCCGTGATCATGCGGAGAGAAAACATTTGATCCGTGCATCCTCTTCCAGGTCTAAATCCGCATTGTGCCTCCCATAGAAATCTTTCCGATTTCTCTTGCATCCTACGTGTCAAAACCTTCGAGTAAACTTTACTTGCTAAACTGGTCAAGCTGATCGCCCGATAGCACCCGCAGTCATAATGTGAACCTTTACCTTTATATAAAGGCACAATGACCGCGGATCGCCAATCATCCGGAACAGCCCCCGTTCGCCAGCACAAATTGCACAGCAGATGAAAGCTGTCCCAGACGCGTGGACGCGTTTATTATTTTTCATTCGAATATTAATTTTTTTCAATAAAAATGGAGTATTCGATTGAAAAATAATAAATAAAGTACACAATAAGTCACGTAATAAGTACAAAAAGTCACCATAGCCGAGTGGTTGGAATTTCGAGTCAAGAGACCCGAGTTCGATCCCCAGGTTCAGGCTCGTACCAATGGGTTTTTCAAAAACTTATACACGAACTACATCGTTGGCTTGGCGACGGGCTCACCACCTGTCACGTTGTCCCAAAAATATCTTCGGTGGAACGTGGGCCAAAGGGGCTTAACTGTCTAGACTAGACCTCTGTCTACCTCTGTATTGGGAATTGCGTGAAGTACGTCAACAATATGAAATGATTTGTTTGATGTTTAATTTAATGTAACTAACACTTATAAGTATACCGTACAAGTAGGTACTTATTGGTATATCAAAGTAATAAGCACTTTGACTTTAAGTTTGCTATAATAGAAGATATAGTGTATTTATTAAAGTATGCTATACGCGAACTTCATACGCTTATAACGTGTTTTGTTATTTTTTAAAGGTAAACCTTAAGTCACTAACCCACATATACACACGCACGCACACACTAACACACACAAATACTTAGCTGTTCTCGGTTTGTAATAAAAGCTAAATGTTGTACACAGGAGACGACCAGAAATACCCAAAAATGTGATGTAATTACAATAAAAACAATGATATATGTAAATAGCAGGAGACGAGAGAGAGTCTTTTAATTTTTGTGAAAAGCAGCCTATATTACATTCAGGGAAGCATGCTTAATAATTTATATATTCTGTACATATATAAATAAAATTGAAGTGTTAGTTTGTAATTCCATACGGTACATACAAAACACAATTTTAAAGTTTTGTATGCCTGTCTGTTGGTTTATTCCGGCTACTCTCTGAAGCGGCTGGACTGATTTTAACGTGACTTTCACCAGCAGATAACTAAAGACAGATAAGAAACCAGCAGATAAAAAAATGTTATAAAGAAGTGACTTAGGCTATATCTATTTTAAAACCTAATTCGGGTTCCGTGTAAAGTGTTAAATCATGAGCAAATACGCGAGTGCCAGTTAGTTTTAGATTAAAATTACAACTGTTATCGGAATTCCTCTTTTCCTTATAATTTGGTTCAAGGTTCAAATTTGTGGTTTGGCTACCTAATCTGTTTCGCCCAAGGCAGTGGACATTTAGAGCAGTGATGGCGTAAAGGAGAGGAGGGGTGGGGGGGCTTTGTTCTCCACTAATGAGTTGATAATTCTTTGGTATGCTACAGCATGTGTATGTGTGTATATGAATGGTGGTCACATTATGATTTTTTACAATCATATTTAAATTCGTTTTCTTTTTTATTTCGTAACTTCCCAATACTGGGGAAGACAGGTCGAGATGATTTAGTCCTCTCGACCCACTTTTATACTCGTCTATATAAAAAAATAAAAACATATATACATACATAACGGCCTGTTAAAGTCCACTGCAGGACATAGACCTCTCCCGTGGGGAGAATATGCCATAATAGCCACGCTTGGCAAGCGGATTGGCGATCGCAGTAGTAGACCACTCGCACATCAGACGCTGGTGACCACCTTCGGTCTGATTATTTTGGTCTGATATCCCGCCATCTATCAGCTATTAGACAGTGTTAGTGAGAAAATATCTTCGGTGGAAGGTGGGTCAAAGGGACTTTATTGTCTAGACTAGACCTCTGTCTACCCCTGTATTGGGAATTGCCTGAAGATATATATTTTCACGTTGAATGGCTAGACTTAACCGTTGAGCGAGAAAAGAACCAGCCGTCTTGTCACCAGCGGCAACGACCAGTCGCGGATACAATTACTTTAGAAACTGAATCGCGCGAGGATCCCGAGGATAAATCGTTTCTATTTTCAAAGACTCATAGTTGCGATCCCCTTCATCCGATTCAGTAGACTCTTATGTAGTCTCTGATGTATTTTTATTAATATATATTATATCTTCGGTGGAAGGTGGGTCAAAGGGACTTAATTGTCTAGACTTGACCTCTGTCTACCCCTGTATTGGGAATTGCCTGAAGATATATATTTTCACGTTGAATGGCTAGACTTAACCGTTGAGCGAGAAAAGAACCAGCCGTCTTGTCACCAGCGGCAACGACCAGTCGCGGATACAATTACTTTAGAAACTGAATCGCGCGAGGATCCCGAGGATAAATCGTTTCTATTTTCAAAGACTCATAGTTGCGATCCCCTTCATCCGATTCAGTAGACTCTTATGTAGTCTCTGATGTATTTTTATTAATATATATTATATCTTCGGTGGAAGGTGGGTCAAAGGGACTTAATTGTCTAGACTTGACCTCTGTCTACCCCTGTATTGGGAATTGCCTGAAGATATATATTTTCACGTTGAATATAAAATATATAAATATATCTATTAATATATTTTATATTCAATATATTATATACGATAGCCGAGTTGTTGGGTGGTCGGAATTACGAGTCGAGAGACCCGAGTTCGATCCCCAGGTGGCAGTACCAATGAGTTTTCAAAAACTTATGTACGAATTTCATCGTTGGCTTGGACATAAAGGCGGCGACGGGCTCACCACCTGTCACGTTGTCCCGAAAACATCTTCGGTGGAAGGTGGGCCAAAGGGACTTTATTGTCTAGACTAGACCTCTGTCTACCCCTGTATTGGGAATTGCCTGAAGATATATATTTTCACGTTGAATGGCTAGACTTAACCGTTGAGCGAGAAAAGAACCAGCCGTCTTGTCACCAGCGGCAACGACCAGTCGCGGATACAATTACTTTAGAAACTGAATCGCGCGAGGATCCCGAGGATAAATCGTTTCTATTTTCAAAGACTCATAGTTGCGATCCCCTTCATCCGATTCAGTAGACTCTTATGTAGTCTCTGATGTATTTTTATTAATATATTTTATATTCAATATATTTTATATTCCACATTCATTCCTTTTAAAATACCTGACCGGTGTCGCCTTTATGGCATTATCAAGGGTTTCGTATTACAATTATAATCTAGTTATTATTTTAGTTGTAATTATAAGTAAATACCCGCAATTAAATAGATAAAGTAGGAGATACGTTTTCGATACTAAATAATCTCAATAGATTACAATAAAATTTATTTTAACATGACTTCCACTGACAGATAGCTAATGTTATAAGGAGTAACATAGACTACTTTTATTTAAGAAACATAATTAAGATTCCGCGTTAAGAGTTAACCTGCGGGTTAAGCCGCGGGGGGCAGCTAGTTGTTTAATAAACTAAGTTGTGACAGCCCTACAATGTCACTAAAAATGTGTCACAAATACATATCTACAAGATAATTGATATCGTTTAAGTAAATAATAACATTGTAAGTACATGACATAATTACGACCAATGATTTTAGAATTCCTGTTTGGAGACTTTTCTGTGTTTTCAAGAACAAAATTAAGTTAACATTTACTATGCTTAATATCTAAAAACTACAATAATCGTTCAGCCTTACTCCTCGTGGCGTGGTACCAAGAACGCTGGCTGCATTTTCACGTTGAATATAAAATATATAAATATATCTATTAATATATTTTATATTCAATATATTTTATATACGATAGCCGAGTTGTTGGGTGGTCGGAATTACGAGTCGAGAGACCCGAGTTCGATCCCCAGGTGGCAGTACCAATGAGTTTTTCAAAAACTTATGTACGAATTTCATCGTTGGCTTGGACATAAAGGCGGCGACGGGCTCACCACCTGTCACGTTGTCCCGAAAACATCTTCGGTGGAAGGTGGGTCAAAGGGACTTAATTGTCTAGACTTGACCTCTGTCTACCCCTGTATTGGGAATTGCCTGAAGATATATATTTTCACGTTGAATGGCTAGACTTAACCGTTGAGCGAGAAAAGAACCAGCCGTCTTGTCACCAGCGGCAACGACCAGTCGCGGATACAATTACTTTAGAAACTGAATCGCGCGAGGATCCCGAGGATAAATCGTTTCTATTTTCAAAGACTCATAGTTGCGATCCCCTTCATCCGATTCAGTAGACTCTTATGTAGTCTCTGATGTATTTTTATTAATATATATTATATCTTCGGTGGAAGGTGGGTCAAAGGGACTTAATTGTCTAGACTTGACCTCTGTCTACCCCTGTATTGGGAATTGCCTGAAGATATATATTTTCACGTTGAATGGCTAGACTTAACCGTTGAGCGAGAAAAGAACCAGCCGTCTTGTCACCAGCGGCAACGACCAGTCGCGGATACAATTACTTTAGAAACTGAATCGCGCGAGGATCCCGAGGATAAATCGTTTCTATTTTCAAAGACTCATAGTTGCGATCCCCTTCATCCGATTCAGTAGACTCTTATGTAGTCTCTGATGTATTTTTATTAATATATATTATATCTTCGGTGGAAGGTGGGTCAAAGGGACTTAATTGTCTAGACTTGACCTCTGTCTACCCCTGTATTGGGAATTGCCTGAAGATATATATTTTCACGTTGAATATAAAATATATAAATATATCTATTAATATATTTTATATTCAATATATTATATACGATAGCCGAGTTGTTGGGTGGTCGGAATTACGAGTCGAGAGACCCGAGTTCGATCCCCAGGTGGCAGTACCAATGAGTTTTTCAAAAACTTATGTACGAATTTCATCGTTGGCTTGGACATAAAGGCGGCGACGGGCTCACCACCTGTCACGTTGTCCCGAAAACATCTTCGGTGGAAGGTGGGTCAAAGGGACTTAATTGTCTAGACTTGACCTCTGTCTACCCCTGTATTGGGAATTGCCTGAAGATATATATTTTCACGTTGAATGGCTAGACTTAACCGTTGAGCGAGAAAAGAACCAGCCGTCTTGTCACCAGCGGCAACGACCAGTCGCGGATACAATTACTTTAGAAACTGAATCGCGCGAGGATCCCGAGGATAAATCGTTTCTATTTTCAAAGACTCATAGTTGCGATCCCCTTCATCCGATTCAGTAGACTCTTATGTAGTCTCTGATGTATTTTTTTATTAATATATATTATATCTTCGGTGGAAGGTGGGTCAAAGGGATTGTCGTCAAAGGTTAGGGGGTCAAAGGGTAGGGGTAGTTGAAGGTCAAAGGGTATTGGGAATTGCGTGAAGATATTTAGTTATTTATTTTAATATTCATTATATTTCAGTTATACCGTGTGGTAACGACGAGTAGCATGACGTAATGGTGTAAGAATGTTGCCACTCCCTTTCTTCCCGTTGGAGTCGTAAGAGGCCTTAAATATCATTATGGCAACAGATAGATGACGCGATAACAATCTCTTAAAATATCAGACCAAAATAATCTGACCGAAGATGGGCAGCAGCGTCTGTGGTACGAGTGGTCTAGTAATGCGATCGCCAATCCGCTTGCCAAGCGTGGCAGTTATGGCAAATCCTCCCCATGGGAGAGGCCTATGTCCTGCATTGGACTTTAATAGGCCGTTATGTATGTATGTATATTTTAGTTTGATATACCTGCAGATATCATGCGAATATTTAGACAAAACGTGTCACCGGTATTTTGGTGTTAGCCGGGATTCAAACCACCGACCTCCGTCGTAACGTGGCAATCCGTAAACTTATACACTGATATGCGGCTTCATTAATATCAAATTACAATTAACGTATCGCATTATGTTTCCTGCTTGGAACGTAACATACAACCATTAAAAAGATATTAGGTAAGTTTTTATTTTAAACCCACTTAAAATGATCAGAGTTCTGTCTGTTTGTAATATTTTATTTATATTAAGTAGCAATTGTACATACTTGATAATTATATACTACTCTCAGAGTAATTATTATCTGATAGGCACTTAGACTTAATTACATTCGTTATAATCTTTGTCACACAGTACACATACTATGATTCTGATTTCTATATTACTCTGAGGATTGAAAAAAAATTTTTGACACCATTCCCAATACTATAAAAAGTCACGACAGCCGGCCACCCAGATAGTGGTTGGGTGGTTGGAATTTCGAGTCGAGAGACACGAGTTCGACTCCAGGTGGCTCGTTTTTCAAAAACTTATGTACGAATTATATCGTTGGCTTGGACATAAAGACAGCGACCGGCTCACCACCTGTCACGTTGTCCTTAGAATATCTCCGGCGGAAGGTTGGTCGAAGGGACTCAATTGTCTAGACTAGACCCCTGTCTACCCCTGTATTGGGAATGGCGTGAAAATATTTATTTATTTATTTATTCCCAATACTGCAGTAGTAGTAATACTGCGGAAGTATTTTGACCTACGTTTCACAGAAAACATTTTTTGGGTTAACGTGAGTGGTGGTGAGCCAGTGACCGTCTTTATGTCCAAGCCAACGATATATATCGTAAATAAGTTTTTAATAATACCCATTCGTACAAGCCTGCCACCTGGGGAACGAAGTCAGGTCATTTGACTCCGATCACTCAATAGATAATTGTGGAAGGAAAAGTTAAAAAATTAGTCAGTCCTTAGAGTCTTTATATATAAAACAGAATTTTATTAAAATACGTTTTCACAATTTCATTAGGTCAAAGATTCTTTTATACAACCACTATAAATACCACTGCAAAAGTCCACTGCCGATAAAAGACTCTCCAGGTCGAGGAATAAGGTAGGGTTTGCGGTTATCACCATGCTTAGTAAGGGAATTGGCGTTCACAGTACCCGATACCTTGAAGCTTAGAGCTACTACACGTTACCGGTCTGCAGAAGTCTGCCCTTGTACTTATCAAGATAATATAGATAATATTATTATGTCTTTCTTCTTCACCTCATATAAAGATTCACACTGAACATAAGCCTCCCTCAAATCAAATCAAATCATTTATTTACGACATAAGAATGTACATTCGTTTATCGATAGTCATTTCTAATCTACCACCGTTTCGTTATGAGGTTCCTCTACCGGAGAAGAAACAGACAAAAGAAACACCGCAGGTATCCTCGTTTTTGATCAATATTTTTTTTTACAATATAATGTATTATACAAATGTGATGTGATATTTTCTAGAAATAGCTTGGGAGCAATCGCCTCATTCCCATGGGTTACTGTCTAACATATTCATTTATATTATAATAACCCGTCTTATAAAGTTTTTCTTTAATAATTTTCTTAAACCTGTTAATAGGCAGGCTTTGCACATTTACCGGGATCTTTTCCACAAAGAACGGTGCCTAACCACCTGCATCAATGGATTTCCCGCAATATTTTGCAAGTCGTCACTCCATCTCGTTGACGACGACCTCCGCGGACGAGTGGCGTAGACACCGGTTTTCAAGGCGTCGCCATCTCGAGGTTCCGGGTTCGATTTCCGATCGCTTCAACGTAGAAAAACTAGTTCAGAGCAATGTATGCACACTGCGTTTGCTTAAACGAGGTTGCCACTCGATAACCCGCCATCTGTCGATAGCCCATGACATTTGTCATG
Organism: Sericinus montela; assembly: GCA_029286605.1. Taxonomy (NCBI): domain Eukaryota; kingdom Metazoa; phylum Arthropoda; class Insecta; order Lepidoptera; family Papilionidae; genus Sericinus; species Sericinus montela. The sequence goes on from JAGSMR010000102.1 coordinate 480,792, forward strand.
CTTTTTATTTAGTCGCTTCTTCCCATGGGAAGAATAGGGACTGTTTATTACGCCGATATCACAAGGCATACATTCGTTTTTTATTTTAACGAACTTTTAAAAAAGTTTTGTTTGTTCATGAGTATTTTTGTCTATGTTGATAGACTGTTTTATTATTAATGTCTTATTAACAATTTTGTCTATATTGATTTTAATCTTTGATGATAATTCGACAACAAAGTTAATAGTGTCGCCGTTGTCGAATTCAAGGGCAATGGACTTTAAGTCGATTGTAATCATAAATTCGAATGACGCATAGAGCGCAAGTTTGTATTTGACGTATCTAATTATGGATTGATTGACAAATTGCTCGAGGTGGATAGGGTCAAGGTACTCGGATCTAGAGGTGCTTTTATGAAGAAAATGGTGAATTTTAAAGAAGCGTAGCCACGATAGCCGAGTGGTTGGGTGATCGGAATTCGAGTCAAGAGACCCAAGTCTAATCCCCAGGTGGCAGGCTCGTACCAATGGGTTGGTTCAAAAACTTATGTACGATTTGTATCGTTATGTTTTTTTTTAAAGATGCGAACGAGGTATGTAAGAATCGTGACAATTGGCGACCAGTTCTCTCTGGCTACTCCGCCTGGGACTATACATGGAGATATTTATTTATTTACATATTTTGCATACATGCAAAGAAACATATAATATGTAAACTGCACACATTACAAATTTTACCTTTGTAGTTTACTTTATTTATTTTGAAAGTATGTGTGCAATATGCCCACGCGCTTAGATAATATTTCCTGTCAGAAGTAGAGATTACTTAACACAGTAAACTCTTCGATTCACTGACTTCAATTTCCATCATATTCTTTGAGAAACGAAATTTATTTTTTATTATGTTTAATGACAGAAGCACTTTAGAATCTCTGTCTGTTTATTATCTAATATCTGTGAATATAAAAATGTACCACATACATACAATGCTCTAGATAGCTGTGTGGTTGGGTGTTCGGAATTCGAATTATTATTTTATCATCTTGTAATTGTAAGCGGCTTATCCAGGAAGATGTAAACACGATTACTGGCAGGTTCTCCCAAATTCAGGTACATTGAAATGTGGGTCGAAAGGACTAAATTGTCTAGACCTCTGACCACCAATATTGGGAAATGTGTGAAGATATACCCATGAACAAATCGATCATTTATATATATTCTAATTACATCTGGCAATTTTTTTTACACTCTAGATACCCTGTCAGGAACAATGCATGAAGATATTTATTTAATTTAATTTCACTGCAGGATATATGCATTCCTAGGCATTATTTGACTCAATAACCACTCTTGGCAAGCAGATTGGTAATCGCAGTACCAGACACATCAGCAAACTTTAAGAGAAGCAACTAACTACAATCTCATTCAAATTCAATAATATCTCTTATCGCAATAATATTTTTTTATTTAAGTAACACCTATGACCAATGATAATAAAACCTATTCAAAATATATGTCACGAACGTTTATAATTACTGAAGTAAACGAACACAAAAAAACTCCATTTAAATGTTTTCCTTTTTAATAGCTGAAAATAGTGTATACTTACAAGTTTAAATTATTCACTTTGTATAACTAACATTAGTTATCACTTTACTAAATTTATTTTTAAACGAAAGCGCGGGAAAATATCGCGCGATACGCACGTCTTATCTGTGACATCAAACTTGTCCGACTGTTAGTAATATATTTTAGTTATATTAACATTATCTATGGTAATATGTGATTGTCAACACAGAACACGGTACGTTGTGAATGGTCGTGTCGTGAATCATGATTATGATTGTGATGAGAGAGATCAATAGTAATACCACAAACGAAACTGTAATTACCCCAAATTAAAAAAAAATGTCTTATTACCTGTTGAAAGTTTAAGAGTGAAACTAATGTGGGATTTGTATCGTTGGCTCACGTGGATCGAACGGGCTAAAGCTGTGTAAAAGTCGGGTCACTTTTCACAAATAAATAATTATTATTACTGACTCCGATTACCTCCGCATAGAGGACATAGAATATCCAGTATGTTTAGGGATTCTTCATTTTATCAACTCAATGCATTTGATTAAATTAAAGAGAAAAATGTTTTTAAAATTTCAACTGACACGGCGGGATTCGAACCCGCGACCTCTGCCGATCCGCGGCAACGCTCTTACCTCCGAGCCACCGTGTCTTACACGCATCAGTTGAAATTTTAAATCTGTGTTCTCTTTTCTTTACTTATGCCTTGTTTTGGCATCGGCGCCATCTATTATCCCTTTCACAAGTGACAATTTGACATTCCTGACTTTTCATTTAGGAATTATCAATGCATTTGAGTTACATTGTATTAGTTTTTTTAATATGGTCACGATAGCCTAGTGATTGGGTGGAATTGAATCGAAATCGGAATTGAAGTCAAGATACCCGAGTTCGATCACGAGATAGGCTCGTATCAATGGTTTTTTTTCAAAACTTATGTTCGATTTATGTCGTGGGCTTGGAGAAAAACGGCGACCGGCTCACCATCTGTCAAGTCGTCACAAAAATGTCTACAATAAAAAGTGGCTCGAAAGGATTTAATTGTCTAGAACTCTATCTAGCCCTTTTTAGGAATGTCGTGAAGATATATACATGATTAACACAGAGGCTACAAATTTTCCAAATAAGTTGGCAATTCGAACAATTTCATGTAACTATTAAACAGGTGAAATCGGTTGTTTAAGTTAGTATGGTTATAAAAAGAATTTGAAAGTATTACGAATATGACGCAGTATTGAAAAAAAAACTTCCTAGTATTAGTACCGCATTACACATACTTGATAAAAAGGACATTTTAAGCAGATTAAGAGATTTACAGATTTACAAATTCCAAAACAATCTGGTTCGTGAAAAATTGGTATGGATGGAAAGGTAAGAACGTTAGAAGCGGAAACTCCTTTCATCAAATTATACCAAAGACCCAACAGTTCTTGGAAATACCCAAACAGAATACGAGAAAACCTATTGGATTAATATTTACGCTTTTAGCACTTTACTAGAATAAGAAATTTCGTAAATCAGGAATGTCTATAACAAGTGAATGAAATTGTATACTTGGGGAGTGACTTTTGCCCGGGTGGAGGATGTGATTTAGATGTGGACAGGCGTGTCGCTGCCGGGAACAAAGTCAATGATGCCCTGATTGCGTTAGTCAAAAGGCAAGGCGTAGTGAAAAGTGCACGCCTCGCAATACATAACGCAGTGTTGGCACCGACTTTGTTACATGGCAGCGAAACCTGGGTATGCCAGAAGAAGCACAAAAGCAGGTTGAATGCAGTGGAGATGCGATCTCTTCGTAAAATGTGCGGCGTTACCATGGCCGACCGAAAGCGAAACGAAGAGATTCGCAATATTGCAGGTTTGAAAGATGACCTCGTCACAAAAATTGATAAGGGCTTGCTTCGATGGTTTGGGCACATTGATCGAATGAGTGAAGACTGAATGGTGAAGAAAATATATAGCGCGAAAGTTAATATTAAAAGGTGTCGAGGTAGACCGAGACTAACTTTCGAAGACCATGTGAGCAAATTGCTCGAGGAGGGGAGGGTCATGAGTACTCGAATATCTAGACATGCATGTATGAAGAAGATGATGAATCTAAAAGAAGCGAAGGTTTGTAGGCATCGTGACACCTGGCGATCTGTTCTCTCTGGCAACCCCGTCAGGGATTGTGCGTGAAGATAAGCATGTAAGAAATTACGTATCCGTATATAAAAAATAATACTTAAAAATTCCTTTGAAAAATTTAAAATTTCTTTAAAAATGGAATTTTCTTTAATGTGTCAACATTATATTGCGGACTTCTAACTGGTCACGGCCATCATGGTAATGGCCACTTTAAAATAAATGCAGCGACAGAAAAAATATTGTTTAATTTTGGTCTCGTGTACTTAAGTAATGGTTGGTATTAAATCTCACTCGAATGTTTAGGTTTGTTAAACACAACAACTGATAAATATTTTTCTTATCTATATAAGTTTTATTTACTCTTCAAGTAGCTACGTCGGCTTCACTTGTGTCGCTTTTATTTTAAAAGTTACTTTGTGGTGTACCAAAAATTTTGGTTTATACATATTTCACCAGGCTGAGCAAACGTTGCAGCCAGTCGGAGAGTTACTTACCTTTGGTCTAATAACTTTCGAGATGGATAAACCGCCATCTATTGGCAGACAATGTAACACGATTCGCTCGTTTCAATATTTTACTACGCCGACACACATTAATGCTGTTTTTTTAGAGTGAATCAAGCATTCTTAATGCTGGCTGGGGTAATCAGAGTTAACAATAATTATACTACGTGCGAGACGGTGAGCTTGTCGCTATCTTAGATATCGAGATATAAATCGCACATCAGTTTCGAAGCATGTCATTGGTACGAACACGCAATTCTGATTTCTGATCACCCAATCATTCGGCTGTATTGGCTACTCCCGAAAGCAGAGCCTCCGGCTACCTCTCTCGTCCCCAATCCCCCTCTTCTCCCTTCCTAATCCCTTTTTTATAGGTAGTCTAAGTACCTGCAACTCCTCTGCACCGAGTACCAATTGTTCCTTTGCTACTTTTTTCCATTAAAAAAAACTTCCGTCAAATCAAAGAAAGTAAAATACTGCCTGTTAAGAACTGCGCTTATTGTGCAATACAAATATAAAACATAGTGATTGACTCTTTGCGAAGACACTTTTTTAACTCACCATATCCGATTTAATGCAAATGCGTCTAACGCACGTCAGCGTCAACGCTATATACATGTCAAATGTAGAGACAGTAGAAAATACCATCCCGTTACTTTTCGCAGGTGAAGTAAAAAACAAGCTAAGGGAAAGTCTTGATTTAACTATCCCACTGACAAATGTAGAACCATCACAAAATTTACCATAAAAAAAAAGAATAAGCGCAAAGTGTCTAAGCGTCTGGCACTGCACCGCAAAACATTTGCTAATCGTGGCCATTATAGCAAATCCTCTTTGAGAGAAAGGCGTTTATGTCCTCCAGTTGGCTTACTATTAATTTTTGTGCTTTACACGAATTCTTCATACTTAATTCCATCTTTAAATTTATTCCGTGGCAATTCACAGAAGTCAGCATCGGTTATCTTCTTGGTTTCGGTTTTTAAATGTGAAATAAATACAAAAATAAAAGACGTGATTCTAAAAAACTTTAATAAATTATTAAACAGTGACTGTTATAGTTTAACAAGTTTACAGTTCATGGCTCATTTCATTTTATAGACGATAATAATTTTAAATGTACACAATAGATACCATGTTGGCGAAAAATAGAGTCGTTTGATTGGCATTCGAGCAGACATAGCTGTCATCTGTCGTTATTAAATTGTTTACTGAGCACCCTGAATAGATGTCGAAATATTACACTAAAGAAAGATAATCCCTACTAATGTTATAAATGCGAATGTAAGTTTGTTTGTTACGCTTTCACGCGAAAACTACTTAACCGACCATCATGAAACTTTGTACACATATTCTTGGAGGTATTAGAAGTAACATATGGTACTTTTTATTAAAAAAAATATTTTTTACGAAAAATAAAAAAGTTTTTGGTCAAAAATATTTGCTGATGTCATAAGTAGTAACTTAAGCTACTTTTTTTTAATTTATCATTTTAGAATAATAATTAGGATTACGCGTTAGGTGTAATACCGCGTGCGAAGCCGCGTGGGGCAGCTAGTAAATAATATTTCATAAAATAAAAATAAATAAATATCTTCACGCAATTCCCAATACAGGGGTAGACAGAGGTCAAGTCTAGACAATTAAGTCCCTTTGACCCACCTTCCACCGAAGATATTTTCGGGACAACGTGACAGGTGGTGAGCCCGTCGCCGCCTTTATGTCCAAGCCAACGATGAAATTCGTACATAAGTTTTTGAAAAACTCATTGGTACTGCCACCTGGGGATCGAACTCAGGTCTCTCGACTCGAAATTCCGACCACCCAACAACTCGGCTATCGTGACTTCTCAATATTTCATGAAAATAAAAACTCGCACGGCTTCGCTCGCCTTTATCTATGATAACTAGTGTCAATTATTATCATAATTATTGTAAATAGCAGCTTTCTACGTTATGAGAAGATAAAGTCGCATCGTCAAATTCCCTTATACTGATTTACAAAAAATATCTTCACGCAATTCCCAATACAGGGGTAGACAGAAGTCGAGTCTAGACAATTAAGTCCCTTCGACCCATCTTCCACCGAAGATATTTTTTCGGGACAACGTGACAGGTGGTGAGCCCGTCGCCGTCTTTATGTCCAAGCCAACGATATACGTACATAAGTTTTTGAAAAACCCATTGGTACGAGCTGCTATTATACTGATTTTACATGCTGTGATATACAAGTGCAAATATGTGATTAAAAACATTTAAAAAAGGAGTCTTGGCCTAAATAACAGGTTTTTTCTTTCTTATATCTGTTCGCAAATCATTAGCTAGATTCTCGTTTTATGATTATTTAAAAATATTTAAATGATCGATACACTTTAGCGTATTTATTAATAGCAGTAAATATTTTGCATTATTTATTAACTTTCACTCTTCAAAAAAAGAAAATGTACATTAAACAAGACTAATAAAAGCTGTGTCAACCGAAATCCTTACTTAATCCAGTTTAAATTGTCTTCACGGCATTTAAAATACAAAGGTATACTGCAGTCTAGACAAATTAGTCCTTTCAACCCAACCACAATAGATATTTTTTTTAGGACAACGTGACTGGTGGTTAACGCGTCGCCGTTTTTATGTCCAAGCCAACGATATAATTCGTACAGAAGTTTTTGTACGAGCCAATGAGTTTTACAAAAAAAATAATTAAACGGGAGAAAAGGTGTGTGAAAAAGATAGAAAGTGTATAAATGTTGATACGTAAACGTAACAGAAGTATAAAGCACTTAAAAACATTAAAATTTTAATGAATAATCGACGTACATATTGCTAGTATCCAACTTCGCATATCGCATTATGATTATGACGCATTAAAACTTATGCGGCAAGAGATAAAATGGACTGTCATCATGAGTTACACAAATCTTTATTTATATATATATATATATATATATATATATATATATATATATATATATATATATATATATATATATATATATATATATATATATATATATATATATATATATATATATATATATATATATATATATATATATATATATATATATATATATATATATACATATATATATATATATATATATATATATATATATATATATATATATATATATATATATATATATATATATATATATATATATCTTCACGCAATTCCCAATACAGGGGTAGACAGAGGTCAAGTCTAGACAATTAAGTCCCTTTGACCCACCTTCCACCGAAGATATTTTCGGGACAACGTGACAGGTGGTGAGCCCGTCGCCGCCTTTATGTCCAAGCCAACGATGAAATTCGTACATAAGTTTTTGAAAAACTCATTGGTACTGCCACCTGGGGATCGAACTCAGGTCTCTCGACTCGAAATTCCGACCACCCAACAACTCGGCTATCGTGACTTCTCAATATTTCATGAAAATAAAAACTCGCACGGCTTCGCTCGCCTTTATCTATGATAACTAGTGTCAATTATTATCATAATTATTGTAAATAGCAGCTTTCTACGTTATGAGAAGATAAAGTCGCATCGTCAAATTCCCTTATACTGATTTACAAAAAAAATATCTTCACGCACTTCCCAATACAGGGGTAGACAGAAGTCGAGTCTAGACAATTAAGTCCCTTCGACCCACCTTCCACCGAAGATATTTTTTCGGGACAACGTGACAGGTGGTGAGCCCGCCGCCGTCTTTATGTCTAAGCCAACGATATACGTACATAAGTTTTTGAAAAACCCATTGGTACGAGCTGCTATTATACTGATTTTACATGCTGTGATATACAAGTGCAAATATGTGATTAAAAACATTTAAAAAAGGAGTCTTGGCCTAAATAACAGGTTTTTTCTTTCTTATATCTGTTCGCAAATCATTAGCTAGATTCTCGTTTTATGATTATTTAAAAATATTTAAATGATCGATACACTTTAGCGTATTTATTAATAGCAGTAAATATTTTGCATTATTTATTAACTTTCACTCTTCAAAAAAAGAAAATGTACATTAAACAAGACTAATAAAAGCTGTGTCAACCGAAATCCTTACTTAATCCAGTTTAAATTGTCTTCACGGCATTTAAAATACAAAGGTATACTGCAGTCTAGACAAATTAGTCCTTTCAACCCAACCACAATAGATATTTTTTAGGACAACGTGACTGGTGGTTAACGCGTCGCCGTTTTATGTCCAAGCCAACGATATAATTCGTACAGAAGTTTTTGTACGAGCCAATGAGTTTTACAAAAAAATAATTAAACGGGAGAAAAGGTGTGTGAAAAAGATAGAAAGTGTATAAATGTTGATACGTAAACGTAACAGAAGTATAAAGCACTTAAAAACATTAAAATTTTAATGAATAATCGACGTACATATTGCTAGTATCCAACTTCGCATATCGCATTATGATTATGACGCATTAAAACTTATGCGGCAAGAGATAAAATGGACTGTCATCATGAGTTACACAAATCTTTATTTATATATATATATATATATATATATATATATATATATATATATATATATATATATATATATATATATATATATATATATATATATATATATATATATATATATATATATATATATATATATATATATATATATATATATATATATATATATATACATATATATATATATATATATATATATATATATATATATATATATATATATATATATATATATATATATATATATCTTCACGCAATTCCCAATACAGGGGTAGACAGAAGTCGAGTCTAGACAATTAAGTCCCTTTGACCCACCTTCCACCGAAGATATTTTTTCGGGACAACGTGACAGGTGGTGAGCCCGTCGCCGCCTTTATGTCCAAGCCAACGATGAAATTCATACATAAGTTTTTTGAAAAACTCATTGGTACTGCCACCTGGGGATCGAACTCGGGTCTCTCGACTCGAAATTCCGACCACCCAACAACTCGGCTATCGTGACTTATCTTTATCAAATCAAAACTATTTATGCTCTGATTATTATACAAATGTCAAGAATTGCACGGAAAAAAATATTAAAACATGAATTGGATGGTAGAAACTACGAAATGTGTGAATTTATTTACTTAGTTGAATTCTTCCTTCTGCTGGGGTTGTTAGGGGAAGCTTCACGCCATTCCCAATATAGGGGTAGACAGAAGTGTAAACAATTGAGTCCTTTCGACCCGCCTTCCACCGAAAACATTTTTGGGACAACATGGCAGATGGTGAGCCCGTCGCCGTCTTATGTCCACGCCAACAATACCGATAGTACATTTACAAGTTTTATGAAAAAACCGATTGGTACAGGCCTTGAGGATCGAACTAGGGTCTCTTGATTCGAATTCCGATCACCCAACCACACCACTATCGTAACTGTACCCGTGAGACTAAGGGAAAAGTGTTAAAATGCCATAACGACAATCTAGAGATGACGGTACTCCTCTTGGTATGTATATTTATTAGCGTCATTACAGATTAAATAAATTAATATTGGATGGGCCCCATTATTCTTTGACGGCCTTTTTTTATAATACATGCATAACGGCCTATAAAAGTCTACTGCAGGATATCGGCCTCTCCAGTTAAAAAAGGGGACCTTACTATCCTACCGAAATTCGAAATAATAATTTTAAAGGCCTCTTATTACAATTATGATAAACTATATTTTTTTATAACAGAAAACACAGAATAAAGTACGCGGATAATTTACAAAAAATAAATAAAATAAATATCGTCACGCAATTCCCAATACAGGGGTAGACAGAGGTCTAGTCTAGATAATTAAGTCCCTTTGACCCACCTTCCACCGAAGATATTTTTGGGACAACGTGACAGGTGGTGAGCCCGTCGCCGTCTTAATGTCCAAGGCAACGATGTAATTCGTACATAAGTTTTTAAAAACTCATTGGTACTGCCCACCTGGGGATCGAACTCGGGTCTCTTGACTCGAAATACCGACCACCCAACAACTTGGCTATCGTGACTTATCTTTATCAAATCAAAACTATTTATGCTCTGATTATTATACAAATGTCAAGAATTGCACGGAAAAAAATATTAAAACATGAATTGGATGGTAGAAACTACGAAATGTGTGAATTTATTTAGTTATTCTTCCTTCTGCTGGGGTTGTTAGAGGAAGCTTCACGCCATTCCCAATATAGGGGTAGACAGAAGTGTAAACAATTGAGTCCTTTCGACCCGCCTTCCACCGAAAACATTTTTGGGACAACATGGCAGATGGTGAGCCCGTCGCCGCCTTTATGTCCAAGCCAACGATGAAATTCATACATAAGTTTTTGAAAAACTCATTGGTACTGCCACCTGGGGATCGAACTCAGGTCTCTTGACTCGAAATACCGACCACCCAACAACTCGGCTATCGTGACTTATCTTTATCAAATCAAAACTATTTATGCTCTGATTATTATACAAATGTCAAGAATTGCACGGAAAAAATATTAAAACATGAATTGGATGGTAGAAACTACGAAATGTGTGAATTTATTTACTTAGTTGAATTCTTCCTTCTGCTGGGGTTGTTAGGGAAGCTTCACGCCATTCCCAATATAGGGGTAGACAGAGGTCTAGTCTAGATAATTAAGTCCCTTTGACCCACCTTCCACCGAAGATATTTTTGGGACAACATGGCAGATGGTGAGCCCGTCGCCGTCTTAATGTCCAAGGCAACGATGTAATTCGTACATAAGTTTTTGAAAAACTCATTGGTACTGCCACCTGGGGATCGAACTCAGGTCTCTTGACTCGAAATACCGACCACCCAACAACTCGGCTATCGTGACTTATCTTTATCAAATCAAAACTATTTATGCTCTGATTATTATACAAATGTCAAAATTGCACGGAAAAAATATTAAAACATGAATTGGATGGTAGAAACTACGAAATGTGTGAATTTATTTACTTAGTTGAATTCTTCCTTCTGCTGGGGTTGTTAGGGAAGCTTCACGCCATTCCCAATACAGGGGTAGACAGAGGTCTAGTCTAGATAATTAAGTCCCTTTGACCCACCTTCCACCGAAGATATTTTTGGGACAACGTGACAGGTGGTGAGCCCGTCGCCGTCTTAATGTCCAAGGCAACGATGTAATTCGTACATAAGTTTTTGAAAACATTGTGCCTACATTGTGGCCTGCCACACCTGGGGATCAAACTCGGGCCTCTTGACAAGAAAATCCGACCACCCAACAACTCGGCTATCGTGACTCATAATATTTATGTGATTAATTTAATAACTGAAAGCTAAGCGAATATGTATAGTTTAAAATAAGTAGTACTCGTTCCCTTCACCGTCCGTAACTCGTTATTGAATTATTCTTTTTAATCTTGTAATTATTCTTTAAATGTTTAAATCATCATTACATGTCACCATTTGGTTACGGCGTAAACATACCAGCCCCTTTCTTCCCGTGGGTGTCGTAGGAGGCGACTAAGGAAACAGCCTTGAGAAATGCAATTCCTATTAATTGCCTATGAATAGCGGGATAACCTCTAAATATTCCAGATTCTAAATATTCCAAATTTCAGTACACCGATGATGGGCAGCACGTCTTAGATACGAGGTATCTGGTACTGCATTTTTATAGAATAGGAGGCAACGAGCAGCCGGCCTTTGAGAAAGGCATAGGCTCTTTCTTGAAGGTCCCTATAAGTCCTAATGTATTCTATGTATGTATTAAATTATCTTCCTTAAACAGAGTCAAAATTATTTTACCATTTACATGATGAAGGTGAATACCCAGACCATAAAAACATATTTTTAAATGAAAAAGGCTAACGGACGCATTTAATTTTAAATAGTTTTAATGTTAATAGTGAATAGCTTTATGGTTTAAGATGCGTACTGCTAAATATACTGTAATAACATATGGTCATAGGCCACAGAAAAAAATCCTTGCAGCTTCACATGCTGAGGTTAACAGAAATACTTCAATTAATTAAAAAGAAAAAAAAGTTAAAATTTCAACTGACACCGGCGGGATAGTTGAAATTTTAAGTTTTTTCTCTTTAATTTAATCACACAAAAGTTCAGCGTAAATATGCTTTAAAAATGAATAAAATTGCATACTAGTAATATTATTTGCTAAATAAATAAATACATAGACAGGGACAACATCACACACATTGCTCCGATCCCAATGTAAGATGCTAAAACACTTGTGGTATGGGAATCGGAAGCAACGAAGGCACCACAAACACCCAGACCAGAGAAAATGTTGAAGTGTTTTTTCCGTAAATTAAACTCGGGACGTCGAGATGGCGACACCTTGAAAACCGGTGTTTACGCCACTCGTCTACGGAGGTCGTCCAATTATATTAAGTATTCAGTATGAAAAAATTACGTCTAATAAAATCTGCTTAGATAAAATTCCAGATCAGTGACATAGTAACATTATAAGAGTGCCAGATACTTTTGAAAAAGTTGCAAGTTTTCATCCTGATGCTCGTTGCTTAATCTGTGGACTTGCACTTCATTTTGCGAAGTAACAAGGGCCTGTGAAGAAAAAAAAATTCTTATAAACGATAAAAAAAATTAGACATAAAGCACTGCGGGTCTGATTATTTATTATTTGGAATTTTTCAAAATAATTATCGCGCCATTACCAAATTGTTAAGTTACAATAAATAAATATCTTCACGCCATTCCCAATACAAGGCTAGACAAAGGTCTAGACCATTAAGTCGTTTCGACCCAGCTTCGAAGATATTTTTGGGATAACGTGACAGGTGGCGAGCCCGTCACCGTCTCAATGTTTAAGCCAACGATATAATTCGTACATAAGTTTTTGAAAAACATTGTGCCTACATTGTGGCCTGCCACACCTGGGGATCAAACTCGGGCCTCTTGACAAGAAAATCCGACCACCCAACCGCTCGGCTATCGTGACTCATAATATTTATGTGATTAATTTAATAACTGAAAGCTAAGCGAATATGTATAGTTTAAAATAAGTAGTACTCGTTCCCTTCACCGTCCGTAACTCGTTATTGAATTATTCTTTTTAATCTTGTAATTATTCTTTTAAATGTTTAAATCATCATTACATGTCACCATTTGGTTACGGCGTAAACATACCAGCCCCTTTCTTCCCGTGGGTGTCGTAGGAGGCGACTAAGGGAAACAGCCTTGAGAAATGCAATTCCTATTAATTGCCTATTAATAGCGGGATAACCTCTAAATATTTCAGATTCTAAATATTCCAAATTTCAGTACACCGATGATGGGCAGCACGTCTTAGATACGAGGTATCTGGTACTGCATTTTTTTATAGAATAGGGAGGCAAACGAGCAGCCGGCCTTTGAGAAAGGCATAGGCTCTTTTCTTGAAGGTCCCTATAAGTCCTAAGCAGTTGTTGTTGTTTTTAATATTCGCTCGGGAGAGCAGGCAAGGGAACTCAGCCATACAGCCTCGTAATTAAGCAGATGATGACAGTGAGCCAAATTATAGAGAAGAGAATTAACCGTTACAAACGGCGTTATAAATGAAGTTATGTATATGTACATAGCTCAACGAACTAATAAACGTTGGGGAACCAAGGTTCTCCAGTGGAAACGTAGTTTAGGCAAACGCAGGGTAGGACAATCCCTTACTAGATGAAGTGACGACCTGCAAAAGGTTGCGGTAGTGGATGGATGCAGGTGGCTGAGGAACGTTCTTTGCGGCGAATATTAGAGGAGGCCTATGTTCAGCAGTGGACTCTTGAAAGGCTGTAGACAAGAAGAAGAAGATATGTATGTATGAAATATCTAAGTAAAATTGTAACCATAGAGTCGGCAGAAGAACCGCACACTGTCGCCACATCCTCAAATCTACGAGCATTAATATCGCTGCTTGTAAGTCGCCACGCGCACAGCGCACCGTCGTGTAGCAACGCGAATATGTCGAACGGGTTGCTGCGCGACCACACCAAGCATTTTATGGATACCTGAAATTAGTAACGATGCTTACAGCATTTTTAAATTACGATAAATATTTAATTAGTAACAAAGTTTTGATTACGATGAACAAATACAAGTGCTTGTTCCGTGAATTCAATTTTTCCTATTTTTTTGTTTTATATCTTCAGACATTTTCCCAAAAATACCTTACACAGATGCCTAGACAATTAAGTAATTTCCACCCACCATTTCCCGAAGCCCATTTCGAACAACGTGACGGGTGTTGAGCACATCACATGTCCAAGTCAACGGTACAAAATACTAAGATACATATATAGATAGATAAATATTTGTTTATATATATAAACATCCATAACTCGAGTACAAACATTCATATTCATCTCACAAATGTTTGCCCCCAGCGGGATTCGAACTAGGACCCTTTGCTTCGAAGGCAAAGTCTCTACCGCCTGCGCTATCGGGTCGTCGTTTTGATCATTTTAATTCAAAAATATAAAGCGAGACTAGGACGAAATATAAATAATTTGTAACCAATAGTCAAACAAGGTGAAAGCTGTGCTACGTAACTAGTCAAAAAGTGGATGAAATAGAAAGTATAATATGTAAACCTTCCGTCCCTTTCCGATATCAATAGAGTCTAAACTATGTGTCTCTGTCTTAATGCTACTAATGAAGCGACCCTTGTCATCAGCTTTGCATTTTTCAAGTACTGTTGATGATCCATTCCTGAAATTAATACAAATGTTATACAAGTTAAAATAAATAAATAAATATCATCACGCCATACCCAATACAGGGGTAGACAGAGGTCAAGTCTAGACAATTAAGTCCCTTCGACCCACCTCACACCGAAGATATTTTGGGACAACGTGACAGGTGGTGAGCCCGTCGCCGTCTTTATGTCCAAAACAACGATATGAATCGTACATGAGTATCGTATATGAATGGTACAATTTTTGAAAAAACCCACTGGTACGAGCCTGCCACCTGGAGATCGAACTCGGGTCTATTGACTCGAAATTCCGGCCACCCAACCACTCGGCTATCGTGACTATTTATTAAAATGATAATTTACAGGAAAGGCTTAGCAGACCACGAACACAGATAATATGCCTAATATAATTTCTCATGCTCACATAATTCAACAATTTTGGTTCTTTAGGTTATGAAGGTCTACCTGCAATCTAAAGTAAGCAGAACTCTCGAGTCTTGGATAGAGCATAAATTGATTGTCCCAGATTCAGTAGCTGCCAAAATATTCGGTAAACCATTCGCAGATACTTCCAAACGTGTTATTGCACACGAATCATCTGATAAAGAAATTTAAAAATTATTTTAGTTTTATCCTGTTATATGTACGTTAAAGTACATATTTTCCGAAATAACAAATAACTCATGCATTATTTTTCATCACAGAGGCAAAGTAAAGTTATAATCATAGAAATTTCTACTAAACTATTTAAACAATTTCTATGTACGTACTGGCAACACAGATTCTGTTAACTTTTATGGTGCCTGCATATCTTGTACAGCAGAGCACCTCACCGCAATTCTTAGCTATCAAAAAGTTATCGGAATTATTTATTCTCACTATCTTTAAATCGTTGCAAACAATTCCAGTCCCCCAAATGTCATTACTTATCTGTGTTTCCAACATTTGTCTATTCTTTGCACTCGCAGCGCTGCGCGGTCTTGATGTAGCAGAATGTAACCCAGAAGCAGATTTTGGGCGACAAGAATCTAGTCTCAACAATACATTCTCCTGTCTTTTCAGCGATAACCTCCTTTTCGCCGAATTCAAATTAAAAGTTTCTCTAAAATTATTATCTAATGTATCCTTGATGTGTATATCCAAATACTCCGTAAGATTAATCGTTTGAACTTTCTCTAGCGCGAGTTTTGACCAAAAGGCTTTTCCTATATCCTTTATGGTTGATTTTACTTTATCTTGTACTATCGACCATAGCACTAATATACCAGTTAGTTGTAATGAACACACCTGCAAAAGCAAAACTAGGTTTTATGAAAAAAAAATGGAAATCAATAATTAATTAAAAAGTGTAAGTATAATGTTTATTGTCTCGTTATATCCACTAAGGTCTGACAGAGACAACATTAGGTTTTAGATTTTTTTTTAATTAAAATGTAAAATAATGTGTCAGATAACCCGAAAAACTCAAAAAAGAAGTATTTTTTTTTTGTGAACCTGTGCGGTTATTTGATTATTCTTTGCAGCCTGTAACAGAATTGAAAATTACCTGTGCAACAATTTTGCGCCCGCCTTCATGGCCCGTGCCCATGTTTGAATCTCCCATGAACTCTAAACCAACGATACAATCTATTGCATTACTGCTTAGAATATTCATTCCACTACTAGTATATGCACTTGATTGCATCAAATAAAGATTATTCTGAAAAGAAATAAAAACTAAGCAGGTAGCTATGTATGAAGACAAGAGTCTGTCGCACTCTTCTCGTAAATGTTACAAAAGCCGCGTAAGGGAAATAGCAACAGCTATCTTGATAGTTGTTGCTATTGCTGTCTTGACATGACCGAATAACGATATCTAAAATTACTAAAAATACCAGCATAAAAATAAAAAGAAGTCACGATAGCCGAGTTGTTGGGTGGTCGGAATTTCGAGTCGAGAGACCCGAGTTCGATCCCCAGGTGGCAGTACCAATGAGTTTTTCAAAAACTTATGCGCGAATTTCATCGTTGGCTTGGACATAAAGACGGCGACGGGCTCACCACCTGTTACGTTGTCCCGAAAATGTCTTCGGTGGAAGGTGGGTCAAAGGGACTTAATTGTCCAGACTTGACCTCGGTCTACGCCTGTATTGGGAATTGCGTGAAGATATTTATATTTATTTATTTATAAAAATAAAAAGCCTTATGATTGACAGGAATCTATGATCTGCGATCTGGATGCGAACTTCAATTTAATTGCCGAGCATTACGAAAGAGATCCGTGCTACGTAGTGCACTCTTTAGATAAAGAAAAATCTCCGAACCCTATCCAAATGCAAACTTACAGAAAATAAAATAAATTTAAACGTATTAAAAGAGTCCCACAACTTTAAATGTGAACATTAAATAATAACCTTTTCATAACTTATCTGACTATTCTTTAAATTCCATTGCCGATCTAATTCAATCTGCGTTAATCGATTTGATTCAACTTCTACCAAATCGGTAGGATTTATTTCGGTAGTATCATCTGGTATCCACGTAGCTTTTTCAGATAAGTCCCATAAATGAATACTCCTGAAAAAAGTGAACAATATTTTTTACAGATAATAATCACACAAATTATGATTTCTAACCGACTTCAAAAAAAAAAGGAAGAAGTTCTCAATTCGTTTTTGTGATGACGGGTGGGCCGATGATTGGTACCGCCTGTAACGACATTAATAAGTAGTGCTTTAATATTTCCTACTGTCACACTGTTATTTAGCAGCAGAAAGGGGTAAAAGTTTCGTACAGACCCAGAAGACTAAAAAGAGTAGAAGTTACCAATTATTTCTTAATAGCTAAATTACTCCTTTCTTCCTTCCTTAAAGACAATACTATACTCTTACCAATTTTCTGGTCATTTTAATATATTGAGCAATCCTTGTCTAAGCGTATTATTGTGTGATCAGTTTCTCGAAAACTAAGGTTTAAATTGAAATTTTGAAATATGTTTTTAAAAGAAAACTAACGGAAAATAAAATAAACATAAAATACTGCAACATTTTTTTTTTCAATAAATTTTCATATAAAAGCTGACTGAATATGGCAACACTTATTTAAATTAATTTTCTTACCCATCTCCTAATGCTGCTATAATGATTCCATCAGCACGTCCCTTCAATCGACCAATCGTTACATTATCTGTTGCAATCAACATTTTTAATGGTTCTTGATTAGTTATGCTCATGTCCCACATGCAAAGGATACATTTTTGTAAACATACATTGCTTGAAAATTTCTCATGTACGGTAATTATTAAATTGCTACCTATTTTGGACAATATTATGTTCGTAATTTTCATATTTTTGAGAAATGATACCCTGTTGCTTACATTATGTATGTTCACGTAGCCCTTACTAAAAGGAAACTTAGAACTCTTAATTAAATTATACGTGTCAGTGCTGCCAGCATTTATACTTAAAATACTACTTATCCTACCTTCAACTTTTTTTAAAAACTTATTTAATCTATTAACATTACAATCTGTTTCTTTCAATTTGTTCGTGTAAACGCCTTTCAGTAATATTTCGTCAGAACCCACACCATCCTTCTGTTCTAAAAATATCCTTAGAGGATTATGCATATAATCTTTATCTTTAAAATTTTCGTCGTGACTAACTTCGTTCTTTTGAGATACTAATATAGAAAACTTTGTCAAAAACTCGTCACCTTTTTTACTGTTTACTGATTTGGTGTTCAAGCAAATTTCATGATTTGAAAACTCAATCGGGAATTGTGTCCATTTATTGACATTTGAAATGTCATCCGTCTGAATCTCCTCGTTAACGCCATCATCAAAAGTTTGAACCGCAATTTGTGCGCAATTGCTCCTACCAAATGTTGCCATATATAAATCGTAAGGTATGGGTTTCATTTCGAACAGCATGTACGTCATTTCATGCAGTGTTATCATACTGAGAATATCTTTCGCTCTTTGCTGTAGTTTCTGGAATATTCGACGTTTGCGCCTTTTTTCTTTCGATATCGTAAAATCTATGAAGAGAGGTCTGTAACAAATATTTATGATAATTTATTTTATTAAATTTCTAAGCACGTCGGACATTCTAGACTTTATGTTATTTAATAAATTAAAAAAAAAACTAACACGAGCGGCATTCGAACCCGCGACTGTTTCCGTACCCTGGCGATGTTTACACAACTGTACAGTTGTGGACTGATAGGTAAGACTGTTTCTAACAGATGTTGTCTAATGCCGTAAAAAGAAAGACCAAAAAGAAATCAACAGAGTATGACACGGTGGCTCATAAGTAAGAGCATCGCCACGATACGGCAGAAGCCGCTCCGGGTTCGGATCCTGCCCGAGTTAATTGCATTTTTTATTTCCCTTTTATTTCATAACAAATATTTCGTTTCATTAATGTTATGATGTTAAAATTAAAATTACTGAATTTTAAACTTCTTCAAGATATAGAAATTTTAAGCAAGACCCAGAAATTAACCAAGTTGGTTAGAGGTTTGCTAATTTGAAGGGTTCAAATTCGAAATTAAATAAAATAAATATCTTCACGCAATTCCCAATACAGGGGTAGACAGAGATCTAGTCTAGACAATTAAGTGCCTTCGACCCACCTTCCACCGAAGATATTTTTCGGGACAACGTGACAGGGTGGTGAGCCCGTCGCCGTCTTTATGTCCTAGCCAACGATGTCAGTCGTACATAAGTTTAAAAAAAACATTGGGGGCCGAAATCGGATCCCTTGACTCGAATTTCGATCACCCATCCACTCGGCTATCGTGACTTTGTACATCGATTGACATAATCGGCAAAGGACATAAGTAAAAAAAAAATACTACTTTAAATATACCTGTCTAACACATCTGCATGCACTGTCTTCATACTGGATACTGTGCTTGAGCTGGACATTTCCTGAAAGCCTTCATCCGTCAAGGATTTCTTTTCCGCGTTCTCGGTTCCTTCCACGATGAAATCCAGCCTAACTGGTTTCAGCTTTTGAGCGGATCTTTGAGGGTCTCGAAGATCATAACTACCTAGGGTAAATTGACAATTATCTAATGTTTTATAAAAGTGAACAAAAGTTCTCTATACATATTAAATAAATATCTTCAAGCCATTCTTAATATAGGGGTAGAATCAAGTCCTATCGATTCACCTTCCTCCGAAAACATTTTTTTGGACAACGACAGGTGGTGATCCCGTCACCGTCCTTGTGTCCAAGCCAACGATATAAATCGTACGTAAGTTTAAAAAAAAACATTGGGGGCCGAAATCGGATCCCTTGACTCGAATTCCGATCACCCATCCACTCGGCTATCGTGACTTTGTACATCGATTGACATAATCGGCAAAGGACATAAGTAAAAAAAAATACTATTTTAAATATACCTGTCTAATACATCTGTATACACTGTCTTCATACTGGATATTGTGCTTGAGCTGGACATTTCCTGAAAGCCTTCATCCGTCAAGGATTTCTTTTCCGCGTTCTCGGTTCCTTCCACGATGAAATCCAGCCTAACTGGTTTCAGCTTTTGAGCGGATCTTTGAGGGTCTCGAAGATCATAACTACCTAGGGTAAATTGACAATTATCTAATGTTTTATAAAAGTGAACAAAAGTTCTCTATACATATTAAATAAATATCTTCAAGCCATTCTTAATATAGGGGTAGAATCAAAGTCTGATTCATAACTTTCAAAATCATCTTCATAACTTACATCGTCTTCACTGGATTTGTTTTTTCAATCTAATACAAAAATCAATTAAATTCATAAAACATTTAGATATACTTTACTTATCTTCACGCACAGTCCCTGACGGGGTAGCTAGAGAGAACTGATAGCCAAATATCACCATTCTAACATCTATCCATCTATCACTTATTTCAATTAAACATTTTCGTCATAGACGCACGTCTAGGTATCCGAGTACTCTTGACCTTCCCTTCTTCAAGCAATTGGCTACCTTGGTCTTCGAAACTTAGTCCCGGCCTACCTCGTCATATCTTAGTGTTAACTTTCGCGCTATAATTACTTTTTCTTTACCATTCGCTCTTCACTCACACGGCGACGGGCTCACCACCTGTTACGTTGTCCCGAAAATATCTTCGGTGGAAGGTGGGTCAAAGGGACTTAATTGTCTAGACTAGACCTCTGTCTACCCCTGTGTTGGGAATTGCGTGAAGATGTTTTATTTATTTTCTTCGCTCTTCACTATTCACTCAACGTGCCTAAACCATTGAAGCACGCCGTTAATAATTTAATTATAATATCTTCTTCATCCTTTGCGTCCTTTGTACAGGATTTTGTCTCTTTCTCATTTGCATCAGACTCTTGATCGTCGTCTGTGGTATTCAAACTTTTCTCACTTTGAGTTTCGCTGTGGTAGGAATCAAAGTCTGATTCATAACTTTCAAAATCATCTTCATAACTTACATCGTCTTCACTGGATTTGTTTTTTTCAATCTAATACAAAAAATCAATTAAATTCATAAAACATTTAGATATACTTTACTTATCTTCACGCACAGTTCCCTGACGGGGTAGCTAGAGAGAACTGATAGCCAAATATCACCATTCTAACATCTATCCATCTATCGCTTATTTCAATTAAACATTTTCGTCATAGACGCACGTCTAGGTATCCGAGTACTCTTGACCTTCCCTTCTTCAAGCAATTGGCTACCTTGGTCTTCGAAACTTAGTCCCGGCCTACCTCGTCATATCTTAGTGTTAACTTTCGCGCTATAATTACTTTTTCTTTACCATTCGCTCTTCACTATTCACTCAACGTGCCTAAACCATTGAAGCACGCCGTTAATAATTTAATTATAATATCTTCTTCATCCTTTGCGTCCTTTGTACAGGATTTTGTCTCTTTCTCATTTGCATCAGACTCTTGATCGTCGTCTGTGGTATTCAAACTTTTCTCACTTTGAGTTTCGCTGTGGTAGGAATCAAAGTCTGATTCATAACTTTCAAAATCATCTTCATAACTTACATCGTCTTCACTGGATTTGTTTTTTTCAATCTAATACAAAAAATCAATTAAATTCATAAAACATTTAGATATACTTTACTTATCTTCACGCACAGTCCCTGACGGGGTAGCTAGAGAGAACTGATAGCCAAATATCACCATTCTAACATCTATCCATCTATCACTTATTTCAATTAAACATTTTCGTCATAGACGCACGTCTAGGTATCCGAGTACTCTTGACCTTCCCTTCTTCAAGCAATTGGCTACCTTGGTCTTCGAAACTTAGTCCCGGCCTACCTCGTCATATCTTAGTGTTAACTTTCGCGCTATAATTACTTTTTCTTTACCATTCGCTCTTCACTCACACGGCGACGGGCTCACCACCTGTTACGTTGTCCCGAAAATATCTTCGGTGGAAGGTGGGTCAAAGGGACTTAATTGTCTAGACTAGACCTCTGTCTACCCCTGTGTTGGGAATTGCGTGAAGATGTTTTATTTATTTTCTTCGCTCTTCACTATTCACTCAACGTGCCTAAACCATTGAAGCACGCCGTTAATAATTTAATTATAATATCTTCTTTCAACCTCAACATTGCGAATCTCTTCATTTCGTTCTGGTCGGCCAAAGGTAACGCCGCACATTTTACGAAGGAATCCCATCACCACTAATATACATACCAAAGGGAAAAATCATAAAAGTCTGTAAGGTCGACTAAAGATCTTCTAGATTGACCAAGCAACACCACGCTATACAAGACAGGAACTGGAATAGTAATATATTTGTATTTGACCTTTCAACAGACTTATTTGGGACAATGTGACTTGTGGTGAACGTGCCGACGACTTAATTTCCAAGTCAATTTTACAAAGCGAACACGGCTTTGAAAAAACTCCCGCTTTGACTTTCTAATTCCATTCAGACCATCCAACCACTTCGTAGTCATGACAATCGACAGTCTCAAGGAATGTTACTTAAAACACTCGAAACTTGTTGCAAATTCACTTCAAACCTCCGACTAAAATGATATTGTTAGGAGCAATCATCTTTACAGGATGATTCTTCTATATTCACCCAATTTCCCACACTGAATTAGGTAGTGGTATATGAAGTCCTTTGGACCCACTTTCTACCAATGGTTATAGTTGAAAATAGATATCATTGTCTACTTCCAATGTCTGCGTCGACATCAGTCCTAGAACATCCTAAATGTTTAATATTTATGAGTTATTTACACACAAAGATAATGCAGTTTAGTTTTCGCCATAGATAATCGTATAATGCAGCACAATGTTAAAAAAGTTAAATAATAATATCTATTAAGGCAATAGTTTAACTTACCCTCTTCTGATCTCCATTTAAATCCACGTAAAACGATTTCGGCTTGGCGGAAAGCCTCTGTGACAAATTGTGCATTTCAGCATTATTATCAACTACTTCAGGTTTTAAAACCTTAACTTCATTCTCATCTAGGGTTCGAGTTTTCGAACGCTGTCTTAAAAACATATCCGCCATATTGTTCTTGCCTCTAACAACATTTAGTTGTGCACTGGTGTCATCGCCAATTATGGAATCGACTTTTAAATCAGAACTTTTCTTTTTCACATCCAAGTTTGATTTCCGCTTAGAAATTGGAGAATTAACTGTTATGTTCGCTGGTGATAGGGCTTTTGTAACACGCGGAGTACTTTTTCTAGCTGAATTTAGATTTGCCTTTGCCTCAATTTTATTTTCAGTCGCCATCTTTGTTGAACTCCTAACGCTACTGGCTTGACTTACAGATGAAGGAGTAGATTTTAATAAACCTTTCATTGGGGATTCATACTTAGCAGTATTAAGTGACTGCGAAGTTGATGCCTTTCTAGGAGCTTGTGAAACATTTGGTTTCTTTTTACCATAAATATCAGCAGGAGTTGTTTTCTCCAAATATTTTCGAGAATTAGCCACGGTCTTTTTGAGAGCATCTTCCTGTGGTTTTCTAGACGATATGGGTGATTCATCTTTGACAGTCTCTTTGCTTTTCGTCTTTCCTATAACTTTTCTGGACGTGGTCTGCATTTTTAGAATTATGTTACCTGGAACAATTTGTGTTTAGTTTAGTATTTATTTGTTTTAGTATTTATTTGGTATAGGTATGGTTAATACATAATAATTGTTGTTGCTCTTAATCTCATCAAATGATTTAGGACTAGGATAACAGCTAGCTACCTACGTTGACAAACCTAGGGTGGTGAATACGCCATTGATGTTAACACGGTATCTTTTACAGTTTCGGGGAAATAACGTCACCTTTACACCTTTCTTCAATCAGATGGCCTACATGTTATGTACTAGAAGACAAATGATAGCGTTTTTTTATAGAAAAGGGAGGCAAACGAGCAGGTGGCATACGTGATGGTAAGTGATTACCGCCGCCCATCAACACCTACAATACCAGAGGCATAGCAGATGCGTTGCCGGCTCCAAATGCCACAAACGCCAGACCCAATGGTAGATTGTACTCTTCGGTCTTCTGTACAATCTCGCGAAGAATATGTTAGTGGTCTATGGTACTATAATCTTCATGATTTCCAGGTCATTATGCCATCAGCAGGATTTCGTCAAGTTAGTTCGCAAAACAAATAGTTGGGAGTGATTTGCACCGACATTTGTTATTTTCGGAGAATGCTATGCCAATTACAGTAGAATCCTAAAGTTTCGATTCTTGTTGTTTGCTGGCCGTGTAACGGCGGGTAACGGCGGATATTGCCACTCCATTTCTTCCCGTGGGTGTTGTAATATGCGAATAAGATAAACAGCCTTGAATATCATTATGGTAACCGATAGATGGCGCTATATCAGACCAAAATATTCGCCCGAACTGGTACTGCGATCGCCAATCCGCTTGCCAAGCGTGACGATTGTGGCAAGTCCTCTCATTGGGAGAGGCCTATGTCCGGCATTGGACTTTAACAGGCAGTTTTGTATGTATGTTTGTAATAGTACAGCAAGTATAGTAGGGAATGATACTTGCGAAGTAACCTGATTCATATAATTAAAAAAATCTCACTGACCTTTATATAAAATCGATCCGAATAGCTGGAATCAGCTTACATTTTAAGTATTTTCCCTTAATATCGTCAATTTATTTTACATAACCTTAACAAAAATTAAATTTATTAGTAACTAAATATTAATACATAACACTAATATTAAAGTACGTTAGAAGCAAAGTAATAAAACTGTGCACAATAAACTTTGTTATGTATTGTGACAATTCTCGTTGCCATGGTTACGAACAATTCAACTTGTGCACCATAGAGTATTACCGTTAAAAAGAAACCCTTCGTCGTGTCACCTTATTTTGAGAGCACTCCCCTAATTGCCTCAGCCATTATCGTTCAGTTTCGCGGTCACTTGGAAGGGAAGGCCAAATTGGCCTCTAAGAAGCTTGGCGTGCTCAGTAGAGTACGACAGTACTTCATGCCGGCCCACTGCCTGCAACTTTATAAGGCGCAAGTTCGGCCGCACATGGAGTACTGTTCGCATCTCTGGACGGGGCACCCCAGTGTCAGCTCCTTCCGTTTGACCGTATCCATCGAAGAGCGGCTCGAATCGTCGACGACCATGTTCTATCTGATAGGCTAGATCCCCAGGCATTGCGAAGAGATGTTGCATCTCTTTGCATTTGTTACAAGATTTACTACGGGGAGTGTTCCAAGGAATTGTTCGGATTAATCCCAGCCGCTGAATTTCACCATCGAACCTTACGGCATAGTCAAAAATTCCATCAACACCATCTTGGTGCTTGGCATTCCACCACAGTGCGTTTTTTGCGGAATTTTCTGCCACGCACTTGTACTTTATGGAATGTGCAGCCGTCAGCGGTTTTTCCGGACCGATACGACTTAGCGACCTTCAAGAATAGAGCCTATATCTTTCTCAAGGGCCGGCAACGCATGCTATGCCTCTGGTATTGCGGATGTTCATGGGCGGCGGTAATCACTTACCATCACCTGAGCCACCTGCTCGTTTGCCTCCCTTCCCTATAAAAAATATACCATATATATATATATATATGTACCAATATTAAATTATTAAAAATAGTTTTTACTTTAAATACTTTATTTACAAAAAGAAAATTATGCTCATTTTTACAATACTTATTAACTAAAAACTTTAATACTAATGACGATCTACGTAGACGAGTGGCGTACACACCGGTTTTCATGGTGTCACCAGCACTGGTTTGATTTCGGGTCAGGTCTATGTAGATAACACTCTTTCAACATTACTCGGGGCTGGGTGGTTGTGGTACCTTCGTTGTTTCTGATTTCATACTAACGTGCTTAAGCTGTTTACTTTGGGACCAGAGCAATGTATGTGATGTTGTCCCTATCTATGTATGTATGAATTTATTTATTATTATTAAACAAAATCGGAGAGCCCTACTCGGCGTGGCATGGCACCAAGAAAGCTGGCATTTCCTCGTTGAATGGCATGACTTAACAGTTGAGCGAGAAATTCTTATATAATTATAAAATTATATTAGTTCATACTAGTTTCTGCCCGTGACTTCACCCGGGTCTTTTCACTACCACCTCAAATTATCTCAATCATATATCCGACCTCTTTCACATTAACCTTGTGTTATTCCGAAATGATATAAAGACAAACAAATATTATAACTTAACTTATATTCTATCATATTACTACGACGAATCTAATATTATCAAGTAATATAAAATATAAAAATAAGAAAGTCACGATAGCCGAGAGGTCGAAATTTCGACCCCAGGTGGCAGGCTCGTACCAATGGGTTTTTCAAAAACTTATGTACGAATTATATCGTTGGCTTGGACATAAAGACGGCTACGGCTTACCACCTGTCACGTTGTCCCGAAAATATCGTCGGTGGAAGGTGGGTCAAAGGGACTTAATTATCTAGACTAGACCTCTGTCTACTGAATTTTACAGGCCGTTCAGTATTATTTACATATAGATATGAAGAAATTCTCAATACATATAAATAAATATCTCATTAAAAGAGTGAAATAGCAGCCTGTGAGTATCCACTACTAGGCAAACGCCTTCTCTCAATTATTTGAGAAAGACTGTAGCAGAACGACATCCACCACTTTGCTCCTCGTTTGCGAATAATTTACTGGTCCTTTTTTTCTTTAACCGCCATCTAAAAAATATTCTAGGGTGTATTTTGTAAGGAAATATAAAAAAAATATTTATAGAAATAAAACAACATTCTATAGTCACATATAGGAAATGTACTTCGTTAATTACAATTACTTAATTCTCGATAAATAATACGCGAACGGACGTACTCAATAAATACAAACAAAAGCGAAACCAACGCCACATAATTCCTGGCGTGTTAAAAAAAAATATAAAAAATATATTTATAACACGCGAACATCAAAGGCAATCGATTCGCTAAATAACAAAAAACAGATATTGTAAATAATTTACATGATTCTGTTGAACAGTTAGCTTTTGAAACATTCTACAAGCCGGTGCCGTAAATCGCCATTTTGTTATTGCAATGTGCAACAGATTATATTGGTAACTATTCTGTGTTAATCCACAGATAATTTATAGAATTAGTAGAGCAGACTCGAATGTTTTGCGGGACCTTATGCAATAAAGATTTTAATACTGCCTATTTTATTTATATTTTTTTACACATGACTTCGCCTACTCTACCTATCTACATTTATATCATTTCGTGTCTTTTTTTAAACTATTTACAGTCCGGCAATGATCGTCGCTGGGTCTTCCACTCCCTCCTTAATCTTTCTAAGGAACAGAACCGCTTCACGGCCGTCAATTAGTCTGTGATCGTAGGTAAGAGCAATATACATCATTGGTCGAATAACAACTTGACCGTTTAATGCAATGGGCCGCTCGAAGATACCGTGCATTCCCAATATAGCAGATTGCGGTGGGTTAATAATAGGTGTGCCCATCAGGGAACCGAACACACCGCCATTACTGATTGTAAAAGTACCGCCGTCCATCTCCTCTATGGTCAACTTGCCCGTTCTGGCTTTTTCCGCCAAACCGGCTATGGTTAATTCTATGTCAGCATACGTCATGGTCTGAACATTCCTGATCACGGGGACGACCAAGCCTTTCGGTGTTGCCACAGCCACGGAAATGTCGACGTAATCCCGATAAATGATTTCGTTGCCGTCTATAACCGCATTGACCACCGGCTGGTCCATCAAAGCGGTGGCGGCCGCTTTTACGAACGGCGACATGAGGCCGAGCTTCACGCCGTGCTTTTTGGTGAAAGCGTCTAGGTGCTTCTTGCGGAAAGCCATGATATGGGACATGTCGATCTCGTTGAACGTTGTCAACATCGCGTTGGTGTCTTGCGCGTCCTTCAAGCGCTGAGCGATGCGCTGTCTCATTCTGTTCATTTTAACACGTTGCTCGGTACGGGTGCCAGCGATTTCCTTACTGTAGTCCGCTGGTGGTACTTTCACAGTCGCCGTTTCGATAGCCTGAGCGTGACGGATGGCTGCAACTGGGATGGACGAGATAGGCGCGGCTGGCGGTGGGGGAGACGCTTTAGGTGGGGGAGGGGCTTGAGGTGAAGGAGTAGGAGTTGAAGGAGGAGGAGGAGGCGGCGGTGGAGGAGTAGCCGCAGCTGGATGAGCTGGTGCTTCAGCCTTAGGCGGCTCCGGTGCAGCCGCTGCAGCCGCTTTCTTCGGTGCCTCTCCTGTTATTTCCAATCTAAACAACTTCTGACCAGCCTTAACGGTGTCCCCGTCGTTTACGTACAACTCTTTAATGATACCATGGGAAGGGGACATGACAGGGATAGCTGTCTTGTCTGTTTCGATCTCTAGGACTACTTCGTCAGCGGCCACTGCATCCCCGACTTTCTTGTCGAGTTTCACGTCACCTTCGGATACCGAATCGGGGAAACCTGGCGTCATGACGTCCTGCTCCTCGTACAGGGGTCGGGTGAAATGAATGGAGGCGATTTGGTTATGCGCTGCAATAACCCTAGCGTGTGCCAGTCTCGTTTGGGGCAGAGCGCCAATGAGCTTGGGCACCTCGGTGGATCGGTACCGGAGATTCTGCCCCTGTCTCCGGTATAACGTCTGTAAATGTTTAGAGCAGCGCCGCAACATTTTCGGTTAGGATTGTTATACCCTGAAAACAAGAAAAAGAAAAATTATATATTAATATAACTAATAATAAAAAAAAATAAAAATACCTTCACGCAATTCCCAATACAGAGGTAGAAAGAGGTCTAGTCTTGTCTAGACAATTAAGTCCCTTTGACCCACCTTCCACCGAAGATATTTTCGGGACAACGTGACAGGTGGTGAGCCCGTCGCCGTCTTTATGGCCAAGCCAACGATATAATTCGTACATAAGTTTTTACGTACGTAAAAAAACCTAAGTTAAGTTAGCAATTTTATCTTCACGAAATTTCCCACTACTGGGCTAGACAGACGCCCAGATTATAAAGTTTCTCAACCCACTTTTCACAAGAGCTAATTTTGGACAATGTAAGGTTATTCACTAATATAACTTCAGAAGGGTGAAAGTAACATGATTTCTAATGTTTTGTGACTAATCCGTCCATCAATACCTTTCATATGAAATATTAGCAAATTAGTTATAAAATACAGTCATGATAGGTTATACCGAGTGGTTAGGTGATCGGAACTTCGAGTCAAGAGACGTATATATCGTTGGCTTGGGCATAAAGACGGCGACGGGCTCACCACCTGTCACGTTCACCCATGTCTTCACCACCCAACCAAATATCTTCGGTGGAAGGTGGGTTAAAGGAACTTAATTGTCTAGAGTAGACCTCTGTCTATCTCTGTATTGGGAATTGCATGAAGATATTTATTTTTTATTTTATTTAGCAAATTTGTTGTATAAAATGAACAGAGAGAATCATAATATTTAGAATTTAATTTACAGACATGGTATTATTTTATTTCAATGCTTGACCTTCAGCTGTTTACAACAGAGCAAATTGTAAATAAATGACTGAACAGAGATAACATTTCCAGTTGTTTTATAAAACAATATAATTAATGTAATATATATATTACATTAATTATTAAAGATAATAAGATTCATTTCTTAAACTTAAATGTTAAGAATATGCCCAAATAAGCATTGGTAAAAAGTGGGTCAAAAATACGTCATTGCAGGTCTCTGCCCAACAAAAAAATTATATGAAGAACTATTGACAACCTCCATGAATAAGTGACATACTCATGCACACCGGTTTTCATGGTGTCGCCAGTGCCGATTTTCCCTGATATATTTTAGTAAAATATACGAGGGAAAAATAATGAAATATTTAAATTATTATTTACAAATTAAAATTTTTAAACCACAATATGGAATCATCGCTTGAGAAAGTATTCACACACAATTACTCAAGAGATAAAAAGTTTTATTGTATGGACAGGATGAATAAGATAAGGTGTGGACTAGATTATATTTATGTATTACACTAAAGCAAATTATGTCACAATGAAAATGATGTGTGGTTTTAGATAGGTTTTCAGTATCTTATTAAACCATTTTTTTTAACTTTGTGGAAAATGTTATGCATTAAAAAGTTAAAAAGTCCTGGTACACTAGGACAAAAAAATGTGGTTGTAGTAGTGTAATCTCATTTACATATTATCTATTTGAAGTTTAATTTTAAGAAGGGTAAGATAGTGTTAAAGTCTAAATAAATAACAACTATCATACTCTTAGCTCATTATTCCAAATATCAAATTGCACTTAATAGCATGATGCATTAATCAAATCAAATCTACTCAATAATTCACCGACATAAGAATATACATTTGTTTATCGATAGTAATTATTTAACAAACTGTTTCATAATGAGATGTTCTTATGGAGAACAAACTGGCAAAAGAAACTCTGTTATATTATACATTGTAGTTAGTATTCATAAATGATCTCAAAGTGACTGTGAACACACTTATTGCATAGAAAAATGCTATACTAACTCATATTTTTGTTTATTTTTATGTATTTTTCGAGTTTGTGACTACCACACAAACCAAGAAAATGCTCCGAGGAAAAAAGGATTGGAAAGACAGATCTGTCTAGATATTTGACCACCACATTGGAATATTTTACTTTTTACAATTGAATACAATAGACAAGAGAAAAAACGCAGGTTGTAATATCAGTTTAACAACATCTTTAAATGTTACCCAAACCCTATACACAAAAGTGTAGAATGTTTGTCTTTTGTTTTAGTTAAAAGAATTTCATTAATATTAATGACCACTTCTTAAAAAAAAAACTTTAAAACCGGTTTCTGGAATCACATGTCACTGGCACACAACAAAATTCTATTAAAAAAAAGATATTAGTTATGTAGGACATAAAATTATTTTAAGGAAAATTGTAAAAAAATTATTAGCACACAAATTCATAAATAATATACACAAAAAATATGTCTATAGACAAAAAGTTTTAATATAAATTTAAAAAAAAATTATATTTATACATAATTTTAAAAAAAAGAATTTAATTGACATTACTTTATCCCCGCAAAGTGACAGAAGACTGATAGCAGATGTTATAGGTATTGATATGAAAATATTGATAAGATGTGCATAAACAAAACAAATTTATTAATGGCTTAAATAATTAGATTGGTAAAGGCGAAGAACTTAATAGTATACCATATTGTATAAATTTTATCTAAAATTATTAGATGAAACACATGTATGATAATGCAAGGTTAGTCACTTTTGTGAACACTAAATTCTTAAAAAAAAAAACATTCCTTACCTTTCAGATTAGGCAAATAACCGATAATAATGCAAGTTATAAATATTTCAGAGACAAAAATGTTACATAAGCCCAAGTCCCATGACAGATTCGATTCACGACTGTGTTAGAGGAAATTCGAGTCTCAATCGATTTTGTAAGCGTTGTTACAACATAGCCGGTGTGACACGTATAGAAGGTAAAGAACAGATACTTTACTTAATTTCAGACGCTGCTTCTCAATTTTATTTGGATTTTACTGTCCAGACTACATTTAATTCAATATGTCCCTAACTTCTGATCTACTACTATGTATAGGTATAACATAGATATTGCAGATAATCTAGTTGGTTGGTGGCTGTGCCATCTGTCAAAAAGGATCTGGTCAGGTAGTTATGGTTTGATAAAGACAGACAACACACTACATGAAGTGTTGCGTTCTGAAATTATGATTATTAGGTATTTTAATTAAATTTTAAAAATTTATGCTGGTATTCATTCAAATTCCTAGTTATTAAATAATAAAAATACTTCATGCTTTAGGAAGATACTAAAGATTCTAGTGTGGCATTCGAAAATGCAAACGCAGAGTAGGACCATCGACGATTCAAAAGGACTATATAGAAGGAACTCTACATGGATGGAGTGACCACCTTCACAATATTTTGAAAAGTCGACGGGAAATTACCAACAAAAAGTTATCTACACAGCGGTGTATGTAGAATTTGATGAACGCTGGAGTAAATAAGTGGAGTAGAGTTTAAACGTTAGAACAAATTACGAGAAATAAAAAATTGAATGAAAACTAATTTAAATATAGAAGGAACAATAGAATAGTAAATACTCATACATATACATAATTGAAACACAAATACATAATTGAAAGTCTAATTTGCCCACTGATATAAAATGAAAGGGCTGCAGTATTTTGACTGTACAAAGGTAGCATAATCCATAGTCTCTTAATTGGTGACTTGTATTAAAGATTTGATGAAATATAAACGTCTCAACTTAATTTATAAAATTTAATTTTTTAGTTAAAAGCTAATATTTGTTAAAAATACGAGATGACCCTATAGAGTTTTATAATTTAATGATTTATTACTTTGTGTTTTTTAAAAAAAAACATTAAATTATATTATTGGGGCGATAGAAAATTGAATTAATTTTTTTTAAATTAAAACATTGATTTATGAAAATATGATCCGTTAATTACGATTAAAAGAAGAAATTACCTTAGTGATAACAGCATAATTTTTTTATGTTCAAATAAGAAATAAGAATATGTATAATAACATATTAGTATGTTATTTTACAATTCTTTTACACAACTTCTATTAATATTAAATAACATAATAGTATGTTACTTAGTATTGATAGATGTTTTCAATAATAATTCAATAAAGAATTCGGTAGTATGTTTTGTTTTATCGTTATAAATTGATTTTGATAATGATCACAGACTGCTTCAACGAAATTTCTCTAACGATGTAGTATTATAGTATCATATTTCTATTGATACTGAAGCGGAAAGCGAGAGCAGGATGTAAGTGCTGAAACTGGAGCAGGAGATTGAGCGGGTGCAGGTGCGGCAACGGGACCGGGAGTGAGAGCAGGTGCGGGTTCGGCTACGGAAACGAATGCGGGAGTGGGAGCGAGAAAGGTGCGGGCGCTGGAACAGCAGCAGATGCGGGTGCTGGTGCGAGAACGGGAGCGAATGCGGGAGCGGGAACGAGGGAAGATGCGGGTGTGGCATCAGAAGCGGATGCGGGTGCGAGAGAGGGAACGGGAGTGGATGCGCGAGCAGGAGCAAGAGCAAATGCGGGTGTGGCATCAGGAGCGGATGCGGGTGCGAGAGAGGGAACGGGAGTGGATGCGGGAGCAGGAGCGAGAGCAAATGCGGGTGTGGCATCAGGAGCGGATGCGGGTGCAGGTGCGCGTACGGGTGCGAATGTGGGAACGGGAGCAGTAGCGGGTGCGGGGGCTGGTGCGGTAGCGAGAGCGAGAGCAGATGCGGATGAGGAAACGGGAGCAGATGCTTGAGCAGGTGCGGGCGCGGGATTGGGAGCGGATGCGGGAGCGGGAGCGAGAGCAGGTGCGGGTGCAGGAGCGGGAGCAGATGCAGGTGCAGATGCGCGTGCGGGAGCGAATGTGCGCGGGTGCGGCAAGGGAAGCAAATGCGGGAGCGAGAGCGAGAGCAGGTTCGGGCGCGGGAAAGGGACCGAATGCAGGAGCAGGAGCGAGAGCAGCTGTGTCAACGGGAGCGGATGCGCACCTGCGGAGCGGTTGCGGA
Organism: Sericinus montela; assembly: GCA_029286605.1. Taxonomy (NCBI): domain Eukaryota; kingdom Metazoa; phylum Arthropoda; class Insecta; order Lepidoptera; family Papilionidae; genus Sericinus; species Sericinus montela. The sequence continues at coordinate 514,674 of JAGSMR010000102.1, forward strand.
TGCAGATGCAGTAATGGGTGCGGGTGCGGGATCAGAAGCGGATGCGGGAACGGGAGCGGATGCAAGTACGGGGGCGGGAGTGGATGCGGGAGCGGGAGTGAGAGCAGATGAGGGGGTGAGAACGGCAGTGGCTGCGGGAGCGAGAGCAGATGCGGGAGTGAGAACGGATGAGGGGTGAGAACGGCAGTGGCTGCGGGAGCGAGAGCAGATGCGGGAGTGAGAGCAGATGAGGGGTGAGAACGGCAGTGGCTGCGGGAGCGAGAGCAGATGCGGGAGTGAGAGCAGATGAGGGGTGAGAACGGCAGTGGCTGCGGGAGCGAGAGCAGATGCGGGAGTGAGAGCAGATGAGGGGTGAGAACGGCAGTGGCTGCGGGAGCGAGAGCAGATGCGGGAGTGAGAGCAGATGAGGGGTGAGAACGGCAGTGGCTGCGGGAGCGAGAGCAGATGCGGGAGTGAGAGCAGATGAGGGGTGAGAACGGCAGTGGCTGCGGGAGCGAGAGCAGATGCGGGAGTGAGAGCAGATGAGGGGTGAGAACGGCAGTGGCTGCGGGAGCGAGAGCAGATGCGGGAGTGAGAGCAGATGAGGGGTGAGAACGGCAGTGGCTGCGGGAGCGAGAGCAGATGCGGGAGTGAGAGCAGATGAGGGGTGAGAACGGCAGTGGCTGCGGGAGCGAGAGCAGATGCGGGAGTGAGAGCAGATGAGGGGTGAGAACGGCAGTGGCTGCGGGAGCGAGAGCAGATGCGGGAGTGAGAGCAGATGAGGGGTGAGAACGGCAGTGGCTGCGGGAGCGAGAGCAGATGCGGATGAGGAAACGGGAGCGGATGCAAGTACGGGGGCGGGAGTGGATGCGGGAGCGGGAGTGAGAGCAGATGAGGGGGTGAGAACAGCAGTGGCTGCGGGAGCGAGAGCAGATGCGGGAGTGAGAACGGAAGTGGATACGGGAAAGCCCAGCACAGCGCCCCTAGGCATTTGCTTATCTTTGTCGTATGGTGATTTTCTTTCTATTCATGAGTATTCTAAGAGGAGAGGACCTTGCAAATTCCAGTGGCACCCAGATACCAGACAGTACTGCACTGTACTAGTTCTAGAAATATGGAACGTGAAGTGGAACTAGAAAGAAGGTGAAGACACCTATGTCGAAAATTACACCAAAATTAATCGGATCGGTGAAGATTTTTTTTTAGTATTGCTACCGCCAATCCACTTGCCATTTGTTGGGATTACGGCAAACCCTCCTTACGAGAAAGCCTCATGTTCTGCCTTCAGTTATTTTTACAAGCAGTTATGCATGTATATTCTGCGGTTTACTTAAATTGTCGATGCAAGTGAGACTCGTTGGCTCAGAGGTTAGAGTATATCTATGGAACAGCAAGTTTCGTGGATTCTAACTATTTAAAGTAAAAAATAAATATCTTCACGCAATTCCCAATACAGGGGTAGACAGACAGAAGTCTAGACTAGACAGTTAAGTCCCTTTGATCAACCTTCCACCGAAGATATTTTCGGGACAACGTGACAGGTGGTGAAACCGTTGCCGTCTTTATGACCAAGCCAACGACATAATTCGTACATAATTTTTTTTAAAAACCCATTGGTATGAGCCTGGGGATTGAACTCTTAACTCTAACTTAACCTACGTCTCTTAACTCGAAATTCCGACCACCCAACCACTCTGCTATCGTGACTATTTATTTTATTATATCGTGACTACTTAAAGTAATTTATTTTGATTACTTAAAGTAATTTATTTTGATTACTTTGCCGGTTTTGCGCTTCCTTTTCCTGGTTCTGCAAAACCAGGAACGAATGGACAGGCTATTCCTCCATAGTACAGATCTATATTAGCGTCTTGCTAATCGGACACTCGGTTTGTCAATCAAGGGTTATAGTGACAAGAGGCCAAAAGCCTGCAGTTTGTCAAGTAAAATTATCCATAAATAAAAGGCGATTTCTTTTTTTTTTTTTTGGTCTTTATTGCGATTAACAAGAAAACAAGCCACAATCGGACAAAAAAGCATCACACGCACAAACACGATCGCCGATAAATACTTTGTACATACACGATATATATATTGCAAAATCTGTTAAAGTAGTCTCCAGACATGAAACCAGAAAAATCCAAAACCTGTCGTAGAAGCACAACAATATAATTCTGTCTCTCTCCCTCTGTCTTTTTCTCTCTTTCTAACGGTCACAAAATCTGGTAGTCTGTGCTACGGAAAAACTGAATTCAGGCTACATACCCTCAAATCATGTTACCCTATTCTTTAATGAAAATGAAAACACGCAATACCCCATCACGGGCTGTAGGAATTTCGCAATCTGGAGACAATCTTCAACGCCGATTGCCACAAGCATTTGTGCAAATATAAATTAACATTAAAAACTATTATTATGTTTTTGGTTCAAAAATAATACTTGATCAGAATACAGACATAAGTGAAACAGGTACCTAATTAAAAATAAATATATACAACTATTGTAATAAATAAGAACTCCACCATTTTCTAACGCTCAACCTTGGCTACGTCCCTTACATAGCCTCATACCTTGGCTCGACGAATACTTGCATTATCAATTTAAATTTAAATATTGAATTAATATCAAATTTGTTTTTTTATTTGTATTGTAAATAGAATTTTTTTCTAAAACAAAAGAGGTCAAATGCAAAAAAGAAAAAAAATCATTGATTTGATGTCGAATGAATTAATAATAAGTCACTAATAATTTAAAAGAAATGATATTTTTAAACATCGAAGGCCTTTCGGTGTAAACGGCCAGTGTTTTCATTACACTAAAATATTCGCGTATAGTTTGCCTAATAAATAAAGCGAAGTTCCCCTTAGGAGTATTAAATAATATTTTTTTTATCTTCACACAATATCCCAATACTGGGGTAAGCAGAGACAATGAAGTCTTTGGGACAACGTGACAGGTGGTAAACCTATCTCCGTCCGTAAATACCGTAAAAAATATTTATTAATAAAAAGTGCATATATCGAATAACTTATTGTTTACTAAATACATTTATAAAACAAAACAAATCAATAAATTGAAAACATATGTTTTAAAATTTTAAATTAAAGCAATAAAAAACAAAATAAATTATGTACCAACGAAAACAGAAAATAATAGCCTCTTTAAAACCTTACTTAATAAACGCATACATATTTAGTTTAGTTTCTAAAATTAATGTCGGATATTTAAAAAAAATACTAGACATTATATTAAAAAAGAAATTGATATAAAAATTATTGCCACAACTCCTAAAAACATTGTGTATAATTATTTAAATGCAAATATAATCTATATTCTTCTTTTCAAATTACTACAAAAATAGCCACAATCGAATCAATTTCCATTTTAAATTTTTTTTAGTTTTTTTTAAGACTTCCAATATAATACAATTAAATACACATGAATAACTAAAGTCAACAGAAATATTTTAAATATATTGTTCTTAATTATAGCAACCCTAGAGTTGACATCAATAACTACTACTAATGACTTGATTTTATTAAACAATAATAAATATCACACTACGATACAAAAAAGATTCATTTTTTTTACAGCGGCAACTGTCTAATTATTTTGCTTATAGTCAAAACTATACATTTCTCTGAATCTTTCAAAGTTCTAACCCATGCGTATACTATGCACCTGTCAATTTACTGATAATATAAAAAAAACAATTTGCCGCCAAATTTCATGTCAGTCTAAAATATATGAAAAAAAAAACAATAAATCGGTAATACTCTAAATAAATTTATGAAATATAATTATTGCACAGAGTTGTACTTCGTTACGACTATAAAGTATCGCAGATTTATATAAAAAATGGACAATTCGTGCAGCGGAAAATAGAACCGCAAACCCCATTCATTTGAAACCCAACGTTCCTACTCCATTTCTTTTATAGGCCGTCTCTCTACACGCCTGTGCTCTTCAACCTGTTAATAAAAATTAAAAGTAAAAAAAATCCGGTCAAGTGCGAGCCGGATTTCGCTGCCGTACATTGAGTAACAATACTTAGCCATATACTTTCCTACTTTGAGACTGAGTTAAATAAAATAATATGAAAATATCTTCACGCCATTCCCAATACTGTGGTAGACAGAGGTCAAGTCTAGACAATTAGGCAGAGTTCCAAACAATTAAGTACGATATAAATCGTTCATAAGTTCGATCAAACTCGGGTCTGTCGACACGAATTCCGATCACTTAACTACTCGGCTATCGTGACTATTTGATAATTGCGTGGTAAATATAAATCAATCAATGCATAGCAGCTAAAGCACTTGTGGGATCAGAAAGAACGAACATACCACAAACACTCGGACCAGAGACAATGTAAAAAAACTGGTTTTCCATTAAATTTGTTTATGGATTAATTTATGGATTTTATTTGAAATAGTCACGACAGCCGAGTGGTTGGGTGGTCGGAATTTCGAGTCAAGAGACCGGAGTTCGATCCCCAGGTGGCAGTACCAATGAGTTGTTCAAAAACTTATGTACGAATTACATCGTTGGCTTGGACATAAAGACGGCGACGGGCTCACCACCTGTCACGTTGTCTCGAAAATATCTTCGGTGTAAGGTGGGTCCAAAGGGACTTAATTGTCTAGACTAGACCTCTGTCTGCCCCTGGTATTGGGAATTGCGTGAAGATATTTATTTATTTATAGACTACTCACTTCGGGCTCGCCCAGCAACGTGCTGGCGAGGTAGGGGGCCCGCAGGACCCCCCGCCAGTAGATCTTCTCCAGGGGTCTGTTCACGGACCAGCCGGCGCAGCGGACCCCCAGAGACCTCCAATACTGGACCTCGCATCTGTATTACGGCATCCATATTATAAATTTAGACTGGAAAAAAAACAAGTCACGCCAGCCGAGTGGTTGGGCGATCGGAATTCGAGTGGAGAGGCCCGAGTTCGATAGCCAGGTGGCAGGCATTTTAACAGTGGTAGAGCCACGCATCAGCTTTTGCTGTTGCATGAATGTGCCGGCTCGACCGGGGAAGTACTACGACCTCTCAGAGTACCGGCGTGAAGTAGAAGTCTAACAAACTTCTGCTTTTCGTCTGGTGAGTGCAGGTAACCGGAGGCCCACACACCTCAGCAGTCTAAGGCCGGCAAAGCATCGGCTATGCCTCTGGTATTGCAGGTGTTCATGGGCGGCGGTAATCACCATCACGTGAGCCGCCTGCTCGTTTGCCGGCCTTTTCTATAAAAAAAAGGCTAGTTCTAATGGTTTTTTTTTCCAAAATCTATGTACGATTTATATCGTTGATTGGACATAAAGATTGAATCAGGCTCACCACCTGTCACGTTGTCCCAAAAAATTTCTTCGGTGAAAGTTGGATCGAGAGGACTTTATTGTCTAAACGACAATTAAGACCCACAAAGATAACACAAAAAATATCTTCACGTCATTTCCAATACCGGGGTATGCCCAGACGATAATGTCCTTTCGACCCACCTTTCACCAAAGACATTTTTTGCGACAGGTTGCGAGCCTGCCGTCGTCTTTTGTGTCCAAGCCTACGATACAAATCGTACGTATGTTTTTTGAAAAAGCCCATTTGTATGAGCCCGGGGGACCAAACTCGGGTCTCTAGAGTCCAAATCCGATCACCCAACCACTCGACTATCGTGACTTTTTTAATAAGTTTTCATAACATAAGTGCTTAAACTACTTACTTTGGGATCAAAGTGTATATATCAATCTATATGTTGTCTCCATTTATGTATGTATGTTTGAATGAATTATTGAATGTATGTATGTATGTATGTATGTATGTATATATGTATGTATGTATGCATGTATATATAATGAAAACGTTGGAGATTTAACCCAGCCAAACACTCACGGACTGACAATGTCCTTATGCAGCAGAACAGCGCTGGCAGCGCACCAGCGCGCGCTCCAGCGCCACAAATGCGAGTGCAGGTAGTCCGCCAGCCGCAGCAGTGCCTGTATCGCCACGTTATCGCCAAACCTGCGCACGGACACACCGAAGTCGTATGGATGCGGCTCTAACGATCGGAATGTAATTTTGTACCAATTGGCAAAGTAATTTTTTATCATTACTTTGTTAAATGGAGTACCCCATACCTGATTTATTTGAGGGAATTAGTTTTTTTGAAAAAACCAATTCTCTCAAAGAACAACCGATGCCCATGCACAGACGGAATCCTTACCAGATTCAGTATTTAAAAAATTACTTTATGGATACTTTGTTTAAAATTGTTACAAGTATTGGACTTCAATAGCTTCCTACTAAACTTTTTATCCCAATCTAATAGAAGAAGAATTTAATCGTCTATTTTCCACATTATCATTACATCACATAAAGCATTATATTACCAGAATGCGCCACACTAACAAGTGACATACCTAAACACAAGGAAATAGAGAGGGCATAATATAGAGCCTTGCGGGACTCCCAAAATTTGCTGACTGTTAAACAGTTATAATCAAATTCGACATCGAAAGAAATCGACTAAGTTCAAATAGAATTGGCTATAGTCTTCAAGATATGCTAAATTAAAAATATAAAGCAATTATAGTAGTAATAGAGAGAGCATTGCATTTTTAAGACGCTTTTAGTAGCTTAAGTATCTTCACGCAATTTCCAATACAGGGGCAGACAGAAGTCTAGTCATGACACTTAAGTCCCTTCGACCTACCATCCGCCGAAGATAGTTTCGGGACAACGTGACAGGTGGTGAACCCGTCGCCGTCTTTATGTCCGAGCCAACGATATAATTCGTACCTGGGTAACGAACTCGGGTCTTCTGACTCGTAATTCCGACCACCTAACCACTGGGCTATCGTGACTTAAGTAACTTTCTGTATGTATTTATATAATAGTATGTTTGAACGTGATTACACTTTAAAACGTCGGATTGAATTGAAACGTCGCGAAGTTATCAAGGAATGACAACAATACAATAATTTTATAAATTTGTTCTAATATTATAATGGATTAAAGATGGCAGTCACGATAGCCGAGTGGTTGAGTGGTCGGAATTTCGAGTCGAGAGACCCGAGTTTGATCCCCAAGTGGCTGGCTCGTACCAATGGGTTTTTCAAAAACTTATGTACGAATATCGTTGGCTTATATCTTCGGTGGAAGGTGGCTCGAAGGGACTTAATTGTCTAAACTAGACCTCTGTCTACCCCTGTATTGGGAATTGCGTGAAGATTAAAGAAAAAAAACACAATTTTGTAACTAGTCAAACTAGGGTTGACTGATTAAGAATAAAATAATTTTATCGTTAAAAATCGCGTAAGGGTACTTGATGTCAATTGTAATAAATATTCCATTGAGAGATATTGGTAAAAGTAAAGTCATTATAAAACATCTGTAGGTGAATCTTAAGGAATAATTGTGAAATTGGGTGACTTGAATGAAAAGCGCATCAAAGGGACTTAATTGTCTGTTTCTCTTTCTACCCCAGTATTGGTAATAGCGTGAAGAATTATCTTATTTTCTACCTTTTAGTTCGGCTAGTTACAAAAGTGTTTTTTTTTTTAACTATTATTTATTCTTCAATTACCTGGGATTGTTTGGTCCATTTTCGGCGTCGTTATCCTGGGCGCTGAAGCAATATGGCCGGTAGCTGATGGCGCCGATAATTTGTGGGTCTTTCTTTCTGATCTGAAATAAACAATAATACATACATATATAAATAAATAATAAATATCTTCACGCAATTTCCAATACAGGGGCAGACAGAGGTCAAGTCTAGACAATTAAGTCCCTTTGACCCACCTTCCACCGAAGATATTTTTCGGGACAACGTGACAGGTGGTGAGCCCGTCGCCGTCTTTATGTCCGAGCCAACGATATAATTCGTACCTGGGTAACGAACTCGGGTCTTCTGACTCGTAGTTCCGACCACCTAACCACTGGGCTATCGTGACTTAATTAACTTTCTGTATGTATTTATATAATAGTATGTTTGAACGTGATTACACTTTAAAACGTCGGATTGAATTGAAACGTCGCGAAGTTATCAAGGAATGACAACAATACAATAATTTTATAAATTTGTTCTAATATTATAATGGATTAAAGATGGCAGTCACGATAGCCGAGTGGTTGAGTGGTCGGAATTTCGAGTCAATAGACCCGAGTTCGATCCCCAGTTGGTAGGCTCGTACCAATGGGTTTTTCAAAAACTTATGTACGAATATCGTTGGCTTATATCTTCGGTGGAAGGTGGCTCGAAGGGACTTAATTGTCTAAACTAGACCTCTGTCTACCCCTGTATTGGGAATTGCGTGAAGATTAAAGAAAAAAAAACACAATTTTGTAACTAGTCAAACTAGGGTTGACTGATTAAGAATAAAATAATTTTATCGTTAAAAAAGCGTGAGGGTACTTGATGTCAATTGTAATAAATATTCCATTGAGAGATATTGGTAAAGGTAAAGTCATTATAAAACATCTGTAGGTGAATCTTAAGGAATAATTGTGAAATTGGGTGACTTGAATGAAAAGCGCATCAAAGGGACTTAATTGTCTGTTTCTCTTTCTACCCCAGTATTGGTAATAGCGTGAAGAATTATCTTATTTTCTACCTTTTAGTTCGGCTAGTTACAAAAGTGTTTTTTTTTTAACTATTATTTATTCTTCAATTACCTGGGATTGTTTGGTCCATTTTCGGCGTCGTTATCCTGGGCGCTGAAGCAATATGGCCGGTAGCTGATGGCGCCGATAATTTGTGGGTCTTTCTTTCTGATCTGAAATAAACAATAATACATACATATATAAATAAATAATAAATATCTTCACGCAATTCCCAATACAGGGGTAGACAGAGGTCAAGTCTAGACAATTAAGTCCCTTTGACCCACCTTCCACCGAAGATATTTTTTCGGGACAACGTGACAGGTGGTGAGCCCGTCGCCGCCTTTATGTCCAAGCCAACGATGAAATTCGTACACAAGTTTTTGAAAAACTCATTGGTACTGCCACCTGGGGATCGAACTCAAATCTCAACAAAGTGGCTCATAACAACTCATATCGTGGACCTTTATATAGAAAATAAATATTATAGTCCCACTAAAGATAAATGTTGACATAATTATCATTATAATACTTCATTAAAAATTTCATATAATGATACTTAAACAGTCACGATAGCAGAGTGGTTGGGTGGTCGGAATTTCGAGTCAAGAGACCCGAGTTCGATCCTCAGGTGGAAGGCTCGTACCAATGGGTTTTTCAAAAACTTATGTACGAATTTATCGTTGGCTTGGACATTGTGACGGCGACGGGCTCACCACCTGTCCCGAAAATATCTTCGGAGGAAGGTGGGTCGAAGGGACTTAATTGTCCAAGACTAGACCTCTGTCTACCCCTGTATTGGGAATTACGTGAAGATATTTTTTTATATAATGATACTTCATCAGTCGTGGATATGTGAAACTTGGCGATCTGTTCTCCTGTCTGACTGGCTTTCAATTGTCTTTAGTACATATCATACATACCATGTAGTTTAAAAACCATGAATTTTGACGACCTCTGTGGACGTTCGTGATGTCAATTTTCATGGGTTCGATTCCCGGACGGGTCCATTTCGAAAATCACTTTCTCTTCATTGTCTCGGGTCTCGGTGTTTGTGGTGCCTTCGTTATTTCCGATTCCATAACACAAGTGCTTTAATTACTTACTTTGGGATGATAGTATGTGTTTATATATTCACGTCATCACGCTACTTACCTGGTATAGAACAAAAGGATTGAAGGTCGTGACCACCGCATACCGGTACAGAGCTGGTTGATCAGAGAATGCCTTCAGGATTCCATTCACAACCTGAATGTATTGTTAAAAAAAAGACAAATCAATCATAAATTTAAACCACCAACTGACGCGCAGGAACCAAAACCAAGATCTCCCGTCGTCTGGTAGCACCGTGCCAACGGAATTCGAGTCAAGAGACCCGAATTCGATCCCCGGGTGGTGGCTCGTTTTTTTCAAAATCTTATGAACGACTTATATCGTTGGCTTGGACATAAAGACGGCGACAAGCTCACCACCTACCATATTCTCTAATTAAATGTGCTCCGGTAAAATGTGGGTCGAATGGACTACATTTTTCCAGACTTCTAGGTACCATTCCATAGTAGCATAACATAGCAAACTCGAATAGCTGTCAATGCATTAATTTGGAAATTTTGGTTGATTGTCTCATTTTGACCAAAGTCTTTGTTGATAATTTCCTTAAAATACATAATTAGGGATGTGTAATCTAGTTCAAGAGCCAGGACTCGTTTGTATTTTTATCTATACATATAAATAAAATTGATGTGTCTGTTTGTAAAATAGAAATAACCGATTTTTCTATGTGTATAGGAATATATATACGGTACATACAACAAAATATTTTTTTTTACAATTCTTGTCTGTTGTATTTCTGAAACGGCTGGACCGATTTTAATAGGACTTTCACTGACAGACAGCTAATGTTATAAGGAGTAACATAGGCAAATTTTATTTTAGAAACATAATTACGAGTTCCGCGTTAAGTGTTACACTGCGGGAAAAGCCGCGGGGGGCAGCTAGTTTTACATAAATTCTGTCATAGAAATAAATAAATAAAATATTTTTGTATATACATGTCAAGTACATACATAGATAGATAGGTATAAAATCACATACATTGCCCTGATCCCAAAGTAAGCAGCTTACGCACTTGTATTATGGTATCAGACACAACGAAGGTATCAAAAATATCCAGAACCGAGAAAATGAAGAAAGTGTTTTCTACATTGACCCGACCGAGAATCAAACTCGGAACCTCAGACCTGGTGACGCCATGAAAATCGGTGTGTACGCCACTCGTCCACCAAAGTCGTCAGGTATCAAAAGCTTGATGATAAAAAAGTCTCAAATAAAAAAATTGTAAAGAAAGAGTAAGACATATTACCTCTTTGTCTTCACCCTTGACGTCAATAATCATCCGCACATGATTGGCAAGTAAGTACTCAGGGCGTCACCAATAAACACAGGTGCACCTCCTTAAATTGCTGCCTAGGTGGTAACATTGCCAAATTATCATTAGAACAAAATCTGTAGAGGTCACGATAGTCAGTGGTGGGATGCTTGGAATTCGAATCGAGAGACCCCAGACAGAGATTTCTCCCGGGAGTCTTGTAACAATGAGTTTTTCAAAACTTATGTACGAATATCGTTGGCTTGGACATAAAGACGGCGACAAGCTCACCACCTACTATATTCTCTAATTAAATGTGCTCCGGTAAAATGTGGGTCGAATGGACTACATTTTTCCAGACTTCTAGGTACCATTCCATAGTAGCATAACATAGCAAACTCGAATAGCTGTCAATGCATTAATTTGGAAATTTTGGTTGATTGTCTCATTTTGACCAAAGTCTTTGTTGATAATTTCCTTAAAATACATAATTAGGGATGTGTAATCTAGTTCAAGAGCCAGGACTCGTTTGTATTTTTATCTATACATATAAATAAAATTGATGTGTCTGTTTGTAAAATAGAAATAACCGATTTTTCTATGTGTATAGGAATATATATACAGTACATACAACAAAATATTTTTTTTTTTATATAATGATACTTCATCAGTCGTGGATATGTGAAACTTGGTTCTGTTCTGTTCTCCTGTCTGACTGGCTTTCAATTGTCTTTAGTACATATCATACACATGATGTAGTTTAAAAACCATGAATTTTGACGACCTCTGTGGACGTTCGTGATGTCAATTTTCATGGGTTCGATTCCCGGACAGGTCCATTTCGAAAATCACTTTCTCTTCATTGTCTCGGGTCTCGGTGTTTGTGGTGCCTTCGTTATTTCCGATTCCATAACACAAGTGCTTTAATTACTTACTTTGGGATGATAGTATGTGTTTATATATTCACGTCATCACGCTACTTACCTGGTATAGAACAAAAGGATTGAAGGTCGTGACCACCGCATACCAGTACAGAGCTGGTTGATCAGAGAATGCCTTCAGGATTCCATTCACAACCTGAATGTATTGTTAAAAAAGACAAATCAATCATAAATTTAAACCACCAACTGACGCGCAGGAACCAAAACCAAGATCTCCCGTCGTCTGGTAGCACCGTGCCAGCAATTCGAGTCAAGAGACCCGAGTTCGATCCTCAGGTGGAAGGCTCGTACCAATGGGTTTTCAAAACTTATGTACGAATATCGTTGGCTTGGACATAAAGACGGCGACGGCTCACCACCTGTCCGAAAATATCTTCGGTGGAAGGTGGTGGGTCGAAGGGACTTAATTGTCCAAGACTAGACCTCTGTCTACCCCTGTATTGGGAATTACGTGAAGATATTTTTTTATATAATGATACTTCATCAGTCGTGGATATGTGAAACTTGGTTCTGTTCTGTTCTCCTGTCTGACTGGCTTTCAATTGTCTTTAGTACATATCATACACATGATGTAGTTTAAAAACCATGAATTTTGACGACCTCTGTGGACGTTCGTGATGTCAATTTTCATGGGTTCGATTCCCGGACGGGTCCATTTCGAAAATCACTTTCTCTTCATTGTCTCGGGTCTCGGTGTTTGTGGTGCCTTCGTTATTTCCGATTCCATAACACAAGTGCTTTAATTACTTACTTTGGGATGATAGTATGTGTTTATATATTCACGTCATCACGCTACTTACCTGGTATAGAACAAAAGGATTGAAGGTCGTGACCACCGCATACCGGTACAGAGCTGGTTGATCAGAGAATGCCTTCAGAATTCCATTCACAACCTGAATGTATTGTTAAAAAAAAGACAAATCAATCATAAATTTAAACCACCAACTGACGCGCAGGAACCAAAACCAAGATCTCCCGTCGTCTGGTAGCACCGTGCCAACGGAATTCGAGTCAAGAGACCCGAATTCGATCCCCGGGTGGTGGCTCGTTTTTTTCAAAATCTTATGAACGACTTATATCGTTGGCTTGGACATAAAGACGGCGACAAGCTCACCACCTACTATATTCTCTAATTAAATGTGCTCCGGTAAAATGTGGGTCGAATGGACTACATTTTTCCAGACTTCTAGGTACCATTCCATAGTAGCATAACATAGCAAACTCGAATAGCTGTCAATGCATTAATTTGGAAATTTTGGTTGATTGTTTCATTTTGACCAAAGTCTTTGTTGATAATTTCCTTAAAATACATAATTAGGGATGTGTAATCTAGTTCAAGAGCCAGGACTCGTTTGTATTTTTATCTATACATATAAATAAAATTGAAGTGTCTGTTTGTAAAATAGAAATAACCGATTTTTCTATGTGTATAGGAATATATATACAGTACATACAACAAAATATTTTTTTTACAATTCTTGTCTGTTGTATTTCTGAAACAGCTGGACCGACTTTAATAGGACTTTCACTGACAGAAAGCAGATGTTATAAGGAGTAACTTAGGCAATTTTTATTTAGAAACATAATTACGAGTTCCGCGTTAAGTGTTACACTGCGGGAAAAGCCGCGGGGGCAGCTAGTTTTACATAAATTCTGTCATAGAAATAAATAAATAAATAAAATATTTTTGTATATACATGTCAAGTACATACATAGATAGGTATAAAATCACATACATTGCCCTGATCCCAAAGTAAGTAGCTTAAGCACTTGTATTATGGAATCGGAAACAACGAAGGCACGAGAAAATGTAGAAAGTGTTTTCTACATTGACCCGACCGGGAATCGATCACGGGACCTCAGAGCTGGCGACACCACGAAAACCGGTGTGTACGCCACTCGTCCTAAAATCGTCAGGTATCAAAAGCTTGATGATAAAAAAGTCTCAAATAAAAAAAATTGTAAAGAAAGAGTAAGACATATTACCTCTTTGTCTTCACCCTTGACGTCAATAATCATCCGCACATGATTGGCAAGTAAGTACTCCAGGGCGTCACCCAATAAACACAGGTGCACCTCCTTAAATTGCTGCCTAGGTGGTAACATTGCCAAATTATCATTACAACAAAATCTGTAGAGGTCACGATAGTCGAGTGGTGGGATGCTTGGAATTCGAATCGAGAGACCCCCAGACAGAGATTTCTCCCCGGGGAGTCTTGTAACAATGAGTTTTTTTCAAAACTTATGGACTATTTATATTGTTTGCTTTGAAAAGCTCACCAGCTGTAACATTGCAAAAAAAATGTCAAGGTGGGTCTAAACTATTTAATTGTGTAGACCTCTGTCTACACAATTAAGTCGTTTAGTTAATTTTTCCTTTACAAATGTTGATGAAGAAAATTTTCTTCATCATTTTCAGCAGTTCAGCAATGTAGTCAGTTACTTAAAGGCCTGCTAAATTTCACTGCAGAACAGCAAAGATAATTTGCCATAATCGCCATTCCTGGCCCTCACATTGGCAAGTGCAGTACTAGACACCTCACACCTCAGAAGCTGTTGCCTATTACAGACAGCTCAATTCAGGTGTAGTATTTGAGATGGTTAAAATTCTATCAGTCGCTACCCTCGTCATTTTCTCTTAGTCACCTCTCACAAAACCCATGCAAAGAAAGGGGCCAGATTCTCACAGTATTGCGCTCTGCACTGCATATATCAGCTTTAAAGAAAGAAGATGAGCTTAAAATAAAAAGGCACTATTGTTAGAGTGGTGGGTGATGGTAATTAGAATCAAGAGAGTCGGATCAGAGTTTAATCTTCAAGACTCATACCTATGAGATTTTTCAAAATGTTTTATGATTGATGACATGCTCATCTACTGTCACATTATCCCAAGCTCCAGTGAAATGTGGTCTGAAAAGACAAAATTATCTTCTCCTCTGGCTACCCTGGTTTTGGGAAATGCTTGAAGATAAAAAAGTACATGTATCAAGTTACAAACAAACCTATTGGGATGTGTAGCGCCTATATCAATATTTTGATCTTTTCCCAGTCCATGATATGTATGTTAGTAATATCTGTGCGGTTAACGCTCAGACCCTGGTCGTGCAGGGTACCAGGTGACCATCTCTGGATGATCTATACATATAAATAAAATTGATGTGTCTGTTTGTAAAATAGAAATAACCGATTTTTCTATGTGTATAGGAATATATATACGGTACATACAACAAAATATTTTTTTTACAATTCTTGTCTGTTGTATTTCTGAAACGGCTGGACCGATTTTAATAGGACTTTCACTGACAGACAGCTAATGTTATAAGGAGTAACATAGGCAAATTTTATTTTAGAAACATAATTACGAGTTCCGCGTTAAGTGTTACACTGCGGGAAAAGCCGCGGGGGGCAGCTAGTTTTACATAAATTCTGTCATAGAAATAAATAAATAAAATATTTTTGTATATACATGTCAAGTACATACATAGATAGATAGGTATAAAATCACATACATTGCCCTGATCCCAAAGTAAGTAGCTTAAGCACTTGTATTATGGAATCGGAAACAACGAAGGCACGAGAAAATGTAGAAAGTGTTTTCTACATTGACCCGACCGGGAATCGATCACGGGACCTCAGAGCTGGCGACACCACGAAAACCGGTGTGTACGCCACTCGTCCACCAAAGTCGTCAGGTATCAAAAGCTTGATGATAAAAAAAAGTCTCAAATAAAAAAAATTGTAAAGAAAGAGTAAGACATATTACCTCTTTGTCTTCACCCTTGACGTCAATAATCATCCGCACATGATTGGCAAGTAAGTACTCCAGGGCGTCACCCAATAAACACAGGTGCACCTCCTTAAATTGCTGCCTAGGTGGTAACATTGCCAAATTATCATTAGAACAAAATCTGTAGAGGTCACGATAGTCGAGTGGTGGGATGCTTGGAATTCGAATCGAGAGACCCCCAGACAGAGATTTCTCCCCGGGGAGTCTTGTAACAATGAGTTTTTTTCAAAACTTATGGACTATTTATATTGTTTGCTTTGAAAAGCTCACCAGCTGTAACATTGCAAAAAAATGTCAAGGTGGGTCTAAACTATTTAATTGTGTAGACCTCTGTCTACACAATTAAGTCGTTTAGTTAATTTTTCCTTTACAAATGTTGATGAAGAAAATTTTCTTCATCATTTTCAGCAGTTCAGCAATGTAGTCAGTTACTTAAAGGCCTGCTAAATTTCACTGCAGAACAGCAAAGATAATTTGCCATAATCGCCATTCCTGGCACTCACATTGGCAAGTGCAGTACTAGACACCTCACACCTCAGAAGCTGTTGCCTACTACAGACAGCTCAATTCAGGTGTAGTATTTGAGATGGTTAAAATTCTATCAGTCGCTACCCTCGTCATTTTTCTCTTAGTCACCTCTCACAAAACCCATGCAAAGAAAGGGGGAGGGCCAGATTCTCACAGTATTGCACTCTGCACTGCATATATCAGCTTTAAAGAAAGAAGATGAGCTTAAAATAAAAAAAGGCACTATAGTTAGAGTGGTGGGTGATGGTAATTAGAATCAAGAGAGTCAGATCAGAGTTTAATCTTCAAGACTCATACCTATGAGATTTTTCAAAATGTTTTTATGATTGATGACAAGCTCATCTACTGTCACATTATCCCAAGCTCCAGTGAAATGTGGTCTGAAAAGACAAAATTATCTTCTCCTCTGGCTACCCTGGTTTTGGGAAATGCTTGAAGATAAAAAAAGTACATGTATCAAGTTACAAACAAACCTATTGGGATGTGTAGCGCCGATATCAATATCTTTGACCTTTTCCCAGTCCATGATATGTATGTTAGTAATATCTGTGCCGGTTAACCGCTCCAGACCCTGGTCGTGCAGGAGTACCAGGTGACCATCTCTGGATGATCTAACATCCAGCTCTACAAAGTTGCAATCTCTCTCGACACACTGAAATGCACATTTTTTATTTATAACATACATTTTACTCATTATTTTCTCCTCAATATATTCCTAACCAAATGCTATTTTTCAATTGACCATTTCCTAAGTTTTCAGGATAGAACAAGGTAGAAAAAAATTCTTCTTTTTGTACTAAATTTTTATACTTAATTACAATAAGTTAAATTTGTATGGATGCCCATTGGAAGTTAAATCATATCTATATTTTAAATGTTAATGGTATATTATTTTCTGCCTCAAGCAGTCCTCTTCTGGATGTAGGCCTCTTCAGGAGAGTTTGCGATAATCACCATGGATTGGCAATCACAGTAGTAGAGCGTACACTGCTGCCCATAACCAATCTGCTTATTTTGGTCTGATATTTTTTTGAGATGTTTATCGCACCTTATGATGGTACCCATTGATATTGTCAATGCTTTCTCTTAGTTGTCTCTTACGCCACTCACGAGAAGAAAGGAGATGGCATATTCTTGTACCGATTTACTTGCCTCATTTCTTTATTTTATCAATACTCAATTATTGCTTCATCATATATTTATTTTAAAATAAGTTTAATTAGCGATATTATTCAGGTGGGATATGAAAGGTACTGCAATTGTTGATCTTGGAGCCAAGCACAGCAATTGGGTGAATCTTACTTACCGGAGAGAAAATATATGATAACACGCAATTCATTTTGATATGGACACTCAAATAACTTTAAATGTATGGATAATGAGTAAATAAATAACCACAAAACAACACTTTATTGTTTTAATGATAAAATTGTTATGTACCATTGAAGTTTCTTTTTAGACTTTTTGAAGTTATTTCAACTATATTCTACGACTTAAAAGTTGAATTCAGTAAATTGCAAAGTCAGAGCTATAAATAAAAAAAAATATGTAGATACTGACACCAAGTTACGATGCAAAATTTTGGCAATTAATACTATGAATGTCCCTCTTTCAGCTAGAGCCAAGAAAATTTAGAAAAAGTGGTTTTCTATCTGTTGTCTGGAGATCAAGCCCAGGACCTCAGTGTGTACACCGTGGAGGTTGTCAATTGAATTGTAATGAGTAAATAGTTAGGGTGATCTATAATACAGACACATACTCAGTATGTTACATATTATACATTCAAAACTTCAATAGAGAAGATGGTTGGGTGCTACCACCAGCTTCGGATCGGCTTATTTATTACAGAGACATACATTCTGTATATACTTATCAAAAACTTACATATTTAAATGCTTGTAATGTGTTTTCTGGAGCGTCTAAACTGGCTCCTCTGTGAGCTATGCATTTTACTACTTTCTCAGGGTTTAACTCGCTTTCTTTACTCCAAGGGTCAGGACCAAATATATGAATAACGTTATCAGCATCTGGTTTCTTCAACCTTGTAATATAATACGCCGCAACACCCAATACTCCAAAATCAAGTCCAAAAGGCAAAACTGTATGTAAAAATGTTATAAACATATATGAAAAAGAAAAAATAAAGTATACACTGTGGTATATAAATTTTAGAGTCGTAATAAACATTTTTTCGTTCGTTCGTTGTAAATTATAGCGGAATCTATGTTATGATTTTCGAAAATAAATAAATAGAGCCCGAGAAGGCGGGGCCTTATCTGACAGCTACGTTCGGAATACTGCTTCATTATCTACTTTATGTACTTACATCAATTGCTCACACATTTCTTATTTACAATTATGACATCATTCTTAAACCAATAAAACAATCATAGTGAGAATATTTTAGTGTCATTGTTAATAAAGCTAGCTGGATCTGCAGCGTGTTTTGCTCTACACATTACACAAAAGCAAGGAGAAAAATATAGTATATATATTTCAGTATAGTAGCCGTCGTTACGGGCTAAAAATATACCACCCCTTTTCTCTTGTATGCATAGTAATTGAGCAATAAAGAAAAAAAGCCTTGAAAATGCAATTGGCTACTGATAGTAAAACGCTTTAATGTTTCTGTGTAACGTGTAGAGAAAAATAGGTGCGAAAAGCGAAACTTAAACTATACTTTGCATTCTAATTTAACGTTAATGACATTTTGGTAGGGTCAGCTCGAGTAGCAGCCTTGTCGGCAAATGCTGTGCAGGCAAACCCCCCATAAGATGAAGTGCCAACCTGCACAATAGTGCTAGGAGTCGATAGGTGCAGATAGCATAGAATCATTCTTGGAAGAATTTTTGTGAGATGCCTGTGTTCAGCAGTAATCTTATGATAGGCAATCGTAATTTTTTATTTACTTAGTTGTACTGTACAATATTCTTTTTCAGTTTCCTCATAAATACTTAAATAATTATTAACACAGTGACAAAGAATGCTAGCTCTACAGCATAATAGAGCCTTAATTACATTCAATTTTTTTTGAATAGGTTGGGAATTTTAACATAAGGATTTGTGCAGCGTCACAGAACAGCAGCATTCAGGGGTAGCTTTAGATATGCGGCTACAAAATGTTGGAATAATATTCCATCTCCAATCAGGAGTTTAAAAAATCTCCACCAGTTCAAAATCAAGCTAAAAAAATTCTTATTGATGCACAAATACAACATGGCAATATCAACCAAGAAAGCTCCTTCCTATAACGCATTGTACGGTTATTTATAAAATTGTTTGCATGTTTCTGTCGTTTCGGTATGTTTATCAATATAAACCGTATTGATGGACATATTAGTATCGCATTCATATTTTAATTTTCCTTTTTTTTTATTTTTTGTTTATTATTATTATTACTAATCCATTTTAATTGATAATTGATAGTTGTTGTTACCACACACAATTATGTATAAGGTTATATTTAATGTCTTTTATATTGTATTTTTTTTTGCTGCTTTTTGCTTTATTTTAATATTTGTAAAATAAATAAATATCTTCACGCAATTCCAAATACAGAGGTAGACAGAGTTCAAGTCTAGACAATTAAGTCCTCTTGACCCACCTTCCACCGAAGATATTTCGGGGTGGTGAGCCTGTTGCCGTCTTTATGTTCCGAAAATATCCTAGGTGGAAGGTGGGTCGAAGGGACTTAAATGTCTAGACTAGACCTTTGTCTACCCCTGTATTGGGAATTGCGTGAAGATATTTTTTTTTATAATGAGTGGTGAACCCGTCGTCGTCTTTGTGTCCAAGTCAACGATGAAATTCGTACATAAGTTTTTGAAAAACTCATTGGTACTGCCACCTGGGGATCGAACACGGGTCTCTAGACTTGAAATTCCGACCACCCAACAACTCGGCTATCGTGACTTATTTATATTTGTGTTATAATTATATAGAAGCTTTAGGCTTTTTTAGTTTTATCGAAGGACTAGACTACACGTAACAGCTGTGCTAAGTTCGTGACGCCAATGAATAGGTTTCTTGGCTGAAAATCAGCGCTGTATGAAGCCATACTCACACAACACATGCTGAGCCAACCCCTTTTCGACACAATGCGACCTTTTTATATTTTAAACTTAATATGTACTTATACTTTCATGCGTATGAACTGCTTGTACTGAATAAATGTTTTTTCTATTGTATTCTATTCTATTCTATTATATTGTTGGCTTGGACATAAAGACGGCGACGGGCTCACCACCTGTCACGTTGTCCCGAAAATAGCTTCGGTGGAAGGTGGGTCAAAGCGACTTAATTGTCTAGACTAGACCTCTGTCTACCCCTGTATTGAGAATTGCGTGAAGACATTTATATTTATTTGTTATTATTTATGGGATTAATGTTTCTATTATTTATAGGAATGTATTCTATTATTTATAGGTGTGTAATGTTTCTATTATTTGTTATTATTTATAGGATTTCTATATAAATGGGTATTTACATACTATTTATCCTAGAACTTATTCGAAAATCACAAATTTCACGCAGGGTGGCGGAGAGAAGAGCATTTTTATTTTCAATAAATTTAATTACAGTTTTAATTTACTCCATAATTTGTTTTTATTGGTGATAAGACTAGATTCAATTGAAAGGAAAAACAAGTTATTTCGTTAAAAATGTTATGTAATAATAATGAATAGGTATTACACAGCTATGTCGAAGTTAATAATTAAACATAAATATACTCAAAAATGAATAATACGACATACAGCTGAATAATTACAGTTCTCCTGGTTGATATCTACAAACACTAGTTGCCCAAACAAACTTAAGCTTTGCCCACAGTTCAACAGGAACAAACAATTTGAATCAGAACCGAAAAAAAATGAAATTTCATCGTTCGACTGTTATTATTACTGCAAATAAAAGTACTTTTATTCATTTATATAATGACTAAAGAAAAAAAATACTTATTCTGCTTCCATTTGTTGGATTCAAAGATAATTAAATAGAAACGTAAAGCAAACATCGACATAATAGCTGAACGACTAACCATCTACTCCTTAGATATATCAGTGTCGCTCTACACCTATTTTTACTTATTGCTATTCAACAAAACTAGGCTGTGGTATAAAATATTACGGGTGACTTGAAACGTTTTCGCACTGTTGACATCTCGTAAAAAGTCTCAACGAATCGATGTCATTCAAATGCTACAAAGTCTTGTGATTATGGGTAAAATATTTTGAACAATAGCTGAAAGCTTTTTAATTATAAAACGATGAGTAATCATCGACTCCATTTTTCGTCATCAAGATGTTGTTAAGAGCGTTTAAAATCTAATCGATGAACAATTTGTCCTATTTTCCATTTAAACATTGTATCCACTAAATAGCGAATGATGAAAAGCGCAGTTTCCACAACAGTCAGCACGCTAGCTCCAACGAATAACGCTGTAGTTCCACCCAGAGAAGCTGTATACAAATATAAATAATGCATTATTAATATTAGGGAACAGGATGAAGAGGAACTAACAGTTCACGTGATCGCAAGAGGATACGTCAGAAGCCCACTGATACAAGTGACAACATCCAGCGTGGAAGATCACAAACGCGTTGTCAACCAAGAGGGCTAAGATGCAGCGCCTCATAGACAATAATTGAAAAGGCTCTCTACAAAACGAAAGGCAACAGTTCTTACATTGATATGTGGCCCTTATTTCTGGCAAGAGTATCGTACGGACCATATGACACCTATTAAAATCGATGAATTATAAAATATACTAAGTAAGCAGTAAAAGAGATGGGCGACTTCTCATTTCTTCTTCAGATATTTACTTGATATGAAATCAATTTTGATAACAATTAACACGTAAAAAGTAAAAGAATACAAATTATGATTGTTAATCTTAAATCCAAACCAAAAACGAAAGTGAGAAGATATGTTTATAGTACTATATCGCCTTTATTAGACATGCATGATAACATTTAATGCCTCTAGAAACCAGTAGGACAGACCAAAATGTTATTAACAATTTCCAAGCTAGGGTTTATCCACGTCAGTATGCGAATGTACCCGAATAATTCTGGTTGTCTCTTCCAACTTTTTCGAAGAAAACAAATAATATCTCTTAAAGTTAATAATAATAATATTTCACAAATACGAATGTGAAAAAACTTCATTAGGTACACTTCCACATTCAATGCTACTGCTCCGTGTGACTTTCTAAATTTAACTTAGGATCACGGCTTTAAATACATTTTTAAGCGTGTCCTGGTCTTCAATGTATTTTTCCGTTACATCGAACAATACGCTATAACAATTTTTATCTATAACATACATAGTGAACATAACAAAGTGCACAGATAACACACACCGCATAATACATATAAAAAACTTAATTAAGAAAAAAGTGCTAAAAACAGCGACAGATTAAGCTCAAACTTAATAATATATTTAGCTAATCTAGGTCTAGCTAGATATAATATTAAACCACTGGCAACCGAGAATTAATATAAAAGAGAAGCTAGCCTGAACGTGATTGTTACACTTAATGTAATAAATTGTGAGCTCGTGTTTGCATATGTATCAGTGTATACAAATGTTGGCAAGCCTTAAAATAAATTCCTTCTAGGAGTTTCTACCGCAGTGTTCAAAATTTTATTTAAAAGAATAATGAAATAATTGTAATTTTTTGTCGTTTATATAGAACACGTATCATGAGTACTCAATAGTTTTAAAAGTAAATCTATATTAAAGCGAGTTATGAAATTATAAACAGTTTTGAAATAACACATAAAAAGCTATTTTACGAGTAAATCAAGCCACCTCATAACAAACATTACAAATGAGAAATAGTCAAACCGAATAGATCTTCAAGGCTAAAGATCACGTCTCTATGGAGCCTGAATTTGGGCGGCATCAAATTACACCTGACTATTGCCGCAGATTCTTCGTCGTCGCTCTCATTTCTAATAACGGAACACCAAACAATAATAAATATGTATACTAGATGTGGTAAGAGGCTCGAAATATAAAGTCTGAAATATTTTGTCATATTCCATTTGATATAAGTTTCACCAACTTATATACAGCACAGAGTTAACTGAGGAGACTCCTCAGTTAACGCCGCTGCCTTTGGTTTGGACAGTATACAATAGTATATAATACTGGTCTTGTCTTTACTTTAGTCCTTTTGTACTATTATTTTGAAATAGACAACGTACAATGTGATGTACGTAAAATAGAAATGTTTTGTTCATAATAGAAATTACATTACTGAACTATTTTCTTATATTTACGCAAACATTAAAAAATAACTGCACTAAACTAATGAAGCGCCAATAGGCTAATGAATTCAGGACCTGATTGCGAAATATAAAAAGTTCTATTCCACCATTCGAATATGGTCTTAAACCTCTCCAGACAATATTGTTATACATACATTCATACATATCATCACGCCTCTTTCCCGTAGGGGTAGGCAGAGACCACTTCTTTCCACTTGCTACGATCCTTACATACTTGTTTCGCTTCGTCCACTTTCATTATTCCCTTCATACATTCTCTTCGATACAGGGTACTCTTGACCTGGCCTTTTTTCAGGACGTCCCTGATTTGGTCTTGAAACGTCCGCCTAGGTCTTCCCCTTCCTACACTTCCATTCACACTCGCCTTATATGCTTTTTTCGTCAATCGTTCTTCATTCATTCTCTCGACATGGCCAAACCATCTCAGCATACCTTTCTCAATTTTAGTCACTACATCTTCTTTCAGACCACAACGTTTCCTTATTTCACCATTCCTTATCCTGTCGCTCAGTTTAACTCCTAACATACTTCTTAATGCTCTCATCTTAACTGCATTTACTCTGCTTTCATGTTTCTTCTGCCATACCCAACTTTCACTTCCATACATGAGTGTCGGAACCAAAACTCCCCTATGCACAGCCAAACGAGCCTTGTTAGACAACACCCGACTGCCCATAAAGGAGTGCAAAGCTCGATTCACCATGATTCCTGCATTCACTCTTCTTTCAATAACACTCTCACCCTTTCCATCTCTTGTGAACTTTGAACCCAAATACACAAACTCATTCACCTGTTCAATTTGTTCATCTCCAATCACTATATTGCAGTCTGTCATGACCTCATCTCTTTCAAACACCATTACTTTCGTCTTCTTTACATTCATCTTCATCCCCTTCCTAACAAAATCTTCACTCATAGCAGTTACCATCTCCTGCATCTCCTCGGCTGAAGACGCAAGTAATACTTGATCATCAGCATAGAAAACATTTGACGAGTAACTCATTCATTCTCAACCCACTTTCATTCTCTTTTAAATCTGTCAAGCAATTGTCCATAAACAGATTAAACAGCCACGGTGACGCTACACATCCCTGTCTAACACCTTTTCGATATTAAACCATTCAGTGTACGCCCCGTTTATCCTTACACAAGCACAGGAATCCCTATAAAGAGATTGCAATGCTCGCATGAGGATACTGCTGACACCTTTCACGGACAATGCTGACCACAATTCATTCCTCACCACTCTATCATAGGCCTTTTCTAAATCCCCGAACGTGCAATAGACCTTCTGGTTTTAGCCAGACACTTTTCGGCTATGCACCGCAAGGAAAAGACCTGATCCGTACACCCCATTCCTTTCTAAATCCCGCTTGTGCATCCCATACTTTTTCGTCCGTTTCATTCACAACCCTTTCAATCAACACTTTCGCATACAATTTACCGACGACGCTGAGAAGGCTTATACCGCGTTAATTTACGCAGTCCTGCCGTGACCCCTTTCCCTTATATAATGGCACGATTACGGCTTTGCACCAGTCTCCCGGTACTTGCCCATTTTGCCAGCACATATTGAAAAGGCGGTACAGCTGACTAGCCACTAAGCCCTGTCCAGTCCTCAGCATCTCGACGGTAATCCTATCATATCCGGCAGCCTTACCAAATCTCATACTTTTCAACGCTTTTACTATTTCATCCACGCTTATCTCACTGTCATCAACATTTATATTAACCATGGAAGGTGCCGGGTGTTGTACCTGCACTTCCTCTCTTTCAAATAAACATTCAAAATACTCTTTCCATCTCTTTAACACAAATTCTTCTCCTTTTATAATGCTCCCATCTTGACTCCTGATTGTATTCAGCTCCGAGGTAGAGGTTTTCCTCTGGCTGTATTGACGGATTTCAGAAAAACTTGATGTTTGACTGGAAATCTTCAGTAAACCTCTATCAAAATCATCCTTTTGTTCTTCTTTCTTTCTAGTCACAACATCTTTCGCAGCTGATATGAATCTTTTATACTTCTTTCTCGCTTCCTTTATCTCGTCATTCGTCGCCTTTTGAAGTTTTGGTTAGCTTTTGTTGCTAACCAATCCAACCACCTTTCTTCTTTTCTTGCACAGCCTTTTGTACATCTTTATCCATCCACATTATACTTCTTTCTTCCTTTCCTCCGTTTAGCTACTCCGCATACCTCAACAGCAACATTCACGACTCCTTTCTTAAATGTCTCCCACAAAT
Organism: Sericinus montela; assembly: GCA_029286605.1. Lineage (NCBI taxonomy): Eukaryota > Metazoa > Arthropoda > Insecta > Lepidoptera > Papilionidae > Sericinus > Sericinus montela. Next base: position 540,412 of record JAGSMR010000102.1, read on the forward strand.
CTTCAATCACACATATCTCTTCTATGCCTTTAAAACTTTCTATCAGTTTCTCTACATACTCGTCTTTCTTATCTTTTTCTTGTAGATTTTCCACTTTTATTCTGTCCAAAACACTCGTAGGCTCGGCTCCTCGGTGTCGCCACCGTTTAAAGATGCCATGTATTCGGGCTATGACCAGGAAGTGGTCTGTGTCAAGGCCTACACCGCGGTATGCTCGAGTGTCTAGCAGGTTCTTCCTCAACAAAATCAATTATACTTCTAGACTCACCCTCAATTCTTGTATACAAATGGATCTTTTTGTGATCAAACATTGTATTGGCCACGCACAGATTCCATTCCAAGCTTCTCCCATTTTCGTTCACTCTCTCGTCCCCAAATGTACCCAGTACTCCTTCATACCCATCACGCTTTACTCCAACCCACCCATTAAAGTCACGATTCACGATCCGTTCATTTTCTCCGCATTTATTCAAGACCTCTCTCATGCTGTCCCAAAATTCCTCTCTCTCTTTTTGGGCTTTTAATGACCCACCCCCTCGCAGATCCGTCGGTGCATAAACCCCAAGGATAAACAAGCGGGTGAGTCCAACTTTTAACCTAACCCAGAGGAGTCTTGGGCTTACACATTCATGCTCTATCACACATTCAACTATTCGAGAGGAAAGAATCACACCAACTCCTGACAGCCTCAGCTGGTTTGGGGACTCCCGACCAGTATGCCGTGTAGGGACCATGAACCGTGGTGTCACATCCTTTCCTCTTGGTTTCGTTCACGCACAGGATATCTATACATCGTTCGTCCATCATCTGACATACTTCATCTACCTTACCATCCATTCCTCCTCTTACATTCAACGTAGCGAAGCGGCTCTCCATGGGCCGCTTTTCGCCCCGCGAGAAACGAGACGTGATGGGTGGCGAACCACATCGCCGCCATTTTGGTAAGTAAAATTCACCATTGCGTTCCCACGAGTAGCAAGGGAAAGGTTTGTCCACCCCAGCAGAGCCCCGCATGCCAGGGTAAGGCTAGCCTAATTCTGGGTCGCCCGGTCCCAGGGCAGTGTGGCACGCTAACGACTAGGCTTGCCCCTAGCCATGCATCCATCCGCACGGCAGACGTTGGATTGGCGGAGAGAATAGGAGTAAGGAAAGGGAAGTATAGGTTGTGAGAAAAGGAAGATTGGTAAGTTAAGGTGGGAATTAGGAAAGGTAGGATATTACCGCCCAGGAAGGCAAGGGATAGGACAGTAATAGCTAGGGAAGCCGGGGTCGCATACCCGTATACCATACCACAACTACCGGACAGGTAAGTTAGGATGAGTATCCCTGACTTGATATTGTTATAAGCTTAATTTTAATGACGAAAAGAATATTAATAGTTATGAAGGTTCTTAGCTTGGATTGATAAAGTTAAACACGTAGAACCATTCAATTACAATTGTTTTTTATAAAATTAAAAATCAACTAAACAATCTTTCGCAACGAGACAATATGGCTGATGTAAAAGTACGCCACCCGATCCACTGTACTCGATCGCTATGCCGTAAAAGAGTATATACTACTCTTTGACAGAATAGCGAATATTGAGACATTAACTGACACGCGGGTGTATTCAAACTTAAAAGTTGCAGCCGGCGCATTGAAATAATATTTATTACGGTATTATCACTAATGTATATTAAGGTCGTACGTAAATATTTGCAAAAAAATTTGCACCCAATAGCTAAATTGGTAATGATCCTGCGTTGAATACTATAAATTATTAAATGTATAAAACAAATAAATATTATTTATCCTTTTTTATCTGTGCTTATTTCATGTTCTTTCTGTATCTAAAATAACATATTATCTGGAGAAAATAGCGAAGTTTATTTTAAATCTCGATCATAATTAAAAATAATATCTACTTACAAGTATGTCATTGACAATACTTACCGAAGAGAGACCTTTTTTGTGTGAGAGTAATAGTTGAGCTCGGCACATTGGGGTAAGCAGGAGCATTTTGCCAAGTTTTTAGGTAGATTGATGAGTATTTCAACGTTTCGCCCGATGCACGCCATCCCGTGCGCATCACACACATCGCCATCTTATCGAAGTCAAAACAAAATGGACGTTTGATCGAACTTAAGTATTTTTTAATGTTTTTACAATAAACGTAATATTTCTCGAAGATTTAAACAAATTGATATTTTGCGATTTTGACAGATCTTTTTGATGAGTTGACAATAGTATTTATTGACGTTTACCGAATCTACATTTTTTATGGGATCATTCAAAAAAGTTTGTATATAATTATTTCGTGCATACTTTCGTAGTCACCTTGACTATGCCTCGCAAGTTTGGACACCATACATGGACATTAATACATCTCATAATATTATTCATTGTCATTTATAATAAAAAATGTCTTCACGGCATTCTCAATGCTGAGGTAGACTGAGGTCTAGACAATTAAGTGCTTTCGATCCACCTTACATCGAAGACATTTTTGGGACAACGTGACAGGCAGACAGAAGCCCCTCGCCGTCTTTATGACCAAGCCATCGATATATTTTATAGTGGTAGAGCCACATTTCAACTTTTGTTGTTGCACGAATGGGCCGGCTCGACCGGGGAAGTACCACGACCTCACAGAATACCGGCGTAAAATAGAAGTCTAACAAACTTCTGCGTTTCGTCTGGTGAGTGCAGGTAACCGGAGGCCCACACACTCCCCCTCCCCCAGTTCTGGGGGGCACTCTAAGGGAGGCAACGCATCTGCTATGCCTCTGGTATTGCGGGTGTTCATGGGCGGCGGTAATCACTTACCATCACGTGAGCCACCTGCTCGTTTGCCTCCCTTTACTATAAAAAAATAAATAAATCGTACGTAAGTTTTTGAAAAAACCCAGCGGTACGAGCCTTGGGATTGAACTCGGGTCTCTTGACTCGAATTCCCAACACCCGACCACTCGGCTAATGTTCTTAATAATAGTATTTTTTATTTATTTGCACATAAATAGTAATGAAAGAAGCAGTATAATAAAAAAAACGTTTGTATAAAGGTATTGCATATTTTGTACAAAATTTCTTCTCGGAGACCTGAGACCAGAGTATGGCTAAATATAGAAGTAGATTTCGCGTGTACTAAAATATTTATAAAAATATACATACATAATATACAAATATAAAATATATAAAGGAAAACAAATAATGTGTCCAGAAAACTATAGATAAGTAGTACATAATATGTACTACTTAATACATATTTGACTGTTTTCTTGAATAGATAGAATATTGCGATCATGATATTTTTATGAAGGAAGAGCATTCCACAATTTTACAGTATCTGTAATCTGTTTATACAGAAAGGGATGGATAATGAAGGAGAGACGCAATATAGACATGAAGTCGATGAGCTGGAAAAGCTTGAGGATGTTAATGTCCATAAAATAAATAAATAAATATCTTCACGCAATTCTCAATATTGGGGTAGACAGAGGTCTAGTCTAGACAATTAAGTCCATTTGACCCACCTTCCACCGAAGATATTTCGGGACAATGTGACAGGTTGTGAGCCCGTCGCCGTCTTTATGTCGAAGCCAACGATATGAATCGTACATGGTATTGAAAAAACCCATTGGTACGAGCCTGCCACTTGGGGATCGAACTCGGTTCTCTCGACTCGAAATTCCGACCACCCATCCACTCAGCTACCGTGATTTTATGTTAATGTTCATAAATAAATAAATGCATACATAGATAAAGACAACACCACATACATTGCTCTGATCCCAGAGTCGAAAACAACTAAGGTACCAAAAACAACCAGACCCGAGACAATGTAGAAAAAGTGGTAAAGACTATAGAAAACATTGACACATCCGGGAACGAACCGCTGACCTCAGAGCTGGTGAGACTGTGAAAACTTACGCCAGTCGTTCACAGAGGTCGTCTCTGTGATACAATGTTCCTGTCTATAATAACATATCTATACATTAATTATTATAATACTAATATTATAAATAAATAAGAATAAGAAATAATAAATAAATAAAAATCACGTTAGCAGAGTGGTTGGATGGTCGGGATTCGAGTCAAGAGATCCGAGTTCGTTTTTTCAAATACTTAAGTACGAATTATGTCGTTGGCTTGGATATAACGACGCCGGCAGATTCAGCGCCTATCAAATCAGTGAAAAGGGGGTAGAAAGCGCCTATGAAATTTCATCAGTGAAAAGGGGGTAGAAACGACTTCATTTTCTAGACCTCGGCCTACCCCTGTATTGGGAAAGTTGTTTGTGGATTAATTTTTCTAAAAAAGTGAATATGTTTTTTTAGAAAAATTAATCCAAAAAAATTAAGGGATCTCTAATATTATACATTATGGCCTATATTTTAATTATTGTTTTTATTACTATTATAAAAAAATTACTAAAACAGCCATTTACCGTCTACTCTAACCTCACCTCCTTTGATATGAAAATAGGGTCGGCAGCCGCAAAACATTATCGCCATCCGGTTACGACAATGCATTTGACATAATCCAAAACTGTATGCCTAGAAAAAATAATGATTAGTATGAAACTCTATCGCTGCGCCGTGTTAGCGTAGTACTAAAGGAGCACGTTCTAGAAAGTGACCGGGGTTCGATCCGCGAGCCGAATTTTTTTCAAAAACTTATGTACGATTTATATCGTTGACTTAGACATAAAGACGGCGACGGGCTCACCATCTGTCATGTTATCCCAAAAAATGTCTTCGGTGGAAGGTGGGTCGGACTTAACTGTCTAGATCTCTATCCCTTTATTGGAAATGGTGTGGACATAAAAATCTTGGACAATGAAGAAAACATTGTATACATCGTATAAAAAATAAATATCTGTACATATACCCCCTGAGCGTAGCCTGAGAGAACACATCGCCATTGTATAATCGTAACGAAAAGTAGGTCTCTCTCTCACACACTCTATCAAGTCTGTCATAATCGCCAAGTTTGGAATGCAGATCAGCTATCGTAGTAGCTTTCCACCTGCTGCTGCACCAGTTTCGATCCGCTTAATTTTGTTCTGGTATTTTTTGAAATGGTTTTCCCCCCATCTGTTGGTAGTAATTGCCAGGCTCTTTCCATTAGTCGCCTCTTACGACACCCACGGGAAGAAGGCGGTATATTCTAACGTCGTAACCACATAGCAATACACGGTATATGTATACAATATACAGCATAAGGTACGAGTACATAAAGACAAAAGTTATACGTATACCGTTATGCAATACTTGCAATATTTTTTTTGCGCATGGTTTACGTTTTATACTGCGTTCTGCCAAGTTTTCACTTCAAAAATTGAAAAGAGAAAGCGATGAAATCCTTAATATTAATTCCATCGTAATAATTAATATTCAAAAATCGAAATAATGAACTAAACACGACGACGGGCTCACCGCCTGTCACGTTGTCCCGAAAATATCTCTGGTGGAATGTGGTTCGAAGGGACTTAATTGTCTAGACCAGACCTCTGTCTACCCTTGTATTGGGAGTTGCGTGAAAATATTTATTTCATTTTTATTTAAAATAACGATCACCTTGATAGCGCTGCTCAGCCACTCGTCGGGATACCTGCAGCGCCTCTGCTCCGGGGTCAGAGTCTTGACACGGGCTGCGGCTTGAATCTCCACGACCTGAGACACCTGAGCGTTACCTTACCTAGCAACAGCTTACATACATACATAACGGCCTGTTAAAGTCCGCTGTAGGACATAGACCTCTCCCATAGGGAGGATTTGCTACATTCGCCACGCTTGGCAAGCGGATTGGCGATCGCAGTACCAGACCACACGCACCTCAGACGCTGCAGCCTATCTTCCATCAGATTACTTTGGACTGATATTTTTTAGCGATGGTTTTCCCGCCATCTATCTGTTGCCATAACAATATTCAAGGCTGTTTCCCTTACACGCCTCTTACGACACCCACGGGAAGAAAGGGACTGGCAATATTGTTACGCCATTACCACACGGAACAGTATCACATATATAGTTGTTATTGAAAAAAATACTTCGCAACCCTCCGCATACAAATATAAAAAGGTATACGTTACCTGGTCCGAAGAGAAGAAGAGCACCACCCTCCCTCCCACAGATGCATGCACTAATTCCACTGTATGCACCACCACCACCACTACACTCAAACCAGGTAACATATACCACCACCGAAAACGCGACACGTTTTTCGCCTCAAAACAAGGCATTCTCAAGCGAGTAGACTCTACGATGAGCGACCGCAGAGTCAGACTGAGGTCGCTCATCATAGAGTCTACTCGCCTGAGTCAATTAACTTGTATCACATATGTTGAAGATATTCTAATATTTTGGACATATATACAATCTATTAAATATTTACACTTATTTATTGTTATTATAACATATTGTATAAGTTAACTGCAGGACACTGGCCTATTCCTCTACACAACAGCTTGAATCAAATAAAAATCTTTTATTGGTCGATTTCAGTAACATACATTACATCCATCAATTGTTATAAATATGCTTTTATAAGCATAGTTTGTACTCATCTATGTGAAGGATTCTTGATTTCCACACACTTTTAAACGTCGGATTTAATTGATCCTTAGTACACTTGTCATGTTAATATTACACGTAACTCTGTGTTACTTTCGTAACGCCAATGAATAGGTTTATTCGGATGAAAATCTACGCTGAGATCATACTCACACAGCACATCCTGAGCCAATCCCTTTTTGGCACAAAGCAACTTGTTTATTTCTTGTTTTTTTTATATGTATGATTTGATAACGGCTTGTGCAGAATAAATATTATTTTATTCTGTTATTGTCAGAATAAATATTATATGAAAGTCACAATAGCCGAGTTGTTGGGTGGTCGGAATTTCGAGTCCAGAAACCCGTGTTCGATCCCCAGGTGGCAGTACCAATGAGTTTTTCAAAAACTTATGTACGAATTTCATCGTTGGCTTGGACATAAAGGCGGCGACGGGCTCACCACCAGTCACGTTGTCCCGAAAATATCTTCGGTGGAAGGTGGGTCAAAGGGACTTAATTGTCTAGACTTGACCTCTTGTCTACCCCTGTATTGGGAATTGCGTGAAGATATTTATTTATTTATTTATATTTTATTCTGTTATATTCTATATATGCAATACAATTTTTAGGAATTTTAATGATTTCCTTGGGATTGATCAAATCGTGACTTCGTGACAATGGGACTGGAAATTGGAACTAGACTCATTCAAACAAAAAATAATTCAAAATCAGTTTACATATGAAGGAGTTCTGTACTCCTTTTGAAGTCGGTAAAAAAGACCAGAAGGTATACAAGAGCGAGAGTAGGTATAGAAAATAGAATTTTAACCTGGAATTGGCAGTATATAAATATATGTGATGGGACACATACCTTATAATCGATAAGCAGCTCTTCCATGGGCATCACTTCGCCCGTCGGATTCGATATGGCTGTCGCTATGTCGAACGGTGAATGCACGAAGTACTTTAATTTTGAACAGAAAAAATATTTATTAACGTATATTGACGACCTCCGTGACCGAGCGGTCAGCTCCCGGGTTTGATTCCCGGACGAGACAATGTAGAAAACCCTTTTTCTACGTTTTCTCGGGTCTGAGTGTTTGTGATACCTTTGTTGTTTCTGATTCCATTTCTCGGATCTGAGAAATGTATGTAATATTATCCCTATCTATGTATGTATACTAAATTATGTTTATTTAAAAAAAGTCTGTGAGTTTATTTACCAGTATTTTGATTATTCTTACACTTCATTTTCAGCTTTGAAGTGTTTCAGCTTATTTGGCCAGATCTACGCAGAAAACGCTCACAGTATTTTAAGTTTAAGTATCTTTCACTGCGATTGAAAGTAACTAGTAAATTAGTCCCGAATGGAATTGAACGTGTTGAATTATAACCGCGAGCGCGCTACTCGGCGCGATTGACTGAGCTGACGGCTAATGAGTCGTTCCAGATTGAATGAATCAAAGGATACGGTCCGCAAGAACTGCGTGAACTATTATACGTCAACGTTCTATAAGCAGTTTCAAATGGAATTGTAGCGGCGACTGATCGTAGCTGGTGAAAGAGGGCCGTTCTTTGTACAATGCCATTAGGAGAAGGGATGTATGATTATTGTAGATTTTAGTTAAAAAGTATATTAAAATAAATTACAATTTGAAAAGCGAATTCGCGTTCTAAGTACCAGACACTAGCAACGTATAAGTAATTTAACTTTAAGTATATTATATTGTCCGTGTGGTAAAGGCGTAAGAATATTGCCACTCCATTTATTCCCGTCGGTGTCGTAAGAAGCGACTAACGGAAACAGCCTTGAATCGTTATGGCAACCGATAGATGGCGGGATAACCATCTCCTAAATGTGTCATCAAAATAATCAGACCGAAGATGTGCCCATCGTCTGAAGTGCGAGTGGTCTGGTACCGCGATAGCCAATCCGCTTGTCAAGCGTTGCGATTATTGCAAATCCCTATGGGAGAGGCCTGTAGTGGTCTTTAACAGGCCGTTATACATGTATGTATGTATGTATATTTAGATTCAGCATATTTTACTTTTATTCGCCAATTTGAAAAGCGTGTCGCGATCGCTATACCAGACTTCCAGCACCTTAGACGAGCCGCCCATTATCAGAGTGACATTATTCTAATTTGGTAATTTTCTTCTGCCACCTAATGGTAGCCATATTTATATATTTCAGTATTTTTTGCATAATCGCCTCTTATTGTAAGTACACCCATGGCAAAATAGAGTGAATTCGATGGGCTCAACACCAGCCTCGTTGTCTCAATATGTCTTCGGTGGAAGGTGGGTCAAAGGGACTTAATTGTCTAGACTTGACCTCTTGTCTACCCCTGTATTGGGAATTGCGTGAAGATATTTATTTATTTATTTATATTTTATTCTGTTATATTCTATATATGCAATACAATTTTTAGGAATTTTAATGATTTCCTTGGGATTGATCAAATCGTGACTTCGTGACAATGGGACTGGAAATTGGAACTAGACTCATTCAAACAAAAAATAATTCAAAATCAGTTTACATATGAAGGAGTTCTGTACTCCTTTTGAAGTCGGTAAAAAAGACCAGAAGGTATACAAGAGCGAGAGTAGGTATAGAAAATAGAATTTTAACCTGGAATTGGCAGTATATAAATATATGTGATGGGACACATACCTTATAATCGATAAGCAGCTCTTCCATGGGCATCACTTCGCCCGTCGGATTCGATATGGCTGTCGCTATGTCGAACGGTGAATGCACGAAGTACTTTAATTTTGAACAGAAGAAATATTTATTAACGTATATTGACGACCTCCGTGACCGAGCGGTCAGCTCCAGGTTTGATTCCCGGACGAGACAATGTAGAAAACCCTTTTTCTACGTTTTCTCAGGTCTGAGTGTTGTGATACCTTTGTTGTTTCTGATTCCATTTCTCGGATCTGAGAAATGTATGTAATATTATCCCTATCTATGTATGTATACTATATTATGTTTATTTAAAAAGTCTATGAGTTTATTTACCAGTATTTTGATTATTCTTACACTTCATTTCACCTTTGAAGTGTTTCAGCTTATTGGCCAGATCTACGCAGAAAACGCTCACAGTATTTTAAGTTTAAGTATCTTTCACTGCGATTAAAGTAACTAGTAAATTAGTCCCGAATGGAATTGAACGTGTTGAATTATAACCGCGAGCGCGCTACTCGGCGCGATTGACTGAGCTGACGGCTAATGAAATGAGTCGTTCCATATTGAATGAATCAATGGATACGGTCCGCAAGAACTGCGTGAACTATTATACGTCAACGTTCTATATGCAGTTTCAAACGGAATTGTATCGGCGACTGATCGTAGCTGGTGAAAGAGGGCCGGTACTTTTCTCGCTCAACGGTTATGTCTAGGCATTAAACGGGGTAAAGCAACCAACGTTCTTTGTACTATGCCATTAGGAGAAGGGATGTATGATTATTGTAGATTTTAGTTAAAAAGTATATTAAAAATAAATTATAAATTTTGTTTCTGTAAATAAATTTTGAAAAAAAAAATAATAATATTTTCTAATTACACCTAGACACTCTTCTTACTAATGATTTTACGGTCACTGCTATACGACTTTTGAATTCTCTCTTTTTCTTATAAAGAGTTCAGTTCATATGAAAGAGAGAAGACTAACACAGTCTATTTCTATTATAAAAATAAATTACAATTTGAAAAGCGAATTCGCGTTCTAAGTACCAGACACTAGCAACGTATAAGTAATTTAACTTTAAGTATATTATATTGTCCGTGTGGTAAAGGCGTAAGAATATTGCCACTCCATTTATTCCCGTCGGTGTCGTAAGAAGCGACTAACGGAAACAGCCTTGAATCGTTATGGCAACCGATAGATGGCGGGATAACCATCTCCTAAATGTGTCATCAAAATAATCAGACCGAAGATATGCCCATCGTCTGAAGTGCGAGTGGTCTGGTACCGCGATAGCCAATCCGCTTGTCAAGCGTTGCGATTATTGCAAATCCCTATGGGAGAGGCCTGTAGTGGTCTTTAACAGGCCGTTATACATGTATGTATGTATGTATATTTAGATTCAGCATATTTTACTTTTATTCGCCAATTTGAAAAGCGTGTCGCGATCGCTATACCAGACTTCCAGCACCTTAGACGAGCCGCCCATTATCAGATTGACATTATTCTAATTTGGTAATTTTCTTCTGCCACCTAATGGTAGCCATATTTATATATTTCAGTATTTTTTGCATAATCGCCTCTTATTGTAAGTACACCCATGGCAAAATAGAGTGAATTCGATGGGCTCAACACCAGCCTCGTTGTCTCAATATGTCTTCGGTGGAAAGTGGGTCGAAAAGACTTGATTGCCTAGACCTCTATCTACCCCAGCATTGGGAATAGCGTGAAGATACACTTAACTTTATCCAAAAAAAATGTTTATCTTACCCTAACTATGTTATTAGAAGAGTCGATCCTTACGAAGCACTCCCCGCTGTGGTAATGACACTTGAGCAACTCCTTCTGTCTCCATTCTGTCTCTGGCTGTGTGAACTGATATTCCGCGTACACCGAATTCAAGGTAAAGCACAAACCTTCTTCGGTCATCACCGGTATCCACTGTACCTAATAAACTTAATTACAATGAGTCTGCCACGATAGCCGAGTGGTTGGGTGGTCGGAATTTCGAGTCGAAGGCCCGAGTTCGAACCGCAGGTAGCAGGCTCGTACCAATGGGTTTAAAAAAAAACACCTGTCACGTTGTCCCGAAAATATCTTCGGTGGAAGGTGGGCCGAAGGGACTTAATTCTCTAGACTAGACCTCTGTATATCCCTCTATTGGGAATTGCGTGAAGATATTTATTTAAAACAGTCAGTCTGTCTGTTATCTTCACGCCATTCCCAACACTGGGCTAGACAGAGGTTTAGACAAAAAGTCGTTACGACCTACATTCCACCGAAGACGTCTTTGTGTCCAAGCTAACGACATAAATCGTACGTAAGTTTCGAAAAAACTATTGACATGACCCTTGGGGATCGAACTCGTGTCTCTTGACTCGAATTCTGATCACTCAACCACTGGGATATCGTGACTATAGCATATGCTGACACTAAAGTCGCATTATTTAGATGTTTAACTAAAACAACTCGGACCGTTTCACCTGTTTTCCGAATGCATTACTTTCTAAGTAAGTATTTTCTCTTTCTCTCTTTTTATAACAATAAATAAATTATTCAGTCTGACGATTATTGAATTATTGAGTCGCGATAGTCGAGTGGTAGGGTGGCCGAAATTACGAGTCGAGAGACCCGAGTTCGATCACCAGGTGGTAGGCCCGTACCATGTACGAATTATGTCGTTGGCTTGGACATTGAGACGGCGACGGGCTCACTACCTATCACGTTGTCCCAAATATATCTTCGGTGGAAGGTGGGTCGAAACGACTTAATTGTCTAAACCTCTGTCTATCCCTGTATTGGGAATAGCGTGAGATATTTTTTTTTATTTTTTCAGTCTGCCATTTTTTATAATTAATTATTATCTCTTCAACGTATACTTATTGATAATTTTTAGTATAGTAGTTATTTGTGTAGGTATATATGTATGGATATATTTATATAACAAATAAACGTTTGAGTATATATTTATTAAATACTATTTTATTGAGATTATTCATTTATCAAAATATTAATAATTTCCAAAAAAAATGTCTTCGATGGAAAGTGCGTCGAAAAGACTTAATTGGCTAGACCTCTGCCTACCCCATACATTGAGAATGACGTCAAAATATTCCAATTTTAATTTCAACTTAAAAATTTCATATTACTACTATCACAAAAAACACCAGATCTCAGGAAATTAACCTCTGTAATTCATAGCAATAGACTGTTTTTCTACCAACCTCTTTGTTCTGCGATACAGTGACGCGTAAAGAAAAATTTGGATGCACATTTAGTGCCAATTCCAGTAAATCAACATCCCGGACGGTATCGTCGTTCTGATACTTCCAGAAGTTTTGCAAATTGTTCCGGAATGATACGTCCGCGACTAATTCAATGAAACCGTAGTAATGCTGGAAGAGGTCGGGGTCCGACTCCTCCGTAACGTTCCAAATTCTAAAATAAATTAATGCAGTATGAAATTATGAGGTTCTGGAAATGAAGGGCATTTGATGTATTTGCCACATAGGTCACGATAGCCGAGTGGTTGGGTGATCGGAATTTCGAGTCAAGAGACCCGAGTTCGATCCCCAGGTGGCAGGCTGGTACCAATGGGATGTTCAAAAAAAACTTGTGTACGAATTATATCGTTGGCTGGCTGTTGGACATTAAGACGGCGACGTGCTCAACACCTGTCTCGTTGTCCCGAAAATATCTTCGGTGGAAGGTGGGTCGAAGGGATTTTATTGTCTAGACTAGACCTCTGTCTACCCGTGTTGGGAATTGCGTGAAGATATTTATTTATTTATTATGATTTCTCGTATTTACGCGAATAATACACATTTTAGTCTCCCCGTGACCACGCACGCTGTAAAGCAGCCGAAACATCAGTTGAGCGGTTTAGGGTGCGGACTGCGAAACATGACGCCGCAGGTTCGGGCCCCGTCATTCGACTATTGACGTAAACCAACTCCAGACACAAGCTATGCAGCTTAATTGGAGTGGTTAACAGGAATTAGTATTCCTGTTAAATGTAATGTTATTCGGCATTCTTTTTAAAAAAAAAAAACAGTAAAAATAGTTTGTAAAACTAATTAAAAACGCGATAAAATCCGAAAATCGTTTTATTTTAAATAATAAGAAGTACTTATAAGACCGTGATGGTATCGGCTTAAGGCTCTGCTATGCCTTCTCCTCTCATGGGTGTCGTAAGAGGCGACTAAGAGAAACCCAAAAATAAACATGAACAAAAAATACCAGACCGAAATAAGCACACCGGTAAAGGCAGCAGAGTCTAAGGTGCAAGATGTCCGGAACTGCGATCGCCAATCCGCGTGCCGAACGTTGCGATTATGACAAACCCTCCCACGGTTGCCCTATGTCCATAATTGAATAAAATAAATAATAAAATAAAATAAATAAATAAATATCTTCACGCAATTCCCAATACAGGGGTAGACAGAGGTCTAATCTAGACAATTAAGTCCCTTCGACCCACCTTCCACCGAAGATATTTTCGGGACAACGAGACAGGTGGTGAGCACGTCGCCGTCTTTATGTCCAAGCCAACGATATAATTCGTACATTCGTCACTTGGGCATCGAACTCGGGTCTCTCAACTCGAAATTCTGACCACCCAACCACTCGGCTATCGTGACTTGGAGGGGCATTTATTGTTGTGAGTATGAATTTACTGCACCTCGCTATTTCTCTCTTAGCTGATTCGATATAGACACGTTCGATATAGCAAGCAGTGATAGCCGGGAAGGTAGTCCACCAGGCGCGGTAGTCATGCTGCAGGGATACTACCACCGGTTCAGAGTTGTAACGCGAGAGCTGATTCAGACCGCAGAAGACTGCGCCCGCGAAGGCACTCACGGTCAACACGAACCAAAGGAATCTAGAAAATTTTGAGTCGAGCAATTAATATTAAAATTAAATATCTTCTCGCCAGTCCCATTATAGTAGATAGAGGTCTAGACAATAAGGCCTTTCGACCCATTTTCCACCGAAGACATTTTTAAGATAACGTAACCGGTGGTATGCCCGTTGGCGTCTTTATGTGCTAACCAACGATATGAATCGTACATAAGTTTTTCAAAAAACCCATCGGTGCAAACCTTGGGGATCGAACTCGGGTTTCGTGACTCGGATTCCGATCACCCAACCACTCGGCGCTCGTGACTTTGAGTGGAGGACATTGGTGTTTTTGGGTTGTATTATTATTACTGCACTTCTTCAAGGCATATAGGCGTCTCATGGGTAAACTCGCTCCATCATAGACCTCTATGCTTTCTAGTTCGATAGTGGTCAAGAGTTTAGCAATTCTTAAATCAAATAATAATAATTCCGGAGAGCCGGATCCGAAGCGAAGCCCGAAGGATGCTTCGTTAATCCATATACCTTTCAACACTCACGCACACTCTCCGTGGACTGAGCTCTACGGTCCCGGGTCCGATCCCTGGTCGGATCAATGTAGAAAATACTTTTTCTCAGATCTAGGTGTTCGTGGTACCTTCGTGGTTCCAGATTCAATGACACTATTGCTTTGACTACATGCTTTGGGAACAGAGCAATGTTTGTGATGTTGTCCCTGTCAATGTATTTAAATATGTTGTATGTTGTGTAACACCAATAGTACACAGTTTTGTGGGATTTTACCTATAGCGGTGTGGTATTAGGTATTTGGTTGTGGTATTAGTTGGCGTAAAAGGCGACTTAGGCGAAAACTCTAAAAATTTCGGATAATGTATGATCTGATTATTATTTTTTATTAATAAGCATTATATTAAAGATTAAATTAATTTTAAATTAATTAAATACTCATTAAAATAAAATTTATACTTGAGGCAACCTTGCAAAGGTAACCGTAGTATTGGACGATTACTCACAAGATGGAGCGACGATCAGCACAATGTTGCAAGGAATCGGTGGAGGCTAATGATACAGGCCTGTCTATGTGTAGATTTTTGGGGGAACCTACGTTCAGTAGTGATTTTCAGATAGGCTGTAAGGGTGATGATGATGCAGTAAAACTAACATGAGACTTGCTGCTCATCAAAAAAACTCCTAACAGCATTTATTATAATTACCAATGTCAACAATATTCTACTAAAAGTCGCTGAGTATATAAAAATAGTGATGTGGTGATGATATTTAAAAAAATAAGGTTGCCACGAATACTTGCATATTCTAACTGGCCGAAACAGTTCTTTTAAAAAAAAACACACGCGTCAAACGTAAAATAAAAATACGTAAATGTCAAAATTGCGAATTGTAAATTTATGCACAAAAGTAGTAATATGAGATTATAGTAAACCTTTCCAGGAAGTGAAAATTATCAGTGACAGTATGCTTAAGGCCGTGTAGGGTCGTCTCCTCGCAGAATCTGGCGTAAACTGAGTACACCGGTGTCATGGATGCGTTAATAGACTCAATCATAGAGTTCATTCGGGTTCGCCAGGTCAACATTGTGGTATCTGTCTTTTCTTTTAATCTTTGAACGGCTTCCTGTATAGTATATAATGAAACAATTATTTAGTTCGTCCTGTCCACAGCTATAAAATTTCTGGGTTTGTGGAGATTTACTGCAAAGTCCAGAACCAGTCCTGTACATGAACCGTATAATAAATCTTCTTATTATAGTCTGGTTTCTGTCCATCCAAAGGTTGCCGGGAAGACATCACTTTTAGTGATAAGGCCGCCCATTGTAGACAACACTACAGATTTTTATTTTAGGTGTACAATAAATATCAGCCCAAAATAATCAGAACTAAGATGTGCGTCGTCTGGAGGAACGTCTGAGATTCGAGTAGTCTGGTATAGCGATGGCCAATCCGCTTGCAAAGCGTGGCGATTATGGCAAATCCTTATATATCTTGCAGTGGACTTTAACAGGCCGTTATGTATGTATGTATGTTTGTATGTATGTATGTACGAATGTACAATAAAGTTATATTTAATTTAAAATAAATAAATATATCCACGCAATTCCAAATACAGCGCTAGACAGAGGTCTAGTCTAGACAATTAAGTCCCTTTGACGCACCTTCCACCGAATATATTTTCGGGACAACGTGACAGGAGATGAGCCCGTCGCCATCTTTATGTCCAAGCCAACGATTTAACTCGTACATACGTTTTAGAAAAACCCATTGCTAAGCGCCTGCCACCTGGGGATCGAACTCAGGTCTCTCGACTCGTAATTCCGACATAAATAATAAAGTATGCCCTTATCATATACGATATCACATCCCTTATACTATAAAAAGATTTACTTGCAACATGGGCCTCTCTCTTAAGGAGAATATGCCATAAAACAAGCTCAGCAAGCGGATTGGCGATCGCAGTACCAGACTTAACGCACAGTACGCACATCGCACCTCAAACGCTGCTGTCCGTCTTTGGTTTGGTCAGCCATCTGTCCATTAACATTACAGTTTATAAGAAACTTTACCTCGCATCGCCTCTTACGACACCCTAGGGTAGAAAGTAGGTAGCATATACTTATGCCATAAATATATACTACCTACTTTCCTTCGATAAAACAAAAAGTTAATAAAATCACGATAGCCGAGTGGTTGGGTGGTCGGAATTTCGAGTCAAGAGATCCGAGTTCGATCCCCAGGTGGCAGGCTCGTACCAATAGGTTTTTCATAAACTTATGTACGAATTATATCGTTGGCTTGGACATAAAGACGGCGACGGGCTCACCACTTGTCACGTTGTCCCGAAAATATCTTCGGTGACAGATGGGTCGAAGGGACTTAATTGTCTAGACTAGACCTCTGTCTACCTCTGTATTGGGAATTGTGTGAATATATTTATATATTTATTTGTTAAAAAAACTTTGTAATCAAACAAATACTTGCCTACGGTAAAATGTAAAGGTTGTATTCCCTTTGCCTTATTTATCGAGAAAAAAAATATTGTACAAAGCACCAACCTTTTAAGCCTTAGGTACAAGAATGTATATGTAATAACGCCATTATGCTTTGTGGATAAATGTGACTCCTGAAGATATTTAAAGCCATATTAAACCATTATTATTACGATAATGTTTATAATCTTTTTCGGTTTCTTATTTCAACAGGGCTTGTCAAACATTTTGAAAAGTTACTTTATGATTTATAAAATGTTAAAAAAAAAAAAACACACGCGTCAAACGTAAAATAAAAATACGTAAATGTCAAAATTGCGAATTGTAAATTTATGCACAAAAGTAGTAATATGAGATTATAGTAAACCTTTCCAGGAAGTGAAAATTATCAGTGACAGTATGCTTAAGGCCGTGTAGGGTCGTCTCCTCGCAGAATCTGGCGTAAACTGAGTACACCGGTGTCATGGATGCGTTAATAGACTCAATCATAGAGTTCATTCGGGTTCGCCAGGTCAACATTGTGGTATCTGTCTTTTCTTTTAATCTTTGAACGGCTTCCTGTATAGTATATAATGAAACAATTATTTAGTTCGTCCTGTCCACAGCTATAAAATTTCTGGGTTTGTGGAGATTTACTGCAAAGTCCAGAACCATTCCTGTACATGAACCGTATAATAAATCTTCTTATTATAGTCTAGTTTCTGTCCATCCAAAGGTTGCCGGGAAGACATCACTTTTAGTGATAAGGCCGCCCATTGTAGACAACACTACAGATTTTTATTTTAGGTGTACAATAAATATCAGCCCAAAATAATCAGAACTAAGATGTGCGTCGTCTGGAGGAACGTCTGAGATTCGAGTAGTCTGGTATAGCGATGGCCAATCCGCTTGCAAAGCGTGGCGATTATGGCAAATCCTTATATATCTTGCAGTGGACTTTAACAGGCCGTTATGTATGTATGTATGTTTGTATGTATGTATGTACGAATGTACAATAAAGTTATATTTAATTTAAAACAAATAAATATATCCACGCAATTCCAAATACAGCGCTAGACAGAGGTCTAGTCTAGACAATTAAGTCCCTTTGACGCACCTTCCACCGAATATATTTTCGGGACAACGTGACAGGAGATGAGCCCGTCGCCATCTTTATGTCCAAGCCAACGATTTAACTCGTACATACGTTTTAGAAAAACCCATTGCTAAGCGCCTGCCACCTGGGGATCGAACTCAGGTCTCTCGACTCGTAATTCCGACATAAATAATAAAGTATGCCCTTATCATATACGATATCACATCCCTTATACTATAAAAAAAGATTTACTTGCAACATGGGCCTCTCTCTTAAGGAGAATATGCCATAAAAACAAGCTCAGCAAGCGGATTGGCGATCGCAGTACCAGACTTAACGCACAGTACGCACATCGCACCTCAGACGCTGCTGTCCGTCTTTGGTTTGGTCAGCCATCTGTCCATTAACATTACAGTTTATAAGAAACTTTACCTCGCATCGCCTCTTACGACACCCTAGGGTAGAAAGTAGGTAGCATATACTTATGCCGATACCATTAAAGCAAAAAAGTTAATAAAATCACGATAGCCGAGTGGTTGGGTGGTCGGAATTTCGAGTCAAGAGATCCGAGTTCGATCCCCAGGTGGCAGGCTCGTACCAATAGGTTTTTCATAAACTTATGTACGAATTATATCGTTGGCTTGGACATAAAGACGGCGACGGGCTCACCACTTGTCACGTTGTCCCGAAAATATCTTCGGTGACAGATGGGTCGAAGGGACTTAATTGTCTAGACTAGACCTCTGTCAACCTCTGTATTGGGAATTGTGTGAATATATTTATATATTTATTTGTTAAAAAAACTTTGTAATCAAACAAATACTTGCCTACGGTAAAATGTAAAGGTTGTATTCCCTTTGCCTTATTTATCGAGAAAAAAAATATTGTACAAAGCACCAACCTTTTAAGCCTTAGGTACAAGAATGTATATGTAATAACGCCATTATGCTTTGTGGATAAATGTGACTCCTGAAGATATTTAAAGCCATATTAAACCATTATTATTACGATAATGTTTATAATCTTTTTCGGTTTCTTATTTCAACAGGGCTTGTCAAACATTTTGAAAAGTTACTTTATGATTTATAAAATGTTAAAAAAAAAATTTTTTTTCGTTTAAGCATGCCTAGATACTGATTAAAGAAAAACTTTATGGAAAGGGTTATTGTTATTTAAAATATATAACAATTAATAAATGAGTAAGAACTCACGATACCCGAATGGTTGGGTGATCGGATCGAGTCAAGAGACCCGAGTTCAATCCCCAAGGCGATCGAAATGTCGTACCCGGGGAATTTTTTAAATACTTCTGTAGGAATTAATCGTTGGCTTGAAAATATAGACGGCGACGAGCTAACCGTCTATCACGTTACTGCGAACAATGTCTTCGGAGGAAGATGGGTCGAAAGAACCTTATTGTCTGGACATCTGTATTGAGAATGTCGTGAAAATATTTTGAATTAATTTCGCATTTTCCGGCTGAAAATGGCGTAAAAATAAATACCTCACCACCTTTCTATGTACAAACTCTTCGCACAACATATTTCATAACTTTCTGTGCACATAAATCCTTTAAAATTTATTTGTAATGAAACAGTGCATCCCTAACGTTGAAATATGCCTTTTTTTCAACCAAATAGTGATAATTATAATTTAATAGTTTCTCACAATAGCTGTATCCATTACTATCCATTACGTTAATCGTTTGTAAGCTTACATTTTGGCCGTTTATTGTTGACGTTATGGAAGTAGATGTAAAATAAATTGTAGACTGTATGTAATGAAAGAAAAGTACATGTAATGTGAGATTATAGACGACCTCCGTGGACGAGGGGCGTAAACACCAGTTTTCATAGTGTCGCCATGTTGAGGTCCCGGGTGTGTTTCCCGGCCGGGTCAATGTAGAAAACCCAATTTTTCTATATTTAATCGGGTCTGGGTGTTTGTGGTGCCTTCGTTGTTACCGATTTCCATACCTCAAGCGCTCTAGCATCTTACCTTGACATCGGAGCAATGTATGTGACGATGTCCGTATCTATATATGTATTTATGTATATATTACAATTTATGGTTATTGTTGTGATTACATATGAGACATGAATCTCCGTCAAATAAACCATAGACTAAATTAGAGGTTCTACACGAACCGCATCAATCATGATATGATAGTAAATTTTTTAAATACTTCTGTAGGAATTAATCGTTGGCTTGAAAATATAGACGGCGACGAGCTAACCGTCTATCACGTTACTGCGAACAATGTCTTCGGAGGAAGATGGGTCGAAAGAACCTTATTGTCTGGACATCTGTATTGAGAATGTCGTGAAAATATTTTGAATTAATTTCGCATTTTCCGGCTGAAAATGGCGTAAAAATAAATACCTCACCACCTTTCTATGTACAAACTCTTCGCACAACATATTTCATAACTTTCTGTGCACATAAATCCTTTAAAATTTATTTGTAATGAAACAGTGCATCCCTAACGTTGAAATATGCCTTTTTTCAACCAAATAGTGATAATTATAATTTAATAGTTTCTCACAATAGCTGTATCCATTACTATCCATTACGTTAATCGTTTGTAAGCTTACATTTTGGCCGTTTATTGTTGACGTTATGGAAGTAGATGTAAAATAAATTGTAGACTGTATGTAATGAAAGAAAAGTACATGTAATGTGAGATTATAGACGACCTCCGTGGACGAGGGGCGTAAACACCAGTTTTCATAGTGTCGCCATGTTGAGGTCCCGGGTGTGTTTCCCGGCCGGGTCAATGTAGAAAACCCAATTTTTCTATATTTAATCGGGTCTGGGTGTTTGTGGTGCCTTCGTTGTTACCGATTTCCATACCTCAAGCGCTCTAGCATCTTACCTTGACATCGGAGCAATGTATGTGACGATGTCCGTATCTATATATGTATTTATGTATATATTACAATTTATGGTTATTGTTGTGATTACATATGAGACATGAATCTCCGTCAAATAAACCATAGACTAAATTAGAGGTTCTACACGAACCGCATCAATCATGATATGATAGTAAATTTTTTAAAAATACAGTTTAGGTGCAAATAGAAGAAATAGTTGCATATAATTGCAAATAGCGTTGAAAAGTCGTACTATTCAGTTTACTGCAGATAATTTTAATTATTAGTGTTTAATAGTCACGATAGGTTAGGTGGTTGGAATTTCGTGTCAAGAGACCCAAGTTCGATCCCCAGGTGGCAGGCTCGTATGGGTTTTACAAAAAACTTATGTACGAATTATATCGTTGACCGTCACGTTGTCCCGAAAATATCTTCGGTGAAAGGTGGGTCGGAAGGACTTAATCTTCTAGACTAGACCTCTGTCTACCCCTGTATTGGGAATTGCGTGAGGATATTTATTTACATTTATTATTTTATTTATTTATAGTTTTGTGACCCGTTTTTAGCTTTTCCTGTGAGTTATAAAAGAGCTTTTGTCATAATAAGGAGCAATGTAGAACATACCCTTTTATTCTTTTGTTTTCACAATTTATATTAGTTACTTCGGAAAATTAAGATGAGGAAATGCGCGATTATGCAACATGTCAAAATTATAAAAAACATTCATTTTTCTTAACACCATTCGATATATTGCAATGGATTTCGTTTAAACTTTACTACTTTGTAACGTGACAGATGATAAGCCTGTCGTCGTCTTAGTGTCCCGGCTAGGAGTCCAATACACTTACATACATATATACAAAGATAAATATTTTTAAATACATATAAATATCAACGTACAAACGATTGCCTCTGGAGAAGTTCGAACCCGCAACCCCTAGCTTCGTAAACAGGGTCAATAACAATTCTGCTATTCGGTCGTCATTACCTATTTATACCTTTTAAATTGATACTCAAGTTCAAGTGATTGTAATTAATTAAGTGTAGTTATATCCTGATTAAACAACTTAACAGACAAATTCGTGCACGAGTGGCATACGCAACGGTTTTCAAGGCGTCACCAGATCTGAGGTCCCGGGTTTGATTCCCGGTTGGGTCAATGTAGAAAAACCACTTTTTCTACATTTTCTTCACCATTCGGTCTTCACTCATTCGCTCAACGTGCCCAAACCATCGAAGCACGCCCTTATCATTTTGAGACAAGGTCATTTTCAAACCTGCCATATTGCGGATCTCTTCGTTTAGCTTTCGGTCGGCCATGGTAAGGCCGCACATTTTACGAAGAGATCGCATCTCCACTACATTCAACCTGCTTTTATGCTTCTTCTGGCATACCCAGGTTTCGCTGCCATATAACAAAGTCGGTACCAACACTGCGTTATGTATTGCAAGGCGTGCACTTTTCACAACGCCTTGCTTTTGATTAATACAGTCAGGGCACCTTTGACTTTGTTCCCGGCAACGACACGCCTGTCCATATCTAAATCACATCTTCCATCCCGGCTAAACGCACTCCTCAAGTATATAATTTCATTCACCTGTTCTAGACATTCCTGATTTACCCAAATTTCGCACTTCGTTCTTTCTTCGTCCCTTTCAAATACCAGAACCTTAGTTTTATTAGCAGAAGTCACGATAGCCGAGTTGTTGGGTGGTCGGAATTTCGAGTCGCGAGACCCGAGTTCGATCCCCAGGTGGCAGTACCAATGAGTTTTTCAAAAACTTATGTACGAATTATATCGTTGACCGTCACGTTGTCCCGAAAATATCTTCGGTGAAAGGTGGGTCGGAAGGACTTAATCTTCTAGACTAGACCTCTGTCTACCCCTGTATTGGGAATTGCGTGAGGATATTTATTTACATTTATTATTTTATTTATTTATAGTTTTGTGACCCGTTTTTAGCTTTTCCTGTGAGTTATAAAAGAGCTTTTGTCATAATAAGGAGCAATGTAGAACATACCCTTTTATTCTTTTGTTTTCACAATTTATATTAGTTACTTCGGAAAATTAAGATGAGGAAATGCGCGATTATGCAACATGTCAAAATTATAAAAAACATTCATTTTTCTTAACACCATTCGATATATTGCAATGGATTTCGTTTAAACTTTACTACTTTGTAACGTGACAGATGATAAGCCTGTCGTCGTCTTAGTGTCCGGCTAGGGTCAATACACTTACATACATATATACAAAGATAAATATTTTTAAATACATATAAATATCAACGTACAAACGATTGCCTCTGGAGAAGTTCGAACCCGCAACCCCTAGCTTCGTAAACAGGGTCAATAACAATTCTGCTATTCGGTCGTCATTACCTATTTATACCTTTTAAATTGATACTCAAGTTCAAGTGATTGTAATTAATTAAGTGTAGTTATATCCTGATTAAACAACTTAACAGACAAATTCGTGCACGAGTGGCATACGCAACGGTTTTCAAGGCGTCACCAGATCTGAGGTCCCGGGTTTGATTCCCGGTTGGGTCAATGTAGAAAAACCACTTTTTCTACATTTTCTTCACCATTCGGTCTTCACTCATTCGCTCAACGTGCCCAAACCATCGAAGCACGCCCTTATCATTTTTGAGACAAGGTCATTTTTCAAACCTGCCATATTGCGGATCTCTTCGTTTAGCTTTCGGTCGGCCATGGTAAGGCCGCACATTTTACGAAGAGATCGCATCTCCACTGCATTCAACCTGCTTTTATGCTTCTTCTGGCATACCCAGGTTTCGCTGCCATATAACAAAGTCGGTACCAACACTGCGTTATGTATTGCAAGGCGTGCACTTTTCACAACGCCTTGCTTTTTGATTAATGCAGTCAGGGCACCTTTGACTTTGTTCCCGGCAGCGACACGCCTGTCCATATCTAAATCACATCTTCCATCCCGGCTAAACGCACTCCTCAAGTATATAATTTCATTCACCTGTTCTAGACATTCCTGATTTACCCAAATTTCGCACTTCGTTCTTTCTTCGTCCCTTTCAAATACCAGAACCTTAGTTTTATTAGCAGAAGTCACGATAGCCGAGTTGTTGGGTGGTCGGAATTTCGAGTCGCGAGACCCGAGTTCGATCCCCAGGTGGCAGTACCAATGAGTTTTTCAAAAAACTTATGTATGAATTTCATCGTTGGCTTGGACATAAAGGCGGCGACGGGCTCACCACCTGTCACGTTGTCCCGAAAAATATCTTCGGTGGAAGGTGGGTCAAAGGGACTTAATTGTCTAGACTTGACCTCTGTCTACCCCTGTATTGGGAATTGCGTGAAGATATTTATTTATATTATTTATTAGTTTTATTAGCATTCAAACGGAGACCATTAATTTCACATCCTTCTTTCATACACGTGACTAATGCCTGCAGTTCTGCCTCTGATGGTGCAATAAGCACTGCATCATCAGCATAAAGAAGACAATTTACTTTTATGTCACCCAATTTCACACCCAAACAGCTATCTTTCAGCTTGTTTAAACAGCTGTCGAGATACAGTATGAACAGCCAGGAAGACATGACACAACCCCTTTTTACGCCCGTTTGGACGCCAAACATGGGTGACAGGTCATGCCCTACCCACACACAGGCTTTACAGTCACAGTAAAGTGACTGTACAGCCCTTAGCAATCGACCATCCACACCATACCCCGGCAACAGTTCCCACATTTTCTTCCTTACAACCTTATCAAATGCTTTCTCAAGATCCACGAAAGCACAGAAAATCCTCTGGTTAGCAGCCAGAAGCTTCTCCGTGATCATGCGGAGAGAAAACATTTGATCCGTGCATCCTCTTCCAGGTCTAAATCCGCATTGTGCCTCCCATAGAAATCTTTCCGATTTATCTTGCATCCTTCGAGTAAACTTTACTTGCTAAACTGGTCAAGCTGATCGCCCGATAGCACCCGCAGTCATAATGTGAACCTTTACCTTTATATAAAGGCACAATGACCGCGGATCGCCAATAATCCGGAACAGCCCCCGTTCGCCAGCACAAATTGCACAGCAGATGAAAGCTGTCCCAGACGCGTGGCCAACCATACTTGACCATTTCAGCAGTAACTCTGTCTAGTCCCGCAGCCTTGCCACATTTCAAACTTCTAATCGCACGTTCAATCTCTTTCATACTGATGATCTCAGTGTCATCGAGGTCCGAGTCTGGCGTACCAGTCACGGCGTCACCCCCGGATCCCTCACTAAGATCATCACACGCATACATCTCTCTATAAAATTCGCTCCATCGCTGCATGACGTCCGATTTTTCTGAGAGTACGTCATTGGTTCCCGAAAGCACTTTATTCATTCTTAAGGCTGTCGCACCACTCCGGGTCCTTCCAACCTCTTTCCAGAAGAGTTTGGAGTTCTCCTTGAAGTTGTGCGACAACCTTTCGTCCGCTTCCATTCTACTCCTTTCACGCACTTCCTCAATCAATGCTTTCGTGTGAACTTTCTGGAGCTTATATCATTATTTCCTCTTCTCTCTCATATCCTTATCATTACTAGAGGCCAAGTAGTCTAACCATGCTTTCTTCTTCTTATTTACTGCTTCTTTCACTTCGTCATTCCACCATGCATCACCCTTTTTACTACTACCTCTTTTCACAGTTCCACACACGTCTTCCGCTGCACTAACCATTCCATCTCTAAGGCTCTGCCATATTTCTTCCACACATTCTTTCCTGACATCGATGCTGTCCTTTCTTTTCGGCTACCTTTGCTTGATATTTATCCCTAGTGTCCGCTTCCTGAAGCTTCCAGCTTCGGATGCTACCGACCGACTGTGGTTCTGTTATCACCGTCCGGTGGTGCCAACCCGCGAACAGACCCCTAAATCTAGTAATCAATAGATAGTGATCCGTTCCCAGGTCAGCACCCCGGAACACTGGCGTATCCATCACCTATTTTCGCAGTCGGTCATCCACCAGGAATAAATCGATCATACTTCTCTCATTCTCTCTTGTTCTAGTATACATATGGATTTTTTTGTGACTAAACATAGTGTTTGTCACAAGAAGACCCTTTTCCTTGCATACAGCCAGTATAATCTTGCCAGCATCGTTAACCTTTTTATCGCCAAACATTCCAAGCACCGACTCGTACCCTGGCCGAGCGGTACCAACCCATCCATTCAAATCACCACATACAACAATTCTTTCGTTTCCTCTAACCAAGTCTAGAACTTCTCTTACATTCTCCCAAAACTCCTCCAGCTCAGCTCTGGACGACGAAACTACCGGCGCATAAACAGCTAAAAGGAATAACTTCGTCAGTCCCAATTTAAAGCGAACCCAGAGAAGTCTCGAGTTCACAACCTTATATTCAGTCATAACATCGACCAACCGAGACGACAGCAGCACCCCCACTCCTTGGCAGGCGCTCTCGCTTTCCGGGACTCCGGACCATAGAGCTAACGCCCCGCCAGGGAGCTCTTCAGTACCGCTGCCCTTCCGCTTGGTCTCCGACAAACACACGACATCTAATTCTCTTTCTTTCATTATTTCAATCAACTCATTCGTCTTATCTCTCATTCCTCCTCTAACATTCCACGTGCAAACTCTGCACTCCGTCCTCCACCTTCCGCCGTGTCGGGCTGTGCGTGACGGGTGGCGGTCCCCATCGCCGCTTTGCGCGCTGCATTTCACACCAACGGGGACGAACTGGTGTGCGTCGCCTTGGGGGGACGCCCTAACCCTCGTTGGCATGGGTGCGCAGCTGTGTATAATTGCAGCCCTGAAAAGGGCTGGCAGGGGTCGCGACGTGCACGCTTCTACAATGACCCCGTACGCTTCTATAATTCGTACATAAGTTTTTGAAAACGCCCATTGGTACGAGCCTGCTACCTGGGGATCGAACTCGGGTCTCTTGACTCGAAATTCCGACCACCCAACCACTCGGCAATCGTGATCCATTGAAAATAAACCTCCTTCGAAATTGCCAAATAGAACGTCGATGTCGCAATATCCTCTAGGACGTCCCTCCATTCTGTCCATTCTGTCCCACCAGATCGTCCACAGTTAAAGCTATAGAGGTATTATATTCATGTAATATTGCAGATCGCGGCTCTGCTGAGTATTGTCTACGTCGTGTACCAATACCGCGCTATGCTGTTCAAGGTGCAAGACGAGGACGAAGAGGAGCACGCCCATTTGCGCGCCACCAGATTGTCCAGGTCGCGCTCCAGGTATGTGCAACGTTATTTTGGGTAATATATAATAAATAATCAATATATATCATCACGCCATTTCCAATACAGGGGTGGACAGGGGTCTAGACAATTAGTTCATTTCGACACACCTTTCACCGAAGATATTTCGGGGACAATGTGCAACAACAGGTGGTAAGCCCGCCGTTGTCTTTATGTCATTGAAATCATTGGTACGAACCTACCATGTGGGGATCGACCTCGGATAACTTGGCTCGAATTCTGATCAACCAACCACTCAGCTGCATTTTTGTTCGTTTCAAAACTTCGCTTCCAGAACTATTTTTGCGTGCATCGTATAATCAGGAGTAGTATACTTACTTGAATTAGCTTAGTATATAAAAGTTGGCAGTTACCAAAGCTACCTATGTATGACAGGACGTTGAAGACCTTACCCGCCCTCCCTGGACATGAGTTTTGTAAAGGAACGTCGGGAATTTGTAAAGAAGAAAATAAAACGCCATAAAATACATCACTAATCGTTTTATTTCTTAGAAAGTTACACATTTAAAAAAATACTTAAATTATTTAAACAGTTAACTTATTTAAACAGATCCTATTCAAGATCGAAGTCCAGACCGAGATCGACGAGCAGCTATCGAAGCTACAAGTTTGAGGACACGAAGAATTCACGTCGAGGCAGAAAGACTCAAAGGCGCTGTGCCAATTGTAGAATGAATGACTGAATAACAAATATCCGTTACTGTTACAGTATATGCACCTAGTATATATACAGATATTTACTAGGTACAGTAAAAATATACATAACTAGGCCTACTGTGTTATTATAAAAAAATATAGTAAACGTTTTTTGACAAACCTGACGGTTGTTCGTGCTGTTTCAATAGAAAATATTTTTTTATATTATACTGTTGTAAATCTGATTTGTCTATTTTTCAAACCCTTGTAACGGATTTATTTATTTTATTTATTTACTGTTAAAATATTAACTTTTATAGGCAAATTTTATTGAATCCTTGGGTAACATTATTACAATTTTTCGTAGGGATTTCTAATAACAAAGTAGCTGATAGTGTAGCTTTTTATTGGTATTTTTTTACAATCGGTAGTGGTTTAGGCGTGAAAGCGTAACAAACAAACTCACTTCCGAATTTATAATATTAGTCAGGATGTGTGTGTATTGTACCGTTAGCTGGAACAGTGAACCCTTAGAGCAAGTATGAGTAACCTTTGACATGTTGAGGGCTTTGGCGTGCAAATACGTTCGCGGGTCGCGTATAAAAGTACTTAGTGCATTTTAAAGTTATTATAGTATAAAGTTATCATAGTACAATTTATTAAAATAACAAAATTAAATAAAAAAAATGTACATTATATTCAAATCGTTAAATTTGCAATTGTTACAAACTACGAAAGTTAAATACACCGAAATCAATGAGACACTTGAGCTTGAATTTGAGAGACTAATCCATCGATTTTGGGATTAATTCCACTGATACAAAGACGTGAAGAATTTTCCAAATTATCGTCAGTCAGTCTTGTACGATGTGTTGATTTATTAACTTTCATCTATGAAAAGAACTGTTCGCATTTATAAGTACTGCCGAACGCACAAAACAGTCTTCTTGCGAATTTTCTAAGCTGCGGAAAATTGTCTTTTTCTGGGAATTTTTTGTCACATAACGCACAACTCTTCGTCTTCAAATTTGGATTTTAGGAGTGAGTTTTCTTGAATCTCAATCAACTCCATTTGTAAATGTATTGGAGCATTTTATTCATTATATTTTGTAGAAGTAGCAAATAAACTGAAACAGTCTACCAAGTTTTTGAAGTCGCTAAATATATTAGAAAGCTGTTCCGACAGTAACTTGAGTTCTTCAGCATATTGAGCATAAGCAATATTTTCATACGCAGAGGAGCGTGCTGATACCAGACAACGCTTTATGGTAACTGTTACCAGACAACGCTTTCAAATGATTATACAAATAATTTAATATCCTTGTTTTTGATATTTGAAATTTAAATCATTCAAATAGTCTGTAAGATCGACCAGAAATGCTACTTCACATATCCATTAGTCGAATGGACATAGAACACAAGTTCTGTTGGTGGATCAAATCTTTTTGCATATTTAATTCTGGTGCTTTTTCATTCAAAATTCCGATGAAACCTGTACGTAAGCTGACTATAGAAGTGCCCCATCAGTGCATACTCCAATTAATTTTGACCATGGATAGCAAAAACTTGTGAATACATTTTGAACTTCAATAAAAATATCGTCTCCTGTGGTTCCTTTTAGCGGCTGTAAAGCAAGCAATTCCTCAGTAACATATCTCCTTACACATCGAATAAATAAAGCCAGTTGAGCTGTGGCAGACAAATCGGTGTGCTCGTCTAATGCTATGGAAAATGATTCAAAACCAGCCATACGGTCAGTCAATGTTGTTTTTTATATCATTAGTCATCATTTCTATACGTCGAACAACAGTTCGTCTTGAACTAATTTTTTTTTAATTTATTTTTCAGGACATAAAATACCGCAAACTTCTAACATACACCCCCTAATACATTCTCCTATTCATTGGTAGGAGCCCGCAACCTGGGGACCGAACTCTGGTCTCTTGACTCGAAATTGTCGGAATGAAACACCCAACCACTCGGCTATCATAACTCTTTTACGACAATATACAAAAGTATATATTAAACAAAGCTAACTATCTACACAAGACTACATTTAAGGTATAGAAAAAAAAAGAGAAAAAGAAAGGCCTAAAAACTGAGATATGATAATAGTACTGCATTATCGGTAAATATGGAAAGATTTTTTTTAGATATTTATATAAACCTATTTAACCAGCTATTTTACAAGAATGTACAATTGTTTATCGATAGTAATTTTTTAATCTACCACCGTTTCGTTATAAGGTTCCTCTAATGGAGTAGAAACATAAGAAGCTTGTATTTAGTATTTACATTATGTACATCAGAAGTCTTGCTAAAAGATTTAATGTTTTTATGCACATACATTAAATTTTCATATATGTATTGACAGGCCTGTGTTAAAATATTAATTTCTTTAAATTTCTCTCTAAGAGTTGCTCGGGAATTTAGACAATATACAGCTCGTATGGCCCTCTTTTGTAAAACAAATACTGATTCTACGTCAGCTGCATGACCCCATAGCAGAATACCATATGACATTATGCTATGGAAGTAACTAAAATAAACAAGTCTGTCTAGCCGTTTGTACATCAGTTAAGAATCTTATTTTTCTTACAGCGTATGCTGCAGAGCTTAACCTACTCGCAAGTTGGGATATATGGGGGCCCCATTGAAGTTTTGCATCAAGTGTTATTCCAAGAAAAATATATGTTTCCACAAGACTCAACTCTTCCTCTTTTAGTGCATTGGTATCACCAAAATGTTTAACATTAGGTGTTTAAAATTTTATACATTCAGTCTCTTCTGCTATATTCAATGTAAATTATTTGCATTAAATCAATGAACTGTTTTTAACTAAGCATCATTTACCTTGTCAAGTGCAAGAACATGTCATTTGATTTTAAATATTAAAAAGGTAACATCGGGAAATAATACTATATCGTGTTTATTCTCTAGTAAGGTAAAATGAGAAAAAGAAATAAACCGAGAATCGAACCCTGCGGTACGCCCACATACACCATTGATTACAACTCTTTGAATTCTATTACATAAGTACGATTTAATTAGGTCACGAGCCTTATTTCTGATACCGTAATGGTGTAATTTCCTGATCAGTGTTTCATTATGAACGGAATCAGAAGCCTTAGGAAGATCACAAAAGACACCCACAGCATCCTTTAATCTCTCCCAGCCTCGGTTGTTAAGCGACCCCTTATAAAACCCAACTGATTGTGGTGTAATGGTTTGTTTAAAGTTAAAAATCTAAATAGTTTATTGAAAATTTTACTAAAAGTTGCTAATACTGAGATATTTAGTGGCCTACATTTAGTGGGGTCCGAAGTACTACCAGATTTAAATAAAGGTAATTACTTTACTTTGCTTCATAAGATCAGGAAATACACCAGACTACACACTACCATTAAATATTATGGACAAAAAAAGGTTCAATTAAATCTATTATTGAAGCAATTATTTTACCATTCCTCATAGATCTGGCGTTTTCTTACATTCAATATTGTTAAATATTCTGACTGTATCTTTTGAACTACTAACAGCCTCAAACTTAAAGGTTGAGGTGCAAGCACTCACATTTTCTTTAAGTAACGTCGCGGCAACAGCAGAAGAAGAATTCAGCGACTGTGTAGTCAAAATGAGAATTTATTAAAAATTTTGATTAAAAGTTGAATCTTTCAAAAAAATTCAGCTTTTATATTCAGTTTTTTATTGAAGTTTTCCTTATCTTTTGAATTTTGACGAAGTACCCAATAGGTTATGGCCCTATGTTAGACCAATCGGAAATTCATTAGCAGGCCAATTCATGAAATCCTGAAACCCTTTAATATGGTTGAATTAAATAATTGTCACGGAGGATGGAAAAGTACGGAAAACATTTGTCACTATCACATGTACATACTGTACGTGTGATAGTGACAAATGTTTTACTCTTTGCACACCATCAAAAACGTAATGGTCATATACTCTTTGAGTAAAACTATGACATAAAACAAATAGTAGCAGTTGTCACTTAGTGATTATATTTTCTTTGGCAGTTGTGTTTACCAACGACGAATAAATGAGCATTGTACGAGCTTTTTTTATATGAACAATTTTTTTTTATTATAATGGATGAAGATCATTCTTCAAATGACGTTGTTTTAGTGGAAGAAGAAAACAAGAGAGCCTCGAAACGAAAAGGTACGCAATTTGATGTACATATAAATCTCTGGTATAACCATAAAATTAAAATCATTGGAAGCAAATGCGGACGAGGTTCTCCAGATCACTGATTATGGGAAGTAGGTACGTAATCTTAGTCAAGCGTTAAATGTGATGGGTTTGTGTCAAACAAGTATCTGGCGTGTTCCAAAAACCTTCTCTCCTTACCTTAGTAGCGTTGTTGCTATGCATTGAGTGGTTAAACTTTCCAATATGGACCATCGATATATGAGGTTTTAGGGAGGAAGGGTGAAGAGGGGGGAGGGCTACCCCCCAGTGCCATTCCCACCCTGCGGAACCACATGGTTATGGAGATATTCATCATTAAAGCTATGAGGTTAGAATTGCGCTATTTAGTTAATAGTTACAATATGGAACATCGATATAATAGGTTTTAGGGTGGAAGAGGGGAGAGGGCTACCCCCCAGTGCCATTCCCACCCTGCAGAACCCCATGGTTATGGAGATATTCATGGTTTAAGTTTTGAGGTGAGAATAGCGCTAGTTAGTTAGTAGAATGATTTTAATCTGATATTTTCTTTCCTTATAATTATTTATTTATTTTCTTTTATATATTTTGTATTATTTTCTTTTATTTGTTCTACTTTATTATATTTCCGTACCATCGTTTTACTTTATTATTTTAACAAAAATAAATACAAACTGCATTATAACAGTATGTTAAATGTTTTTTTTTTTGGGGGGTTTAGAAGCGGTGAAGTCATGCTCCAACGCTCCATGGCAGCTCTGTCGCTGCGGGATGAGCAGTCTCTTCGCCCTACCATATGGTAGCGTAGGCACCTAAGCTCACCTTAGCAGCTTCGGCTTTTTGGCGACCAGCCCCAACCACTAACACGATCACCATGCCTGTGCTTTCCTACGGCGAGAGGGCTCTGCTCACCCTCTGTACCTCTGAGCTCTTTTATACACTCTTAGGGGTAGGGCAAACAAGAGCAGAGAAGCAAACAAGTAGGGTGCTCTGATTCTGTTTTGGGTACTTGGGGAATTAAGTAAGCAAACACTTTAATGTAGTACTACCCCTAAAGTGTCTACCCCTTCGAACACTTCTATTCACACTCGCTTTATACACGTTTTTCTTAGTATGTTTTAAACTATCTCAACTGTAAGGACTAAGGCAAGTAATTTTTTATTTATTTATTTATCTTCACGCACAATCCCTGACGGGGTAGCCAGAGAGAACAGATTGCCAAGTGTCACGATCCCTACATACTTCTTTCGCTAATTAATTAATTAATTAATCAAGTAATGTTTGATAATCATTTGTCAAATTGTTTGACATGTTATTTGCAAATTTGTATGAAAAAGTTAAAAGGAAACATAAATATATCTCATGAACCATAAGTTTCCGCAACCTAAAACTTTAAAAAGTGCATTCTTTTAGTGAGTACTATCTACAAAAAAAATATGAGCATTGAAATCAACGGTCCATATTAGAAAGTTTAGCCCAATGCCTGGGACATAGCAATCTGCAATATTTGTGACTTTTTTGTATCATTTACAGTCAGTCAGTTATCAGTTTCAGTTTTACGGTATTTTACTTGTTATCCAGCCCTTTGTTGGTAACCAATAGTATTTTCTTGGCTTTGTGCATGTAGTACACAGTGGTTTGGAGGTAAAAGCGTTGCCACAGTAAGGCCAAGGTCATGGGTTCAAATCTCGATGTTGTCAGTTGATTTTTTAATATCTCTTTAATTTAAGTACAATCACATTCAATTATTATTTGCTGTTATATTGTCAATACCTTCAACCACATCAGTAAGTAGCCCTATTCAGAATATTTCATTTCAATTAATAACAGTATCGAAAAAAGTATGATTATATAGTGAATACAATAATGCTCTGAGGGAAGCCCAAAGCCCATTTATAGCAGTAGGTAAAGATTTGTAGCAGTAGTCTCCACCAACTGATTCATCACAGAGTCAATTAAACTAATATAGATAAACTAATATAAAGTAATACTACTATAAACTAATATAATAAACTAATATAAAATAAAAATAGAAAGAATACTCTTTATTGCACACCAACACAGAAAATATACAACATTAAATTTTGTAAGATTATGGTGACACTAATGAGGGCCTTATCCCTAAAAGCGATTTCATCCAGACAACCTTTGATACTACAAGACGCAACACCAAACGTGTCTCTCCATATCTACGTACCAGGCAGTATCTGCCAAGAAATCGTATGTTCTTGCTAACTCATAAATGTTAAGGAGTGCAAAAGTTTCCTGCGTCAGCTCAGCATCCTTTTTAAAGACTCAAAGTCACAATAGGCAAATTATAGGAGTTGAGGAATTTTCTTGATTTTCTTGGGATTCCATTGTTAGATCAGGCTGTCAATGTGACCAAACTAAGTATTCCCTAACAAAAAAATAAATTTCGAAATAGGTTTACATATGACAGAGTTAAGTGGTAACAAATTTAATATGAATAATGAACCAAATTGAGAACCTCCTTTATTTTTTAAATTGGTTATAAATAATATAAATATGGGGTATAATTAAATTGGTTATAAATAATATAATATAATATATAAATATCCCAATACAGGGGTAGACAGAGGTCTAGACTAGACAGTTAAGTCCCTTTGACCTAGCGCAGATATTTTTTGGGACAATGTGACAGCCCGTCGCCGTCATTATGTCCAAGCCAACGATATAATTCGTACATAAGATTTTGAAAAACCCATTGGTACGAGCCTGCCAACTGGGGATCGAACTCGGGTCTCTTGACTCGAAATTCCGACCACCCAACCACTCGCCTATCGTGACTTAATAACTTAAATTGGTTAAAATAGGAATAATTATTTATGTAGTGTCTTGTACTGCAGTTCAATAATTGTATCATAAAAAAAATCTTCACGCCATTCCCAATATAAGGGTAGACAGAGGTCTAGACAATTAAGTCCTTACACAGAAGACTTTTTGGAACAAGGTGACAGGTGATGAGCCCGCCGCCGTCTTTATGTCTCCAAATATACAAAATGTATAGGCTACCAAATAAATTTGAAGAGCTACCTATGGTAACACACCCCTTGGCCATGAAGAAATGAAGAAGAAATAAATTGATCAATATTTACTGTAATTATTTGTCTGTTCTAATTCATGTTTTAATTTCAGAGGGACCAATTATAAAACTTTTTAAAAGTCTTATCACCAACGACACCAAACAAAACACTGTTTTAACCAATGCTCAACTAATAGAAATTTTACATAAAGAGTTTAACATAGACATAAATAATATGCACGATTTAGAAGTAGAGATTTACTTGAATGTTGTAAAAAAATATCTCAAGGATTGGCCTGAATGGGATGCATTCGAACAGGCTGTTATCGATTTGAAATCGGAAAATGACAATGAGGGTGTTTCAAGAATATTAAATGAAAAATATGAGCATCTCAAGAAATATCTATTTAGGATGCTGGAAATTGTAAAAACATTGGCACCGAATGTTGTTAAGAAGGTGACGAATCCAGAAGAAGTTACCAGGATTGGAAACGTGGATAAGGAAGATGTAGTCATTGAAATACATGCGTCAAGGGTGCAGCTTAATGACTTAATATTTAAACATCCCATTGGTACGAATAAAACAATTTTCAGCGTAAATGAACCGATATCAAATGCACATTGCTATCCAAATATCGGCCTCAATTCAATTTTAAACTGGTGGGGTATTTCAGTAGATATAAAATGCAAATTTATTCATGGTGGTACTTTATTACTTAAATATGATAACTCGCACAGGATGCAGCATACACTTGTCAATAGAAAATTGCAAAAGCGCTCTTTTCAGAAATTCAAATTGGAGCAACAGTGGCAAGTTAAATACAATAAAAAACATTTGATAAAATTATCCAAAGAAGACATTGTGAAATCATTAGAGAAATTTGGGAAAAGAAAGAAATTCGAATCTGTTGTAACGGTGCTACGTAAAATCTTAATTGATGTCACCCAAAACATGCGTACAATAATTATGGTTCCGGCAGATTTCAGGAAACACTTGAGCAATTATTGTTACTATAGACTTTTATACCGTGATATGAAGGAAGAAACATCAGGAGATTCAGACAAGTATGATCTGCATATAGAAGAAGTGATAACGCCCATGTGCCAACTGAATATCAATGTCCTTTCGAAGGATGATTTTGGGGAACATGTAAAAATTTCCTGCTCCCTCTGTCAGCTTACGATAACAGGAGAAAATATGGCGTGGGATGTTGTGGACCATTTTATAAGCTGTCATCACATAGAGCCTGACTGGCAATGCGCAAATTGTGACAAAAGTATCACCACAGCTCGTTTAACAGATGCAAATTGGGGGCACAACTGTCCGCCTCCTGAAATTGTTGTGAATAATATTCAATTAAGCTAATATTTGCTATATATAAAATATACACAACTGAACTTAAGCTTTCCATGACTTTAACACAATGTAAAATAAATATTTTCACGCAATTCCCAATACAGGGTTAGACAGAGGTCTAGTCTAGACAATTTAGCCTCTTCGACCCACCTTCCACCGAAGATATTTTCGGGACAACATGACAGATGGTAAGCCCGTCGCCGTCTCAATGTCCAAGCCAACGATAAATTCGTACGTAAGTTTTTGAACAAATCCATTGGTACAAGCCTGCCATCTGATGATCAAAGTCCGGTCTCTTGACTCGAAATTATTACTTTAATTATTTTTCTTAAATAAAAGTAGCCTAGGTGAACCCATATAACATCAGCTATGCTAGCGAAAGTCCCGTTAAATTTGGTCCAGCCGTATCAGGTATTAGCCGGAACCAACAGACAAATTTTAAAAATTGTTTTTTTTTTTTTTCAGTAAGTACTGCTGTTAATTTGAAATTTCATACAGATATTGTATTTTTATAAATATGTATTGATAATATGGTTTGTTGTTTGTAACATACAGAGACTTTGAATGTACAGCAATATGGTCTAATATTTTGGCCTATACCCTAACGTTTTAAATTTTTCTAATCTATAAAAAATCCATAAAATTAATTTTCAATCTTTAAATTAATTTCTGTATTATGGATTGAAGAAAAAGAAAAAGTTTAAGATTATGACTAGTGTCCAAAAGTGTTTTAGATGAAAAATATTCAAAGAGTAACCAAAAATGTCCTAAAGAATTGGACGGATGGTATGGAATCATCCTCACGTGAGTGAATTCCCGCCTTTTTTGACGCAAAATTGGCAAATGTCGACTTTTACGTAAAATAAATTGTTTGTTTTATAAGCAGTGCCTTAAATTTAATGTAACATTTAGGTAAATCATTGTGTTATTTGTAGTAAATAATTTATTATAAAATGATGGAAAAACTTGTACTATGTATTTTGTCGGCGCGGTTACGCGCTTTTTTGCCTCCTTATCATTACCACCAAAGAAACAGAGACAAATGTAGAGGATTAAGTCGGCAAGAGAATGAGATAGAAGACATTACACATTTTTAATATTTTCGGTCTCCTTTTTGTGAAGATTTGCCTTCTGCAGTGTGTGTATTCGACACACACACACGTTTTTGTAATATGAATAAAGACCGTCATAGGGGATATTTAAATTATTAAATCACTAACTAAAATGTGTATAAGGTTCTAGATGGCAGAGGATTGTAACTGCTGGAAATATAAGCTTAACAATAGCTGCTAGCGTGTGTAACTGCTATAAACTTTAAGGAAAATACCGATATGTCCCTTATAAAGTTCCGTCTTTAAAAGTCCACTGCTGAATAGGCGTTCAAATCAAGGAGTATATTAAGAGCTGGACAGTCCTTTACAGTTTTAAAGATTGCCATAAAGAATGGTCCTAAGTAACGTTTGTCAATAGTGGTAAAAAAGTATCTTACAGTATGCTATAACCAGTACTAAGCTAGATATTTGTTTGCTTTTTGGATATATTCTTTAGTGTTGAGATACACAAAGAATTCTGCCAATATCAAGTCGGATACGGATGGACCAGTTTCAGTACAAAAGTACTCTGTGAAAGTGACTGTCTTGTGTCCTGCGCCGCTTTTAAAGGGTTTATTTTATTTATTCTATGTTGTGACTGTTTAAATTATATATATTTTAAATTATTGTTTAAATTATATATAGTTTAAATTAAGTTATAAAGTCCACTGCTGAACATGGGACTCCCCTAAAACGCTACAAAGCATCGTCCTCAACCACCTGCATTCTGCATCCAGAACTTTAAACGAAAAGTTTAGCAGTTTGTCGAACTACGTGGCCGGTTACCTTAGTTCTACAGCGAATGCCTTCATTGCGGACTCTATGAAGAACGCAGGCAGAGAAACACTCATTACAGCCGTTTCCATAGAATATGTTTGAGGAGAGATTCAAACCCGCGATCTTTACCGAACCGTGGCAAGAGTCGGGGGTTCGAATCCTGTCCGTGTCAGTTGAAATTTAAAAAAATAAAATATCTTCACGCAATTCCCAATACAGGTGTAGACAGAGGTCGAGTCTAGACAATTAAGTCCCTTCGACCCACCTTCCACCGAAGATATTTTCGGGACAACGTGACAGGTGGTGAGCCCGTCGCCGTCTTTATGTCCAAGCCAACGATATTCGTACATAAGTTTTTGAAAAACCCTTTGGTACGAGCCTACCAACTGGGGATCGAACTCGGGTCTATTGACTCGAAATTCCGACCACCCAGCCACTCGGCTATGGTGACTATATATAGTTGAATTTTTGTAAACATTTTTTCTCTTTAATTTAATATCTAAGTTCAGCATAACTTATATTCTTTAAAATCAATAAAAAATGCCGTTACATTTTGAGGCGAGGTAAAATTCAGGTGATTTACAATGTTTGTCAAATCTGTGCATCAATGCCTATTTTAAAAAGATAATTAGGCTAAAATATATAATATATATCTTCACGCCATTCCCAATACAGAGGTAAACAGAGGGCTAGTCTAGACAATTTAAGTCTCTTCGACCCATCTTCCACCGAAAAATATTTTGGGACAACGTGACAGGTGGTGAGCCCGTCGCCGTCTTTATGTCTAAGCCAACGATGTAATTCGTACATAAGTTTTAGAAAAACCCATTGGAACGAGCCTACCATCTGGGGATTGAAATCGGTTCTCTTGGCTCGAATTCCGACCACCCAACCACTCGGCTATCGTGACTATTTATTATATTTTTTTATAATTTCAAGAATGGTTGTCTTGTCCAGGTGCCACTTTGAGAGTTGAAAGTGCAGACCTTTGAATGTACTCAAATACTAGCTTAACATCGCATTGGTTAACAGGAATACTAGTAATGTTATTTGGCATTGCTAGTATTCTTTCTATAAAAAAGAAAAAATCTTACACAGCCTAAGTTACAACCAATAAAAATATAATAAACAGACCCGCGCATCTGCGGTAAAAAAAATAGAAGGGAAATAAAACTAAGGAAACTGAAAAATTAAATAAAACTATAAATAAACTAAAAAATCTGAAAATGCCGCCTTTATGTCCAAGCCAACGATATTTTCGTACATAAGTTTTTGAAAACCCATTGGAACGAGCCTACCATCTGGGGATTGAAATCAGTTCTCTTGGCTCGAATTCCGACCACCCAGCCACTCGGCTATGGTGACTATATATAGTTGAATTTTGTAAACATTTTTCTCTTTAATTTAATATCTAAGTTCAGCATAACTTATATTCTTTAAAATCAATAAAAATGCCGTTACATTTTGAGGCGAGGTAAAATTCAGGTGGTTTACAATGTTTGTCAAATCTGTGCATCAATGCCTATTTTAAAAAGATAATTAGGCTAAAATATATAATATATATCTTCACGCCATTCCCAATACAGAGGTAAACAGAGGGCTAGTCTAGACAATTTAAGTCTCTTCGACCCACCTTCCACCGAAAAATATTTTGGGACAACGTGACAGGTGGTGAGCCCGTCGCCGTCTTTATGTCTAAGCCAACGATGTAATTCGTACATAAGTTTTAGAAAAACCCATTGGAACGAGCCTACCATCTGGGGATTGAAATCGGTTCTCTTGGCTCGAATTCCGACCACCCGACCACCCAACCACTCGGCTATCGTGACTATTTATTATATTTTTTTATAATTTCAAGAATGGTTGTCTTGTCCAGGTGCCACTTTGAGAGTTGAAAGTGCAGACCTTTGAATGTACTCAAATACTAGCTTAACATCGCATTGGTTAACAGGAATACTAGTAATGTTATTTGGCATTGCTAGTATTCTTTCTATAAAAAAGAAAAAATCTTACACAGCCTAAGTTACAACCAATAAAAATATAATAAACAGACCCGCGCATCTAGGGTAAAAAAAATAGAAGGGAAATAAAACTAAGGAAACTGAAAAATTAAATAAAACTATAAATAAACTAAAAAATCTGAAAATGCCGCCTTTATGTCCAAGCCAACGATATTTTCGTACATAAGTTTTTGAAAAACTCATTGGTACGAGTCAGCCACCTGGGGATCGAACTCAGGTCTCTCGACTCGAGATTCCGACCACCCAACTATTATTGTTTATTTGCATATATAAATTACCAAAGGATTGCGTTTTAAAAAGAGAAAATTAAAAACTCCACTGAAAAGTACGTAAGTACTTTTCATTCGACAGAACGTTTGTTTTGAAAATTGTACACTAGATGGCAGTGACGCACGGTCCCTTTTAGACATAGATAAAACTGCTTTGAGATATGTTTTCCAAAAGGTAGTGATTATATTCTCTTCGATTGTATGGAAAATTGGGAATTATGAAATGGAGTGTCGACCTATGAAAAACATTGAGCCGTGTTATGAAAATTTATTCAGGTACTAATTATTTGTTAGTTTTATTAATCAGAGACGATTTTTAATGGTAGATTGAAACAAAAACAAGCAGCAAGTAAAAAGTTTTTGATTTTTACTTTCCTCAATTTCGTATAGTAAGATAACGCAGAGCTAATTAAATTTTCTAGTTTTAATTCTTTAAATTAAAAGCACATGTCACGATTCTTCATTGTTGGAATAGCCATTGCATCCTACCCTACAACTTGCTTTCTTTATCAATTATTTTTTCGCACATAAGTAGTAAAGTTATTTAAGGGTTACAAAGGAAATTAATACTTGCTGGTACTCTCGACAAATAGAACCTTTGCTATAGTGAAAAGTATTTATACAATATTAGTGAAAAATGTGAATGAAAAAGAAAAAACTTAGAAATCAATTTTTGAGATTTTTTTTTGGAACTAAAGCTGTGTGTACATAGGGTAGGTAGTAGATTTTTGTAATCGCCATTATTAGTTTTTGTTACAGATCATGTAAACATCTATCCAAAAGCCGAATCAGACCTTTAAAGTCACTATAACTGAAATAAATCTGGACAAATAAATACATATTACAATATGGCGGTGTCTTTAAATACTGGACAATGTGAATCAAGTAAATGTAAGTATGTGGTTTTTTTAACTTTACACATTTCCCCAATACTGGTAATCAAAGTAATCAAAGGTCTCAAATTTAGTACTTCCTTCCCATTTATCAAAGCTTATTTGTTATAAGTGACTGGTGGTGAGCTGATCTCCGTTTAAGTATAGAAGAAAATTATTAAGTTGGGCATTACGCACAATAGTATCAAAAAACACTCATTCATTGCCATCTTCCTTGCAATTAAACTTGGATCCAAATTTTAAAGCGGTAAATAATATTAAAGTTATACCTATAGTGACATGTACAATAACAATAGTTGATAGGCAGTATTATCTGAGGTGTAGCTTGGACATAAAGACTGCGACGGGCTCACCACCTGTCACATTGTCCCGAAAATATCTTCGGTGGAAGGTGGGTTGAAGTATTGGGTATTGGGGATTGTGTGAAGATATTAGTTTTTATCTGAGGAGCAATGTGTTTTTTTACTGCAATTGGCAATATGCTTGTCAATTGTGGTGATTATGGCAATCTCTATAGGGCAATCTAATATCCTGCAGAGGACTTTCACAGGCCATTATAAAACTTTATATGTGAAAGTCAAAGTTTTTATTGCATTCATGTGTAAACATAAACATCAGTACTTATCAGGACATCATTACACAAAACAATATTTCTAACTTAACAA
The DNA here is from genome assembly GCA_029286605.1 of Sericinus montela. Taxonomy (NCBI): domain Eukaryota; kingdom Metazoa; phylum Arthropoda; class Insecta; order Lepidoptera; family Papilionidae; genus Sericinus; species Sericinus montela. The sequence continues at coordinate 582,654 of JAGSMR010000102.1, forward strand.
ATAGCTGTAATTTTGCCTTGCACTTTTCAACCTTGACTTTGGCAGAGACTCATAGATCTTACGATGGAGCCGTTCAACTAAGAATAAGAAGAAAAAGAGTAAATCTACAATAGTCTAAGGGTGTTTAGTATATTATAAATTATTTAAAATTTAATTGAAATATTAAAAAAATGCTCATTTCAATTATATTTTTATTAAATTTCTTTAATAAAAATATAATTGAAATGAGCATGTAACAGATATAATGGTACTTTCACATATTTTACGTAACTTATATTGTTGTTAAAATATTTCTTCAAATTATTTATTCATTCATTATTTATTCATTGTTTATTTTTTATTTATTCATTCAAATATTTCTTAAAATTATTTTTCTATATGTTATATTTGATAACATACTTATGATGTTACTTGTTTAAATCCTAACTTATTCTAAATTGCCTTTAAATATTTTATAGATTGGCTTGTCTTAGTATCTACTGTCTACTACTATTAATTCTGTATTAGTGTGTCATATTGACAGTGAAAGTCTTAATATTGAAAATAATCTTACTAGTTCTTGTAATATAATAATACTAATATAAATATAATTCTATTTGTATTGGTATTATAATATATAAATATTTATCTTCACACCATTCCCAAGACAGGGGTAGACAGAAGTCTAGACAATTAAGTTGTTTCGACCCTCTTTACTTAATTTTGGTCTGGAATTTGTCGACATTATTATCCTGGTCAGAGGTGCCGAATTAAAAAAAACTCTTTGGTATCTGCCTATGACTTGGGTGTTGAACTCAGGTCTCTCCAATTATACACCCATCCACTCAGTTATCATAATTACTTTAATGCTTGTCAATAATCCACTTTGTTAGCTACACAGTATATTATTGCAATATTTGCCATAATTACCATCCCAAGAAGCTGATTAGTACATAACAAATATCTTTTCGTCATTCCCAATGCAGGGTTAGACAGAGGTCTAGAGGTCTAGACTGGTCACAAACCCTTGGCCTTTTTATTTATTATTATTTTTATTGTACAAAATTTCAAAAAATTATTGATTAAGTAGAGTAATAATAGATTAAGTAGAGCAGTCAAGCTCTAGGGTTTATCTGTGATGCAGAGTCATTGTTCAATTATACACTAAAGTCAGTAGATATAGTTAAAAATAACTCATTTAAAATCCAAAATCAGAAGGGAAAGTAATATCTTAATATAATAAAGCATGGGCAATCGGGCCACCCCGACTGATTTGTAAGATAATATGATTTTAAGTTAGGCTTTTCCAAATTTACAATAATGTTCTGCCATTTCTTTGGAAATTCATTTATTATTTCAGTTAGTGTAATCATTTTTAAGATTTTACATATTAGTCTATATATATATATATATATATATATATATATATATATATATATATATATATATATATATATATATATATATATATATATATATATATATCATCTATGTCCAAGCCTATGATATAAATCATACATAAGTTTTGAAAAAACCCTGGGGATCAAACTCGGGGTCACTGGACTTCAAATCTGATCACCCAACCCCTCAGCTATTAAGACTATTAGTATATTAGTAAATATTTCAGTAAATGTTTTTTGACTTCTGGAGTAGTAGTTCTGGGTCATGAGTCATAGTTTATTGAGGTTGATCCTGTGCATAGGTTCAGTAGATTTATTATTGAAGAAACCAAATAATTTCACTTGCTTTGAATTGAAGTAAATGTATTCACGTAAATGTAAATGTGTTCACGCCATTCCCAGAACAGGGGTAAACCAAGGTCTAGTCTAGACAATTATGTCCCTTGGACCCTCCACCTTCCACCGAAGTTATGTTTTGGGACAATGTGACAGCTGGTGAGCCCGTCGCCGTCTTTACGTCCAAGTCAACGATATAAATCGTACATAAGTTTTAGAAAAAACCCTTTGGTCCGAGCCTGCCACCTGGGAAACGAACTCAGGGTCTCTTGACTCGAATTCTGATCACCCAACCACTTGGCTATCGTGACTTGTGAATCTTGTGGCTATCGTGAAATGTACGTAGATACCTATTAGCAGAATATTCAATTTTATCAATAGTTCCTATCAAATGTACTATGTAGTTAAATTCTTTGTAAAAAGTTTAAGTCAAGATAGCCGAGTAGTATGGTGATCGGAATTGGAGTCTTGAGACCCGAGTTTGATCCCCAGGGCTCGTACCAAAAGGTTATTCTTTAAAAAAAGAATTAAGTACGATTTATATCGTTGTATTGGACATAAAGAGGGCGACGGGCTCACCACCTGTCATGGTGTCCTAATGAATGTCTTTGGAGTATCGAAAAGAATTAATTGTCAAGACTCTGTGCAATCCTGTATTGGGAATGGCGTGAAGATATTTACTTATTTATTCTCAAAGAATGTACAATTTAGTAGTTTTTATTCTCAACATTCTTTTGTAAGTTAATGTTCTACAAATTGTGCCTGTGATAGTGCTGGCTGAAGTGAGCATTTTTGTCTAATAATACTTAAAATATACAAAATAAAAAAAATTAAAAACATAACACTTTATGGACATCAATCGTCATCATCGAAATCAAAGTTGAAATCTGTGGGAGTTTTACTTTCGGCTTCCGTCCGCTCAATAGTGTAATTAGGTGGGCAGCATACTTCATCCTCAGGGCAGGTCCTGGAAAAATAATGTAATGTATTATAAAAAATTCTTGTGTCACGGTGTTTGTAATGAAACTCCTCCAAAATGGCTCGACTGATATTAGTGAAATTTTGTGTATTGGGTAGGTCTGAGAATCGAACAGCTACTTTTCATCCCTCTAATTTTTTTTAAAATGTTTTAGATTTTTTATGATACAGCATACAATAATACATACAACCCTAAATTGTCAAGCCTTTACGATCAACCTCTTTTTTTTTATATGGCAAAACAATGTTTGCGGGATCAGCTAGTAAGTTATAAAAAACGAGTGTTCTTAAGACCTCACGAATGAAGTGAAACTTTTTTACCCGCATCTGTATGTATGTATAATATATTAAAAAATATATTTATTTTTCTTCAAATATTTGAATTTACTATGGGTTTTCTCTGATAAAATAATCTTTAAAAAATACGAAACGTTTCTCTTTCCTTCTTTTTAACTATTATACTTAAGTTTCATTTTAACTTTCTTAACATCACGTATCAATGCGATTGCTAATTAGATGTGGTTTAAGCATACAAACAAAAAAAATTATTAATAATAAATAAATTTAAATAATAATAATAATAAATAAATTTAAATAATAATAAATATATATAAATAAATACCTTCACGCAATTCCCAATTCAGGGTAGAGGTCTAGTTTAGACATTTAAGTCCCTTCGACCCACCTTTCACCGAAAATATTTTCGGGACAAAGTGACAGGTGGTGAGCACGTCGCCGTCTTATGTCCAAGCCAACGATATAATTCGTACATAAGTTCTAGAAAAACCCATTGGTACGGCCATTTGAGGAACGAACTGGGATCTCTTGACTCGAAATTCCGACCACCCAAACACTCGGCTGTAAAATACTGCAATTACTGACTTAGTCGTAATTTGAAGAAAAGTAAATAAATTTATTTGTTTGTTTTACAGCCGGACCAATAGTTGACATCTTTAAAGGCCTCCTTACTAAAGACACAACACAGACAATGCTGTTAACAAACTCTAAACTAACTGAAATACTAGAGAAAGAGTTTGAAATGAAGATTAGTGCATTACACAGTCTTGAGGTGGATATATATTTGAATGTTTTAAAAAAATATCTTAAGATATGGCCCGGATGGGATGACATCTCTGAAACATTTCTAAATTTAAAAGAAGCTAACGATGATGCTGCGATTGCCAAGACTTTGAACGAGACTCATATAAAGCTCAAAGAGTATTTACGGGGCATGCTTGAAATTGCACAACAACTGGCATCAAGTAAAGTTAAAGAGATGAAGATGAAAGAAAAGAATGAATTCATAGTAATGGAAGTAGAAGCTACGAGACAACAACTGAATAGCTTTTTCTACCGGAAACCAGCAAATGGTTGCATTTTTAATGTAAACAAAAAAATTACTTTAGGACTCCACAATTTGAAAATGCTATCACTCGAATCTATATTCAACTGGTGGGGGGTGGAAACGGAAATAAAAGTAAAAGCACAAAACAAGTTTATCATATACAGACGGCAAAATTCCCATGAGCTAAAGCATACACTTGTTAATAAAAAACTAATGCCGGTAACGCGCCGCAACCCGGAGTTAAATCAGCACGTGATGGTGAAATTAAGTGAAAACGGAACGCCTTTATCCAAAGAGCTCGTTCAGGAATGTTTCGAGAACGTCCTCGACGGCAATCCAAAATGGCGTTCGGTTAAGGACATCTTGAAAAAGATCCTACTGAACGATTTGAACGGTCTACCGAAAATGTTGAATGTGCCGTGCGATTTTAAAAAGCATATAAGCAAATATCGTTATATTAGATATTTATATCAGGATGTCGAATCCGCGGACGGAGATGCGGACAAATTTGATTTGCAATTGGAGGAGACAGTTTCGCCGACGTGTCAGTTTCATATTGGTTTTTGCGATTCTGCAGCGAGCGAGGATGTATCGTTTGAGGATTCGATAAAAATTAGTTGCACGAACTGTCAGCTGACATTTACTGGGGAGAACTTCGTCTGGGAAGTGTTGAAGCATTTTAGTGATGATCACATAGAGGAACCCGATTGGCGATGCTTAAAGTGCGACAGGCTGTTTTCTATGCCCGCTTTGACACACATGGGGTGGGCACACACCTGCGATTTACAAAACGTATGATACGGAGACGCGGAGTTTGGTTGCCCCTATCGCAATGTTTACACGGCCTCCTCGTGTACGCAGCAGTCAGTACAGAAATAAGTTAAGTAAGTATTTTATCGTGTTTTTTTTTAATTAATTTTTTTTCACGTCCCGACTTTTCGTTTGCTGTACAGCGGCTTGGAATCATAGTTAACGCGGAGTATCTTTTTTTTTAATTAAATTCCGTGTTTATCTGTGTGTTTTTAACTCAATAGAATCCGTAAAATTGGTTTTTAAAACTTTGATTTGATTACGAAACCAAAGAAATAATTAAATGATGTACTTGTTAATTAATTTAGTTTAAGGAAAAACTTATTGTTTATATATGCGTATTTTGAACACTATAAAAGATGAATTACTGTTAAGTAAGGAACTTTTTAACGGACAAAATGCACAAAAGTTCTTACCCTAAAAATCGAATAATCTAGTCGAATAATCTAGAATAATCTATGGTAATGTTGGTACTCAAGTTTTCGAAAGAAGGAAGCAAGTCTCTGGCAAAAGGGGACTATTATGTATATACTAAGTAACAAATTGATGTTGTTTTTTCTTATATTATATATTAATGGCGGATTTACATTCTCGTCCGAATTATCTCGTTAAATGAATGGTTTCGTATACAAGTAGAACAGTATAAATAATTATTTGAGAAGAGTAAATTTTGTGTATTCACTCATAAGATTACGGGCTTTTTTTTATTGTCATTTGTGGAGGTTTTGGAGCTGTGAGTTTAGCTGTTGTATGGAGTATATATAGGATATATATTTGTGTCTATTGCAGGCTTCTCCACCGTACTTATTACTATTCTTATTATTTCACGAAAGAGACGACTCTTTCGTGAGACTATTTAATTTTTTTTATATGTGGTACCGCGTTTAGGGCAATCTGCCGTAACCTTCAGCTCCACTGAAAGGGCTCGTCGAGGAGTGATCGAACCCTTGATACCTATAAAATTATGCCGGGCCTTCGTACACCGGTCATGTGGAGAAGCTCCTTAATACCGTATAGTACCGTACCGTATAGTTATTCTTTTTGCTTTCATTTTTTATATGACGCTAAAGTGTCGTACTCATTTGAGTCCTATCCTTCATGTAAATTTGCGTCATGTTAGTGTAGCGGACTATGTGCTGCAGGATAGGGGTAGCTACCGGCTAGGTCGGGTGATCGTGACCTGGGGAGGACGTCTCCTCCAATAGTGTGCGCTATCGGTAATCGTATATATGCTTGTAATTGCGCGAACTTCGATAGCGCGATGTAGGCCGTCGATGTGTTTCCTGAATTCGCCACTAGCGAGCTTCCAATGTGGAGACATAGATGTCGCCACATTAGTGTCGGTGTGCCTCTGATGGGTTAGGCCTTCTGGTATTGCCATCAGGGTCTTCTGTGTCTTCTTTTTGGAAGTAGTCTCGAAGGTGTGACTACTGCTGCGACGTGCGCTTGGTTTGTAGCAGGGTAGAGCCGATATTGGCTTTCGAGAAAGTGAGCGAAAATTTCGGCTCTCTTTTGAGCGCTATATCACTGAGCCGTCACTGTGCTTAAGGGATCTTCGTGATGCTTTCGCCCTCGAGAGCTTGCGGCAAAGCTTGGGTATGTAGTTCCATTTTCTAGTCTAAATAAGACATTCTATGTATTTGCACCAGCCCTTTCCTGTTTTAGCTTCTCTGTCGCCGCGTTAAGAGAAGTCCTCAGGTTTGGGCATCTGGTACGTTGCCAGGTCTTCCGTAATTTCCTTTTTTCCTCCAAGAGCCTGAGGACTCTCTGGGGGAGAGGTCGATGGAATCACCTAACTTCTGAGGTGGTGGTGGCCTCCTCTAAGGCCGTGTGTAGGACCCTTCCTATTTCATGGCTGTGGTGCTCCATTTACTTCGCCGTGCTTGCCGAGAACGAGGTCGCGTGCGCTTCCACCTCTGCAGAGAAGAGCTCCCAGTTTACTCTTCTGCTGAAGGCTCCTTGGTATGGGTAGTGGGTAGGTGTTTCAGGTCCTGCGACGTGGCAACCCCTTCGTTTCACCTCGTTGAACAGTATTCACCCATTGGGGCATATGCGCGACAAGTTCCAACTCGTGTGCCTGATATTCAGCTCGCCAGCGATAAGTGTTGGGGTTGGGGTATCTAAGAGCGCTAGTAACTCCTTCGCATCCATCTTCGCGGCTGGCGGTTTGGATGCCGCGAAGAGAATCGTCTTCTAGCTTCCGGATCCAATCTCCACCCTCAATGAACTTGTGCATCGCAGGCACACTGATGGTAGAGGTTGGTGTTGCAGATTTCTCATGACTAGAATTGCCAGTCGGCTGAGCTTTGCGGCTGAGGCACCCGTGGCGCTGCCTGGCGTTTCTGTGGTCTCTGTATCTGTCTCTGAGGAGTTCTGGCCCTAGGCGCTTGTTGCCCTGTCGGGCCTTTCGCCGCTCCTTTGGTGAGTACCGGAGGAGGTATCCTGATACCTCTCTTCCGGACGATGCGCTGCAGTACCGCGCAGCGCCTATCTTTGCTGTGTGCGCCTTAGCACAGTTGGCGCACTTGGGCGGACAGTATCTAGGTTTAGTGCAGTCCGTCGCCCCTCCCCCCCCCGAGCAAGGAACGCACTTGATGGGCCTGCCCAATCCAATCAGGTTCTTCTCCGAGGTCTTGATCCTCGTAGGGTACGGGACTTGAGGTAATCCTCTCTTCCCGACGTCTTCTCAGGGGCTGCTGTTCCCCCGGTCCTGGGTACCACTGTTTCTGTGGTGTGTGGTTGGTGTGTTGCGTATTTCACGTCTTATGTCGACACTTGTCGCGCATCCTCGACCCCCTTCTGGTCGGTCGCCACTCTGGTGGGCGTGCGTGGAGTGGTAGTATCCTCTTGATTGGAGCTAGGTCATGGAGGTGCTCATGCGGCCCGTTGTCGGCGCGATCGTCAATTGCAATGGCGTCATTCATTACGTAGCGACCGGCCCCAACAATGATCCGGAGTTTCTAGTTCTGCTGGACCAGCAGTCTGCTACGTTGATTCTTGAATGTGAGTGCGTACCGCGCTGGTGAAGCGTAGGTAAGAGCGAGCGGATGTAGGTTTTGTAGATGCCGTCTTGATCGGCAGCTTGGATACCTAGACTGGGTAGAGCTCGCGCAGCAATGGCTCGTCGGAGCGAGTAGTCCACATGGGGAACTATGCGCAGCGAGCGATCTATCTGGCATCCTAGGTACTCCACTCTACATCCTGTCCTCGGAGCTGAAGTGCAGGTGGCACGCGCCCTTGGCGGTTGGTGATAATGGTAGTGGTGACAATGACGGTCATCCGTCATTTACGTCAAATACGCGCTGTCGTCGGCGTAAAGTGCGAGCAGGACATCATCTTTCCACTCTTGGACGCGATCCTCAAGCGTAAGTATTTCGTCTTGGGTGCCGCCTTTCAGTGGCGTTATGTAGGCGTGTTACGTACTTTACGTCTTACATCGGGTCTTGTTGCATTTCCCTGGTCCCCCCCGGGCCGGGTGGCAATGAGAGAATATCTCTCGGCAGGGATCGCCACTCCGGTGGTCTTGCGTGTAACGGTAGCGTGTCCTGGGTAATCGCCAGGCGATGTAGATGTTCCGTGTGGCCCGTTGTCGGCGCGGGTGGTAGCGCCGTGGCAGGTGGTATCTTCTCCTCTTGCAGCAGCTTGAAGATGAGTCCCGTATGCCACACTCTGTCGAAGGCCTTTTCCATATCTAGTAGGACCCCCAGACAGCAGCGGTCGCAATGTTGTTCAACCGCTAAGTAGTGTAACAAGTTGCGTAGATGTAGAATGACCGCTACGGATACCGTGTTGCCCTACGCGTGGCTCTACGAGCGGGCGGAACCTCCGTAGCAATAACTTCTCAAATAACTTCTCAAATAACTTCGCTACGTACGATAGCAATGTTATAGGGCGGTAGCTTGCCGGAGACTTCCTGTCCTGTCCGTTCTGTGTCCCGGGTTTCGGCAGTACGACTATTCTACCCGTTTTCCATTCTGTGCGCAATATCCCGTTGTAAAGACGGGATAGCGCAACAAACCCTTACCTCGGCAGTTGTCTTAACGCGCCGGTTGTTATAGCGTCATGCCCCGGCGCTTTGCGCAGTGGCAAGCGCAATGCCACTTTTCTCACTTCGGCGGGGGAAATAAAGTCATCCCCGTTTAGTGGCGGCACCCGTGGAAGCCCATAAACTCCTGTACGCGTTGCTCGACTTGCTTGTGAAATTCTGCGTCGACAGCTGCAGCAGTGTCCGGCTTGAAATGCCCCCGGTCCTTGGCTCCGTAATACCGTTTGCCCACGTTGTCCACTTGTGGATAGATCGGGGATGGTTTCCGTAGAAGCTGTCGGTTAAGTTGATGTAGAGATGAGAGATAGTAAGCGCTCTCTTCTATACGACTATCCCAAGTGTGACTTCGGTAAGCTTTAATCTCTTCCCACAGCTCCTCCGTTAGCCGATTTAACTTGGTTTTGATTAGTGGGCAACGTGTGCGCATCCAGAGTTTCCTGGTTTTTCTTTTTTCTTGTAATAATGTTCTCAACCGAAGTGGTAGTTCATCATTTCGGCGCTACCGTTACCGTCTTAGTGGCCGACAGATACACTTGATGTATCTTATCCCTAATATATTTGTCGGCCACTTCTACGTCGTCCGCTGTTATTATAGGCGCGCCGTACCCGATATTCGCTAATCCACTTCGGTAGGTGTCAGTCGGTCTTCTTTTTCATTCCTCTGGGCGCTACGGAGTCCACTTTTTGTGTTAAGGTGAAGTAAACTGGTAGGTGCTGCGTATCCAGGTCGTACAGCACCTCCGTTTGGACCGGGTGAGTGATACCGTGACACAGTACGACATCTATAACATCCGGTCGGTGTTTCCTGTTTGTGGGGATATGTGTTGGCGATTCTGTGCCTAACACTTCATATCCCCATTTCTCTGCATCTTCGTATAATGCCTTGCCATTGGGGGATATGGTGTTCGACCCCCATGCCGTGTGTTTAGCGTTTAAATCCCCGGCAATTATGGCAGGCGATGTCCCATCGAAGATGCAGTGGATGTCTGAGGGGCTTAGGGGGGAACCGGGAGGGCGATAAGCTGCATATATCCTATGCTCCTCTCCGGCTATCCGTAGGCGTACACCTATTGTCCTAGTTGAGACATACGGCTGCAGCTCTAATTCTTCGTGTATTAGATCTCTCCTTACTAACACAGCTACGCCTCTATAAGCTATGCTTTCGGGGGATATCTCATCGCGTCGATACACGAAGAAATTAGGGAGTTTGAATGGCTGAGATGGTCTTAGCTTAGTTTCTCCCAGCAGTACCACCTGGATATCGTACTGCTGGACAAGCGTTCTTAGTCCGGCGGTGTGGATCTTAATACCGCCGGCGTTCCAGTATAATACTTTCAACTCAGCCATTTTTAGCCGTAGTCAGACGGGCCAGTGCGGTAACTACCGCTGTTAGGGGGTCAGCTCCCGTGGTCATCGCCGTGACGACGTCTCCCAGGATCTTGATTACGATGGTGACCAATTGCGCAAGTGCTTCCTCAACCGTCGTCGGTGGCGTGTGTTGTGGGGGGGAGGCCACGGTTCTCCCCCTTACGGTGTGTGCGATTTGTGCTTGTTGCACTTGCGCATGCTGAGGTTTCCTGGCCCGTTTCTTGGTCCTGGGCCCTTCAGCGGTGGCAACGATGGGAAGGGGGTGGGGTGTGGAGGTTATTACAGCCTCGGACGTGGCTGTCCCCTTATTTTTCTTCTTCCCCCTCCTCTTCTTTTTCTTTTTCTGAGAGGGTTGTACACCTCTCTCAGTGGCATTGTTTGCCGGTGGTGCCAAAGTTGTCACCGCGGCGAACGTGGGGGGCGGCTATTTGTGTGGGTGCTCTCTCTAATCGCCGCTCTTGCGGCTGAGGCACCCGTGGCGCTGCCTGGCGTGTTGGGTGTTGTGGCCTTTCTCGGCTTTTGGCCTTGGGCGGTTGCGCCGTCGAGCCTCGGGTGGGTACCGGAGGGGGTATTCTGATACCCCTCTTCCTGGCAATGCGCTGCAGTACCGGGCAGCGCCTGTCATTTGCTGTGTGCGCCTTTGCACAATTGGCGCACTTAGGCGGACTATCCCTGGATTTAGTGCAGTCCGCCGCCGGGTGATCCCCTGCGCATCGAACGCACTTGAAGGGCCTATAGCAGTTGTACGAGGAGTGTCCGAACCCCTGGCACCTGTGACATTGGGCTGGTCCTTCCCTGCCCTGCCAGGCTTCTATAGTTATGTCTGGCATATAGAGGAGCTCGTGTATCCCGTACAACCTCCTGAGCTCCTCGTCGGGGATGTGGTCCATTTTAATATGGAAGAGGCATCCGGGTCTACCTCTTTTCGGTGGGATGGACCTCACGAAGGTCACAGGGAAGCCTAGGTCCTTCAGGGCCTCCTCGATGTCCTCCGGATTGGTCTCGGCGGGCAGTCCGCGCAAACCCACCTTTGTTGGTTGCTCTATCGACGGCGCATAGCAATACCACGCTAGCGTAGCATCGACCTTGCTTCGCTCAACAAGGTATTTTTGCACCGTCCTATATTCTTCCTCGGTTTGGGGACGGAATCGAACCCCCTTCCCAAACGGACGTGCACTCGGCGCATGCCCTAACCGGCTATGCAACACTTTAAAGTGTTTCGCCCAGTCGGGCATGCACTCTACCACGATTGGGGATATGACTTGTTTTCCGTTTTGGCTTTGGTTTCACTTCTTTGTTGTTGTGATATCGGTGGACTGCGCGGTCGTCGAGGCGTTGCTGCCATATTTGCGTAGGTCGTCGTCGCCATTGGCGCATTTGACGGCCCCGGAATTGGACAACGCCCTGCCTGCGCGTCATAGGTCTGTGCGACCGGTAGCATGGGAGGCGGGGCGGTAGGCGTGGTCCTATCTCCTTCTGGGACTCTACGCATCTCTTTCCGGATGCGTGGAGACGGGGTTGGGGGGGACATCTCTTCGCTTATATAGTCGCCGGGTGTGCGGTCAGGTTAAGTTGCACAACTCGCGGCGACTAGAGCGCGCTTTCCTTGCGTCGCTCCATTCTTAATGTCCCCCCGTTCCAATGTCGGGGGCAAGTCTAGATATGTCGTCGATGTGCCGACGCTGGTTCTCTCCCTAGGCAGCGGTACTTCTTGCGCGGGAGAGTACTCTGACTAGTGCGACGACGATGTCGAGGACGGAGATTGTGGCGGTTGTAGGTGGATTCTTACAGGGGCTGCGCATACGCGTTTGTCCTCCTGTAGATACATCTCGTCTATTTCTGGTGGTGTGCGTTGTCGTGCTGCTCGCCGAGCTGAGTTGGGACCCGGTTCCCCCGAAGTGGGAAACTCAGTTCCCAATTCTTGGGAGAGCGCGGGTGCGGTGCCCGGCGAAATTGCGCTTCGCGGCAACGGTTGCGGAACTCGCGGCGGTTGCGTTGCTCGTTCGCGCTGGGGTAGTATCCGTGATTGACCCGGGTCAAATATGTTCTGCTCCATTAGTGGGCGGTCCACAACCGTGAGTCTTCTTTGGTGGTGTTGCTGTTGCTGTTGTTGTTGCATGTGGTAGCGAGCGGTCAGGGTTCGGTGTTCGGTTTCCTGAGACTCTGTTCCGTCTCGCGGGTTCATCGGTGTCTCCGACATCGCGGTGATTTTAATTGCGCGTGGGGACCTGCGTGCCTCTTGCAACTCCCCCGCCCCTCGTCGCTGTTAGCCTCACCGAGTGACCCCGGTGGCGCTCCCAGCGGTTTGGGGTGGGTTCGTAGGCTGAAGTGCTGGTGTGCTAATCCAGCTAAGAATTCGCCACTCATATGTGTGGGCTGACCAGCCACGCATGTGAGGTGCACGACCTTTGTCCTTTCCAATGAAAGGGATGGGGTGTGCGTTAGCAGTCAGTTACTTTCCGCCGGTTACATTGCGCACACAGGGATGTGTGGACGGAAAGTAACTGTTTTAGAAGGGGTGAGGTCACCCAAACCCAATGCTTCAAAGCGTCTAGGGAGTAAAACTCAACCTTTCTGCCTATCCACCGAGCTCTTCGAAGTGACGGCTGCCGAGGTGACTTGTACTGGTCGAAACTTTCCAAAGTCCACCGATGCAACGCTACTCAAAGCCCTTCTTGATGCGATGGACGTGAGCGTGAGCGGATTTCGTCTGCTTAGCAGGTTTCGGGCCTCGAGGCAAGCCTCATTGCCCGGGCATCTTCTCAGGGGGCTGCTGCTCCCCCGGTCCTGGGTACCGCTTTTTGCGGTATATGTGTAGAAATGTTGCGTACTTTACGCCATGCGTCGGGTCTTTCACTCTTCCCCGTCCTCCCCCTCAACGAGGTCGGGTGGTGGTTGCAACAATTCCCTAGGGAGAGGTCGCCGCTCTGGTGGTCGAGCGTGCTGCGGCAGGAGGTCCGATAAGGACGCCAGGTCGCGCAGGTGTTCATGTGGTCCATTATCAGCACGGTCATACATTTTCCGCGCCAAATGGACCACAAAGTCATGAATTGATTCGATTTTTAGGTCTCTGGCGATGACGTCATTCCGGACGTAACGACCAGCTCCCACAATCGTTCTTAGGGAAATGTTTTGCTGAACCTGCAATCTTTTCCGCTGTGCGGGAGATGTGAACGCGTACCACGCTGGTGCAGCATATGTGATTCGCGAGCGGATGTAGGTCTTGTAGATCCCTACCTTGGTCTTCGTTGGCAGGTTGGATGCCAGAACCGGACGGAGGACCGCCCTCGCAGCTCTTGCGCGCTGTATGACGTATGCGACCTGAGGGGTCATACGTAGAGAGCGGTCAATCTGGCATCCAAGGTAGGTCACTGTCTTCTTCCACTCTACATCCTGGCCTCGGAGCTTGAGTGGTGGTGGTACACGTCCCTGTCTGTTGACAATTATGGCGCATGTCTTGCCAACGTTCACGGCCATGCGCCATTTGTCCAGTCATTCAGGCAGCAGGTTCAGCAGACATTGCATCCTCCTGGCTGCAATGTCTGCCCGGCGGGACGACGTAAAATACGCGCTGTCGTCTGCGTAGAGGGCGAGCATGACATCTTGTTCCCATTCTTGGACGCGACCTTCAAGTGTGGGGATGTCGTTGGTGTAAACTGCGTACAGGTGCGGAGAAAGACAGCTGCCTTGTGGCACTCCTGCCTCTATTCTTCGTGCTACCGAGTCGATCCTCTCGACGCTAACACAGAAGCTCCGTCCCTCCAGAAATGACGCCACTAGTCGTATGAGCGCTGGCGGCGTTGTGGTATTATGTACTAATTTGTAGATTGGACCCGTGTGCCACACCCGGTCGAAGGCCTTCTCTATGTCGAGAAAGACCCCCAGACAGGAGCGGCCGCGATGGGGATGGGCCGCTAGGTAGTGTAGCACTCTGCGGAATCCGAATTGCTCCTTTCGGAGCTCTGCGTGTGGTCGCAGTCTCCGCAGCAGCAGCCTTTCAAACAGTTTTGCTACATACGACTGTAGCGTGATGGGACGGTAGTTTGCCGGGTGTCTTCTGTTTTTACCCGGCTTCGGCTGCACTATGATCTTCCCTTCCTTCCACTTGGAAGGGTAGTGTTGGGTGCGTAGCACCCCGTTGAACAAACGGGTCAGTGCTACGACCCCTTTCCTAGGCAGCTGTCTTATTGCAGTGGTGGTGATGCAATCGTTGCCCGGCGCTTTCCGTAGCGGCAGGCGCTGTGCCACTCTCCTTACTTCAGAAGGGGACATGAAATCGTCCCCTCCTATTGGTGGCGCCGGGCTCGTCAGGAACTCCTGTACGCAATGCTCAACCTCCCTGTGGAAGTCTGCGACGACAGCTGCAGCAGTGTTGGGTTTGAACTGTCCCTCTAAATGTTCTGCCAGGATCTCGGCCCGGTCTCGTGCTCCGTAGTGCCGTTTTTCTGTGCTGTCCACTAGTGGGCAAATGGGCTGTGTTGTGCGCGAAAGCTGTCGGGTGAGCTGGTATAATGAGGCTGGATGTTCCGAGGCCTCCTCGATGCGAGCGTTCCACGACTCGCCTCGGAAGGCCTTTATCCCTTCCGACAGCTTTTCGGTAATAGTGTTAAGTTTCGTCTTTACTTTTGGACATCTGGTTCTAGCCCAAAGCTTCCTAGTGGATCGTTTCTCCTCTAGGAGAGTTTTGAGCCTCCGTGGGAGTACCTCCCCACGGTGCGTGTCAGGTATTGTCCTGGTGGCCGCTAGATACTCTTGATGTATCTTTTCACAGATATATTTAGCGGCCACTTCTACCTCTTCTGCTGATGTTATGTTCGCACCGTAGGTAAGGTTCGCCAGCGCTCTTCTGTATTGCTCCCAGTTGGTCTTCGTACGGAGGCCCCGGGGCACTACGGAGTCGGCGCTGGTCGACATAGTGATGAGGATTGGTAGGTGCTGCGTGTCCAGGTCATACAGCACCTCCACTTGGACCGGGTATGTGATTCCTTGGCAGAGAACTATATCCAGGACATCCCGCCGATGTGTTGTTATCGTGGGGATATGTGTGGGAGCTCCTGGTCCCAACACTTCATATCCCCCTTCTTCAGCGTCTTCAAACAGTCTCCTACCAGCGGGGTTCATGATGCGTGAACCCCATGCCAGGTGTTTGGCATTAAAATCTCCTGCCATAATGATAGGAGAACTGTTGTCCATGACGGCTCGGATGTCCGAGGGGCAGAGAGGAGGGCCGGGTGGGCGGTACGCTGCGTAGATCCTTAGCTCCACACCGGCCGTCTTCAGGAGTATCCCAATGCTCCTGGTTGAGATGAATGGCAGCAGCTCCAATTCTTCATGCACTAGGTCTCTCCTAACCAAAATGGCCGTGCCTCTGTAGGCCTTTCCTTCGGGAGAGACCTCGTCGCGACGATACACGAAGAAGTTCTTCGATCTTGAAATGGCGTCCGGGTCTGAGTTTAATCTCCCCTAGCAGCTCGACCTGGATTCCGTGCTGCTGCACCATAGTTTGGAGACTAGCGGCTTGTTGGTGGATGCCGCCTGGGTTCCAGTACATTACCCGGAGCTCAGCCATTTCTTGCCATTGTCAGGTGGGTCAGGGCTGTCAGAATAGCCGTGAGTGAGTCAGCTCCCGTGGTCATCGCCGCTAGGACGTCGCCTAGGATTTTCATGACGACGGCACGGATGTAGTTTGAGGGGGGGAGGCCTCGGTTCTCCCCCTTGAGGCTTGTGCTCTCGGAGCTGGGTGTTGGACTCGCACATGCTGAGTTACATGTCCTGGTGTGTTGGCAACTGCTGGCCCTGGCTGGATGGTGGCGATGGGAGGGGGTATGGGTGTGGAGGTCACCCTGGCCTCGGACTTGGCCATCTTTTCTTCTTCTTCCCCTCCTCTTCCTCCTAGTGGAGAGGGGGCCTCCCCTCTCCGTGGCCTCGTTAGCCGGCGGTTGCAGAGTTGTGACCGCCGCTACCTTTCCAGGTTTAGTGGCTGGTGCCACTTCTGTTGCCACCTCCAGGCGCCGCGGCTGTCGCGGCTGTGGCTGGGGTCTCGCATTGGGTGCGCCCTCTGCGACTGGTGGTGCACCTCTGTGCGTGTTTTGCCGCGGCGCATGCGGCGGCGGGAGGGGGGGATGGGGGGCATTCTAATCCCCCTCTTACGAGCGATGCGCTGAATAACAGCGCATCTTCGGTCGTTTGCCGAGTGCGCCTTACCGCAATTGGCGCACTTCGGTGGCCCATCCCTGGGTTTGGGGCAGTCTGATGCGACATGATCCCCGGCGCATCTGACGCATTTAACCGGGCGAAAGCAGTTTGCCGAGGAGTGTCCGAACCCCTGGCAACGGTGGCACTGAGCCGGGCCTTCCCTGCCTTGCCATGCCTCTATCGTTACTCCGGGCATGTAGAGGAGCTCGTGTACGTCATACAGCCTCTTGAGCTCCTCTTGGCTAAGGTGGTGTAGCTTAACGTGAAAAAGGCAACCTGGTCTCCCTTTCTTCGGGGGGATTGCCCTTACGAACGTAACGGGAAAGCCCAATGCCTTAAGGGCCTCCTCGATGTCCTCGGGGTGTGTATCTGCTGGTAGCCCACGCAGTCCCACCTTAGTGGGCAATTCAGCGGTTGGTGCATAGCAGTACCATGCGAGCGCTGCGTCCTCCTTGCAGCGCTCCGTTAGGTACCTCTGCACCTTCCGGTATTCATCAGCCGAATGCGGGTGGAATCTTTCCCCTTTCCCGAAGGGCCGCGCATTCGGCGCGTGCCCTAAAATGTTGTGCAGGGCACGGAAGTGTTTTGCCCACTCTGGTAGGCTTTCTACTATAAGAGGAGGATATTTGCTATCCTCCTTTTCCTTGGCCACCACCTTCCTAGGTGATGGCACAGGTGGGCTGCGCGGGCGCTTGGGTGCAGCTGCCATCGTGGCGTACGTCGACGCGGACGACGTTCCTGGGCGCGTAGGGCCCCCCCACGTTTGGGCATCGTAGACGGCAGCTAGCCTCGGTGTATCTTTGTCGACCGGTGTCTCTACCGGCGACATTGATTTATGCCCTGCCTTGATCTCTACCTCCATTTCGGAGGGAGATGGGGTAGAGCGGCTTTGAGCCATGCCCCTCTTTGGTTCAATTAGTAGGGCCGAGACGACCCCCCTCTGCACGCTGACCCCACTACGGAGGTTTGCAGGAAGGGGTGGGGGGGCATCATGAGTCGTCTCGATTTTTGCGAGGTCCGTTTCTCCGGTATTTATACTGGTTGCCGGGCCCGTGCTGAGTTGTGTTACACAACTAGCGTCAGGTACAGCAACCGTATTTCCGGCCTCGCTTTCCAAAATTGAAAGTCCGGCGTACTCGGTAGAGTCCCATCCTCCCGGGTAAAGTGCTGGTCCCCCCTTCTCTTCAACTTGCGTTTCAGTGGCTGGGGAATACTCCGACGAGGAGGATGAGGATGGCGATTGCGGCGGGTCTTCGTGCCGAACAGGAGTCTTCGCTCTTTTTTCCGCGGGAGCGTCGATTTCCGGCGGCGTGCGATGTCTTGCGGCTAGTCGCCCTTGTAGGACCTCCGTGTCTTCCACCTGACGATACTCAGATCGCCGGTCAGTAGACGCGGGGGTCGGGGGCGATGCGCGTGTACGCGGTAGCGGCCGTGGTATCCCGTGGGGGGTGGGTCCCCCTCATCCGACGTTCTTGTACACTAATGTAGTGTGTACCTAATGTGGTGCGTATGTGTGTGTGCGTATTCGGTAGGCGTGCGAACGATACGGTTCCTATGTCGCTTGACCACTCCCCCCCGCCCCTCAGCGCGGGCCACTTAGCCGGGTGAAACCTTTCGGAGGCCCAGCACAGCGCCCAGCGAGCGGTTTGGGGGTTTGTTAACTTAAAGAGTCCCCGCGAAATGAGACTTAATACCCCGAAGTGTACAAGTACACCGCAGGGCCGAACACCGGTGCCCTTTTCTAAGAAAAGGGATAGGGTGTCCGACGCGCTTGGAACGCTGTTGGCCAGTTACAATTGTTACGACGGGCGTGTCAATTGGCAAACAGACGTTATCCCGGGGGTGTGGTCGCCCAAAGTCTCAAAGTCTAGGAACTTCAGGGAGTAAACTCAACCTTCAGAACTTCGACCGAGTTCTTCGGAGCGACGGGTGCCGTGGTAATAGTACTAGTTAAAAACTTTCCTTATTCACTGATTGCACCGCTACACAAGCCCGATGCGATGGACGTGCGTGCGGGTCATCCATATCAGGGGGGTGTAAAAGGCCCCCCTTTATGGGTTGCGAGTTTCGAGGCATTGCCTCATGACTCGGGCGTCTTCTCAGGGGGCTGCTGCTCCCCCGGTCCTGGGTACCGCCTTTCAGCGGCGTTGTGTAGGTGTGTTACGCACTTTACGTCTTATGTCGGGACTTTATTGCACTTCCCCGGTCCCCCCCGGGCCGGGTGGCAATGAGAGAATATCTCTCGGGAGGGGTCGCCACTCCGGTGGTCGAGCGTGTAACGGTAGCCGTTCCTGTATCGCCAGGCGATGTAGATGTTCGTGTGGCCCGTTGTCAGCACGGTCGTACATTCCGCGCGACACCCGGACCACGAATTCTTCGACCGTTTCCATTTTCAGGTCCCTGGCGATAACGTCATTGCGTACAAAGCGACCCGCTCCAACTATAGTACGTAGTACTATATTCTGCTGGACCTGTAGTCGCCGACGTTGATATGTTGAGGTGAACGCGTACCACGCAGGCGCCGCGTAAGTAAGTCTTGATCTTATATATGTTTTATATATACCTATCTTGGTTTTTACTGGTAGCTTTGTTGTTGATAGTACCGGATAGAGAACCGCCTTCGCTGCTCTCGCGCTGCTTATAGCGTAATCCACCTGTGCGGTGAGCCGAAGCGATTTGTCTATCCGGCAACCAAGATAGGTGACGGCGCTCTGCCACTTAATCCTTTGACCTCTTAGTTTGAGTTGTGGTGGCACGCGCCCACGGCGATTGGTGATTATGGCGGATGTCTTCCCGACATTAATAGTCATCCGCCACTTATCTAAGCATTCTGGTAATAGGTCCAACAGTCGCTGCATCTTCTTGGCAGCGATGTTTGCCCGACGGGACGACGTAAAGTACGCGCTGTCGTCCGCGTAGAGTGCGAGCATGACATCGTCTTCCCACTCTCGGACGCGACCCTCGAGCGTGGGGATGTCGTTGGTGTAGATTGCGTACAGGCAAGGAGAAAGACAACTGCCCTGTGGAACACCTGCTTCTATAGTGCGTACCGCCGAATCGGCTTGCTCGACGGTGACGTAGAAGCTACGCCCTACTAGGAACGATTCTACTAATCGTACGTAGCCAGGTGGTATTTTTTCTTCTTGCAAGAGCTTGTATATTAGACCCGTATGCCACACTCTGTCGAAGGCCTTCTCCATGTCTAGTAAGACCCCAGACAGCAGCGGTCGCGATGTTGTTCGGCCGCTAAATAGTGTAACACACGGGCCAGTTGCGTCGTTGTAGAATGACCGCTACGGAAGCCGTGTTGTTCTACGCGCGGCTCTACGAGCGGGCGGAGCCTCCGTAGCAGTAACTTTTCGAATAACTTTGCTACGTACGATAGCAATGTTATAGGGCGATAGCTTGCCGGAGACTTCCTGTCTTTTCCGGGTTTCGGCAGTACGACTATTCGTCCTTTCTTCCACTCCGTGGGTAGTGTAGGGTGCGCAATATCCCGTTGTAAAGACGGGATAGCGCAACAAATCCTTTTCTCGGCAGTTGTCTTAACGCGACGGTTGTTATAGAGTCGTGCCCCGGCGCTTTGCGCAGTGGCAAGCGCAATGCCACTTTTCTCACTTCAGCGGGGGAAATAAAATCATCCCCGCTTAGTGGCGGCACCGGAGCTTCCATAAACTCCTGTACGCGTAGCTCGACTTGTGCGTGAAATTCTGCGGCGACAGCTGCAGCAGTATTAGGCTTGAATTGCCCTCGAGATGTTGTGCCAAGATCTCTGCCCGGTCCTTGGCTCCGTAGTACCGGTTGCCCACGTTGTCCACTAGTGGGCAAATCGGAGGTGGTTTCCGTAGAAGCTGTCGGTTAAGTTGGTGTAAAGATGGGGATAGTCAGCGCTCTCTACTATACGACTATCCCATGTGTGACTTCTGTGAGCTTTGATCCCTTCCGACAGCTCCTCCGTTAGCCGATTTAATCTGGTTTTAACTAGTGGGCAACGTGTGCGCGCCCAGAGTTTTCTGGCTTCCCTTTTCTTTTAATTAATGTTCTCAACCGAAGTGGTAGTTCATCCTTACGGCGCGCTACAGGTACCGTTTTAGTGGCCGACAGATACACTTGATGTATCTTATCTCTAATATATTTGTCGGCCACTTCTACGTCGTCTGCTGTCATTATCGGCGCGCCGTATCCGACATTCGCTAATCCACTTCGGTAGGTGTCCCAGTCGGTTCTTTTCTTAATTCCTCTGGGCGCTACGGAGTCCACTGATTGTGCAATTGTGAAATAAACCGGTAGGTGCTGCGTATCCAGGTCGTACAACACCTCCGTTTGGACCGGGTGAGTAATACCGTGACACAGTACGACATCTATAACATCCGGTCGGTGTTTCCTGTTTGTGGGGATATGTGTTGGCGATTCTGTGCCTAACACTTCGTATCCCCATTTCTCTGCATCTTCGTATAATACCTTGCCATTGGGGGATATGGTGTTCGACCCCCATGCCGTGTGTTTTGCATTTAAATCCCCGGCAATTATGGCAGGCGATGTCCCATCGAAGATGCAGTGGATGTCCGAGGGGCTTAGGGGGGAACCGGGAGGGCGATAAGCTGCATATATCCTATGCTCCTCTCCGGCTATTCGTAGGCGTACACCTATCGTCCTTGTAGAGACATACGGCTGCAGCTCTAATTCTTCGTGTATTAGATCTCTCCTTACTAACACAGCTACGCCTCTATAAGCTATGCTTTCGGGGGATATCTCATCGCGTCGATACACGAAGAAAGTAGGAGTTTGAATGGCTGAGATGGTCTTAGCTTAGTTTCTCCCAGCAGTACCACCTGGATATCGTACTGCTGGACAAGCGTTCTTAGTCCGGCGGTGTGGATCTTAATACCGCCGGCGTTCCAATACAGTACTCGCAACTCAGCCATTTTTAGCCGTAGTCAGACGGGCCAGTGCGGTAACTACCGCTGTTAGGGGGTCAGCTCCCGTGGTCATCGCCGTGACGACATCTCCCAGGATCTTGATTACGACGGTGACCAATTGCGCAAGTGCTTCCTCAACCGTCGTCGGTGGCGTGTGTTGTGGGGGGGAGGCCTCGGTTCTCCCCCTTACGGTGTGTGCGATTTGTGCTTGTTGCACTTGCGCATGCTGAGGTTTCCTGGCCCGTTTCTTGGTGCTGGGCCCTTCAGCGGTGGCAACGATGGGAAGGGGGTGGGGTGTAGAGGTTATTACAGCCTCGGACGTGGCTGTCCCCTTGTTTTTCTTCTTCCCCCTCCTCTTCTTTTTCTTTTTCTGAGAGGGTTGTACACCTCTCTCAGTGGCATTGTTTGCCGGTGGTGCCAAGGTTGTCACCGCGGCGAACGTGGGGGGGGCGGCTATTTGTGTGGGTGCCTTCTCTAATCGCCGCTCTTGCGGCTGAGGCACCCGTGGCGCTGCCTGGCGTATTGGGTGTGGCCTTTCTCGGCTGTGGGCTTTGGGCGGTTGCGCCGTCGAGCCTCGGGTTGGTACCGGAGGGGGTATTCTAATACCCCTCTTCCTTGCAATGCGCTGCAGTACCGGGCAGCGCCTATCGTTTGCTGTGTGCGCCTTTGCACAATTGGCGCACTTAGGCGGACTATCCCTAGATTTAGTGCAGTCCGCCGCCGGGTGTCCCCTGCGCATCGAACGCACTTGAAGGGCCTGTAACAATTGTACGAGGAGTGTCCGAACCCCTGGCACCTGTGACATTGGGCTGGTCCTTCCCTGCCCTGCCAGGCTTCTATAGTTATGCCTGGCATATAGAGGAGCTCGTTTATCCCGTATAACCTCTTGAGCTCCTCGTCGGGGATGTGGTCCATTTTAACATGGAAGAGGCATCCGGGTCTGCCTCTTTTCGGTGGGATGGACCTCATGAAGGTCACAGGGAAGCCTAGCTCCTTCAGGGCCTCCTCGATGTCCTCCGGATTGGTCTCGGCGGGCAGTCCGCGCAAACCCACCTTTGTTGGTTGCTCTATGGACGGCGCATAGCAATACCACGCTAGCGTAGCATCGACCTTGCTACGCTCAACAAGGTATTTCTGCACCGTCCTATATTCTTCCTCGCTTTGGGGACGGAATCGAACCCCTTCCCGAAAGGGCGTGCACTCGGCGCATGCCCTAACCGGCTATGCAACACTTTGAAGTGTTTCGCCCAGTCGGGCATGCACTCTACCACGATCGGGGGATAAGACTTTGTTTCCGTTTTGGTATTTGTTCCACGTTGTTGTGATATTGGTGGGCTGCGCGGTCGTCGAGGCGTTGCTGCCATGTTCGCGTAGGTCGTCGTCGCCATTGGCGCATTTGACGGCCCCGGAATTGGACAACGCCTTGCCTGCGCGTCATATGTCTGTGCGACCGGTAGCATGGGAGACAGGGCGACAGGTGTGGCCCTATCTCTTTCTGGGACTCTGCGCATCTCCTTCCGGATGCGTGGAGTCGGGGTTGGGGGGGACACCTCTTCGCTTATATAGTCGCCGGGTGTGCGGTCAGGTTGAGTTGCACAACTCGCGGCGACTAGAGCGCGCTTTCCTTGCGTCGCTCCTTTCTTAATGTCCCCCCGTTCCAATGTCGGGGGCAAGTCTAGATATGTCGTCGATGTGCCGACGCTGGTTCTCTCCCTAGGCAGCGGTACTTCTTGCGCGGGAGAGTACTCTGACGACGACGACGACGATGTCGATGACGGAGATTGTGGTGGCTGCAAGTGTATTCTTACAGGGGCTGCGCATACTCGCTTGTCCTCCTGTAGATACTGTTCATCTATTTCCGGTGGCGTGCGTTGGCGAGCCGCTCGCCGAGCTGCGTTGGTACCCGGTTCCCCCGAAGTGGGAAGCTCAGTTCCCAATTCTTGGGAGAGCGCGGGTGCGGTGCCCGGCGAAATTGCGCTTCGCAGCAACGGTTGCGGAACTCGCGACGGTTGCGTTGCTTGTTCGCGCTGAGGTAAAATCCGTGATTGACTCGGGTCGAAAATGTTCCGCTCCATTAGTGGGCGGTCCACAACCGCGAGTCTTCTGTGGTGTTGTTGTTGTTGTTCTTCTTGTTGCTTGTGGTAGCGAGCGGTCAGGGTTCGGTATCCGGTTTCCTGAGACTCTGTTCCGTCTCGCGGGTTAATCGGTGTCTCCGACATCGCGGTGATTTTACGTACGCGTGGGGACCTGTGTGCCTCTTGCAACTCCCCCGCCCCTCGTCGCTGTTAGCCTCACCGAGTGACCCCGGTGGCGCTCCCAGCGGTTTGGGGTGGGTTCGTAGGCTGAGATACTGGTTTGCTAGTCCAGTAGAGAATTTCGCCACTCATATGTGTGGGCTGACCAGCCACGCATATGAGGTGCACGACCTTGCCCTTTCCAATGAAAGGGATGGGGTGTGCGTGAGCAGACAGTTACTTTCCGCCGGTTACATTACGCACACAGGGATGTGTGAACGGAAAGTAACTGTTTTAGAAGGGGTGAGGTCACCCAAAGCCTCTTGCTTCAAAGCGTCTAGGGAGTAAAACTCAACCTTTCTGCCTATCCACCGAGCTCTTCGAAGTGACGGCTGCCGAGGTGACTTGTACTGGTCGAAACTTTCCAAAGTCCACCGATGCAACGCTACTCAAAGCCCTTCTTCGTGCGATGGACGGTACTTCTATAAACCCTACGGGGGCGTAGCTTTACCAGAGAGAGAGAGAGAGAGAGAGCCATCCTCTCCACTATATTTTATTTGTATTACTTATTTGTTGTCGAACAGTTTCTCTTTTCTTTTTAATGTAAAACATAATATATGATCAACACATGTTAAAGGAAAATAAACCTCGCTAATGTGCATACTATGCCCAATTGTACTTTTTTTTATAATTATTTATTTCGTATTCTTATTTTACGCATTATTAACTTGTAGTTTCTGCCCGCGACTGCGGGGATTGTCTGGAAATTCCCGCCAGATTCCTTAAGCCTGTGTCTTCAAACCTCCACTACAACAAATGAAAATCCGTTAATCAGGATCAGTTCTTTCCCACAGGAACGATTTGAAAACTGATCTTTCCTGTGGAGAATTCTTTTTAGCGTGATTGAGTAAAAACATCCACAACCTGCAGACTTTCACATCGATATATAAAATAAGCCGAGTAAAAGCGATCGTATGATCTTTCATTTGTTAGATTTGCCTCCGCCACAAATGGCATAATAACCACAGGCATCTAAAAGTTCACAGAAAAAAATTATGTGTGTGATTTACACACGATTGGAGAGAAACTTCAGTAAATGGACAAAATAATGAGATGAATATATATAACAAGGGTAGGATAATCACAAAGTTTATTTATAAAATAGTATGTTTATCTTTCTGTCTCATTCTTTGACGGCTTGTATTTGTGTCTCTTACCTGTCGTTTTTTCCGTTGCATCCGGTTTGAAATCACAACGATTCTGAAGAAGTTTCACTTCAAAATTAAAAATTAAATATAAATAAAAAAAAACATCTTCACGCAATTACCAATACAGGGGTAGACAGAGGTCAAGTCTAGACAATTAAGTCCCTTTGACCCACCTTCCACCGAAGATATTTTCGGGACAACGTGACAGGTGGTGAGCCCGTCGCCGCCTTTATGTCCAAGCCAACGATGAAATTCGTACATAATAATTCGTTTTTGAAAAACTCATTGGTACTGCCACCTGGGGATCGAACTCGGGTCTCTCGACTCGAATATCCGACCACCCAACAACTCGGCTATCGTGACTTTTAAAAATTAAAAAAAATATATAAATTAATTTAAAACTTCGGAAATCGACACAATATTTATTGATAAGAGGCTGTGCTAAGTGTCAGAAGCTCCTTTATAATATTAGTAGAATGGGATGCGAAGAACATTGTCTATTTATGTATGTATGTTGAGGAATGAAC
This sequence comes from Sericinus montela, assembly GCA_029286605.1. NCBI lineage: Eukaryota > Metazoa > Arthropoda > Insecta > Lepidoptera > Papilionidae > Sericinus > Sericinus montela. The sequence continues at coordinate 607,998 of JAGSMR010000102.1, forward strand.
CTCAACTGTTCCTCTCTTTCGCTCTAACTTGAGAGTTATCTTAAACTGTAATTGTCTCAAATATAGTATTCATTTATTTTGTTTGTTTATACTGTTCTATGTCGATCCTCTATATTTTATAAATGCTGTTTTGCGTAGAATTGAATTATATTTATTTGCAAGAATAAGGTTTTACAATAGATGTTTCGCTTTATCTTAAGGTTCACGTTTTCTGCCTGACAAGGTGTGCAAATTTAATTTCCAAAAGATTCTAAGCGATTCCATTAATAAATTTCAAATATTTGTATGTAAATTTAAATTCATTTTAATAATTTAAATTCTCTGTCGTTTAGTTACTATTTATGAAAAACTAAGCTGTAAGTGTGTTAAGCTTTGGCTCATAAGAACGAGTGCTTCGGCGCACCTACTTGTATCGACAATTACAAAACAAGCAATTTTATTGTAGAATATGAGATCCAGAGGATTTTCCAAATTTTTTACACTTTTTTTACGCCAAAGGAATTTTACTTTTACAAATGTTTATTAAACACATTTATTTTTCTTGTACACATTTTTAATGAGGTGAAAACTCCTAGTCGTCGTTATTTGAAAATTGATGATACGGTAAACACAATAAAGAGGGAAAAATAATTATGCCATTTTGAACGAAAGGGACTTTCGAAACATTTTTACATATGCAATGAATGAAAAATATTTAAAATACTCAAATCTAGTCAGATTTCTAGTTTATTTTTTTTATTTATTATTATTATTCTAGATTATTTTTATTATTGTAATGCTTTTATTTCGTTCGGCTGTGATGTGTACCAAAGAGAATATGACTCTATCTTCTACAACAGTAGCGTAAATGTTTATAAATTTAAAATACTTGTCTATATAAAATGTATAATTTTATCTCATATAAGTGTGTCTGTATAAATGTGTGTATTTTTAGCTAAGAAGTATTGTGGCATTACATTCGTTATATTATAATAAAATTATTTTTTAAATTGAAATTTTTCATTTTCCATTTCCAAAGTATCGATAAAAATTGTACAAATACATAGATAGATAAGAACAACATCGAATACACTGATCTGATCCTAAAATATAATAAGTATGGAAACAGAAACAATGAAGGTACCACAAATACCCAGCCCCAAAAATAGAAAAAAAAGTTTTTCTACATTGACCCGACTGGGAATCGATGGAGACACCATGAAAACCGGTGCGTACGCCGCTCGTCCACGGAGGTCGACAAACTGAAGTTACATGTGTCTACTCTGCTTAGGTAATCTTACAGAATGCAGTGTAATTAATAGTGTGTTCATAGTGGAAAAGTACACATACAAAAAATATCATCACGCAATTCCCAATACAGGGGTAGACAGAGGTCTAGTATAGACAATGAAGTCCCTTCGATCCACCTTACACCGAAGGTTTTTTCGGGACCACGTGACAGGTTCATCTTTATGTCTAAGCCAACGATTTAATTCGTACATAAGTTTTTAAAAAACCCTTTGGTACGAGCCTGCAAACGGGATCGATCTCAGGTCTCTCGACTCGAAATTCCGACCACCCATCCATTCGGCTATCGTGACTTTTTGTATGACACTATCATGACACAAATAGGTACCCAATATTTACAAGCTGTGAAGTATTCTTCGAAAGAACCTGCATAATATCGTGATATAGATGTGGACAAGCGTGTCGCTGCCGGAAACAAGGTCAACGGTGCCCTGACTGCGTTAGTCCAAAGGCAAGGCGTAGTGAAAAATGCACGCCCTGCGATACATAACGCAGTGCTGGTACCGACTTTGTTATATAGCAGCGAAACCTGGGTATACCAGAAGAAGCATAAAAGCAAGTTGAATGCCGTGGAGATGCGATCTCTTCGTAAAATGTGCGGCGTTACCTTGGTCGACCGAAAGCGAAACGAAGAAATTCGCAAAATGGTAGGTTTGAAAGATGACCTTATCACTAAAATTGATAAGGTGCTTCGATGGTTTCGGCACGTTGAGCGAAGACCGAATGTTGAAGAAAATAATTAGCGCGAAAGTCAATATTAAAAGGGGTCAAGGTAGGCCGAGACTAACTGTCGAAGACCATGTGAGCAAATTACTCGAAGAGGGGAGGGTCAAGAGAACCTAGACGTGCATGTATCTGAAAAAAGCGAAAGAGGTGTGTAAGGATCGTAAACCTTGGCGATCTGTTCTTTCTGGCTACCCCGTCAGGGACTGTGCGTGAAGTTAAATAATAAATAAGTAAAATCTCTGCCTACCCCAGTACTGGGAATAGCATAATGATATATTTTTAAATAACTATTTCCGACCAAGCGAAGCTTGATCACTCCACAATTTGTATATTGAGCTTACTTCGTGTAGCCATTTGGTACGTAGAGCGTGAAGTCTATTGCTGGAGTCCCGTAGTCGCAGCCATCTCTCTTTACACAGGTCCCGGAATCTCCCTTACCGGTGACGCACGGAGTGTTCGTCGAAGATTCTATAATTGAAATAAATTAAAATTAAGATTGTATAAAATAAAAAATATCTTCATGCTATTCCCGATACTGTTATCACTAGTTATATTTTTTTTATAGAAAAGGGAGACAAACTAGCAGGTGGCTCACGTGATGGTAAGTGATTACCGCCGCCCATAAACACCCGCAATACCAGAGGCATAGCAGATGCCTATTAGACTTCTACTTCACGCCGGTATTCTGTCAGGTCGTGGTACTTCCCCGGTCGAGCCGGCCCTGATTTGTTACTGATCCTGAAGTCTCCTAGGCGATGAAGGAGTCTACCATCTATAGTAAAATAAATATATATGATGTATTCATTATTCGAAAATACCTACCTGGCGGGACTGGTACTTCAATTTTAATAGATACTAACAGAAAAAAAATTATGTTTAAAAAATATATCTTCACGTTATTTCCAATAATTACACAAATATCCCCAATAATAGACTTAATTGTTTTTTGACCTTTAATTGACAATTAAGTCGAGTCGAGTATAAATCTTTTCGACCAACCTTCCATACCCACCGAAGATATTTTAGAGAAAACGTGACAGATGGTGAGCCACCTGGGGACCTGGCTGACACCTGACTCGAAATTCCGATCACCCAAAAATATTGAAACATACCTATTTTAAGCGTAGCAAATTCTGTAATGTTCATGGTTTGGTTTTGTGCAAAAACTTCTACGGAAACCAGCACCGCCGCCATTATAAAACTGAAAAAAAAGAAAATAAATATGTGCATGTAAAAACTTTTGAATGGCAATACCTATCTAGGTATCACTTTGGCTGTATCGAAGTTTTGTTTGTTCACTAATTATTATTTCTCAAATTCCGAACAATTCCGAAATTTTTCACCGACGAGTTCGTAGTAAGTTTAGCATTATATTGTTATGAATGTTTCGGAATTTAAAATATAGATTAAATATTTTATTCTTACAATGTATGTAACGCGTCCATCTTGCTCGAAAAACAAACCGCACTGCTCTAATTGTATTTGTAATTATTAAGTCTATTAGCGCGTCATTTTATGAGTTACAACATTTGACTCAGTCGTAAAACCTGATATTAAAACTGTAAGAGATAATAAATGAGTCATTTAATGAAAATCTTGATTTACTCAAATACTTTGAAAACTTTAAAAAATAATGGAAACTTAGTTATCCGCATCACGCAAATAAACGCAATTCCCTATACCCCCTGTATCATTACAAACGAATTTGTACGGTATTATATTTCTATATTTTCATTTATTTAATTTATGAGTTCCTTAATACTTTAAAAATTATTTTCATTTAGCCATTAATGCAACTTTATTTTAAATAATCTAAAATTTTACAAATAAATAATAAATAAATAAATATCTTCACGCAATTCCCAATAGAGGGGTAGACAGAGGTCTAGTCTATACAATCAAATCCCTTTGACCCACCTTCCACCGAAGATTTTTTCGGGACAACGTGACAGGTGGTGAGACCGTCGCCATCTTTATGTCCAAGTCAACGATATAATTCGTACATAAGTTTTTGAAAAACCCATTAGTACGACCTCCCTTGGGGATCGAACTCGGGTCTCTGGACTCGAAATACCGACCACCCAACCACTCGGCTATCGCATCACAAATGAATAACTTTTTTGTTTTTTATTTACTGGATATAGGTGAAGATGGTGCTAACTGCCAATCTCATAGTTATCTCTCATCTTATAAGTGAATACTGAAGAGTAAGGTTACCTGTAACCAACTTGAAGAGATGAGAATACAGATATGAGAGAAAGAAAGAAAAACATTTATAAAATAATAAACATTTAAAAAATAGATATAACGTAATGATTATGTGCCGATAGTCACGATAGTCGAGTAATTGAGTGATCGGAATTCGAGTCAAGAGACCCAAGTTCCTTCCCTAAGTGGTATGCTTGTACCAATGAGTTTATTTTCAAAAAAAAACCTTTCATAACGACGGCCACAGGATCACTACCTGTCACGTTGTCCCAAATAGTCTTAAGTGAAAGGTGGATCGAAAGAACTTAATTGCCTAGACCTCTGTTTGATGATAAAAAAATATTGATTCCATGTTAGCTCGGAAAAACACGGGATAAAGGTGCGTTACAACATTAGCCAGGCCTACACATCAGTTTTTAAGATCCTATTAGTGGAATCTTGCAGTTGCGACATCTATGTCTGCACATAAGAAGCTTGCTAGTGGCGGGTTCAGGAAAACACATCGACGTCCAACATCGCGCTATCGAGTTCGCACGGTTACACGCTTATATACGATTACCGATAGCGCAAACTAGCGGATTGTCGAACTTACATGCGAACCCGCTAGTGGCAGCGTTAGGGAATTACACACCCGCGCGCGATACTCCACCTCGATTGATCGTATGGCCCCTCCCCCATGTCGGAAGTCTTCTCTTTCGTTCTAGGGGACGTTTCGGTGGCCTCCCGGCCAAGGAAAGTTCGTGCATAAAACATTTCCTCCACGGTTATGAAAAAAAAAACAAACAAACTAGCGGAGGAGACGTCCTCCCTAGGTCACGATCACCCGACCTGGCGGGGGTAGCTACCCTTTTCCTGCAGCACATCATCCGCTACCATCATTTCATATACCTACCTATTGTGTTCTAATTTGAAGGATATAGAAAGTCACTCAGTCTATAGTGAGATATTTAATAGGGTTCCAGCCTCGAAAAAAATAATAAGTAGTCACGATAGCCGGAGTGGTTGGGTGATCGGAATTGGAGTCAAGATCGGTCGGCCCCAGGCGTCAAGCTCGAACTAATGGGGTTTTTTCAAAAAGAACTTATATACGATGTATATCGTAGGCTTTGACATAAAAGAGTGACAAGCTTACCGCCTGTTACGTTGTTCAAATAAAAGTTTCCGGTGTAAGGTGGGTCGAAAGGACTATAGGGAAGATATCAATGTTGGAAGTGGCGTGATGATATTTTTTTTTTCATTTTAATCATTTAATACTGGGGGTGAGAACGCCAATGTAACCCTCTGGTTGTTTTTAGTTTGTTTTGAAGATGTTATCGGCTGCAGTTGACAATTACTACCAGATGAACTGCTAACTCGTTTTTCATTTATTCCCCACAAAATTAATAAAAACTTCTGGTTAATATTCATCGCAAGAAGTCGACCTCGCGCATAAGAACATGCTGCTATTCAAACATATAGCGACCGGTTTGGAAATATCACGAGCAGACAACCCGCGTTATAAGTCACGATAGCTGAGTGGTTGGGTGGTTGGAATTTCGAGTCAAGAGACCCGAGTCAACGTGACTATCCGAAAATATCTTCGGTGGAAGGTGGGTCGAAGGGACTTAATTGTCTAGACTAGACCTCTGTCTACCCCTGTATTGGGAGACTTTTCGCGTATTAGACCCTACTGCTCATCACGGGTTTGCTTAATTTTTATCTAGTTTTTGTTGTTGTACAATAGACAATATCCTTACAAGAAAAACCGATTGCTATGGCTGAATCTTTGCATATTTTTTATTAAAATAAGTCAACCGTATCATTCACCCAGACATTATTTATAAATCATTGCATAATTTATCTAGCACATAGGTAATACCTATAAAATTTAAACTACATTACAGATTTTACTCAAATTTAATATGTGGAAAACCATCTGGAAAAATTAATTAATATAAAGTAACTAAAATAAAAAAAGAAGCTTAAAATAGAAACTTTGTAACAAAAAGTTTCGTCGAATTTTTGTGAGATCGCTCAGAGAACAATACATATAATTACATGGAGATGGTTATCTCGCCATCTGTCGGTAACCACTTCGTTTAAAAAATTTAGCCCAGGATCAGGAAAGAGGCAGAGAGGAAAAGAAAACGACCAATTTATTTAATAGATAACAAAAAATTTATTTTATTTTAACTTTACGGATTATGCCGATACAATACGGCAAATCTAATAAAACACATCTATCCATCAAATCGATATTTTTCTAAAATACAATTAAGTCCAGCGTCATTTAGGTTACTGCTCCAAGCAATTAATTAATTGTTATCGATATTCCGTGTGGTAACGGCGTAAGAATATTACCTCTCTCTTACTTCCCTGTGATGTCGTAAGAGGCGAATAAGAAAAACAGCCTTGAATTCGTTATGGCAACCGATAAACGGCGTGATAACCAGCTCTAAAAATATAAGATTAAAATAATCAAACCAAAGATGGGCAGCAGCATCTCAGAAGCGAGTGGTCTGGTACTGCGATCGCCAATCCGCTTGCTTAGGGTGGCGATTGTGGCAAATCCTCCCTATGGGACTTATTTTATAATAACAAATTCTATGAGAGATTCTAAATAAAAACTACTATTTTTTTTGAAAGCATATTTTGATAGAATGTTTGATAACATTACTAGTATTCCTGTCAGCTTCTTCAAGTGGTTTACGACAGTAGTAAAATTGTGGGCCCGAAGGTACTTTATTTTCAGCAGTCCGAACTTAAATCAGTCTATTGGCGCTTTAATGAAGTAAACGGAACATGTTACAGAGTTTATCGATTACTGCTAACCAATTAACCTTTCTTATCTAAACTGCATTTATTACCTTCTTCTTGATTTCCTAGTTTAATTTAATAACAATACAATATTGTTTCAACGAGTTTTTATATTAATTGCCCTGTGGTTACGACAAATAATACATACATAGCCTGTGATATTTGTGTATATTTTGCATTATAAAGCAGATGATGTCAGACTCCTTTCATATTCAAAGTATATTTTTAATGGCCTGTTGAAGTCCACAATAGGTCCTACGTCTCTCCCGTCCCGTCTCGTCCAGAAAGATTACCAATATCGCATCGCTTGGCAAATGAATTAGCGCTTACTGTACCACATGTCTTGTACATTAGATGCTGCTGCCGCTCACTCTCTGTTAAGTTTTGTTCTAGTATTTGGTTTTAGTCTTGTTTCTTTTTGTGTGTGTGGATTTTGGACTTTGTACACAATTCACTTTATTAAATTATTCTATTAATTAAACCAACCGGTTTCGTCTTACAGCATCATCAGAGTATTGCAAGGTATATATATTAAATTTTTATAACATGCAATTTCACCTAGTGATAACAATCACAAGTATAAATTATAAAGAATTGTTATTCGCGATACCCGAGTGGTTGGGTGATCGGAATTCGAATCAAGAGACCCGAGTTCGATCGCCAGGTAGAAGGATCGTTCTAATGAGTTTTTTAAAGAACTTATGTACGATTTACATCGTTGTCTTTGCATACATAAAGACCACGACGGGCTCACCACCTGCCACGTTGTCCCAAAAAAACGATCCAGACAGCTAGCACTGTATTGGGAAAGGCGAGAAGATATTTATTATTTTTATTTATCATTATTATTATCCGAGGCGCCTAGCCCCTTGTCCGGAGCTGTACTTTTGCAAGGCCTGATCCTTAGCCGCCTCTTAAAACACCCACTAAAAGAGGGGTGGGGGAGGGGGGAGGTACTTCCCCAACGGTTATATAACATAAACATAACCCTATCTCACTCCTTTTCGTTTCACTGCCGAGATATGCAAAGCATGACAACAGATGAACCGAGACGAACGGGCCGTCTCCCATAGAAAACAAATAAAAAAATTGAGTGAAGGTTAATTAATATATATAAATATAGGCTTCTTAAATGAGAATTAACGCTGGCGGTATTCGAATCCGCGACCATAGCGTGGCGATGTTCTAGCACCTACGGTCAAAGCACACCTCTTTTTTTGTAATGAAATTCTTTAAATCAATCAATAAAGTATACTAGATTTTTCAAGTCGTTCCCAAAAATGGAGAAGAAATTAAACAATTAAAAAAATAGTAATTTTATTATCACATTACAAATGACTATTGATACATTACAGACTTGAAACTAAATTAAGGCGATATTATAATTTAAACTTAATCATTATACAGTACTGCTGACACCATAATCGTTAAAATAATACAAGTTATTCCAGTGATTACTCAAGTTTTGCCGCCAAAAATATTCAAAAACTTAATTTTATTATCTATATAAAAAGATGCATTAGGTAATACTGGAGCTGGGTCAAAGAATATTTAAGAGGTCTATACCATAAAACATATTTTTAGATAATTTTTAGTTGAACCATAAATAATTTAATTTAATAACAAACCTCTTTGAAAAGAAACATCAATAAGTTATATTAATAAATAGAATTCTTTGTGAAGGTGGCATAATAGTCTCCGCTCTTGTATTTATGAAAATTTCGAATTTCAGAAAAGGCACTTCGTAATAAAATAAAAAACCCGTCAAGGAGTTTATTAATTAGGAATAAACAAAATACAGTTTTTTAAAAGCACATTTTTCAAATCAATAAAATGCTTTTATAAACTCTTCAACATAAAAACATACGATTAAATTATATCAACCTACACATAATTGTTCCGGAATTAAAAATACAAGTTAATAAATATATAACCAATTAGATAAATTACGACGACATAAACACGTTGTCCCATATAAGTGTGAGTAATGAAAAGGTAAGGTAAAATTGACTAGACCACTCACTACCCCGGTGGGGAATACGTTAAGATATGAAATAAATAAAAAGTAGAATAATGAACTTTCACGACCGTAACAATCCTGGGGTGGTCTAAATCTAGTCTATCATTAGACATAAATTTATAATATACCTAATTTGAGATTGTGACAACCAACCAGATTTCACCATGACTTATGAATACATATGCATACATAGATAGGGACAACGTCACATACATTGCTGAGATCCCAATGTAAGACGCTAAATCACTTGAAAAATACTTTCAAAATTTGCGTCCTGCGCAAGCACATACAAAGAGGCGCATTTTAGATTGAACTGAACTACATGAATGTTAGCCTTAGCCGGGCATATGGATCAGGAGTTTTTAGGTACTCAATAGAAAACCGATGTATGCGGATAGTTTTGGTATGCTGATAGTTTTGGTCTGATAGTTTTGGTACGCCGCCATGTACTATTGTACATGGCGGCGTACGTAACAGTACATGTATAGTACATGTATTATATACTCCAAGCTATGATTTATCTAGTTGCCCAATTTCATCCAGATTTTTTCAGCCATTTTGGCTTGATTGACATCCATCGCGTTTATTACAGTATATACATAATATCAATAATATAATATACATAAATACTTTTGTCGAAGTAAAGTTTACAATTATCCGTACCAAAATTATAGAATCATGCCATTAATAAAGCATAGATCCGGTTAGTTAATAAATCTTTTCTCAATCATCGTCATTCCCGCTGTCTTCAGAAACTTCCCCGTCACCAATAAACTCTTCCTCCGCCATGTTAGGTCTTTTAGCGATATTATTTATTTGCAGAACTGAAGCCATAGCCAATCCCGTGCCAAGAGTATACTCTATGGGCTTTAAGCTCTCGTCGACCTCCGTGTCTATTGTTCCCGCGTTCTTTCTTCTATTTACTCTGTTACGGCGTAAATCTTTTAATATTTCTCTGCGTTCTACGTGATCGAATTCACATTCACTCTCTGAAGAAGATAATTCTAGATCTTTCTTTGAAACTGCATAATTTTCTAATCCATTTTGATTATTATTAAATTTGCCGCTATCGTGATTTGGTCGCTTAGGAATTTCCATTGAGTTATAACTTGGAGAACCGTTAATTTCTAATTTCTCTATAATTTTTTTACACCATTTTGTAATTGATAACAAATCACCTATCTTATTTATTGTAATAAATAAGGATTTACTCTTTAACTTTGTATTTGCTTCACATACATATCCAGGTATGTCTTCTTCGTTTAAATAAAATTCAATTTTTAATCTGTATCTTTTAACACTATCGAATATACAATGCGTCGTTTTATTTTGTCGCCATAAAAAATGGTTGTTCCTTGGTATTCTATGGTTTTTTAGGTTTACTCTTAAAACTTTATTTTCATGGTTTGTTTTATGTATTTTCGATATAAAACCTTTTTGATTTGTCATGTCTATATTAATTTGTCTAGGAAATTCAGGCGCCACTTTCAGTCCGGGCATTGTTTTTACCAAAGCTTGTCTCTCTCTTTCCCTCATTACGTCTTCCCTGTTCACCAATTTCCTCTTCAATTCATTTAAAACAATCTTAGTCGCCTCCTTTTCTTTTTTACCAGGCGCCGTTGTTACATCTTCCGCCATTTGCGCGACATTGTCATCTTCAGTTTTCACAAAATAGAAAACTTCATCCCTTGTCTCTGGTTCTTTGTCTTCTATTTTCAAAATTACCGCCTTTTCTTCGTTCACGATCGCATCGTCACCATCTTTAACATTCGCATCGCCATCGTCAAATTTTCTAAGCAGTTTCTTTAATCTGATCTGTGAGTTTTGCGCCGTCGAAAGACATTTTGTCAGATTATTCACTAGGTCTTCAATGTCTTTGCCCAATATATCGACATTAATTTCTTGCTTGCTCAACGCACAAGCGTCTAAGAACATATCTATGCTGTTACATTTTGTCAGAGCTAGTTTTAGCTCCAAATTAGCCCTAGCGATATCAGTATGAACGTCGGAAAACATCCAATTGTCTTTGACTACGTGCCTCTGCTTTTTAGGTTCACTGTTCGTACCATAATTTTTAAGGAGCCGATACATTCTGTCCAAAGCGGTGTAGTTTTCTTCGAATTCCTCGGTCAAATGTTTGAGAAGCACTGAATGGATCCAGTAAATGCGCTCATTGTGGTTTTTATAGATCTTTTGAGCACGCAATGGAGGTAGGTAGTGCGCCATTGCAATATGTTTTAGAAGTGTCGATTGCACGACTAGGAAAGCGTGGTGAATTTTCTGAAACAGATAAAATAATTATAACAAATAAAAATATCTTCACGCAATTCCCAATACATGGGTAGACGGAGGTCTAGTCTAGAGAAAGAAGTCCCTTCGACCCACCTTCCACCGAAGATATTTTCGGAGCAACGTGACAGTTGGTGAGCCCGTCGCCGTCTTCATGTCCAAGCCAACGATAAATTCGTAGATAAGTTTTTGAAAAAACCCACTGGTACGAGCCTGCCACTTGGGGATCGAACTCGGGTCTCTTGACTCGAAATTCCGACTACCCAACCACTCGGCTATCGTGACGTATTAATCAGATGGAAAGTTTTTATTAAACTTAAAATACTAAATAAGTAATATCATCAACATTAAAATATCATTTCACAGTACTGGGGTAGTCAGAGATCAGAGATAATTCAGTTCCAAAGATCCACAATTCATTGGAATTCAAATCAAGAATAAAGAGACCCGAGTTCGATTCCCAAGTGATAGGCTCGTACCAATGGGTTATTTAAAAAACTTGTGTACGAATTACAACGTTGGCTCGGACATAAAGACGGCGACGGGCTCACCACCTATCACGTTGACCCTAAAAATGTCTTCGGCGGAAGGTGGGTCGAAGGGACTTAATTGTCTAGACTACACCTCTCTCTATTCCTGTATTGGGAATTGCGAAAAGATATTTATTTACTTAAAATAAATCTATCGAGACATTAAATACTGGATTTGTTTTCTTTTCTCGCATTTCGCAATCAGGTAGACAGAGGTCTAGATTATCGGACAACGTAATAGGTGGCGACGTCATCGCCGACTTAGCGGCCAAGCGATATGATATCTCAAATTTCACAACACATTGAAGTGGAAATCGAACCCGAGTCTCGTTCAACATTAGACACCTTGGTCAACTACTCTGCTATCAGTAGCGTGTTTTGTGGCATAAATATAATTTAATAAAAGTAGGTCACAAAAAATAAAATTGACATAAAAATACAAATCTGTATCATATATTAGGCACGCCAGAAAAATCACAATTTAAAAAAAAATATAAAATGGCCCCTTCTCTTGGACACTAAAACCGCGATGAGCTCACCACCTGTCACGCTGTCCGCAAACATATCTATGAAAGGTCGAAAGAGCTTAATCATCTAGAGCCCTGTCTACCCCAGTTCCGCGTAAAACGCGTGAAGCGAATTAAAAGCGGCACTCACCAACAAATTGTCATTATGGTCCTTCGAGACGGCGTCCCAAGCGACGTCGTCTCTCAGCCACGGCGCGTTGCCCAAGATGGCGGACGAAGCGCGCGTCATCAGCACTGACAGATCGCTTTGCTGCCGACACAGCATTGTCTGTGTCGATTCTATTACCGAGGCCAGTGAGCCTCTAGGAAGATACAAAAAAAAACATATTTTTTATCAATCTAAATTAAATACTAAAATAAAAAGACAACAAAAAAGAAGAAAAAAAAACAAGTAATACAACGAACTATTGTAGGGTCAAATTCAGCACAGGCCCCGACCGTGTCAGTTAAATTTGAAATTTCTTTTAATAATCTTCACGCAATTCCCAATACAGAGAGTCAAGTCTAGACAATTAAGTCCCTTTGGCCCACCTTCCACCGAAGATATTTTCGGGACAACGTGACAGGTGGTGAGCCCGTCGCCGCCTTTATGTCCAAGCCAACGATGAAATTCGTACCTAAGTTTTTGAAAAACTCATTGGTACTGCCACCTGGGGATCGAACTCGGGTCTTTCGACTCGAAATTCCGACCACCCAACAACTCGGCTATCGTGACTTTTAATAATTATTTTAAAAATAAATATCTTCACACAATATGGGGGTAGACAGAGGTAATTTTTGAAGACATTTTTTTGGGACAACGTCGATGAGTCAACAACAAGAAACAACAACAAACGTACATAATATTTTTAAAAATCCATTGGTACAAGCTACGAGCTAGTAATCGCACTCGGGTCTCTTGATTCGAATTCCGATCACTTAAACACCCGACAATCGTGATTTCATAAATACAAAAATGAAAACCAAATATTAAAGAAAAGAAAAAAAAAGTTCACGCCATTCACAGTACAAGGGTAGACAGAGGTCTCGACAATTAAGTATTTTCAACACCTACCACTGAAGACATTTTTGGGACAACGTGACTGGTGGTGAGCCCGTCGCCGTCTCAATGTCCTAGCCAACGATATAACTCGTACATAACTTTTCGTACGTAGTTTAGAAAAAACCAATGGTACGAGCTTACCATCGGGGGCTGAACTTGGGTCTCTCGCCTCGAAAATCCGACCACCCAACCATTCGGCTATAGTGTTTTATTAGAATTATAATACAGAGTTATCCAGAGATCTCTCAGTAAGGTAGAATAAGGAGATTGCGTAAGAAAAACTAGGAAATGCACTTAGGTTTTGTAGACAGAGTGAAATGTGCTGAGTTCAAATATTGAAAAAACTTCATGACTACTATACTTATTGAAATTGCAGTATACAAAAACTCAACTATATAAGAAGTCTAAAACAATTTAACAAAATTCCATATATCCATCTCATTGTAATAACTGTAACTTCAAGTTACAGTTTTAACACCTTGAGAACCAGTATTTTCAAAGTGTCGCCTGTTCTGCGGTTTCGGGTTCGATTCCCGGTCGTGTCGACGTAGAAAACAATTATTCTACATTTTCTCGGGTTGGGTGTTCGTGGTACCTTCGTTGTTTCTGATTCCATAGCACAAGTGCTTTAGCTGTTTACTTTGGGATGACAGCAATGTATGTAATGTTGTCCCTATCTATGTATGTATTTACATTTATCTATGTATGTATTAATAAGTCACGATAGCCGAGTGGTTGGGTGGTCGGAATTTCGAATCAAAAGACCCGAGTTCGATCCCCTGGTGGCAGGCTCATACCAATGGGTTTTTCAAAAACTTATGTACGAATTATATCGTTGGCATGGACATGAAGACGGCGACAGGCTCACCACCTGTCACGTTGTCCCGAAAATATCTTCGGAGGAAGGTGGGTCAAAGGGACTTAATTGTCTAGACTTCACCTCTGTATACCCCTCTATTGGGAATTGCGTGAAGATATTTATATATTTATTATTATTTTATGTATGTATTACTTTTTACTTTTGGCGCTACCTAAAAAATGTATCCCACGCTATCGCAACGCCTCATTCAAGGCGTCCAGAAGGATACCTCTTCACACACAAAGCTCGTTCTTTTCACTTCTACCCTCCACACTTTTATCACTTACAACTTGGCGTGCAGGGCAGCGTACTCCCGGCACATGGCGGCGGCGCGTCGCGCGAGCGTCAAGTAATCGCGCATGCGCGACAGCAGAGCGGCGAGGCTGCCGCGGCATTGTCTGCGGTGAGCTAAACGCAAACCCAGAGGCAGTAGCATGTATGCCGCTGTACGGAGTAAGGTTGAGCGCTGAAAACTGTAGAGATACTCGATTTTTTTATAATATAAATTTACATATACCCAATATATTGGTAGACAGAGATGTAGAATATTAAGTCCTTTCTACCCACTTTCTACTGATGAGATTTTTTGGGACAACGTGACAGGCGGTGAGCCCGTCGCCCACGAGTCTTGAGGATCGAACTCGGGACTCTCGACTCGAATTCGGATCACCTAACCATTCGGCTATCGTGACACTTTATTAATTATAATTAATTTAATTATTATTAATAATAGTAAATCCATTTATATAAAACCGACGGGTCACCACTTATTTGTAGACGAAATCTTTAAAAAAACTGATTATAAGTAGTACTTATTATTATCATATAAAGTCAAGTCAAGCAGAGCGGTTGGGTAATGAGGATACGTGTCAAGAGACCCGATTTCGATCCCCAGGTGGCAGGCTCGTACCAATGGGTTTTTTAAAAATGTATATAAGAATTATATCGTTGGCTTGGACATAAAGACGGCGACGGGCTCACCACCTGTCGTTGTCCCGAAAATATCTTCGGTGGAAGGTGGGTCGAAGGGACTTAATTGTCTAGACTAGACCTCTGTCTCCCCCTGTAGTGAGAATCGCGTGACGATATTTATTTATCTCTCTACCCCAAATATTGGGAAAAGCATGAATGCTTTTTTTATTATAAGAAGGAGTACTGCTGGACATAGGCCTCTTCAGAAAGGAAGGGTTTGGCATAATCGCCGCGCTCGGCAAGCGGATTGGCGATCGCAGTACCAGACAACTCGAACCTCGGACGCTCCAGCTCGTCACCGGTCGGTTAAATTTTCGTGTGGTATTCGAGGTTATACCCGCCATCTTTCGGTAGCCAATTGCTTTTTCTGTTTAATAATGACATATTTTAACATTGTAGGCATACGGTAAGTATCGCCAAAGATTCTTAACTTAAATACACGACACGGTAAAAATACACGACGAGTCTTTCCAGTACAGAGAATACTTCATAATCGCTGGCAAACTGATTGAGGCTGATTGACCCGACTTAAATCAACACAAACCCCGTGGACGAATCGAACCCGGGCCCTCAGAGCAGGAGACATCATGATAACAGGTGTGTATACACCTACCTGTTTTCATGATGTGGCGTACACACTATCTTCTCCAGCTATGTCGGTCCGGATTCGATTCCCGGTCGGATCGACGTGGAAAACACTGTTTCTACATTTTCTCGGGTCTGGTTGCTTGTGGTACCTTCGTTGTTTCCGATTCCATAACACAAGTGCTTAAGCAACTTACTTTGGGATCAGAGCAATGTATGTGCCTATCCATTTATTTATTTAAATTGCTCATTGTAACCATCCTGCATTATTTCCGGCCTTTCAGTTGATTATTCGAAAAGTTTTTTTTTAAACTGTTCCCTTTGTCATGTCTAACGCCCTCCTACGAAACAAAAGCGCGCGGTGATTTATGAACCAATGCCACACGGCAAATTGTACCTTATTACTATACCACGGTAAATGTGCAAAGCCTGCTCTATTAACAAGTTTAAGATACATATCAAAGAAAAACTTTATACGAAGGCTTATTATAATATAAATGAATATATTAATGACAGTAACCCCTGGGAATGAGGTGATCGCTCCCAAGATATTTCTAGAAAATATCACATCGTATTTGTATAATACATTATATTGTTAAAAAAATATTGACCAAACAAGAGGGATACCTACGGAGTTTCTTTCGTCTGTTTTTTCTCCTTTAGAGGGACCTCAATACGAAACGGTGATAGTTTAAAAATGACTATAGATAAACGATTGTACATTCTTATGTCGATAAATAAATTATTTGATTTGATTTGATATCATAGATGCTAAAATCACTCACTTCCTGGGCGGACACGCGGCTAAACAAGCGAGTACCAATGCACCGGCGCCAATCTGTTCCCCCCTCGTCATCCAGACTTTACTCCCACCGGCGGCCCGCCAGACCTCCTGCTCCGACGGAGCCTCCTGCTCGACTTCCACACAGTCTTCCCGAAATAGTAAACCACTTTCAAGTATCGATATTATATGATCACGACTGTAAATAAGCTGGAATTCGAATAAAATTATTGTTTTTAAATTTCTATGATGATATGTTGTAACTTACTCTTGAACCAGTTACTTACTCTATGGACTCATAGACTAAGTAACTCGTTGAATGGACCGTGTATATGTTTTTATAAGAAAATGCCAGAAAATGTGCAAATCCTACCTATTAACAATTTTAGGCAATTTATTGAAGTATTGTTTTGCAAATTATTTTATTGCAAAAATAAATAAAAATATTAATGTATAAGTCACTCATGGCTTAGCCAGAGAGTGTGATGTTCCTTACATACTTCCACTTAACCAAAATCCTTTTAAACAAAATCATACTTAGATGCACTCCTACTGAACTAATAATTTATCAAACCCTAGCTGCCCCCCGCGGCTTTACCCGCACTTTAACATGTAATGCAGAACCCTAATTTTATTTCTAAAATACAAGTAGCCTATAACATTAGCTATTTGTCAGTGAAAGTCAAAAAAAAATCGGTCCAGCTGTTTCAGAAATTAGCCGGAACAAACAAACAAACAGACAGGCACATGAAAATTGCAAAAAATAATTATTTTGGTGTATGTACCCTATAATTTCATATAAATATATTCATATAGTAAAAATGGTTATTTCAATATTACAAACAGACACTCCAATTTTATTTATATTTATAGATATATAGATAAGAAGTAGTCCTATATCCTGGTTAGGAGTTGATGGTGGGTCCAATTTGTTTTCAAATTTGCTGGGCCATTTTGGCATAATTGATGGTATACATGCAAACATTTATACACACAAGCTGTCTAATTTAGAATATTAGTGGGGTAAGATTTCATTATTAAATTTAATATTAATTATATATCCATAATAGTAAAAAAAATTATATATCCATAATAGTAATATTAATTATATATCCATAAGAGTAAATAATAAATAAATAAATATCTTCACGCAATTCCCAATGCAGGGGTAGACAGAGGTCTAGTCTAGACAATTAAGTCCCTTTGACCCACCTTCCACCGAAGATATTTTCAGGACAATGTGACAGGTGGTGAGCCCATCGCTGCTTTTATGTCCAAGCCAACGATATAATTTGTACATAAGTTTTTGGAAAATCCATTGGTATGAGCCTGCCACCTGGGGATCAAACTCAGGTCTCTTGACTCGAAATTCTGACCACCCAACTACTCGGTTATTGTGACTTCTCCATAATAGTAATTTAAATAATAAAAATATATAGATACTTCAGATAACAGTCACAGATTACAATACATAAACAAAATGCATACATGAACAAAATTAATAAAAATAAAAAGAAACAAAAGAAAATCCATAGACAAAAAATAGAGGGTAATAATCAAAACAGATGAAGTGACATTCAGGATGAGAATATACATATAATAACAACTGATGAATGATAATAAAATGGCAGATACATATTGTATATAGAATTTTGGAAAACACTTTGTGCAACTGATTGTAAGGGTCTACAATAGCCCTAGATACTCGAGCTCCAAGAGCTGATCCACAGTGCTTCGTAGCTTATATCACACTTTTTTTTCAATTTCAATTTCAAATTCATTTTACATTAATGTATTCCTTACATGTTGACATTTGGCACACTACTAACTGGCTTCATGTAGTGCAAGATTAGCCACAAAGCAAGACACCTCTAATATACAACCCCTTTTTTTGTTCTATAGAAGGCAAATATATATTATAAAAACATATTATAAATAAATACATATTTAGTATTGTATAGCCGAGTGGTTGGATGATTGGTATGGTTGGATAGGTGGCTTGTACCAATGGGTTTTTTTTTAAAAGTATGAATTATATTGTTGGCTTGGACATAGAGATGGAAACAGGCTCACCACCTGTCATATTAACGCAAAAAAATGTCTCCAGTGGAAGGTGGGTCGAAAGGACTTATTTCTCTAGACTTCTGTCTTCCCTGTATTGGGAATGGCGTGAAGATATTTTTTTTTAGTATTGTTTTCTTTTCTATTCCATTAAAAAAATTGGCAACTCTATGATTTTTTAATTAGAAAACTAGTTTCACTGGGATTTACTATGAATTCTATGCTTATATAATCTGGCACTGACTGCATGGAGTAAAGTGTGACCCAGACAAGTCTAGACGAATCTAACACCTTTTATATAAAACCTTACCATATTTGGTCTCAATTTGATAGCAATCCATCTCCTTGAGAGCACCGGTGGAGTGAAGTCTTGTTTCATGAACAATGCCATCTGTAATATTAACATAATTTTGATTTTTGTACGTAAATGTTTTCTTTTTCTAATATTAAATTTTTAAATGAGAGAGGAGTACATTAACTTAAACTTTTTTTACTGTTTGCACCATCCTACGTTTTTCTCATTATCTCCCAGAGTTGACTGGTAGGTAACCTTATATACACTGGCCCTTAGCATAAGCTGTTGGCCATTAAAAATAAATAACACTAATAATACAATGGGTATGAAGTGTAGGTGAAAATGCTAGTCATATGCAATCAATAACAAAAGGAAACTCGTATCATACCCACATTTTATTTCTTATTTCAGTTACGTATCTTCAATTCAATATAGTCATCTTAATTCTCACTTTACCAAAATCAAAACCGAATCTCATATTGCGATCGACCAGCTAATTTGTTGTATTTCTAAAGACAATTTATAAACCCTAATGACATTTAAAAATGTGAAGTTTAAGGCATGGCCTTAATTTTTAAAAGTGAAAATGTGTATTGAAATTACAATTATATGATAATTAAAAATTACTTTGTTACGTACTTAACATAATGTATTTAACTATACCTACTTATAAGTCAAATAAGTTTACTTTGTAAACATTCTTGATAGTGTCATTTGTCAAAGTGACAACAGATTATTACATATATATATAAATGGTCTACAGTTATATATGTATTATCTAACGTAGTGATTATATACTCTTTGGATTATCTATGACTAGTCTCGCCATAACTACTGTTCCATAAAACCTCTTTTAAGGAAAATAGGTGATCGCCCCTCAAAGTGTGTATGGAGCCTTCGGTCATATTCCAGACCCTTCAAAAGCTTGATATCAGCCGTGTGTTTTTATACCGTACTATCAACAGATACAACAATACTTTCTATGTCGAAGACCAGACTAGGGGCGGCCGCGTGCTGCTAGAACTATTAATATTAATAAAGACTGTTAATGTGGGTAAAGCCAGAATTTGTCGTAACGTAAGAAGCAAAAAATCTTACCACGGTACCAATAAAATTTTAAAAAATATATAACAATCTTATATCGGTATCGGTATCGTCCTGTATCAGTGAAACTAAACTAACTCATAAAACTACATTTTTGTGAAAAAGAAGTGAAAACTTCAGCCAAAGTATATCATTGGATGATGTTGTGAAACCTCTTAGAAATACACTTTTTAAAAATATACCGTGGTCTTTCCAGCAGGACTCTGCACCTGATCACAAGGCACGAACTATTCAAGCCTGGCTTGAAACCAACATTCCGGGTTTTACAAGAACTTAAGACCTGCTCTCATCTAGACCTCAACCTTTATATTTCAAATTATGGTCAGTTTTAGAGGACATGGCCTGTTCTAAACGACAGGGCTGTTCTTTAAAAAATCTCAGGATCAAGTAGTGGCAAAATTTCATCACATTCCAATTTCTTATTTTTGTCGAATTTAGTGGCAATGCTTTTGGTATGTTATCCCTAAATTTCTACCTACCGTCTAATAACTTATTATTTTTGATTTTAACGTTGTTCCTCATTTATTGTGGGTAGCTTAAACATAAAAAATTTAATATTAGTATGTAGTATAATAAACTCTGTGTCAATACCCTGATGATGCCGTATGTCGAAATCGGTCGGTTAATTAATAAATAATTAAATAGAGTGAATTGTGTACAAGTGTTCATCAATGAATTTTAATGCAATGCAGTTTCACCAAGTGAGAACAACCGCAATTATAACTAATTATACCGTTGGATTTTTTCGTAAACTTAAGTTGTAAGAGTATTTTTTTTGGAGTTTATGGCTTGGTATCTAGACCTTTAAGCCATGTAAGAGTATAAATTTATAATTTAATTTCCTGTAGTATATTATATTGTTCAAGACATTATGTTCTCTTTGATTTAGTCTTTTTGAAGTGACTATCCTCTTTCCATTTCTTGGGGTAGAATAATATAATGGCAATAGTGTTATGCTTTTTGACTATATGCGACTGATAATTTAATTAAAAATGATGAATGTCCACAAGTATAATAATTGATTTGCTGATCGTACCAGATACCTCGCACTTGGACTTTGCTGCCCGTAAACCTCGCACTTGGACTTTGCTGCCCGTAACCGTCACCCGTGCACTAAGTTTTAATCTGGTATTTTACAGTATGGTATGGGAAGACCGTGTGGTAACGGTGTAAGAATGTAGCCACTCCCTTTCTTCCCGTGGGTGTCGACTAAGGAAAAGAGCCTAGAATATCCTAATGGCAACGGATAGATGAATAAGACCGAAGATGGGCAGCAGCGTCTGCGGTGCGAGTGGTACTGCGATCGCCAATCCGCCGGCCGCCGGCTTAGCGATTATGGCAAATCCTCTTCATGGGAGAGACCTATGTCCAGCATTGGACTATCACAGGCCGTTATGTATTATATGCATAGTTGTGGCTTAGATGTGGATGTGCCTTAGAACGAAAGGGTGGAGAGTTAGACATTCCCAATTCAGGGGAAGACTAGACAGGTGGTGAGCCCGTCGCCCTCTTTATGTGCAAGCCACTGGTATAATTGTACAGAAGTTTTGAAAAAACCCATTGGTACGAGCCGGCCACCTGAGCATCGAACTCAAAAATCCGATTACTCAACCACTCAGCTATCGTGACTACGAAATTTATACAAAACTGACTGACTTATATAATCTTTGTCTTTCAATTAGGAACGACAGGGTGATGGATAGGTGAGGATAGATGGATTAGGGTGATATTACAAATGAAAGTAGTTTTCCTTGTATCCCTTTTATTCAAAACTCTCACCATAAAAACATACCAAAATAGACAAAGTATAATACATGTCTATTGTTTACATTATTTTTGTAACGTTTTAAACATTTCTCTTTAAACTACTAATTTTGGTAACGTTTCATATTGTTGTCACAACTTGGTCTATCATAAAAATCTAGAATTCACTAGTAAATCAAAGTTCAACATAGCCAACAACATAGATAATTTATCTATATATACGTTTTTTGATAAAATTCATTTATTATCATTAAAAAAATCGATAACGCTGTTATATTGATACTAAATCATACAGAATCTAAGCAAACCTTCAAAAATAAATGCATAATGTTCTGGGAATGTTGCTATTTAAAAATACACACAATTAATAGTTGGTATTACGTAATAATCGTTACGTGTTTATTTAATGGTAGCTCCACTAGAGTTCGATTTTAAGTTTTTATATTTACTTTTCATATATTTTTTATTAGATATGCATCTTCATAGACACAAATAATATAATTTAATAACAATAAAGTACATTTATTTATATCGTAAGTTAAATAATGTTATTTGTTTGACATTCCACAGTTGCTATACTTAAAGTATATGCAGTAATCATAGGTTATATTAGAAACACAATGGGTTTAAAATTTATACTAGTATCGTGTAAGTATTTTTATCATTATCATAAGCAGCTTATGATTTAATATTAGCATGCTATTAGCATTGCTATTAATAAAATCAATATATGCGTAAAATAGCTAGCTGGCTATTTTACGCATAGCTAGCTATATTATAAACGTAAATATGTACACACAGGTTTTTAGGTTTTAAAAATCGATTTAAAAAAAATAGGAGAATCATCTTAAGAACTTCCCTTTATGATATACTGTTTATTCTTATTTCTAGATTCAGTACAGATTTTTTTATTCTTTTACACATATAATAGCGTTTTGTGGTCGTGAGGAAATCTTTAGCGAATGGACATCATGGTACTTGTTTCCCTAACTATACACTAGATACGAGTGCCAGAGGTAGAAATAGTTTTAATAAATAGGTAGGTATTTAATAAATAGGTTTTTGAAGAGAACTTCTTTTTCGAGATGAATGAAATTCCAAAATCGAAATCGATTGATTAATACCGATTATTCTAATCGATATTCCGAAATTTATTTAAATGCATATAATTTTATTTAAGTGTTAATTACAAAATAAACTGGACGTAACTGTAATTCTTATAATAAATTAAAAAAAAAAACCTTTTTTTAAACGTAGAATAGAATAATAACATTTTTTATGTACAGTGCAATGGAGAGATACATCATATCGGAAATGAAAGTATTTATTTTGAATACTTTAATATAAAATTTGTAATATTAAGTTTGTAAAATATTTCACAAATAAAACATCACATCTTATTAAAAATATCAATGTTTGTAACTTTAAAACAAACAAATATAAGCCATCTCTGTCATACATATTGCGAGTCTATGGTATGTTTCTTCGACATTCTAGATCAACGGAAACAAAAAGAAAATACTTCCAGGAAAATCGTAGTAAATCTTTACTATTATAAGTACATATTATAAGTAGACATTGATATACTTTGTAAATTACTACATATTTATTTTGATCCCACAACGAATACTGACTCGATGTAACTGGTGTTGCCATTTGAAACATCACAATTTCGCCTTACTATCTAAACCCTCAAGTCCGAAAAGCAAAAAGTTCTCTATATAGGGTGCTACCCTCTCGGGATGAGCAACATGCACATCATGGTAACCAGTCACCTTCCTAACTCTACAATTGCCAGCCGGAAACGCTGTCTCATCTAGCACAAACTTCGTCATATCATACCATCCCTGTCTAACAGAGTCGTCAGATATCAGAGTTAGAGTAGGTGTCTCTATGCCCGTGTAGAGTTCCTTAATGAAGCTAGGTGAGAGAGCGTAGTGTAATATTACCTTTAGACGCTGATCGAATGTATATCTGAAAAGAGATATTTTATTTATTTATTTGCTTAAATATGTACACAGGGTTTCAGGTTGAAGAGTATATAGCAATTTGAAAGATGGTTGATATATTTCTAAAACTATATTATAAATAAACGAATGAATTCTATTTCTATGAGAAGTATATATGAAAGGAGAATAATAAAATTATTATTGTTACAATGTTTGTTGACATTACATTACATATTATCATTACATTACATCTTCACGCATTTTCCCAATAGCGTGGTAGACAGCGGTCCAGAGAAGTCCTTTCAACCCATTTTTCACTGATGTATATTTGGGATAACGTGACAAATGGTGAACCTGCCATCGTCTTAGTGTCAACGGTACAATACAATTACTTAGATACATATTAAGATAGATAAATACTTATATATACACATAAAAATGACTAACAACCATGACTCGAATACAAACATTCATGTTCATCTCACAAATGTTAGCTTCTAGCAGTACTAGAACCAGCAACTCTTAGCTGCAAAGACAGGGGACACTAAGTCAGTAGTGACCTTTGAAGCAAAAACATTAAAAAAACAACAAAAACGCATTCAATTTGCAAGCGTCTGAGATAGTGAGGCTGCAACTGTCCTGATCATGTTCCATAACCACATTATATATATATATATATATATATATATATATATATATATATATATATATATATATATATATATATATATATATATATATATATATATATATATATATATATATATGATCTTTTCACATGGGGATTGAATTTTCGCTGGGGATTGAACTCGGGTCTCTAGACTGTGAATCCCGATCTTCCAACCATTCAGTTATCGCGAATATTAGTATATATATAAGAATATATAAGAATTTACATTTACAACTGATGCGTGTGCGACCCGATACCTTTGGATGTACAGCGGAGGTCGCGGGTTCGAATCCCTGGCAAATGGCCAGTGTTGATTTTTTTTATTTCTCTTAAATTCAATAATGATTGATTGATTATATTTACCTGATGTATCCATCATCGACAGGTTCCGACCATCTCGCTAAAGTAGCTTCTGCAGTTTCCTTAGTTATTTTTCGATTCTTCACTAACTTAGCCACAGCCTGAAAATTAACGTTGACTTTAAATTCATGTGTATGTGTGTAGACTCCATCTTGTCGACCTCCGTGATTTAGAGGTGTACGCAAAGGTTTTCATGCCAGCTCTAAGGTCCTATGGGATTCTATGGTTACTTTGGTATCAGAGAAATGTATGTGTGTATGATCTACCTATACTACCTACTGTTTTTTCAGATTTACTTGGAACATATGAAGAGGGGAGGGAGAGTATAAAGAGAATGATGAATTTAATAGAAGCGAAATAGGTATGTAAGGTTCGTAACATTTGACGATCTTTTCCCTCTGGCTACCCCGTTAGGGATTTTGCGTAAAGATAAAAAAGTAAGTAAGTCTTACGTCTGGGTGTTTGTGGTAACTTCGTTGTTTCCGATTCCATAATACAAGCGCTTTAGCTACTTACTTTGGGATCAGAGCAATGTATGAGATGTTGTCCCAATCTTTTTTAACTAACCTTAATAGACACTATTTAAACGCATATTAATTAAATTGCGTGAAGATATTTATTTATTTAAAAAAATCTTCACGCCACACCCAATACAGGGGTAGACAGAGGTCTAGACAATTAAGCACATTCGACCCACATTCCACCGAAGACATTTTTCGGGACAACGTGATAGGCGGTGAGCCCGTCGCCGTCTCAATGTCACAAATTGGTAAAAGTCAACGATATAAACCGTGCATAAGTTTTTCAAAAATCGCATTGGTACGAGACTGACATCACGGGATCGAACTCGTGTCTCTTGACTCGAATTCCGATCACCCAACCTCTCTGATTTATCTTGTATTAACTTATAGGGTACTTTCTAGGGTTGTCAATTTAATTTAGCGGGTATGACAATTTAGTCTCTTCAACCCACATTTCGACGGAGCATTTTGTGGGAACAACGCGACAGGTGGCGAGCCTATCGCCGTCTTAATATCAATGCCTGCGATACAAATCGTATTTATATTCAAATGTTATTCTTTCAGTGAAGAATCTCCTTGTAAGCAACATATACTTCTGTCAAAGAACTTCGTTTTACCAAATTTAATGCCTATATTACAATTGTATAACAACGCCAACTGTTGAAAGCATGCAAAGTTTAATCAACAAGTTAAAAACACTAGGTGGCGTACACTAACCTCCTGCTTGTTGTACTTCGGTCCGGAACCCTTCGGCAAATTATATTTGTCGTAGTTCTTGTAATATTCGTGTAACGTTTTCTGGTACCTGAGGCAGCAGACAAATGAATACATATAAATAAATATATATCTTCACGCCATTCACAAAACACTGGAGTTGACAGAAGTCTAGACAATTAAGTCCTTTTGACACACCTTCCGCCCAAGACATTTTCGGGACAAAGTGACAGGTGGTGAGCCTGTCGCCGTCTTTGTGTCCAAGCCAACGATATAAATCCTACATAATTTTGAAAAATACCCATCGGTACCAGCGAGTCACCTGGGGATCAAACTCGGGTGTCTTGACACTAATTCCGATCCCCCAACCTAGTGGTTTAAAAATGGTCACTTCACGTCACTTTTTTAAGAAAGGCACAAGTTAGAAGACTAATTAATGAAGGGATCAGAGCATACACAGAGAGCCCGATAGTTTAAATCGCAGCTATGGCATACCTTCGAATCTACACGACCAGCTCCTGAAGTGCGGGCATGACGAGAGCGTTACGTAAAGTGTGATCGTGTGAGGACTTCTATTCGAAATTGAGAGGGAGATAGGAGTTAGTTATGATAGAAAGAGAGTTACGTTTCGTATGTTCCTGTTCCTTTCCTTAGAAGAAAACCAAAACATTTGAAAATATTACAAAACATTTGTGGATAGATCGACAAATGTTTTGTAGAAAATTGATTTATCATTAATTTTGTACAAAATATTTATATATTGTAAAATGTATATGTTATACATTTTCTGCAAAACATTTGGAGAAAATTTATATATAAAACATGAGTTTATATGAATATATATATTTTCTAAAAATGTTTAAATTTATTATGAGTTTTCATTAATTAATTTTTGAACAGATTTTTTTTTCTTTTCTTCATTACTTTCATTATTTTCATCATCGGATATATGACTGGCTATGAGAGAAAAAGAGAAAGTAAATGTGTGGAGTCAAAGTTTTCATTCATGTGGTCTAAATACTCTTGTTTCTTGCATGTAGGGAAAATACCTGTTATGGATATAATTGATAAGCAAAATATTAAATAAATACCATACTGTTACATACCATTTTGAGAAACGTTCTGCAGGAATTGCCACATGGATTGTTATTGGATCTAACTCAATCAGTTTGGATAGTTTACCGGGAAAGGCGAGCGCATACTTTTTTCCTGAAATAATATAATACATAGAAAATTCATGAGATCTTTTTGCAATAGAATTGTATCAAAAATTAAAAATAAATATTAAATATCTTCACACAATTCCCAATACAGGGGTAGACAGAGGTCAAGTCTAGACTATTAAGTCCCTTTGACCCACCTTCCACCGAAGATATGTTCGGGACAACGTGACAGGTGGTGAGCCCGTCGCCGCCTTTATGTCCAAGCCAACGATGAAATTCGTACATAAGTTTTTGAAAAAACTGGTACTGCCACCTGGGGATCGAACTCGGGTCTCTCGACTCGAAATTCCGACCACCCAACAGCTCGGCTATCGTGGCTTTGTTTCAAAAAATTGTATCAAAGGTTCTTCAAAATAGCAATAGAAAACTACAGATGGCAGGAAATCGAAGTAACAGACCCAAAATAAACGTTTGTATTTTTTATTTTTTTTTTATAACATTTAAACCTCTAAGATTTATCTGTAATGCAAAGTTGTCATACATGACGAAAATCGATAGAAATTGTACTAATGAAATATGATAAACAACTAGAAAAAAAATTCTTCATGCCGTTCAGGTAGACAGAGGTCAAGACAACTAAGTCCTTTCGACTGGTATTCGGCTATCTTGATTAGAACTTAGAAATCTCTAAAATTTTAAAATCATTCAAAGTTTAAGAAAGTAAATAGATAAAAAAATATAAAAAAAAAATATCTTCACGCAATTCCCAATACAGGGGTAGACAGAGGTCAAGTCTAGACAATTAAGTCCCTTTGACCCACCTTAGAAATTTCACCTTAGAATTAGCTAAAGTAAATAGATAGAAATAATAAATTAAATCATTAAATCTTATCGACGACCTCCGTGGACCAGTGGCGTGTTTTTAAGGTGTCGCCATCTACAGGTCCCGGGTTCGATTCCCGGTCGGGTCATTGTAGAAAAACCACTTTTTCTACTTTTTCTCGGGTCTAGGTGTTTGTGTTGCCTTCATTGTTTCCGATTCCCATGCCACAAGTGCTTTAGCATCTTATATTGGGATCGGAGCAATGTATGTGATGTTGTTCCTATCTAAAATGTATTATTTATTTATTTTTTAAATAAATGGAATAACTTACCCAAGCTGCTGCCGAAAGAATGTCCGAGGTACACAAAATTCTCCCAACGGAAGTGCTTAACAACAGCCACAATAGCGCTCAGCATGTCATAAGACGAGAGTACCATTCCCGGTGGGAAGCGATCTGATTTTCCATTGCCTGGTAACTCCATGCCTGTAAATAACATTGTCTCCAATAAGTATTAAAAAAATTCTTCACGCCATTTCCAATACAAGAGTAGACAGAGGTCTAGTTTAGTTTAGTTTAGAGAGGACAATTAAGTCCGTTCGACCCAACTTCCACCGAAGACATTTTGGAACAATGTGACAGGTAGTGTGCACATCGCTGTTTTTATGTCCAAGCCAACGATATTAGTCGTACATAAGTTTTTGAAAAACTGGTACTGCCACCTGGGGATCGAACTCGGGTCTCTCGACTCGAAATTCCGACCACCCAACAGCTCGGCTATCGTGGCTTTGTTTCAAAAAATTGTATCAAAGGTTCTTCAAAATAGCAATGGAAAACTACAGATGGCAGGAAATCGAAGTAACAGACCCAAAATAAACGTTTGTATTTTTTATTTTTTTTTTATAACATTTAAACCTCTAAGATTTATCTTAATGCAAAGTTGTCATACATGACGAAAATCGATAGAAATTGTACTAATGAAATATGATAAACAACTAGAAAAAAAATTCTTCATGCCGTTCAGGTAGACAGAGGTCAAGACAACTAAGTCCTTTCGACTGGTATTCGGCTATCTTGATTAGAACTTAGAAATCTCTAAAATTTTAAAATCATTCAAAGTTTAAGAAAGTAAATAGATAAAAAAATATAAAAAAAAAATATCTTCACGCAATTCCCAATACAGGGGTAGACAGAGGTCAAGTCTAGACTATTAAGTCCCTTTGACCCACCTTCCACGAAGACATTTTGGAACAATGTGACAGGTAGTGTGCACATCGCTGTTTTTATGTCCAAGCCAACGATGAAATTCGTACATAAGTTTTTGAAAAACTGGTACTGCCACCTGGGGATCGAACTCAGGTCTCTCGACTCGAAATTCCGACCACCAACAGCTCGGCTATCGTGGCTTTGTTTCAAAAAATTGTATCAAAGGTTCTTCAAAATAGCAATAGAAAACTACAGATGGCAGGAAATCGAAGTAACAGACCCAAAATAAACGTTTATATTTTTTTTTTTTTTATAACATTTAAACCTCTAAGATTTATCTGTAATGCAAAGTTGTCATACATGACGAAAATCGATAGAAATTGTACTAATGAAATATGATAAACAACTAGAAAAAAAATTCTTCATGCCGTTCAGGTAGACAGAGGTCAAGACAACTAAGTCCTTTCGACTGGTATTCGGCTATCTTGATTAGAACTTAGAAATCTCTAAAATTTTAAAATCATTCAAAGTTTAAGAAAGTAAATAGATAAAAAAATATAAAAAAAAAATATCTTCACGCAATTCCCAATACAGGGGTAGACAGAGGTCAAGTCTAGACAATTAAGTCCCTTTGACCCACCTTAGAAATTTCACCTTAGAATTAGCTAAAGTAAATAGATAGAAATAATAAATTAAATCATTAAATCTTATCGACGACCTCCGTGGACCCGTGGCGTGTTTTTAAGGTGTCGCCATCTACAGGTCCCGGGTTCGATTCCCGGTCGGGTCATTGTAGAAAAACCACTTTTTCTACTTTTTCTCGGGTCTAGGTGTTTGTGTTGCCTTCATTGTTTCCGATTCCCATGCCACAAGTGCTTTAGCATCTTATATTGGGATCGGAGCAATGTATGTGATGTTGTTCCTATCTAAAATGTATTATTTATTTATTTTTTAAATAAATGGAATAACTTACCCAAGCTGCTGCCGAAAGAATGTCCGAGGTACACAAAATTCTCCCAACGGAAGTGCTTAACAACAGCCACAATAGCGCTCAGCATGTCATAAGACGAGAGTACCATTCCCGGTGGGAAGCGATCTGATTTTCCATTGCCTGGTAACTCCATGCCTGTAAATAACATTGTCTCCAATAAGTATTAAAAAAAATTCTTCACGCCATTTCCAATACAAGAGTAGACAGAGGTCTAGTTTAGTTTAGTTTAGAGAGGACAATTAAGTCCGTTCGACCCAACTTCCACCGAAGACATTTTTGGAACAATGTGACAGGTAGTGTGCACATCGCTGTTTTTATGTCCAAGCCAACGATATTAGTCGTACATAAGTTTTTTTTGAAAAATCACACTGGTACGAGCCGGCATGGGGATTGAACTGACCCCGAGTTCTGTCTCTTGACTCGAATTCCATGCACATCTACTACACACAATACACATATATTATACAAAAAAAAGTATTAAATATAATTAAACAACAAAATATGTAAAATAATAAGCAGTATGTAACAATTTACTATTGCAACGAATTTCTGAAATGGACCCAAACTTTAATTAAAAGAAATATAGTCACCAAATTAATTTTTTATGTAACTACTAGTTAGCCCAGCAGATGTTGTCCTGCCCTAGAACTTCTTTATGTATTCATCAACTGAGTCCAAACGTGAATCTAAACCATTCTTAAATCCACTTGAACATACAAAATTTCATGGAAATCGGTTCAGCCATTTAAAAAAAGTTCAGTTATATATACATGCATATAAGATTTTTATTTATAAAGATGTTATAGCCACCTCAATATTGGGTATAGCGAATAAATCTATCTTTATCACAGAAAGGATATTTTGTATTATGTCACTAATCAGTACCAAGAATCACAAGAGACCAATTGATTTCTTTCTTTAAAATAACTATTTGAAAGTAATTATTTCAACTAAACTTCAAACCCCAAACCTATTTGTTGACTAAAATATGGTTGTGTAAAGATTTTATGATGTTTATTTACAATAAAAGTTTACAAATTACGATATTAGAAGTTATAGTCATAGATTTCAATGACAGTGTTATATGGAATTTCCATCTACCTGATGGCAAATTACTATATGCCACCAATACCAAATGTACAAGGTTGCAAATGTAATTTCGAGTACTTTGATGGATGAGTGGCTTACACACTGGGTTACATGGTATTTCAGCTCTGAGCTCCTGGGTTCAATGTAGAAAACAATTTTTCTACATTTTCTTGAGTCTGGAGGACCTTTGTTCATTTGATTCCATAATATAAGCTGCTTACTTTGGGATCATTTAATAATCACTATATCAAAAGTATAATACTAACACACATAATAAAATGTCTTGGTAACAATGCAATTAGTGGTCTGAAACTTGCCGCAGAGTCTATATTTCCATGACAAAGTAGCACTGGAGGATCTCTACAGTCACCCCAAGCGACAACTGAAAAAAGTAAACAAATTTTGGTTAAATGTTGGCTCTGCAGTCAATTCACATTTAGAACAATATTAATATTATTTATTTATTTTTTAAATAAATGGAATAACTTACCCAAGCTGCTGCCGAAAGAATGTCCGAGGTACACAAAATTCTCCCAACGGAAGTGCTTAACAACAGCCACAATAGCGCTCAGCATGTCATAAGACGAGAGTACCATTCCCGGTGGGAAGCGATCTGATTTTCCATTGCCTGGTAACTCCATGCCTGTAAATAACATTGTCTCAATAAGTATTAAAAATTCTTCATGCCGTTCAGGTAGACAGAGGTCTAGTTTAGTTTAGTTTAGTTTAGTTTAGTTTAGTTTAGAGAGGACAATTAAGTCCCTTTGACCCACCTTCCACGAAGACATTTTGGAACAATGTGACAGGTAGTGTGCACATCGCTGTTTTTATGTCCAAGCCAACGATATTAGTCGTACATAAGTTTTTGAAAAATCACACTGGTACGAGCGGCATGGGGATTGAACTGACCCGAGTTCTGTCTCTTGACTCGAATTCCATGCACATCTACTACACACAATACACATATATTATACAAAAAAGTATTAAATATAATTAAACAACAAAATATGTAAAATAATAAGCAGTATGTAACAATTTACTATTGCAACGAATTTCTGAAATGGACCCAAACTTTAATTAAAAGAAATATAGTCACCAAATTAATTTTTATGTAACTACTAGTTAGCCCAGCAGATGTTGTCCTGCCCTAGAACTTCTTTATGTATTCATCAACTGAGTCAAACGTGAATCTAAACCATTCTTAAATCCACTTGAACATACAAAATTTCATGGAAATCGGTTCAGCCATTTAAAAAGTTCAGTTATATATACATGCATATAAGATTTTTATTTATAAAGATGTTATAGCCACCTCAATATTAGGTATAGCGAATAAATCTATCTTTATCACAGAAAGGATATTTTGTATTATGTCACTAATCAGTACCAAGAATCACAAGAGACCAATTGATTTCTTTCTTTAAAATAACTATTTGAAAGTAATTATTTCAACTAAACTTCAAACCCCAAACCTATTTGTTGACTAAAATATGGTTGTGTAAAGATTTTATGATGTTTATTTACAATAAAAGTTTACAAATTACGATATTAGAAGTTATAGTCATAGATTTCAATGACAGTGTTATATGGAATTTCCATCTACCTGATGGCAAATTACTATATGCCACCAATACCAAATGTACAAGGTTGCAAATTTAATTTTGAGTACTTTGATGGATGAGTGGCTTACACACTGGGTTACATGATATTTCAGCTCTGAGCTCCAGGGTTCAATGTAGAAAACACTTTTCTACATTTTCTTGGGTCTGGAGGACCTTTGTTCATTTTGATTCCATAATATAAGCTGCTTACTTTGGGATCATTTAATAATCACTATATCAAAAGTATAATACTAACACACATAATAAAATGTCTTCGGCAACAATGCAATTAGTGGTCTGAAACTTGCCGCAGAGTCTATATTTCCATGACAAAGTAGCACTGGAGGATCTCTACAGTCACCCCAAGCGACAACTGAAAAAAAGTAAACAAATTTTGGTTAAATGTTGGCTCTGCAGTCAATTCACATTTAGAACAATATTAATATTATTTATTTTTTGCAAATTATATTAGACATTTCTGTTATTATGTAGTTTGTTGCTGAATGAATTTAGCTGAGATTTTCAAGACAAGACGACAGGACAGGACTTTTGCAAAGTAGAAATATGCTGCTCCAATTCATTCCTTTCCGACTTTTTCTCTACTCCTTAACAATTTTATTCTCATATATAGGCAAAGCACCAGCAAACCATCTGGTGTTGCGAGTACATCAAGGTGTCAGTAATTAATAACCACCAGGTGAGCAGTTTTTGTCTGTTTTTTTTTATTTATAGGTGTAAGCTCTAATACTATGTATATAATAGCAGTACTATTGTACTACTGGCCATAATGAAGGAAAATAAAAAACTATTTGTCTTATTTGTCATATCCTACGTTTGTACTTTGACCTAAGAGCTTAAGTTAAGAGCGTCACGATCGTAAAGGCCAAAATTACTACATCAAAAAAGTGAAAGAGCTTGTTTCAGGTAAACAATTAAAAATATTTGTTTAAAATTACTTACTACAGAGCTTTCCCCAAGGCACTCGTATAAACCACTCTTTTTCTAATGGAATCATACTATTTTTTTCAATATAAAGGTTTTCAAATTTAAATTAGAACTGAGCAAATGACAACCTATGAAAAACTTAGTAGGCATTAACCTATAACGTATCTTAAATTTAAGTAATTACAAAAGTATTGTAAAACCTTATCTTCGTTACAGTGTAGAATACCTAATAACAAAATTATAATATGTATTTAAGTATAATGTAATCAGCTAAATCAATGTCACTTTTATGGAAATAAGGTAGTGTTTATATACAGTCTGACTGATAACAAAAATATCACAGGTCTAGCAAAAAAGGTATATAAGTGTATATAATCACTACATTATACCTAGTCTAGGGAAGAAATGACATGAATAACATTATCATCATAGGTATTAAATACGTAACAGAATTATCATTTATCATGACATTATCAATCATTATCACAGATCTAATACGATCTAGTAGAGTAGAGCAAAGAGAATAATCACTGGAGTAGAGTAGAGATTTGTGACCATATATTATTATACTCTTTGCTATATCGTAGTTATAATTTACTCTTTGCTATATCGTAGTTATAATTTACTCTTTGCTAGCTATGCCATCACCATTTGAAAACCACAGAGCTAATTACTGAGTACAGATGAAGTCACGTTAATCATGTGTCAGAGTAAATAAAACAGTGTTCATTGCCACTACCACTGAGAACACATAATATATTATGGGCCGGCTCGACCGGGAAAGTACTACGACCTCACAGAATACCGGCGAAAAGTAGGAGTTTAACAAACTTCTGCGTTTCGTCTGTTTTTTTATTTATAGGTGTAAGCTCTAATACTATGTATATAATAGCAGTACTATTGTACTACTGGCCATAATGAAGGAAAATAAAAAACTATTTGTCTTATTTGTCATATCCTACGTTTGTACTTTGACCTAAGAAGCTTAGCTTAAGTTAAGCGCTTCACCATCGTAAAGGCCAAAAATATTACATCAAAAAAGTTAAAGAGCTTGTTTGAGGTAAACAATTAAAAATATTTGTTTAAAATTACTTACTACAAAGCTTTCCCCAAGGCACTCGTATAAACCACTCTTTTTCTAATGGAATCATATTATTTTTTTCAATATAAAGGTTTTCAAATTTAAATTAGAACTGAGCAAATGACAACCAATGAAAAACTTAGTAGGCATTAACCTATAACGTATCTTAAATTTAAGTAATTACAAAAGTATTGTAAAACCTTATCTTCGTTACAGTGTAGGATACCTAATAACAAAATTATTATATGTATTTAAGTATAATGTAATCAGCTAAATCAATGTCACTTTTATGGAAATAAGGTAGTGTTTATATACAGTCTGACTGATAACAAAAATATCACAGGTCTAGCAAAAAAGGTATATAAGTGTATATAATCACTACATTATACCTAGTCTAGGGAAGAAATGACATGAATAACATTATCACCATAGGTATTAAATACGTAACAGAATTATCATTTATCATGACATTATCAATCATTATCACAGATCTAATACGATCTAGTAGAGTAGAGCAAAGAGAATAATCACTGGAGTAGAGTAGAGATTTGTGACCATATATTATTATACTCTTTGCTATATCGTAGTTATAATTTACTCTTTGCTAGCTATGCCATCACCATTTGAAAACCACATAGCTAATTGCTGAGTACAGATGAAGTCACGTTAATCATGTGTCAGAGTAAATAAAACAGTGTTTATTGCCACTGCCACTGAGTACATATAATATAATATAGGCCGGCTCGACCGAGAAAGTACTACGACCTCACGGAATACCGGCGTAAAGTAGGAGTTTAACAAACTTCTGCGTTTCGTCTGTTAAGTGCAAGTGGTAGCGGAAGAAAAAAATCTACCCCAGAGGGGTACTAGCACCATCGATACTGGAGAATCCCCCTCTGGGCACCTCAGCTCACCGCGCTCAGGTAATCAATCGCTTGCGCAAAGTTCCGCTCTGTTTCCACAATGTCCGAAGCAAACGTAGCAAAACACCTTCAGCACCCCTTACCACGCTTACCGTGGATCTCTGCAATACACAGGGGACTACACTCCAATCTAGACGCCGTCAACTACCATCTGGAGACGGCAAAGCCGGCCTTGCTTTTTTACGCATCGACGTCTCGGGATTCAAAAACTAGCGTTTTTAAGAAGCATAACTCTGCCGCCAGGTCCTTCAAAAGAGTAATTGCTGCGACAAAGTCCGAGTACATTGGCGAAAACTAGTTCGTCTTCCTTCGGAAACACGTGCGTTCTGGTCCCTCACCAAGGCTGTCCAAGGGTCAGCCATCACTACCATCTCAGCACAGGGAGGACAACTCGCTGGCCCATGACGCAAAAGATAAAGCCAATTTTCTAGGTTCTCTTTTTGCGTCCAACTTGACTCTCGAAGATAGGGGGAACTCACCGCCGACCATCCCGTGCAATGAGTGCCCTATGCCGGACTTCCGGTTTTTTCAGAGCTCTGTGCGCAAAGCACTCCTCTCCCTAGACATTCAAAAGTCGACTGGTCCCGATGGTATTCCCACTATTGTGTAGAGGATGTGTGCTCCAGAGTTGGCACCGGTTCTAACGCGTTTTCTTTAGTACTCCTACTCTCAAGGCGTTGTCCTGATGGCATGGAAGACAGCTTTGGTGCACCCGAACCCTAATAAAGGCGACAGCTCAGATCCGGGCTTCCGTCGGGGTCGCTCAGCTGGTGATCTTCTTGTGTATTTCACTCATCGATCGATAGTTTGGACATAGCAAAAGCCTTTGGTCGGGTGTGGCACTAAGCGCTTCTCTGGAGGTAGAAATCACTAGGAGCTAGAACTGGCGAATAGGGCGGGTGTTCGAGCAGTTCGAATCCCATTTCTTGAATGGCAGCCATCGCAACTGCGGCTTTGTGAGCCGGTGCGTTGTCTTGGTGTAACTGCACTCCAGCTCGCAGTTTGCCGCGTCTTTTTTCCTTAATGGCCTCCCGAAATCTTCTTATTTGGTCTGC
This sequence comes from Sericinus montela, assembly GCA_029286605.1. NCBI lineage: Eukaryota > Metazoa > Arthropoda > Insecta > Lepidoptera > Papilionidae > Sericinus > Sericinus montela. Next base: position 644,933 of record JAGSMR010000102.1, read on the forward strand.
GTAGTAAGAGCCCGTAATAGTGGCTCCCTTTTCCAAATATTCTACCATAATTATGCCTTGAACGTCCCAAAAAAAGCAAAATATTATTTTTTTTTTGGATTTTTATATGGACCTGAATTAACCGATAATTGATTACTTTTGGATCACCCTTCGTAGCTTTGAAATTAAGATAGGTTATAGATCTCCTCCCATAGATTCTCGCATATAGTAGGGCATAGTAACTGGCAGTAGGGTATAGTAACTGTAGCTTGAGCATTCACTTTGAACTAAGAGGAACCTTTTTCTTTTTTTTTTTGATGTGAAACATCTATAGCCGCACGTAAAACCGATTTCTGACGTGGCGACGCATGCCGTGGCGACGGGTCGCCACGCTATACAAAGGTATACTAATTTACACCCTATTACACACTGAGAATTAAGGTTTATAATTAAACACTGAAATCTCTTTTTTATATTTAATTAATTATATTCATATTATTCATATTAGTGACTATGTAAATTATATTAAGATTTCATTTTTACATAAAGGTCATTTCCTTATAGTCAAATATGTTCAATAACTTTTAAAACGAATAAACATAAACTACCATTAAAATTAGCTGGAGATTTTAATGTAAATTTGCAAGAGCTGAATCACTGCCATTAATGACATTTCTTCGAAAAGAATTTCAATTGCAAATCAACAACAATCCAAAAGAATCTACTACCAAATATGGAACAACTATAGATGCTGTAATTGTGAGATATCTTGATAATGTTTCATCCAATACTTTTGTAACGTATTAAATAAATATATAAATATCTTCACGCAATTCCCAATACAGGGGTAGACAGAGGTCAAGTCTAGACAATTAAGTCCCTATGACCCACCTTCCACCGAAGATATTTTCGGGACAACGGGACTTAAACTACTACGGGACTTTTGTAACGTAGTTTAGTTATCATCGACCAATCGTCACAGTAATACCGGCAGAGGAAACATCGAATATAACTATAACTGAAGTCACAGAGAGAGAGAGAGAGAGAGAGAGCAAATATTTAAATTGTGGCCACTTGATATTAATATACAATTTTTATATCAAATGTAAATAAATGTTTATTAAATAAAATTACCATTTTCTGTAAGAAATTCGTAATACTTCATTTTTTCATTAGTATTTTGTTAGTACTTCATTTTTTCATTCCTGTAATAATATTATCTTTTATGCATATTACTTGTACACACACGATGTTTCACACATTTTTTTTTTGATATCGTTGGGCAACGGCGAGTGATGTTGGGTTCGCACCGACCAAAACCCACGGTATTCCGTCATCGCCACATGTGGCGATAGCAACTCCTTCTCGAGAAGGAATTCTTAATCATAGATAAACATCATATAACATCTCAGATTCGAGATTAAGCTGGGAAATTAAGATAGGTTATAGGTCCCCCCATAGGTTCTCTCCATGTGGCAGTATGGTGTAGTAACTGTGGCATGACCATCTACGCTGAAGTAAGAAGAACCTTTTTCTTTTTTTTTTGATATCGAGGGGTAACGGCGAGTGATGTCAGGCTTGCACCGACTTAAACCCACGGTGTTTCGTCATTGCCGCATGTAGCGATGGCAGCTTCTTCTCGAGAGATAATTAACCCTCCTGGTTAGATGCGCCGGAAAACGAACGATTCTTTATCTTCAAACCGACATTGGCGACAAACCTACATGAGCCCGCCACCCGGAGACCCTAGGAGGCTCAGGAAGGCAGATGCTTGACAAAGCACCAGCCCACTCGTCACCTTGCGGCAGATCTGGACTTTGGCTCCCCAGCTGTATTTCAGCCGAGGAGGGCAGGGATAGCGGCCGTCGTAATGCCGGCACTCTTCTCCCCCCGAGTCCTCACCTCAGACGCAGTAGCGGTAAGACCCCCGCCGTAGTCCTAGAGTTAGAGGGGCTTAGTCCCTCCGCCACGATAAGAAGGGAACCCGTTCGGAGAGAACCGAGAGGAATCCCGACACATTGCGTGGATGGCCGGCTCGAGATGATAACTGCGTGTTTTCTTTATAGCAGCGACCAGTACAGTACATTATACGCTACTAGATTGTTGAACGGTGCGGAAATTTAGCAGCTGCGGTGGGGAATGATCTTCCACTCCCAACCGGAACTAGATCGTATTAAAGTACCTAATAGAAATAGAAGGAAAGAATGCTTCTTATCTTCACGCACAGTCCCTGACGGGGTAGCCAGAGAGAACAGATCGCCAAGTGTCACGATCCTTACATACCTCTTTCACTTCTTTCGGATTCATCATTTTCTTCATACAAGCATGTCGAGGTATCCGAGTACTCTTGACCCTCCCCTCTTCGAGCAATTTGCTCACATGGTCTTCAAAAGTTAGTCTCGGCCTACCTCGACCCCTTTTAATATTAACTTTCACGCTATATATTTTCTTCACCATTAGGTCTTCGCTCATTCGCTCAACGTGCCCAAACCATCGAAGCACGCCCTAATCCATTTTAGTGATAAGGTCATCTTTCAAACCTATCATTTTGCGAATCTCTTCGTTTCGCTTCCGGTCGGCCCAGGTAACGCCGCACATTTTCTCCACTGCATTCAACCTGCTTTTATGCTTCTTCTGGCATATCCAGGTTTCGCTGCCATATAACAAAGTCGGTACCGGCACTGCTTTATGTATCGCATGGCGTGCATTTTTCACTAGGCCTTGCCTTTGGACTAACGCAGGGCTCCGTTGACCTTGTTTCCGGCAGCGACACGCCTATCCACATCTATATCACATCTTCCATCCCGGCGCCAAGCACTGTGTCATCGGCATACAGCAGACAATTTAATTTTATGTCACTCAATTTTACACCCAAACAACTATCTTTCAGCTTTTGTAAACAGCTGTCGAGATACAATATGAACAGCCAGGAGGACATGACACAACCCTGTTTTACGCCCGATTGAACGCTTATCATGAGTGACAGGTCATACCCTACCCGCACACAGGCTTTACAGTCATAGTAAAGTTACTGCACAGCCCTTAGCAATCGACCATTCACACCATACCCCGGCAACAGTTCCCACATTTTCTTCCTTACAACCTTATCAAATGCTTTCTCAAGATCCACAAAACCACAGAAAATCTTTTGGTTCTCCAGAAGATTCTCCGTGATCATGCGGAGAGAAAACATTTGATCCGTGCATCCTCTTCCAGGTCTAAATCTTCTTGCATCCTACGTGTCAAAACCTTCGAGTAAACTTTACTTGCTAAATTGGTCAAGCTGATCGCCCGATAGCACCCGCAGTCATAATGTGAACCTTTACCTATATATAAAGCCACAATGACTGTGGATCGCCAATCATTCAGGACAGCCCCCGTCCGCCAGCACAAATTGCTCAGCAGATGAAAGCTGTCCCAGACGCGAGGCCCACCATACTTGACCATTTCAGCAGTAACTCTGTCTAGTCCCGCAGCATTACCACATTTCAAACTTCGAATCGCACATTCAATCTCTTTCTCAGTGTCATCGAGGTCCGAGTCTGGTGTATCAGTCACGACGTCACCTTCGGATCCCTCACTAAGATCATCACACGCATACATTTGTCTATAAAATTCGCTCCATCGCTGCATGAAGTTCGATTTTTCTGAGAGAACGTCATTGGTTCTCGAAAGCACTTTGTTCATTCTTAAGGCTGTCGCACCACTCCGGGTCCTTCCAACCTCTTTCCAGAAGAGTTTGGAGTTCTCCTTGAAGTTGTGCGACAACCTTTCGTCTGCTTTCATTCTACACCTTTCACGCACATCCTCAATCAATGCTTTCGTGTGAACTTTCTGCACCTTATATCTTTCTTTCATCTTCTCTCTCATATCCTTATCATTACTAGAGGCCAAGTAGTCTAACCATACTTTCTTCTTCTTATTTACTGCTTTTTTCACTTCGTCATTCCACCATGCCTTTTTACTACTACCTCTTTTCACAGTTCCACACACGTCTTTCGCTGCACTAACCATTCCATCCCTAAAAAATAATGCTTATCTATGCAAGACATTTTTTTTCACAACGACAATTCGAGAGTCTCGGTCGACATAAGTGCTACAATCTCGTTAGAGGTACAGAGATTGTAGCACTAATGTCGACCGAATTTTATATTTTCTCATTATCCCATAATCCGTTTTAGCGGTGCCGGCCTAGGCATCGAACTATACTCATGTATAAAAGCGCTTACGCTTTAACATTTATTAGCAGCCCAGTGGCTCTCGTCCTGAAATTAAACCCTCGTCTATAAAACTAGTTTTTAACTTTATACCTTCTATAAAGTCACGATCGCTGAGCAGTTGGGTGATTGGAATTCGAGTCAAGAGACCCGAGTTCGATCTCAAAGCGATTAACACTCGAACCAATAAGTTTTTATCAAAACTTGTGTACGATTTATATCTTTGGGTTGGGCATAAAGACGGCGATAGGCTCACCACCTGTCCCGTTGTTCCAAAAACTGTCTTTGGTAAGCGGTGGGTATCCCTGTATTGTAAATGACGTAAAGATATTTTTTTTATTTATAAATACTGAAATATACGTGTCGGAGAAATAAAGAAATATTTAATTTATAAATATAAAAAATATCTTCACGCAATTCCCAATACCCCCTGTAGACAGAGGTCAAGTCTAGACAATTAAGTCCCTTTGACCCACCTTCCACCGAAGATATTTTCGGGACAACGTGACAGGTGGTGAGCCCGTCGCCGTCTTTATGTCCAAGCCAACGATGAAATTCGTACATAAGTTTTTGAAAAACTCATTGGTACTGCCACCTGGGGATCGAACTCGCGTCTCTCGACTCGAAATTCCAACCACCCAACAACTCGGCTATCATGATGTGAATATTTAATTTTATTTCATATTAATAGTATTTGTATTATGTTGTATTTGTATTATATTTATGTCGTATGTTGAGTTGAACTGCACACATTTTACAATACTAAGATAAAGTCAAAGACCTTATAAATTCGTTCCTTCCAATCCACATTTCACCAAAGTTTATTTCTGACGACAAGACAGTTGGAGAGACTCGCTGTCTTAGTATATAAGCCGACAGTACAATTCGTAAAAAAGTTTCGGAAAACCTCTTTAAACCCTACTAAACTATCGTCAGGGCAAAATGAAACAAAACAAAATTAGACAATCACTAACAGAAGTGCCAACGATGTACTAAGATAAGAGGTCTACAGAAACGTCATTAAAAATTTCCACGTTCCTTATCGTTACAATCAAATCAGAAATAATCAGACAGTGACTCGAAATTTTATATGAGGTAAATAATCAGAAACTATGCAATTATACCGTCTCGGATCAGCAATCTTTGAGGTTTTGAACTAAAACTTCTTTACACACACTTAAATTGAGAAGTAAGCTGAGGAATGCGTGATAATAGCGTTGAAAAAAGTGTGATCGGGCGAGGGGGATTGTAAGCTGAGAGGGACATATAAGTTAGTGAAAATATAAGTTAGTGAAAGAGTTCAAAATTGTAATTTATCAATGAAAACCCATAATAAATTTAAATGTTTTGTAGAAAATTAATACTATAATATAATTTTAAAATAGAGGTAAAGAAGTTTTACAACAGTCAGATGGCCTAAAGCAGACTTGTTTTTTTCTCTCACTTATCATTTTTATTTTAGAATATGCTTTGATTCTCTTTGTAACAATTATTCGCTACCATCAAAAAAGTTTTATATTCACAAACTTTTTTAAAGATTAAAGATAAAAACTGACGGAGTTTTGTTGATCCATTTTTCTCCTTCTGGCGAACTTGTTACGAAAAGTCGCTATTTTTAAATCTTCCAAGCTTTTTTTAATCTACTTTTTTTAATTTTCATATTTCTATATTTTACACAACAGTTGCAGGTTCCTTTATTGAACCGCTTTGCCAAGCTTTGCTCCGCTGTGGACATTTTAAATGCTGTTTTGTATTTATATAGAAGTAAAAAAAAACTGAAAGCAGAAGAAACTGAAGAATTTCATACAACAGAAATGTGACCCACAAAATAATAATTATATTTATCCGCCTTTTCTTATATGGAGGGTTTTACATTTGGCAAACGATGGTTGATCTAAGTGATTACAACATCTGGCTCAAAAGAACTGCATATCGTTAAGCGAACAAAACTCGTATTCTTAAACTATTCTTTAAAAGCTTATCTTAAGCAACTTTTGGAAGACTTCTGTTATGCTAAAGCGCCATCTATTAGCAATCTTTTGCTACTTGACGGTAGAAGGCAGTGCGTGATATCCGTGTTAAAAAATCAAAAGTAAAATAAACATGTCTAATCAATAAAATTAAAAAAGTAGGAATTACCCTAAACTTTAACCTTATTGCATCACTAAAAACACTTATAAATAAGTTTATTATTTGTTGTTGTATATAGTTTTAATCAACTTTCTACTTTGTGCGCATACAAAAAATCTTTTTATCAAAGAGTATACAATCACTGTTTGGCATAAAATAAAAATACTTATTACCGAAGCTCTTTTTGAATTAAAAATTAATAAAAAAAATAACTTGTGCACTGTATGATTCTAATAAGAAAGTATCATAATTTTTTAAATATCTAAAAGAATTGCTAAAATAGCTTTTTCCTTCATAATCTAATACGTATTCGTAATAATAGTATATCATCTGTGTAGGAAATATAATTATATCACAATCGGCTTAAAATGCGCTCTAGCGCTAAGGAAATAAAGCGGTGTTTAAACTGACAACCTCGTTTATCAAAGCAAAGACATGCAGTTATCTACACTGCGGTGTTATTGTAAAATGTGAGTCACCCAAATATATCCGCATATTTGTAGTAAGTAATTTGTTGTTATTTAATACTATTGTAAATGCTTACTAAAATTTGCTTTACACGTTTTTGGTTGCATTTTTGTATTGTGTCAAAGTGATTCAGCTATATAAATGTTAGTTATTAAGTACAAGGTCAGAGCACGCATTGAGCGTTCTCTGATTCACTGACAGTTTGGACTGTCCTCAGTTGTTACCATAGAGTACCGTAATCTATGATTACTCTATGCCGCTTGAATAATTTACATTTTTACGTAAATGGCGTCTGCTTAATTTTATACGACTTCTTTCTGTTAATTACATAATAATTAGGAACTTGTAACATGAAAAATTAACAAGATTACGTAATTTTTAAACAACGCCTAATAATATTTTAAAGCACTTCTTTATCACACCTCTACCAAATACGACTCGAATACTAGTTTTCCAGTTACAATGTCACAAAATAGTGCAGAGTTTTTTTCCTTTTTCTTATTATAAACGCAAACAAAATAATATTTGTAAAAAGTTTCAGTTTTACTCATAGATATAATATTTACATAATTTTAAAATAATAAAAATTATATAATTTTTAATATTTATTGACCTAGCGTAGCCTCCGAGCCATGCTAGCTATGCATATAGATTAGGACGAAATATACTGATAAGCCTCGGTACGCGTGTCGCGATATCACTGTCTAAATGCTATACGTAATTCATTTATGTCTGCCTAGAACAGTTATTTTGCGGGACATGTTCCTCGCCTGGATTTGCCATAACCGCCACGCTTGGCAAGTGTATTGGCGATAGCAGTGCCAGACTTCTCCCACTTTAATAAAAAAATAATACTAATATCTTCACGCCATTCCCAATACAGGGGTAGACAGAGGTCTAGAAAATTACGATTTTTCGACTCACCTTCCATCGAAGATATTTTTGGGACAACGTGTCAGACGCTGCGTCCGTCGCCTATTTTATGTCCGAGCGATTGTTATTAATTAATTAATTATTAATTTTTAAAGCGTGACATAGGCATGGTTACAAAGAGCATTTGCATTAATCGCCACGTTTTGAAAGCAGATTGGCGATAGCAGTATCAGACTTCTCCCTTTTACCTTAGTTAAGTCAGTTATTCAGTCATACGTCGGTAGCCAGTAATATATTGTAGGTTTTTATTTTAGTAGCCTTTTACATCACCCACGAGAAAGAGAGGGGTGGTTACTACACAGCTCTAATATACAGGGATTAAATGTTATCTGCTTAATTACGTAGTAGGAAAATATGATGTTTTACTTGTCTGTTTCGATTTTCTTTTCGTGGAAAAGTCGAAATTATTACATTAAAAAAATAAATACTAAGAGAGGATTCTCTATAAGGAAATAGAATATGTCAGACTTTTAAAGAAGGCAGTAAAGACTTTATTATTGCTTTTTTGTATGTCACCAGTGTTGTTGTCTCTAGCACCTCCTTTTAATGAAATTTTTAGTTTTTTAAAATTACCTTAGTTTTTAAAATTAACTTTTATGCAAACATTGCAACATTGGCAATAGTGCATATAAGCACGCATTGCTAGACATATACCTTCAATCACACGGTAAACATAGACGGTAAATCCACATATAGATTTTCATTTATAAATAAATAATGTTTATATGCAAATACATTTGTGTTATAGAAACAACGAAAACACCACAATCACTCACACCCGAGACAATTAAGAAAAAGTGGTTTTTTTCATTGACCCGACCGGTTATCGAACCCAGTAACTCAGAACTGACGACACCATATAAACTGCTGTTTATGCCACTCATCCGCGTAGGTCGTGAAATGATAATTCGCAACTATTGATTGAAAACTAATCACGGGAGCTATAAATTACGTTCTCAATACAGTAATGTAGTCAATACAGTAATTTTATTGTCATCATTAAGTCGAATCATTACTTTTTAATAGCTGCCTATTTCGGCACCTAATTACCATGCTAATTACCAGTATAATATAAGCGATAAGGATGAGTTTTGTTGTGTGCATCTTCGCTGTAGATTACGTCTGATAAAGATAAACGAAGCCCTTTTAACATTACCCTACACCTAACCTAACAAGACTACAAAGTCAAATAAAGCCTGTTAAAGTCTAGGTGTAGGTGCAAAGGACTTATGGTATAGAAAATGTTAGGAATTAATAAATTACTATATAACGAAGGTACCGCAAACACCCAGACCTGGCACAATATAGAAAAAGTTTATTTTTCTATATTAACCCGTCCGGAATTTGAACCCAAACCTTCGTCTTGGTCATAAAGTTATACTAACAAATCTTGTATGTACTGTTTACGTTAGAGTGCGCGTCTGTGTGTGTTCTTTTTTTGAAGTGCTGACAGTAACCAATCAACCAGTTAGCAGTAACCAACTTCAAACAAAGAAAAGAACGTATGTGTCTCATAGTTAATTGACTCAGGCGTTACTTTGCGGAAATTCATTGTAAAGTTGTTATTTAAAGAATTACTTCGCAACCCTCCGCATGAAAATATAAAAAGGTATATGTTATCTGGTCCGAAGAGAAGAAGAGCACCACCCTCCCTCCCACAGATGCGTGCACTAATTCCACAGATGTGTGCACTAATTCCACTGTATGTACCACCACCACTACACTCAAACCATGTACACATATACCACCACCGAAAACGCAACACGTGTTTCGCCTCAAAATAAGGCATCGTCAAGCGAGACTCTACGATGAGCGACCGCAGAGTCAAACTTGACTCTGTTCATTTTTTCAATAATGAACAGAGTCAAGTTTGACTCTGCGGTCAATTACAATTCTTTCAATAACAACTTTGTATGTATCTCACTCTACTGTCCAATACTCATTGACTGTAATTAAAACAGGATCTCTATATCTTTCTTGAAAGAACATGACGGTTGTGTCACTCTTATTTTGACTCAGTAATGGGTAAATAACACTGAGTGTACAGCTTTAAAAGTGTGTGTGTTTGTGTGTATGTGTGCGCTGACCGCAACATTAAAACGAGTCTGAAAAATTATGACATTCGCTTCAGACTCAAATAGGTTCTGAAAATGTTCTAATAGAATATATTTCTTTTACAGAGCAATGAAATTCCTACAGAAAACGGAGAAAGCGGTCACCATAAAGGCACCATGGGGAAACTTAACTGGTAATTATGTTTTATGGGATTAGGGTTAAAGACGACCATACGTCTCCCGGATAGAAAAGAAAGAAGAAGAAGAATGTTACTGATGCGTTGTGACCACCAAGCTCTAAGATGGAACGTCTAATAACCCGTACCTACAAAAAATATATAAAAATTAAATAAATATCTTCACGCAATTCCCAATACAGGAGTAGACAGATGTCTAGTCTAGACAATTAAGTCCCTTCGACCCACCTTCCACCGAAGATATTTTCGGGACAACGTGCCAGGTGGTGAGCCCGTGGCCGTCTTTATGTCCAAGTCAACGATATAATATATCGTACATAGGTGTACAAAAAATATCTTCACGCTATTCACAATGTGTTGGGAATGGCGTGAAAGAGGACGTTGAGAGCACTGCAAGCCGTAGGTCTCTTCATAAGGATATTTGTCATAATTGTCGCTCTTGACAAGGGGCTTGCTTCCACCTTGGATTCTTATGCCTGTCACCGGTCTGCTGAAATTTGGTACGGTACTTTTCGAGATGCCATCTCTACGTTGGTAGCCTATTTTATTTTCAAAGCTTTTTATTAAGTCGCCTACTAGAAGATAGGAAGTGTTATACTCTAACACCATAACATAATGAAATGAAATCAAATTTTACGTAAACATTAAGAGTACCATACTCTACCACATAAATCCATCTGTACCATAACTCTAAAAAATATAAAAAGATGCATTCTCTATCAGTAGCATGAAAGTAGAGAGTAAAATATAGAATCTAAACATTAAAATTTTGTATTCACGCCATTCCCAATACAGGGGTAGACAGAGGTCTAGACAACCTTTCGCCGAAGAAATTTTTGGAACAACGTGACAGGTGGTGAGCCCGGAGCCGTCGTAATGTCCAAGCTAACGACTTAATTCATAACTTTTGAAAAAATTCATTGGTACAGGCCTGGGGATTGCACTAGGGTTTCTTGACTCGAATTCCGACCACCCAACCACTCGGCTATCGTGACTTTAATTAAAACTTTCTATGGACAACAAATGTTACTGTCGCGTTGTTCCCATGACTAAGCTTAGGTTATGTCATAATAGTATCTGCACGTTACAAAACTTTTTAATCTATACTAGATTAACTACGTATACGTTTTACAAATGTCACATTGTTCGAATTTCAAAAACGAATTATTAATATCTTTTTCAGCATTAACATGGGGCGATTCGAACAGCCCGCCAGTACTTCTTTTTCCCGGGCGGATGGAACCGTGCACTGCTCTCAGACCGTTGGTCCTTTCCCTTCCGGATAGTTTCTTCTACGTCGCTGTGGACCTACCGGGGAATGGGTGGTCGGACCCCCTGCCGCTTGGTGTTCGATTCACTGTTTTAGATTTAGTGCCATCGGTGTTGACGGTAGTTGAACATTATAAATGGGAGAAATTTGTGTACATTGGCCACTCCCTGGGAGCCGCTGTTGGTATGAATTTAAATATTAGAATGTGTCATTAAGTTATAAGTATATATATAACATACATACATACATACTTACACACACATACATACATGTATACATAACGGCCTGTTAAAGTCCAGTGCAGGACATAGGCCTCTCCCACAGGGAGGATTTGCCGTAATCGCCACGCTTGACAGGCGGATTAGCGATCGCAGTAGCAGAACTCTCGCATATCAGACCTTGTTGGCCATCTTCGGTTTGATATTTTTAGAGATGGCTATCCTGCCATCTATTGTTTGCCTTAACGATGTTCAAGGCTGTTTCTCTTAGTCACCTCTTAAGACAGCGACGGGAAAAAAGAGAGTAGCAATATTCTTAAGCCGTTACTCGGTCCGAATACTTTGCACATAATATTAATGGAATGGATGGAGGAATGGCCAAGCGTGGCGATTATGGCAAATCCTCGTTTTTGGAGAGGCTTATATGCACTGGAATTTAATGAGCATTTATGTGTGTGTCCTTATTAAATTTTTTTGATTGTTCATAAATATTTTTTAAATAATCTCCTATTAATATCTATTTAGACTTTGTTTTATTTTTAGATCAATATCTTTTCATAATAAATACATTTCTTTCATAGGTAAATATTTCAACATTGCATATCCCAAACGCATAACAAAATTGGTAGAGTTGGACCCTGTGCCGGCATTCTTCACCAGCGGTGTGACCAGCATAGCCGATTGGTACCACGCGTATTATGGCAACTATTACCAAGAGGACAGCTACAAGAAACACAATGCTGGACCGGAGACGGCACCCCGATATACTTACGAGAAGGTACGCTTTTGATTTGTTTATATATTCAAGCATTTTCTATATATTAGGGTAGGCAGAGATCTAGAGAATTAAGTACTTGCGGGGTGTGAGCCTGTCGCCGTCTTTATGTCACGATGGCCGGGTGTTTGGGCGATTGGAATCAGAGTCAATAAACTAGAGTTCGATCAGCAGGAGGCAGGCTTGTACCTATGGGATTTTGAAAATCTTTTACGATTTATATCGCTGGCTTGGACATGAAAACAGCGATGGGCTCACCAACTGTCACGTTGTTCCTAAAATGACTTCGGTGAAAGTACCTCTGTCTACCTCAGCATTGGGAATGGCGTGAAGATAGGGAAACAAAGCTTAGAAGAAGAAAGGGAAGAAACAGCGCATGAAATAAATTTTACAGAACACCCTCATTTAAATATATGTAGGGACAATATGCACTTTTATTATGTAATCAGAAACAACGAAAAATAGGCCTATGTTCTGCAGTGGACCACAACAGGCCGATATGTAATGTAAGTCCCTTCGTTCGACCTCCCACCGAAGATATTTTCGGGACAACGTGACAGCTGGTGAGCCCGTCGCCGTCTTTATGATGAAGCCAACGATATGATTCGTACATAAGTTTTTATTTTTTAAAAAACCTGGTACGAGTCTGCCACCTGGGTATCGAACTCGGGTCTCTTGACTCGAAATTCCGACTACCCAACCACTCGGCTATCGTGACTTCATCGTACCCAGTTATTAAAATTCTAGAACTTTCCAGATAAAAGAACTCATTAAAAATGTTCAAGGACTGAACGAGGAAGCTCTGAAACATCAATTAGAGAGAATGATCGAGCCGGCTGGGGATGGAGTGTATAGGTATGATTTTTTTTATATCTTTACGCGATTTCCCATACTGGGTAGGTCTAGGCAATGAAGTCCTCTCGACCCGCTTTTTACAGAAGCTTATTTGGGACAACATGACAGGTGGCAAAGCTCCCGCCGTCTTTTGAATAAAAAATTGTCGTCACGCTATTCCCAATACAGGGGTAGACGGAGGTCTAGTCGAGACAATTAAGTCGTTTCGACCCATCTTCCACCGAAGATAGTTTGGTACAACGTGACAGGTGGTGAGCCCGCGCCGTCTGTATGTTTATGAATAGGTATGATTTTTTTAAATGTTGTAAAATGATATTTTTTTTAAATAAAGAGATACGTACATAGATAGTGAAAACATCACTTACATTGCCCTGATCCCAAAGTAAGTGGCTAACTTGTTATGGAATCGGAAATAATAAAGGTACCACAACCACCGAGACCTGAGACAATATAGAAAGTGTTTTCTCTATTGACGCGATCGAGAATCGAACCCGTGACCGCAGAGCTGTCGACACTCGTCCACGGAGATCGTATACAAATATAACCTCACCTTCGTCTTTAACAGTACCAGACGGTGACTACAAAAAAGATTCTCCTGCCACGAACTTTGATAGAACGAGATAGCAAGATGTTTTCTCTGCCCTGAGGATTAAGTTTAAATCTTCATTGCTCACAATTAAAGCGTCAATAGTTTAGTGGATTAGGGTGCGGACTGCGAAACATTATGTCGCAGGTTCGATGTGTTAACCCGAGCTTATAAAGCCTCAGTACTCACTCGTGGATGGGATAGACCTTATGTATTCTGAGTTTGTTTTGCGTCGAGCGTAGACAATGTTTTATAAAAACCCTGAGAGAAATGAAGTTTTTTGTGTTCAATGTCACGATAGCTGAAGGGTTGGGTGATCGGAATTCGAGTCAAGGGACCAGAGTTCGATACCCCGTTGATCGGCTCGTACCGATGGGTGTTTTAAAACTTATAGACAATTTATATCGTTGGCTTGGACATGAAGACGGCGATGGGCTCACCACCTTTCACGTTCTCCCAAAAATGACTTAATTGTCTAGACCTCTGTCTACCCCAGTGCTTGGGATTGTGTGAAGATGTATAAATGTTATGTGTAATGTAGAGAAAAATACGTAGGCACAAGAAATATGCTGGTTTGCAATTTTTTTTTAATGATTGTATCAGGTTCACATACGATCAGCGCATGAAGAATGTCACTCTATTACCGTTCCCGAGTGAATTCCTAAAGAAGATATACACGGAGCCCGATACACCGACATTTACCATATTGGCCCAAGACATGGTCAATTTAGGCACCTACGATGACGTACCGTTTCTGACAGACGAGACGGCGTGGCCGAATAAAAATTACAAGTTCAAAATAGTTCCCGGTGGACACGATGTGCATCTGAACGACCCTGGATGTATGGCGGGGGATATTTCTAAATTTCTGCTCGAGAAAGTCCAATCGAAGCTTTGATGTCGTCGACTTATAATTTAAACAAATGTACTAAGCGTCATGTGTATATTAGTGTCTACACATGTAAGACATTATTGTATAATATGTGACCGGATTTGTGCCTCTAAACTATTTATTAAATCGAATTTGGTGCCGGGATAAAATGCGTATTCTATTTTTGAAAAATAATAAAAATGAACGATTTTCTTTTTATTCTCTCCTAACCTACCTAATACTGGTTTATGAAGTCTTGACAAAGAAGTCTTATCGATCCACTTTTCACTAAATATGTTCTTTTAAGGGGATTCGAAAACGCATACCTTAGCTTCGAAGTTAGAGCACTGCCAATAGACTATAAGTTATTTATATCGATTATATTACAAAATTCTTGAGAGTTACAATCAAACTTAATATTAATTATCCTAATCTATCCCTTACCTCTGTTACAAATATTTTACGAGAGTCTGGCGTAATTAAAATGTCTAACATATTTTACCAAACTGATTACTGACGTATCAGTACCACAGAATTGGTGACACCATTTAAACCGGTGCGTACGTCAACGTATTCTGAGGTTGTCACCATTGGTGTTATTTTTTTGTATAGAAAAGGAGGCAAACGAGTAGGTGGCTCACGTGATGGTAAGTGATTACCGCCGCCCATGAACATTTGCAATACCGGCGACCTCAGTTATAGTAACTCGTAGTTAGACGCTGCATATAAGGAGAACACTTTCGAATAATACATTAGAGAAATATGTTTTGTGTTTATCCACGTTCCCATACAAAAAACATCATATCCTTGTCGCTTGTGACAGCAAAACCTCATATTCAAAACAGTTGGTTTAATGTTTGACAGGTAAGATGTATACTTTACTAGATCAGATAATTCACGATAGCTGAGTGGTATGGGATCAGAATTCTAGCTGAGAGCCCCGAGTTGGAACCCTCAAGGCTGGAAATAAAGACGGCGACGGGCTCTCCACCTGTCACATTGTCCCAAAAATGTTTTCGGTGGAAGGTGGGTCGAAAGGACTTAATTGTCTAGACCTCTGTCCTGACCTTGCATTAGGAATGGCGTGAAGATATTCTTTTAAACCAGTAAATTTATATTGCCGGTGTTCTATTTTAGTAGGCCGTTTGACTACAGTAATCACGCATCACTTTCTTTCATTACAAATCGTATTGTTGCATTCCTTTCTTTCGTAATATGGCACATGTAAGACTATAACCTAGTGATTATATACACTTTGTGCAAGGCGTTAGTCTTGACCTCTTGACCTTGATCGGACCAATAAGCAGAATTTGCTCCCAAAATTAACTGTGGTTTGGGAGCTGCTACTGACTGAATTACTTGTGTTATGAATAAATAAATCGGCATCAATGGCGCATTAGATGGATGCTCCAAACGCAGAAACCACGTTGCCAGCGCCATTCATTTATGCAGCGTTATAGATACGACTACATATATTTATACAGTAGAACTTCGATTGTTTAAACCAATTGTGGACTGAGACTAATTAGCATAATCGAAACGTGGGTTCTTTTTTAAACGATGTCTCGTTATATTATATATAATACATTACTATAATACATACATACATATTTGTATAATACATTACTTTAATACATATATATATATATATATATATATATATATTATATATATATATATATATATATATATATATATATATATATATATATATATATATATATATATATATATATATATATATATATATATATATATATATATATATATATATATATATATATATATATATATATATATATATATATATATATATATATATATATATATATATATATATATATATATATATATATATATATATATATATATATATATATATATATATATATATATATATATATATATAATTGGAACGAGCCTGGCACCTGGAAATCGAACTCGGGTCTCTTGACTTCGAATCCTGATCACCCAGCGACTCAGATATCGAGATTCCAATCGTCCTCAAATTAGTTTTTGAAGTAAAACTTCTTTACCCACGCTTGACTTGGGGAATAAGTTGGTGAAAGCGTAACGAGAGCGTTAGGAAAAGTGTGGCCGGGCGAGGCGAACGAAAGTTGAGAGGGAGATATGAGTTAGTGAAGATAGACAGAGAGGGAGTTATACGTATGTTGCTGTAGGAGTAAGAGAGCGAGAGAGAGAGAGGAGCGAGCACACTTTTTTTCTGTCATAGCCAGTTAGTTACGTTTCGTACATTTCAAAAATATTATTTTAATTTTATCAATGTAAGCCCAACACAAATTTAAATACAGTGTGCTGTAGACCACACGACTAAAAGTAAAGAACATAGAAGGAGCTAAAGAAGTAAAACTTCTTTAGCTGCGTGTATGTAACGTACACGATGGCTGAGTGGTTGGGTGGTCGGAATTTCGAGTCAATAGACCCGAGTTCGATCCCCCAATTGAAAAACAAAACATTTTTATTATAATCCCACCACAACACAACTTATTAAAGCTTGGATTTACTAATCCCGTTATCTCCCAACAGAAACTCCACAATATAAGACGCTACTCTCTCCGGATTCTTGAAGTGCACGTCGTGACCCCCCTCCACTCGCACCACTCTGAAGTGTGGGAATTTCTTCTCCATTTCGGATATTATTCTCTGAACCGGCTCCCTTCCGCGGGGAAAGCCACCATCGTACTGATTAGCCGAGATGTATAGGGTCGGCGGCACGCTCCTCGAAAACAGTCGGCAGTAAAACTCCGGCGAATTGAACATGGGCGCTAATATCTTCTCTCTTCTGTCCCACGACAACCTGGAGAAGAGTTTAGAGTGACGATTTAAAAAAAAATATCTTCACGCAATTCCCAATACAGGGGTAGACAGAGGTCTAGTCTAGACAGTTAAGCCCCTTCGACCCTCGTTCCATCGAAGATATTTTCGGGAACAACGTGACAGGTGGTGAGCCCGTCGCTGTTTTTATGTCCAAGCCAACGATATAATTCGTTCATAAGTTTTGCCAACTATAAATTAATATTGGAGTGTCTGTATGTTATACTGAAATAACCGTTTTTTACTACATGTGTATGAATATACGATACATAGACCAAAATATATTTTTTTTTACGAATTTTGTCTGTCTATCTGTTTGTTACGGCTAATCTCTGAAACGGCTGGACCGATTTAAACAGTACGTACACTGACAGATAGCTAATGCTATAAGGAGTGACATAGGCTGCTATTATTTTAGAAACATAATTAGGGTTCCGTGTTAAGTGTTGAACTGCGGGCAAAGCCGCGGGGGGCAGCTAGTTTTGAATGAAAGATGTGACAACAACTCACCTGTACTGATCATTTCCAACATCCCTCAGGTTCCGCGACAGGATTACCGTCGCCTGGTCTTCGCTCATTCCCCTGGCCTTCATCACGGCAGCGGTGGCAGACTCCTTGCTGTATACACGATCGTTTCTATTGTAGCTGGTGAAATGAAAAAAAAAAATACATAAATATCTTAACGCCATTCCCAATACACTGGGGTAGACAGAGGCCTAAACAATTAAGTCCTTTCGACCCATCTTCCACCGAAGACATTTTTGGGACAACGTGACAGGTGGTGAGCCCGTCGCCGTCTTTATGTCCAAGCCAACGATATACGTGCATAAGTTTTTGAAAAACCCACTGATACGAGCCTGCCACCTGGGGATAGAACTCGGGTCTCTCGATTCGAAATTCCGACCACCCAACCACTCGGCTATCGTGACTTAACATTATAAGTAGATGAAATAAATAATGAATGAAATACTTGAAGGAATAAATACCGTAACAAGCACACAGTCTCGATAGTCGAGTGGTTGGGTGATCGGAATTTCGAGTCATGAGATCTCGAGTACGATACCCTGGTGGCAGGCACGTAGATTTGAATCATTGTACCATTTATCGTGGACCCGATAGCCGAGTTCTTCGTGCCCCTTTTAGAAGCAAAGGGTTGTAGGTTCGAATCCCGCTACGTGATTCGAACCTACAACCCTATTACTACTAATACGGCGAGATTGTCACCACTGACCATCTAGTCCTAAATCGAGATTCTCACCATTTGTCTAAATAAGTTTACTTGAAAAATGGAGCGAAATGACGTCAATTGTTTAGACCTCAACCTACCCCAAACGAGGAAAAAGCGTGAAGCTAATACAAATACCTTTCATAGTTGTCGTAGTACTGAAGGTAGTGTGATTCGTATAAGAAAGAGAAATCTGGTATCAGCAGTCTCTGAATTGCCGGGGAACCGTCCAAGTAAATACATTTCTTGAATTTTCCGGGATAAATCGCATTGAAGAAGAGCCCTGAAATAAATAACAATAATATATAAATATCTTCCCGCATATACCCCATATAAGGGTAGGCAGAGGTCTAGAAAACTTCCTTTCGGCCCACCTTTCACTAAAGACTATTTGGGACTAAGTGAGCCCATTGCCGTCTTTATGTCCACGGATACGGTATTTATACATGCATACGATAAATGTTTATAATTACATATTTAATCATTTACATACATACATATCGGCCTTTTAAAGTCCACAGCTGGACATATGCCTCTCCCATAGGGTGGATTTGCCACAATCGCCACGCTTGGCAAGCGCGTTGGCGATCGCAGTACCAGACTAGTCGCACCTCAGACGCTGCTGCCCATCTTCGGGCTAATATTTTTAGAGACGGTTATCCCGCCATCATCTCTTACGACACCCATGAGAAGAAAGGGAGTGGCAATAGTCTTACGCCGTTACCACACAAAATTTTTTTCTGTGTCGTATCATTTACCAAAGTCAAAGCATTATCATGATGACTTTGGTAAAACTGTGTTTGTCATTAGAAAAGCATCTAACAAATTTATTTTTTGAAATAAAGTCCAGGTTCATTTTAGAGATATGTTGCAAAGTTTTTTTTGTTAAGTTTTGTTCAATAACATTTTTGTATAAGTGTATGCATTATATATTTATTTATGTTACTATGTATTTATATATTATAATATATTTATGTTCTGTATTATATGTTTTTCGTTAACATACATAAATATATTAATTTATGTCTCCATTATTATGTTTTTCATGTGTTTTTATTACACTGCACCGCCTCCTGCATTTGTAATATCTCTTCGACAGAGAGATTATTTTAGATAAGATTTGATTAGACAGGCTGATTATGGCAACTTCACGTCCGAGCACGTATTTTGCGTATGGGCAGGATTGTCTAAGCTTATTCGAGCCAACCTAACTCCTGGAGGAATATCTGCAGCTCCTTGAAGTTACCAGTAACTTCGGGGGAGAGATCTCGGTGCACCGAGATGGCCCTGTACCTTTGATTGTTTGACATGTCTGTAAGACGTGTGAAAGCCATCAAGCATTAAGTCCACTATGATTTATTTTGTGCATAAAAGTATAAATAAATAAAATAAAATAATTTTCTTCACGCAATTCCCAATAGAGGGGTAGACAGAGGTCTAGTTTAGACTATTAGACCCACCTTCCACCGAAGATATTTTCGGGACAACGTGACAGGTGGTGAGCCCGTCGCCGTCTTTACGTCCAAGCCAACGATATAATTCGTACATAAGTTTTAGAAAACTCTTTGGTACAAGCCTGCCACTTGGGATCAAACTCGGCTATCTTGACTCGAATTTCCGACCACTCAACCACTCGGCTATCGCGTTTTAAATATTAGATGTCTTTTTAATATCAAAAGTACACCAACCATGCTCAGTTCCCATAGAATGAGCGATATACGTGAACTTCCTCCATTTCATATGTTCCACTACCATCTCTACGGCCACTACAGAATGGAATCTGGTCAGCATCACACCTACAATAAACATTTTATATTATTAATATCATCGCATCTATGACGACCTCTATGGACGAGTGGTGTGCACTTCGGTTTTGACGGTGCCACCCGCTCAGTGGTCCCGGGTCCGATTTGCAGTCGAGTCAATGGAGAAAACCACTTTTTCAACATTTTCTAGAGAATACCTGTTTGTGGAACCTTTTTTTTTGCGTTTCCAATAAACAAGTGCATAAGCTACTTACTTTGGGATCAGAGCAATGTATGTTATGTTGTCGCTATCTATGTATGTATTTATTTATATATATCTCACCATATGTTATCACTGGTATATGGTAACACTAACACTCCTTCATGGTTGCATACAGTCTTACATACATCCATACATAACAGCCGCTACCATAAGTCAGAGTTTGCCACTATTGCCACGCCTGTCAAGTGTTTTGGCGATTGCAGTACCAGAAACCTCGCAACTTAGATGCTACAGCCTGTCACAGGTCTGTTAAATCTTGATCTGGTATTTATTATCGAGATAGTTACACTGCTATCTTTTGTTTAGCTAATGATATTTAAAAGGCTAAACTAAGTCGCCTCTTAAGACATAACAGGGGGACAGGTGGGTGGAATATTCATACACCACTACCATACAGCAAATATTCTTACACCATAACCCTTACAGTCTTACCGATTGGAAAAGGATCTGATAATCCGTTGCCAGGCAAATCCACTCCTACATAGTGATGATTGTCTGGTAAGTATTTGAGGAGTGGAATAAATGTTGCAGCACTGTCCTGTCGTCCATGCACTAGAAGAACAGGTTCCCCGTTGGGATCACCCCATGATATTACTGAAACAAAGAATTTAAATTTTTAAAAACAAAATAGAAAAAATCATATTACAATTTAAATAAATTTCTAAATGACAAATTTAAGATTTCTTCTTTCTTTTTTCTATTTTTGTACACCAAAAAGACAAAATAATGCAATTTTTGTAAATTTAGGTACCATACAATATGTAATTATATCAATTGATCTCTATGTTTTGCCTTTTAATAAATTTTATATATTTATAAAAAGCAAAACATAGAGATCAATTGATATAATTACACATTGTACCATACCTAAATTTACAAAAATTAAATAAATAAGTATTTCCATGTAAATATGTATGTTGGAACATTAAGACTGCAACAGGCTCACCAAAAGTCTTAACATCCCACATAAGCTTCAGTGAAATGTGGGTTAACAGGTCTAAATTGTCTAGATCTCTACCTACTACTTGCTCAAGTAGAAAATTTATAGTGAAGGTAAAAATAATAATCATATGGGAAAAAAATACTGGCATGTTAATTTAGTGAACATAAAAAAAAACTTATAGGAAATAGTTTCATTTCAAAAGTACACACACTTGACAAATCACATGCCAGTATCCAAGGTGAAAAGATCAATAGAGAGTTAGAGGCAGTATCGGATTGGAAGTCAGAATGTAACTTTAAAAAATTACACACTGGTCTACTAGCAATTTTATAAAACAATACATAAAATAAAACAATTATTCTTGAAAACACATTATATACTCACAAGCAATTTTTCCCCAGGGGGCATTAATAAACCACTCTTTCAAAACTTTCATTTTTAAAAGGAACAGTCAATTATAAAATTTATTAAAAAATAGGCAATAATATCTTACAATTGAACACTTGCTAGATTAAGATTAACTACCATTCGATATGACTAGAACAACCACTAAATATTCTAATGTAAATTATGTAAAATAAATGCGAGTCAAATTAATTGTAGTGATTACTTGAAGTTTGTCTACCTGAGTAAAAGAAAAACTACCGACTGTTTGAGTTAGTACTTATCTAAGAACGTCATGTAGATTTCAATTAGAACTTACTTTTTGTAAGTATAAATTTTCTATGTTATTTATAATTGTACGTAAATGTACTAAAAAAATACGAAAATATTTCGAATCTCATTTTATTTCCACCCGAAAAGTCTTTATTTGTTCTTTAATTTCATGATTTCTATTTAATTTCTGAATAATTTTATATTTTTTATTTGAAGTTTGTCGATTGACATTGACATCTTTGATTCACATTTTATTTTTATTCTTTTAAATTGTATACAGATTCTACTAAATTTGAAGTTTGGTACAGGTTAGACAATAACTACGTTAGGATAGCAGGCAATGCTTTTTGCTTTAATAGCTGTTAGTCCATTTAGTAATTGCAGTTACGTCACCATCAATGCCAGTAACAGCAGTGGTTTAAGTTTTCACGAGTTAACTGCGAGTGTAGTTGAAAATTATTGGCATATACGATGGTTGAGCTCAGCAATACCAAGGTCGGTTATCATATAGATGGAGTGTTCATAAATAATATCAGTCATGCAGATGATATGGTTTTGTTGAGTCCATCCATTGTTGCCCTCCGAATGCTTCTATCCATATGCGAGTCGAATGCGGAGACTCATGGCCTTAAGTACAACACCGCTAAGAGTGAATGAATGTTTTTTAAGTCGAGTACTTTAAATAACACACAGTTACCTGTAATTTCTCTACGCGGGATGCCTATTAACCGCGTAAAGAGGTTTAAGTATTTAGGTAATTGGATCACCGATGACCTTAAGGACAATGTGGACATTGATAGGGAGCGTATATCGCTGGGTGTCCGTTGCATCCACGTCCATGCTGGCTCGCAGGTTTGCACGATGTACTAGGCCAATAAAGTTAACACTTTTTAAAGCATACTGTCAGTCCTTTTATACGTGCAGCCTGAGGGTTAGATTTACCCAGCGGGCATACAACGATCTACGCGTGCAATGTAATAACGCATTCAGGATGCTCCTGGGGTTGCCGTGGCGCTGCAGCCCTTCTAATATGTTATGGAAGTAGGTGTAGATGGCTTTGTGGCCATTATGAGAAAGCGATCTGCGGCAATACTGGCGCGCTTGCGCACCGTTTCCGGGGTAATTGAGTGTGTTTTCAGACCGATACGACTCAACATATATATGTAAATGGGTTAAAACTAATGTAAAATAACAAAGATGAATTGTATAATACTAATGGAATATAACGTAACATAACTATAATATAAAACTAGTTTGTATTTTTTAAAACTAATACTCTAAGGGCTTTGCCTGTAATAAAATTTTATTATTATTATTATTATGGTAGAAAAAAGTTATTTTGTTGGAAATTGGAATTTTCTGTGCGAATATGCAGTCGTTGGTCTCTCAAATAACTACTCTATCAAATCAACAGAATTGAATGCATTGCTGTAATCTAAAAGCATTACAAACTCGATAAAAATGCTGTGACACGTTTGTTACATTGTTTTACCTACTATTATATAAAAATTAATAAGTTACAGTATTGGTTATGCCAGTTGGTAACATAGTATGGTATAAACAATACTATGTTACCAACTGGTTGTTGAATTACATTGTTTTCACCTCATATTATTACAGTATTAGCAATACCAGTTGTAATTTATTCTTAGACGAAGGTTGTATGGAACTAATACGACTTTAGCGAACTTTTCTTTTGGTGTTTTTTTTTTTCTTAAGTGTATATAGTCCGGTCAATTTAGACATTCGAAGTTACATAAAGTCCCAACAAGCTGAATTTCTGTGAAGTTGTTCAAAACATAATTATAAATAAAGTCTAGTAGTTCCCCATCATTCCCCTGTAAGGAAAAAAATTTAATTCGAGGTCAAAAAAATTAGTTTTTGGCGATTTTCAGCAAAACAGTAAGTTTTATCATAAAAGTAATTCAGACAAAAATTGTAGATCATAAAATTATCTATTCTGATTCGCGCTAAGTACACTACCTCATAGTTGGCGTGGAAACGTGTGCATATTATTAACAACTTTTATAACTTTTTGAATCGTTATATCTCAGAAACGGTGGCTCGTAAGAAAAAAAGTAATGAAACATTTTTTATAGATATTTTAATGATCTACAATTTTTGTTTCAGGTACTTTTATGATAAAACTTACCGTTTTGCTGAAAATCGCGAAAAACTCATTTTTTGACCTTTGACCTTGAATTAAATTTTTTCCTTACAGGGGAATGATGGGGTACTTCTAGACATTGTTTATTATATTTATATATATTATATAATTATATTTTGAACAATTTCACTGAAATTCAGCTAGTTGGGACTTTATGTAACTTCACTCTCATTTTTTGGTCTAAATTGACCGGACTAATAGTAAAGCTTATACATTATAATACAATTAAGTCACGATAGCCGAGTTGTTGGGTGGTCGGAATTTCGAGTCGAGAGACCCGAGTTCGATCCCCAGGTGGCAGTACCAATGAGTTTTTCAAAAACTTATGTACGAATTTCATCGTTGGCTTGGACATAAAGGCGGCGACGGGCTCACCACCTGTCACGTTGTCCCGAAAATATCTTCGGTGGAAGGTGGGTCAAAGGGACTTAATCGTCCAGACTTGACCTCTGTCTACCCCTGTATTGGGAATTGCGTGAAGATATTTATTTATTTATTTATTATAATACAATAGTAGTACAGTACAGCCGTAGTGAAGCATATACAATAAAATAATACATTTTGTAATATATTACATTAGAATTTTTAATAAAAAACCCTTTGTAAATAGTGTAATAAATAGGTAGAAAATAAAAAAAAAAACATAAGAAAAAAATGTATAGATAAATAAAAAAATTATAAATGAGTACATACATAGATTGGGACAACATCTCTATTATTGCTATGATCCCAAAGGATGTAGCTAAACATGTTTTATGGGATCGAAAATAACGATGGTGCCACAAACACCCAGACAAACAAAATGTAAAAAAGGTGGTTTTTTACATTGACCCTTCCGGAAATTGAACCCGAGACCTGACAACACCATGAAAACCGGTATGTACGCCACTCGTTTACAGAGGTCGTTAAATAGAAGTCTATATTTTTTGTCATTTCTTCTTTGAAAATGTTTTGATTTTTGCGAGCTCGGAGTAGATGTTTTCTTTATCAACATACAGGCAGTAACCGTGTAGCTGCGCTATTCATTTTACAAATATCAATAAAGGTAATTTATACAAAGTAACAATTGTTTGCCGTGAAGTGTGAATATTAACATATATGTTATGGCGTGTGGTTACGCAATTCCCAATACAGGGGTAGACAGAGGTCAAGTCTAAACAATTAAGTCCCTTTGACCCACCTTCCACCGAAGATATTTTCGGGACAACGTGACAGGTGGTGAGCCCGTCGCCGCCTTTTATGTCCAAGCCAACGATGAAATTCGTACATAAGTTTTTGAAAAACTCATTTGTACTGCCACCTGGGGATCGAACTCGGGTCTCTCGACTCGAAATTCCGACCACCAATACTGGATACTCTCGCCATTTTGTGAAATTTTCCCAGAGTTAGGGTTGAGCTAAAAAAAATTACACGAGTCTGGTTTAGACCTTGCGAAGTGTTATAAAATACAGAGTGTACTTCGCCCACGCTACTGAAGTTAAGCTTCTGTAGCTCCATCTATATGTATGTATAAATAGTCACAATTGCTGAGTGGTTGAGTGATCGGAATTCGAGTCAAGAGACCCGAGCTAGTTCTAAGGTGGCGGTAGGCTCGTACCAATGGGTTTTTCAAAAACTTTTGTGCCATTTATGTCGTTGGCTTGAACACAAAGACGGCGACGGGCTCACTGCCTGTCACATTGTCCCAATAATATCTTTGATGGATCGTGGGTCGAAACTTCATCGCATAAACCTTCGTATATTCCAGTATTGGGAATGGCGAGAAGATATTTACATCAAATATCTGTTCCTGTTAACTGTTACACCGCGAACAGAACTGGCGGGATACCAAAAAGTATAATAAATAAAATGAAAAAGTATCAAAGCTTACATTTAATATATTTACAAGAGTCTTTATTCACATTATTTACAATATTAAAAAATAAATAGCCGTAAAAACTGAATTCAATATTATCTTCCTAAAATCTAATCAGGCGTGAAATGTTTCCTTTGTCAGTACTTGGCTCAAATCTGTTTTTTAATAATATACCATGTATTAAAATGTCGTTTAGCGTTAGATTTATTTCCTCGTTTTGATTCGTTGTTGATCTATTGCTTCTGCAATTTTCTTTCGTCGTTTTAAACCCGTATTCTTTGATGGATACTTCGGTTACGTTTTCAAAGTTCAATTTTTGATTATTTGATAATCTGTTAAAAAAGAAATATTAAAGTTTACTGTAGGATATAGGCCTATCCCATAATAATAATAATAATATTCTTTATTGTACACCAAATTAGAAAAGACAAAAAAATACAAAACATAATTAACAAAAATTGTATAACAAAATGCGACCTTAGGCAACCTCAGGAATTTACCAAAAAGAAAACAATTAATGGGTAGGATGTACATATAACATGACAAAAAAAACATACCTTTTAAGTAACCATTAGGGCAAAGGGAAATATGAGAGGAAAAGAAATATTGTCATAGAGAGGAGTTAGAGGGAGAGAGATAATATTCTTTGACTTGTTTTTTAAAAGAATCTACGTTTTTATCAAGTTTGATATACATAGGTAAAGAATTCCACAGTTTAGCAGCAACAGCAGTAAAAGATTTATGATAGAAATTAGAGGATCGCATTGGATTTTTGAGGAAGAGGTTTTCAATATAACGTAGAGAAAGGGTATGGGAGGAACAAAGAAATTGAAAGCGTTCTTTCAAATAGGGTGGACTTGATATATTAAATAGGACGCAGTATAGAGCAGAAAGTATGTGAGTATTCCGGCGAAGACGAATCGGGAGCCACTTGAGCTTATTGCGAAATTCTGAAACATGGTCATATTTACGCAGCCCAAATATGAACCTTATACATAGATTTTGGAGGCGCTCAAGTTTATTTAGTTGCTCCTCAGTGATGTCAAGATAACATATATCAGCATAATCGAGGACAGGGAATAGAAGAGAATGAGCGAGCGTAATTTTGGTGGAAATAGGTAAAAAGTAGTTTAACCTTCTGAGCGAACCATATGCTGCAAACATTTTACGGTAGACTGCATTAATTTGAGGAGTCCAAGAAAAGCTGGAGTCCAATTTTATTCGTTTTAGTATTTTGAGCATTTTTTAGTTTTTTATTTTATTTGTTTTAGTATTTTTTAGTATTTTAGTATTTTTATTTTCCAATTTTATCTTGAGTTCATTAGTATACCCAAATTTTTGATAACATTGTTATAAGGGAGTTGGATGCCATTAAATACAACTGGTTTAATTTCATTTTTATTAAATTTTACCAGCATTCTTGAACTCCCTATTATAATGGCTTGAGATTTAATGGGGTTCACTGTTAACTCAAACTGTCGGCTCCATTCGAGAATACAAGCCAGATCCCTATTAATAGTATCAACTGCATTTTCGAGATTGTCCAAAGTGGTTTGAGCATAAATCTGGAGATCATCTGCATACAAATGGTAGAGAGAAGATATTTGGGAAGTAATAGAATTAATGAAAACTGCTAATAGCAGAGGAGATAAAACGCCGCCTTGTGGAACGCCAGCTACTGAACCAAGCCAAGTAGAAAATCTATCCTGTGCTCGGACTCGCTGCCGGCTCCCATACAAGTAATTTTGAAACCAGGAGCAGTAGGAGATATGTTAAGAGAACGTAATACACCAAGTAAAATATCATGATCCACAGTATTAAATGCGTTATTGAAATCCAGCAAGACCAATACTGTAACTAGACGATAATCCATTCCGAGGCGAATGTGGTCAGTGATTTTTAATAACGCCGTGGTCGTTCTGTGACCAGTATGGTATGGCTTATGAAAATATCTTCTGTGGAAGGTCGGGCAAAGGGACTTAATTATCTAGACTAGACTAGACTAGTGGCCCACACACCCCCCTCCCCCAATTCTGGGGGCGGGGACACTCTAAGGGAGGCAACGCATCTGCTAAGTCTCTGGTATTGCGGGTGTTCATGGGCGGCGGTAATCACTTACCATCACGTGAGCCACCTGCTCGTTTGCCTCCCATTTCTATAAAAACAGACTAGACCTCTGTCTGCCTCTGTATTGGGAATTGTGTGAAGATATAAATTTTTAGTACGAGGCACTTTTCACTTTAGACACTAACGCCAATCACTCGCCGGTTGAATTTTGGTCTGGTATTTTTGAACATGGTTATCTCCCCATCTGTAGCCAATGAAATTTTGAAGGCTTTCTTAGTCTTAGTCGCCTCTTATGACACCCACGGGAAGGATTACTACTCTGTAGTACACCATATTATTCTTATGCTATAAACTAACTATACAACGTGTATTTACACGAAGAGACACAATGTAAGTAGACTATATTACTAACTTAGTGCACAGCACGACCACTCCTGATACAAGACAGCAACTCCTGAGGGAGCTCTACTTGAATAAGAGGTGGCATAGAGGTTGTATGTTTTATAATTTAAAAGTATTTAGTTTAGTTAGTACATCGGTTTTCGCAACTCCAAACTTAGCGAGTATTTTGCGTGATAATCATTTAAAAGTAGGACATAGAGCAAAATATGTCGTGTGGTTAACATGTCGCCCATACTTCCTATGGATGTTGTAATAAGCCACTGAGAGACCACCATTGAAAACGCAATCTCGACAAATAATAGAAAATTTTGTAAACTATTCTCGGACAGCAACGGCTATGGTGCGGGATATATATACATAAGTACATAAAAGCCTGTTAAAGTCCACTGCAGGACGTAAGCCTCTCCTGTAGGGAGGAATTGCCGTAATCGCTACACTTGGCAGGCGGATTGGCGATCGTAGCATCTGACAATTTGCACCTCAGATCATTTTGATCTGATAATTTTAGAGACGGTTATCTCGCCACCTAGATATAACGATATTCAATTATTTGATCCGATCCCAATGTAAGATGCTAAGGCACTTGAGGTATGGTAATCGGAAACAACGAAGGCACCACAAACACCCAGACCCGAGAAAATGTAGAAAAATTGGTTTTTCTACATTGACTCGACCGGGAATCGAACCCGGAACTTCGAGATGGCGACACCTTGAAAACCAGTGTTTACGCCACTCTTCCACGGAGGTCGTCTTTCAATAACAATTTTACAATGAATTTCCACAAAGTAACCGGCTTATCTCTGAAACGGCTGGACCGATTTCAACAGGACTTTCACTGACAGATAGCTAATGTAATAAGGAGGCTTGTTATAGGCTTTTATTTTAGGAAATATTTAGGGATCCGCGTTAAGTGTAAGCAATAATTGTATCGGTAGATATTTATTTATTACTCATTAATTATAAAAAATTATCCTACTTAAGAAATGTCTTCGGAGGATGGTGGATCGAAAGGACTTAATATTCAAGACTTCTGTCTTCCTCTGTAATAGGTATGGCGGGCGTAAAGATATGTTTTTTTAACTCTTTGAGCTTTTCAAGAACTTGCTCAAAGTGGATCTGATAAATAAAGTCTAAAAATAATATAAAAAGTTACTTTTTAACTACAGTTTTATTACGTATTAAATAAAATATTAAAAACTAAAATATTAAATATAGATTGGGACAACATCACATACATTTCTACGATCCCAATGTAAGATTCAAAAGCACTTGTGGTATGGGAATCGGAAACAACGAAGGCACCACAAACACCCTGACCCGATAAAATTTATAAAAAGTGGTTTATCTACATTGACCGGGAATCGAACCTGGTACGGATTCGATTCCCGGTCCTCGAGATGGCAACACTTTGAAAACCAGTGTTTACGCCACTCGCCCACGGAGGTCGTCTATTATAAGATACACTTCTTTCTGATGTGCTTGGAGTCCACACCATATGCCATGTTAAAATTATTAGAACTTTGTGCCCACAGAGAAGCGTTTTTAATATTTTAAGTGATTTTGCTCGCCGCATACGAGCGGTAAGGATTTTTAAAGCCTGACATAGAAGAATTTAGAATAGAAATAATAGTAATGCCTTATCATCAGGCCTCATCAGATATATATGCTTCGATGGTATGGGCACGTTGAGCGAATGAGTGAAGACCGAATGGTGTAGAAAATATACAGCGCGAAAGTTAATATGAAAAGGTGTCAAGGTGGACCGAGTCTTACTTTCAAAGACCATTCGAGCAAATTTCTCGACGAGTGGAGGGTCAAGAGTACTCGGATACATAGCGCTTCTATGTATGAAGGAAATTATGAATTTAAATGAAGCTCAAAAGGCATGTAAGGATCGTGATATTTGGCGATCTGTACTGTCTGGCTACTCCGCCAAGTGCTGTGCGTGAAGAAAGAACTAGGTAAATAAGTATTAGGGAAGAAATTTTCAAGGTGGTGTCATAATCGGAACGACGAGATTAGTTGTATCACCAAAAGAACTCAAACCACTTTGAGATAAGGGGCGGTATTAGGATTAAATAATAATAAAATAAAAAGAAAAACAATTAGGAGGTTCCTGCGAAAATGAATTGGTAGTCACTTTAGTTTTCGCGATATTCAGACCCTTGGTCACATGGATCCGTAGATACAGATCTTGAATGCGCTCAGTTTATTAAGCAATTCTTCATTTTGGTCACGATAGCCGAGTGGCTGGGTGGTCTGAATTTGGAGTCAGGAGTGTCATGCTCGTACCAATGGGTTTTTCAAAAACTTATGTACGAATTATATCGTTGACTTACACACAAATACGGCGGCGGGCTAACCACCTGTCACGTTGTCCTAAAATATTTTTTTTATTTTGGTTCAGATAGCATGTGTCAATATAATTGAGAATCAGTAAAAGGATTATTAGTGCAAGTATTTAGTCGTATTTTGCTCGTTATGGGTATGAAATAATCCATTCTAAGTCTAATTTGTGGACAAAGCAATGCAAACAGCACACAGCTGTGCTGTTTGCTTTGCTTTGTGCTGTTGTAGCAGACACCCGACAACTGTCTGCTTCTTATGTCTCTCACATCTGGGATCCAAGATAATAACTTGTCGATAGTAATGGGATTTTATTGCTATCACTGTGGGGTACGAAAGTCCCATCTAGTATAATTTTTGGTAAAGAAAAAATCAAGTGATTAATCATGTTTTTACTATCGATTATTACCCTTTTCTCTTGAAGTCTTCACTTTCAAACTATACTTCTTGTTCCATTCCATAAAAGATATTCGTTAAAAAATAAAATTAAAATTCCCATTATAAATAATGTTACAGTGCCATCTATTGACACGAAGCGAAATTTGGTAAGCCCGTACCTGAAAATAATAAAAGCAAGCCTTAACCGGTTTTGGTTTTTAATAATCTGAACGGAAGGTTTAATTATTACGCATAATATCATAAGTAAATAATTCTTTTGCTTGAGTAAATTTAATAAAATTTTATTATTATTATTATTATGATAGAGAAAAGTTATTTTGTTGGAAATTGGATTGATAAAAAACCAAAGGGTAAAGGAGACAAAACACCATCTTGAGGCCTCCAGTTCGGAATTCACGCGATGATAAGTACGGTATACCAGTAGTAGTATACCAGTTGGTAACATGGTATGGTATAAACACTACTATGTTACCAACTGGTTGTTGTATTACATTGTTTACTCCTCACATTATTACAGTATTAGTAATACGTGTTGTAATTTATTCTCAGCCGAAGGTTGTCTGGAAGAATTACATTAAACAATACAAGAAAAGCATTTACATTAAAATACAGTAGTAGTACAGTACAGCAGTACTAAAGCATAAACCATAAAATAATAAATGTTGTAACATATTACATTAAATTTATACTAAAAAAATTGATGTGTGCGATTCACAGACAATAGAAGTGAAACTTCAGTAAAGCAACAAAAGAATGAGATGAATACATATAATTTAAACTTAATTTAACTTAAATTATAACAAGAGTAGAATTACAAAGTTTATTTATAAAATAGTATGTATATTTCTGTCTCATTCTTTTACTGTGTCATCGTACACATATGTGTACGATGACGCAGTAAAAGAATGAGACAGAAATGTATTTGTGTCTCTTACTTGTCACTTTTTCCGTTGCATCCGGTTTCAAATCACAAAGATTCTAAAGAAGTTTCACTTCAAAAGCCCTGTATAAATAGTGCAAAATAGGTAGACTGTATAGATAAATAAATAAATAATTTATGAGTACATACATAGATTGGACCAACATTACAA